>OX388037.1:10820333-11420333 GCA_947578705.1 Lacanobia wlatinum
CAATGATATAATTTGGGATAGGATTATACGTACGATCCGTTCAATATTTATTAGACATTTCTGTTTTACTCGTATACTAAGGGGGTGTCCGGATCCTCTAAACAACCCCCTTATATACGCCCATGTCACCAATGAACCTTCATGTGATTGTAAAGCTTCATATCACGCGGCTCTCTAGCACTGATACATATAGTAACACTTATGTTGAGCAAGCTCTTGTGTGCGTCAGCAACAGCTCTGAGCAGCAGACTGTTGGCGGGCGTGGCGACGCGCGGTTGCGGGCGCACGCGCTCCACGCTCGCACACGTCGAGCGACTCACGCAGCTCTCTAGCACTGATACATATAGTAACACTTACGTTGAGCAAGCTCTTCAACAGCTCTGAGCAGCAGACTGTTGAAGGGCGTGGCGACGCGCGGCCGCGGGCGCACGCGCGCCACGCTCGCACACGTCGAGCGACTCACGCGGCTCTCTAGCACTGATACATTTAGTAACACTTACGTTGAGCAAGCTCTTGTGTGCGTCAGCAACGGCTCTGAGCAGCAGACTGTTGGCGGGCGTGGCGACGCGCGGCCGCGGGCGCACGCGCACCACGCTCGCACACGTGGAGCGACTCGTGCGGCTCTCTAGCACTGATACATTTAGTAACACTTACGTTGAGCAAGCTCTTGTGTGCGTCAGCAACAGCTCTGAGCAGCAGGCTGTTGGCGGGCGTGGCGACGCGCGGCCGCGGGCGCACGCGCACCACGCTCGCACAAGTGGAGCGACTCACGCGGTTCTCTAGCACTGATACTCTGAAACCAAAATGTTACATGTAATGTCAATGGGAATGCAAATGCTTGAGCGATTTAAAGAAAGAACAATGGCCACTCGGCTAACACGCTTGGACTAGTAAAATCTAACAAAAAGTAACCTGATGAAACATATGTCGTTTCATTCGCCTATATAAATATAACTAAGAACATTCATTTTCAATATATTTTTAAAAGGCCGGAGAATCTTGAAAATTTATGAAATATGTTTTTGAGGTTATGTTCATATAATTAATCTGTAGCATTAATGTTTTCTACTCTATGGTCCATAAGCAAAGCAATAAATAGAAAGCAAGGAGTGTAACAGAAAATCGCACAGAACACAGTTGTTGCAGAAACTACAACACGGTGGTCGGTCATTGCAGAAACCATCATTGTTTGTTTACTTGTCAAAAATAGGGAGGGACGATCGATAATCGTAATCGATCGATTAATGACAGAATCGATTTTTAATGTAAATCAATTAGTTTTTTTTTTGTTTTATTCACGGCTTTATTAATACTATTTACCACGAACTATCATCAAATTATATTATTGGTTAAGGTTAGTATAATATTTAACGTGAGTTTATACGGTTGATATTGCCTGGGATTTAATTTCGTTTAAAAAATAAAATCATCGTAAACTTTAAAAAAAGTATGGACATTCTAGTAACGTATGTCGTTACGGATGAATTCGAATATGGATATTTTTACTGCGTTCTGATAAATAAAGTAGTCTTTTTTTTAAAGATTATCTCTATTTCCCCAGCCTTTAAAAATAAACGAAGATATCCAATAATAAAATAACAATGCACTACATATTGGTGATAGTTTCATCTTGTTACCAATTTCTGTTGTTTCCTAGTTTGGACTAGTGACCATTGTTCTTTCCGTAGGTTTCACTTAAATCTCAATAGTATCAAAACCATTCATCCTTAGAGTGATGTCCCTAGTTTACTTATGGAAACTTTGTCTTGATTTTCCGCACAAGATTGTATTTCAATAATGGTTGTGTTGCCAGACTGAATTTTCACAAAAGCCAGATTTTACCTTGTGGGATCAATGGTCAAGAGCACATAATATTAACGACTAAATTAAAATAAATTACTATATAAAGTTACGAGACGACTAAATTAAAATAAATTACTATAAAAAATTACTATATAATACTAGTTCGCCCTTATTGCTCAAAGAACTAAGGCGTTCTTCACACTTACTTGGATGTTAGTTTCCTTGGTACCGGTTCTGATATATCAGACACAGTATCATCAGAAATAGAACTTCTCTTCGATGGTTCTGGCAGGCCTCCGAGCCGACTCTTAGCTGACTTAGATTGAGGCCAGAAGTCGGGCTCTCTTTCGGGTGTAAACCTGAAAATATACGAGTTAATATTAGAACTGGGAAGGAAAAATGTTGGCCGAAAATAAAATAATAACGAAGAATTTATTTTTTGTTACTTCAAATATCATATCTAAATCCATAACTTTATTATAAGTGTCCCACAGATACAGAGCAATGGACTGAACGTTGATAAACGGCCCAGAAGTGAAAACGTTCAGAAAAAAGTAGGAGAGACAAAGCAATTGATCGGTGAGTAGTTTTCTTTAAACAGGAAAATTGAAAAATACCTGAAACCTGTTAATCCTGACTTTGTATCATGAACCTGAACAACATTTGTTCTACGGCTTTTCAAAATTCGAAACATTTTTAATTCTGTACAAAAAAATATAAATAAACATAGTCTAAATTTTGCATATTCTTTATGAGGCCCGGCCCGGCCGGCGGCGCGGACCTGGGTGCACGGGCGCGTGTAGTATACACGAATATTAAAAAACAAAAACAAAACAAAACAAAGAAATTGTTTTTGGCTATGTTGTTTAGTTCAGGTCAAAGTCGTAGAACAAATGTTGTTCAGGGTCATGATACGAAGTCAGGATTAAGAGGTTTTGGGTATTTCCCAGTATAAAATTCTTGTTCATCCAATTCCCAGGTTTGGAGGGTCACTGACGTTGCTACAATAAGAGAAATGAAACAGGTATAGGTGGCTTTATCTCTTTCTACAAAATATTAAATTTTGACACGGTACTACTCAGTCCATAGCTCTTTGTCTATGATCTATACAAAAGGCATGGCCAACTTAAATAAACTAAATAAACATAATTAAATTGAGCTCGTATTTATTCTTACTACCTCAAATTTTTATATTTAACAACCTTTCGGGACTCTCTGTCCTCGTTTTTGATTCCTTTTCTTTCACTTCTTGAACCTTTTTGGGTTCCTCTCGGACCCCAAGCCGGTCCCTTACAGGCCTTTTGGGGAGTTTGAGTTCTATTTGGGGTAGGGTCTCTATAGGATCTTTAGTAACTTCTATAGGTTTAGGAGGGTGTGGTGGGGGGGTGGGGGCGAATTCTATTGGCGGTGTAACTGTTACGGGAACCTGTGGCGCCTGTTGTGATATTTCCTAAAACAAAAGATAAAAGTTTAAACAAAGTACAAAAAAGACAAGTACAAGTCGGCAGCTTTTGTCAAAAGAAAACCATAAGACTAAAACTCTAAGGTTAAATTTTTCTGGTACATAATTACCATTTTTCTTTGTGACAATTGTTGCAACTTAGTTACATGTATAGCCTGAAGTGATACATTAATTCCTACCTCGATCATACATAATAATGAGTTAAAAGGGACAGAACAAAATATACCTGAAACACATCTTCAGCAAAATCATTCATCAATTCTTCAGCTTCAGTCCTAATATTCAAAAAGTCCTCATCATCTGACATAGAATCTAACTGCTCTGCTAATTTCTGCTTTAACCCCTGTATTTTAGCTTCAATTTGGGTTATTTCTTTTATCTGGTCCTCCTTTGGGTCACCAATGGATGATATACTAGTTCTTTTTGGCTCTTCAGCTGAAGTTTCTACCTCTACCTCAGGTTCAGGTTGTGTTAAAATGGTTGCAGGGTCTATGATAGGCAGGATTGGTCTTTTAAGTTCTACTACAACAGGTTTTTTTTCTGGTCTGATTTCCTCCTGAGTTGCTTCCAAGGTTATTCCATGGTTCTTCAATATTTGTCCAGCGAAAACATCTGTGATTGAAGGTTCAGATTCCTTCTCCATGTTCATTAATAAAGGAGGGATGTTCGGACGAATCATGTCATGGTGTTTACTCTTCTTCTTAAGTTTATGAAGTTTCTTATCATCTTTTTTACGGAGAACCTTATCTTTGTCTTTTTTCTTCGCCTTTTTTAGGTCACTCTTCTTTTGTTTCTCTTTTGTTTTCTTTTCTTTACTTTTTCGTTCTTTTGAACCAGATCTTTCTTTGCTTTTGTCGCGTTCTCCCGTTTCTGTGAGAGAAGGATATAATCTAAGTTATTCTATTTTTGAAACTAAAACATAAAGCCTGGATTACACAAGGTTAGTATTTGAAGTTACGGTGGAAAGCAAGTAGTCCTGGCTTGGCACTCAATCTGCGTAGGGCGACCTTTTTATATCTTTTTAAGGCGTTGTTTTAACTTCACTACTGGGTAGGTTTTAGGCGTTAAGCAAGCCGATTACCAGTGTGTTTTTGGTCTACAATATTCTTAATTGGTCCCTATGTGCGGTTCAATTTTATTCAGCAGGTGGAAAAGCAGTTCTTTTCATAATAAGAACACCACCACCTTTATGAGTCACCTACCGCTAGGCGCCAAGAGCGCAATAAAGCCGGCGAACATTTTAATACATTGGTTCAACTCCCCTACTCGCCGAACGACTAGCTAGGTTTTAGGCACTAAGCAAGCTTGACGACTTTACGGCTACTTGCTAAATCAGCCTTATATAACATACTTACTAGTTACTTACTTTACTATTTCTTACTTAATGTTATAAATGCGAAAGTAACTATGTCTAGACATGGGTCGGATTAGGTAAAAACGATAACTAATTCAACTAATCCTAGTATTTTAAAATACCTAATCCATTTACCTATTCAATATAGCCGCTGGCCTGTTACCGATATTATGTATCGTATGTGGAATGGGTAAGAAATATTCGGTATGGAGTATGTATGTTCCCTTTCTGATATATTGTGGAACGGTGGAGAATATTTCGTTTTTATGGATTGGCAATTACAAGTCAACGTGAATACTTTTGATGCACTTGCATTGCCTGACCGACTAAATTTATGTCAAGGTTAAATTCAGGTACATTGTAGAATTACTCTTTTAAAACAACTTAAACGACATATTTTTTTTGTCTTTTTTACCGAAAAGTGGGTTAAAATTAAAACTGGTGTAATAAGTATAGAAACTAGAGCATTATTATATTAACATGCATTTCACCCATATTATTACATGAGTTTCTGATTTTCACATATTTATTTTCAATAAAAGACTTGAAAGTTCAGTTAATTTTCTTCGAGAGTATCATCTTAAAATAACGCCACCTAACGACGACGTATATTCGTTACGACATACATCGCTAGAGCACTAATTAGTCCAGTGGTATACTACATAGATAGCGCTGGCGGCAGTGCTAATTAAACTTGAAACTTAACCCCCACATTTTAAGGTACGATATCTTCTGTGTAGACTGTGTACGAATATTTTGTGCCATACCTAATCTTCGACTTTTTGGATTAGGTACGAACTCGCATCGAAAAATACCTAATCAACATACCTAATTCAATATTTATGCCTCACGTCTAACTCTGTCTGTCTGCCTATCGCACTTTCACGCCAAAACTACTGAATCGATTTAAATGAAATTTGGTAAAGAGATAGTCTAGGCCTGATAAAGGACATATATGCTACTTATAATCCCGAAAGTATGTTCCCTAGGGACCACGCGGGCGAAGCCGCTGGCAGAAGCTAGTGAGAAATATAGTAACTACTCACTTAACGGAGTAGCTACCGTCACCTCCTGCAGTTTCTTCAACACTTGGTGTAGCCAGTTGACGAACAATTCGGTGTTGTCACCAAGAAACAGCTGAAGGTCATCTTCCATCTGCGCCCGTGTTCGTTTGTTCGCTACCATGACCATCACATAGTCAGGCAGTTCATCATCTGTGGAAAACCAATGTTTAGAAGTAAATAGACCTAGTTTATTACAAGTAGTAGATTTTTGCTTATTGTTACTAATCCTAAATACATACTAATATTATAAAATGTGAAAGTAACTGTCAGTTACCTTTTCACGTCTTAACACCTAAACGGATTTTGATTAAACTTGGCACACAGTTGGACCAGTAGACCACATCCTCGGATAGGATGTATAAGATACTTTTCATCCCAGGAATATGTTCCTTGGGATAATTTACGACATTCACGAGGGCAAAGTCGCTGGCAGAAGCTAATAATATTATTAGAACTAAATCACTACATATTATAAAACGAAGTCCTCCGCCGCGTCTAAATTCTTCGCGATAAACTCAAAAACTACTGCACCGACTTTCATGCTGCTTTTACCAATGGATAGAATGGTTCTCGAGGAAGGTTTTAGTATATAATTAAATTAAGAAAATAAATCACTGAATCAATTTTGATGCATTTTGGTACAGGGACCCTGGAGATGGTTCTAGACTACTGTGAAATAATACTTGAACAAAAGCGAAGCTGCGGGAAAAAGGTTTATTTTATAAGATATGCAACTGCAAGGATGGGAAATCATCAAATGACTTCTTCCGCTCTAGGTGAAGCGGAAGGGAATGTCAGACTCTTACTGACTAAATCCCATCTGTGTTCCTCCCACAGCCCTTTTGCGTTCCAGGTCCCACGGTGACTCTTTCAAACAAATTCCACAACTGGCCTGGGCTTGGATTGAAGATGATTTGCATCAATCTGCTTAGCCTTTTCCGACTTTGTTGGGTTGGTTTCCAGTCTAACTGGATGCAACTGAATACTAATACCTATTTTACATGAAGTAGCTGCCTATTTGACCTCCACAATTCAGTGACAATTCCACTTGGTGAGATTAGTGTTGAGATATCTGTGTAGTAGTAGAGTAGAGTAGGGACTCCATTCTCCGCACCCATTTGGTCTGTTGTGCATGGTTATCCTGGCTAGGTTAGCCAGCCTAGCTCAGCCCAGAAGCACAAAAGTTTCCTGGGAGCCTCACAGGCTTCGCGGAGGGACTCACTGTTCTGAGGATTTGTTGACGTTGATATCTGTGTAGATTTTCTGTCCAGAAAACTGTCAAAGATCTACAAATGACAGCAGAACCAATAGCTTAACGTGCTTAGAAGTATCGGTTACTAATTAATGATCACCCATCCACGGAACAACGATGGCAAGCATTGCATTAACTTGAATATCAACTCGGTAGCTATTATGTTGCAAATTTTTAATACATAAATAGTAGGTATTGATTTGCTTATTAGAGCACGATGGAGCTGCAGAAGGCTGTGATGAAAGATGGCTAAATATTTCAGATGTCTTAGGAAGCTGACAAGAAGAAGCACAAAATATGAATAGGTCTGATTATTCCAATGGACCTTATTTTTAAATCTTTGCAGTATACCCCACTATATTAAGTTGAGCCTGTACTTCAATACTTTGTGTCCAGATGGCAGAGGCCAGAAAAGAATGACCAAAAACTATTACAAAAACATTCAAGTTACCTCTCCATCATTATTAATAATACCAATGAAAATATGAGCCATAAAACATCACGAGTTTAATCAGTCATGGGGAAAACACTCAAATAATATTACGATTGTAATGAAAAAGCCATAAAAGGTGCCACTATTTATGTTTTAAAACTTAAGTCTGTAGGTAGCCAAATCAAATTGAGTTACTTGCTCAAGAAAAATAGGACTCCAAATAAATTGATTTTACAGGTTCAGAGAACAATTTTTTTATTTGCAATAGCAAACCCATTGCAAATCTCTCTTGACTCTAGTCTAGTCTCCAGAAGAAGACTGTTCACTCTAACTTTGAAGAGATTAGGGTTGAATATGTTCGGAAACAGACGCAGGTAGAGTTCCACTCCTATGCTGTGTGCATTATAAAAGAAATTTGGAAACGCTTAGTGCGAATCAAAACTATAGCCGAAAGCTATTGTATTGCCTACAGTGAAATTATTAAATAAAAGTAAAAAGTATTTGGAACATGCAAAAGAAGTAAAAACCATAAAAAGCAACAGTTCGTTGCGACATTATTTATACAATAGCTTTGAAGTTTAAACCAGATTGTACATATTTGATGAAATTGGCAATCCTCATAAATTATAAGGTTAACTAGCTTTTGCCTGCAAGTTCATACATGCATATTCCGTTCCTAAAGGAGGTACGAGCAATCCTCTCTTAGTGCTCCCCTACCTAGTGTAGGGAAGCTACATGCCAAAATTCAGCTTTCTACAACCAGTAGTATCGGCAGTGCATTGTCTGACAGTCACTAAATTAGTCAGTCACCAGTAACAGAAGAATTTAATATATATTGATTGATTTAGAAATTTATTTAGCTCGGTATCTGAAATTAAATGTACATTTTATAGTATTGTCAGATTGTGTTATAAAAATTGAAGATGACTGTGAAGGACTGACTCTACTTTCAAATGACTTCAGTGAACAGTGAATTCGAATGATTCAAAAACAACACAAAAAGTACCTAACCTTGCACACAAACCCACTACTTGCTTAACTACTAAACCAGTTTGTGGAAATTAAGAATATTAAATGATATAATAAGTAGATAATTAGGGTAAGATCATTATCGTTAATTACTTGAATGTCCAATAATCATTTTGAATGATATTCAATATGACAATGGTTGTTCACAGATATTTTACAGTAACCATTGTTTTAGACCTCTGTTGTGAACAAGCCATTCAATTGATGAGATACTGTTTTGTAACGACAATAAGTTTTGGCTGATCAGGACATGTTAAACATTTGGCTATAACGACATTATGAAACCATACCTGCCCAAGTTTATAACTTACCTAGTTACCTATTTATTATATCTGATTTGGGTATTAAATTGAAAGTTATTTTACTTACCGACATAGCATCCTAATTCTGTCAGCTTGGCCTTGATGGCCGACTGAAAGTAAAATATTTATAATCAATAAACTCATCCATAAATGTCACAAATTCGTGTCAACAAAATCACCACATGCAGAACAGGCCTATTCCCGAAAGTATTACACATATTTACAGCATTTCATTATATTGTTTTGATGCGAAATCGTATAAATACCAAACTACTACATAATAAGTCCTAATAAATGCTTATTTTAGGTTCAATATCGATGAATTTCCAGCTATTTACCCGCATTTTTTGACCAATTTCGCTGCCGACGACATCCATTTTTATTTGTATTTTACAGTAACACTACACTAAATTAACTAAATTCACACCACTAGGACTATTTGTTTATGATAAATAACACTTAATACGGATACATCTTGTCGTATCCTTTATTTATTATTAAATAAATAAGGCAGAAATAACTATCTCTACAGTATTCACGCTCCGATACTAATTTTCCTTTTTGAGTTTTGACATTTGTCTTGACGTTTGTCATTTTTTTTTTATTTACCCCAAAAGGGAGGCTATAGTCTTTTGACCCTATTGCCACTGACGTATAAATCATATGGACTTGGCATACCTACAAGAAAAACGTGCATACCTACACTTTATGGAGAGGATAAAATGGCGGCTAATAGGGCAGCCCTTAGCGATATTTCTCTACAATAACATCGATAAAAAATTGTGAGAATGTTTTCATATTGTCACGGTACAATATCAACGGGCATTTTTTACACACTTTAATATGACTAACAAAATAACTGGTAACAAATGTAAACAAATCTTAAAGTTATTTTTTTGACCCACACTTCCCGGTTTTTGATAAAGCTAAAATTTTGCGTAGGTACATGTTTAGTTTGGATGACATTGCTGCCGATTCTCTTGTTCAATAACTAATCTAAAATTAGAGTATCGCTATCTTTTACTAAAAGGCAGTGCGAAAATACGGCTATAGAAATGAACCAAGTTAGAAATGTCAAACTAATTTATGAGTTTATGCCTTGCGCTTCACCATGTTTTTAGTCGACAGGTTTTTACGTGCACCAACCTTAATTAATTTGTATTGAAATATTAGTTGAATTTAATTAAATTTGACAGCTCTAACTGACGTCTATCTCTTTCTCGTTTTAAAAGAGAGAAAAAGATAGCAATAGCCTAAATTTAGTTTGTGCACAACAGAATCGACACCAATGCATGGTGAGCTAACTGCTAGCTGATGTCATTCTAAGGCCATGGACACGAACTCAGCGGCGGCGGCGCGACCAGCGACGCGTTCATATGCATAGATTAGGGGTGGCCACCTTGATTAGACCCAAGATCGACTTTTTACAGACGAAACCCTGTACGGTCTACGAATTACATAGGTACTTCTTAAAACTACAGATGAAACGGTGGGGTAAAGACATTTATGTAGTATTTTTTATTTTATTAACATAACCCATTTAGTATTTACTTACATCGTGCGCAGTCTGTTATACGAACCTATTTACATTTTTTGTCTCACCGCGATCGACTGGACTAATAGCCGCGATCGACCGGTTGGCCATCCCTGGCATAGATTTATATGGAACTCTTCACGAAGGCAGCGACGCGCGAGAAGCGTGGCGGCGGCGTACGAGCGGCAGTGTTATTCTAGAGCCTTTAGTTGTTAGGTAGACGTTCGAGACTGAGCGGAGGGAACAAATTCTAAGAAAACAAATGACGTCGCATCCGCAATGGGCTCCCGGTACGGACGTCTCCCAACCAACGCCTATCTTTTCTAACATGCCGATGATTTTGGGTTTAGATTAAAAGTCAACAATAATTATTTATAATTTATAATAAAGTAATATTAAACAAATTAATCTCATTCACTTCTGAACAATACAATTTTGTTCAGGTAATTTCTGATACTCTTTCAGTAGATTTCTTCCCATAATATTTGTAAAAAAAATCTTTGATAATCTATACTAATATATAAAGCTGAAGAGTTTGTTTGTTTGTTTGCTTGAACGCGCTAATCTCAGGAACTAATGGTCCGATTTGAAAAATTCTTTCAGTGTTGGTGGTTTATCGAGGAATATCATCCCGCTAAGACTAATAGAAGCGGAGCAGTAATGAAAATTGTGACGCAGACGACGTTGCGCGGGTCAGCTAGTATTACTATAATGAGCAATTTTTTTTCTCTGTCTTCTAACTTTCTCATTAAGACTCTATTTTCATGTTCTGTTTTTGACATTTGTCCTTTAATTTTTTAATCATTTTAATTGTGTACCTGAAATCAAATAAAATAAAAGTAAGCTTTAATAGATATTGAACACAAGCGAAAGATATCTCCCACCCAATTTTAATTCAGTTGATGAGATGTTATCATTGAGATCAAATTCGCAAATAATGATGACAGGAAAAACTGAAGCTAGTCATACCGGTAAACCTGGCGCAGCGGAGGTGCTAGCGGCCAAATTACTAGTTACTATTTTTGATGTTTCTTGATTTTATTAATCGGTTTATTTATTATTATAAAGCACCCCATTTAATTTGCAATTGGTGGGTTGAGAAGAGTCTCTTTTCATTCTCACTCGTTCTCTAGTTTAGTAGCTCTCGAGTGGTAATGAGCTAAATAATCATACATAAGCTCACTTCACATTAACCTCATCCAAATATTCATAGGGAGATTTTTACAGAATAGCACTGTTATTATACTACTTAAAAGTAAACTGTAAAGTACTATTCAAAAAGCAGACTACTGGTGACATTTGTAACTAAACATTAATAAATTCCTTATAAAAGGAATACCATAAATGTACTTAGTAGTACAACCAAATTAACACATATTCAGTCTTATTTTGGCAATTAATCTAAGGATCACACTCAAATACATTCTTAACATCACTATTTGTGCCCATTAGGCAAGTGTTGCAATTGACGACATCACCATCATTTATCAGCCGCTACACAATCATGTCAGACAAATTTATAACAAGCAATGTTACTTACCAATAAGGTTCGTGAAGGTAGAAGTAGAAGGTAGTATCGTCAAGCAATGTTACTTTATTCAGTTTCCAGTTGAAACAAGATTCTTCAAAGTGAAGAGAACAATTATATATTGTTTTTGTTGACATCTTTAAATTTTCAACACCAATTGTTTCCAGCCAATTTTTTTTTCCTTTATTAGCAGGCAGCCCTGCAAATAAAACAACAAACCAATAAAAAGCCATAATATAGCATTATCGATAAATATAAAAATGTCATGCATGCACTGCACTAGTCTATCCCTACAATAACAATAACAAGAAAATGATTCGAAGTAGAAATACAATTATTACTGTTGATAATAAGGGCAAAAGGGAAATTATGAATACTTTACTGTTGAAACTCTTCAACGAATGCAGAATCTTTTGTTTATTATCTAAATCCAAAGATATTTCAGCTGAAATTAAGTACATACTGGTGCAAAGTTATGTTCGGGTGATTTCCGCTTCTTTTAATGCCACATCCGATTATATTACAATTAGGCATCTTGCAATTGACGATTTCCACTATAAAACCAAGTTCAAACGTAATAACACAGCAAAATGACTTCAAAATTTACAAATTATATCCACAGCTCAAGAGTATTTGACAGTTGACGTACCTCAACTTGTTGTCAAACAGCGAGAGGATAAAATGGCGACCCGGCCGCAAATAGGTATTTTAATGACGCTAGGAATGAAGGGTTGCCATTATAGTAACTGTCAAAAACACTGTTATCCTTTTTCACTTAAGCAAAATTATGAAAGTTAAAAAGAGATGACAGTATTTTTATGATTTCGGTGTCGATATGCCACATATTTGTATAACTGTTTTTTCTATAGTCAAACATTTCAAGTCCATATGATTTATACGTCAGTGCCTATTGCCTAGTCTTACGTCGTTTTGACGTTTGTCAATTTGGTGTGGCAATCCGTTTGGAGGCGTTCAATTTAACGCAGTTGTATCAGTACGTCTACCATGAGTTTTATCAATCTATACTCGCTAGCGACTGTAGTTAAAAAAATGTATGAAAACTTAAAAAAAAACAAATTTCTAGTTTCTTTTTTTAGTTGTAAACTAAGGTTTTACTTGCAGCTTGCGTGCTGGTTAGTTAACAACTTAAACAAATAAATTAGAAACTTGCTTTTTTCAAAGTTTTCAGACAGTTTTTTAACTACAGACTCTAACGAGTATAGTTTGATAAAACTCATGGTAGACGTACAGCACGAGGATAGGAAACATATGTAAAAGTCAGTTGCGCTTGCTCCTGTTTTCTGCATTTTGATTATATTTTCCCACAACTAGTATAAAAGATCAAAAACCCAAATTCTGAAAATTCTAGTTGAATTTTCAGGCTCGTTTCGCTCAATCTTTCATTTATCTGGTGGCAAACCGCAGTAGCCAACACGAAAATATGTGTTCTCGATCGCATTAGCGTAAACGTCAATTTGTATTGAAACTGAATAAGCGCTGTCTAGTGACAACAACAGAAAACGTCTTTTTTTCATACAATTTGACATAAGCGAACGTTTACGTTAATGCAATCGAGTACGCTAAAAAACTGTCACTGCATTACACGATAAGCGCAATACACACCAAAGCCCACCCGCCGACACGGCTCGCCACCATCCGAAAGTGTCGCTACTAAGGATCAAATACTGGGAGAATAGCAAAACTAAAGGAAAGCGCTCATTTTTAACAAATTACTTTTTAAATTTCTGACCACCCAAACCGTAACTGATATTTTTTCAAAATTCCAATGATGCTGTTGTAGAATCTTGGGCCCAATGTTGATAAAAAGCAAAACTGCATCAAAGATTAAAAAAAAAAAAATCAGTTGATATTTTTTGTAAAATTAAAAAAGTGTTTAGAAAAATCCAATAAGGCAGTGTTAGTTTTCATAAAAATTGGGCTGGAGACTTTTTTCAGTGTTTTTCGATATTCTATAATTATGGTTTCAGATTTGGTCATCCAGGCACACTTAAAATTCACTCAGTATAAAATTATGTAATATGTGTTGAGGTAAATAAATAAACCTACTGGTGCTGGATATGGTTTTAAAGAGGAGCTCTAGGTGATGTCCAAAGGACCTACAACGAACAAGAAGAAACAAATCAAACAAATTTCAAATCTTTTTATAAGACCTTTAATTTTTAACAACCTTTGATCTTTTGAATTCATACATTATACACGGTAATAACAAAAAATAATAAATAACAAATCTACCAGTTATTTACACAACTATTTATTTATTACAATTTAATTTTCGAGAAATCCTTACATAATATGGCATAATATTATTGGTAAATTACAAATATTGTTATAACTTATTTGATACAAAATACTGTTTATCCTTAAAAATATAGTTGGGTACTATTATAGTCGTTACATGATTTGGTCGTGAAATAAAGTAGTTTTTATTTTATTTAAAACTTCATAAATCTTTGGCCGTGAAATTAAATGGAATGTAATTCTCTAGCACTAAATTATTTTAAAATAAAAATTAGCACTTTTGTGTAAAACGTGCAAAAAATTGTCAATAATTTAAGAAACTTAAAATTACGGAATGTGTGGGAACTAAATAATACAGTATGCCCAGTATACAAGGTTGTGTCAAGATCGGGTTAAATTAGCTGGTGAAACTTCACACAACAATCGGTATGTAATGACGTCATAAGATATCGATGTATCATGTCAACTTCACTTTCACAAACCATTTACCTTGCATGTATGTAGTAGCGCAGGCTGCATGGCACATAGCCTACATTCTATTTACTTGAGTAAATGTTAATAGCACACAACCTCTCAAAAACTGCAGTGCGTTTATTGTAAAACTATGTCTTTCGATTTCGAAGAGTATTTTGGAAGACAGAAAACTTATGCTAAAACTGTAAAATATTCCTATGGTACCTACTTACATACTAAAAGTCACCTTATTTACATTAAAATATTATGTCGGTTACAGCTCACTTGTCGCTCATTATAGGACGGATATTGTGATATTAAGTAATATACGTATAATTTTAATTATTCAGAAATTAAAATTAAAAGAGAGCATCTTTCCATGTAGATTTTGAAACGGAGATAAACTTTTATAACTTTATCGATAAAATTGCATTAAAATATTTGCCATTACCTAGTAATTATAAAATATTTGAAGATGTGACAGAAAAGTTATGTGAAAAATACTTATGCACCTATGCTACGATAAGATCAGTTATTCAATACTGTAGTGATAGGAAATTAGGTTAATAAAAAAATGCAAAATATATTTGGTTTAAGTCTTGCAATATCTTTGGTACGTCATATCAATGAGCGACAAGTCGCTATACATTGGTTTGCTTATCACTTCGTAAATCGTCAATCTGGAATCGAGTGACTTTGGGCCCTAAGCTTAGCTGGGACCCCATCCTCACAGGTCTGGCTGGGGGTCCAGTAGATTTTGAACCAATACTATGTTGAGACCCCATCATTTGAGGTCGAATTTGTTCTGATTTGGCGTCAATACTATGTTGTGATCCTAATTTTTGTCCAGGAAGTCTTTTTCCAATTTTGGGACCAAAGCTGACGGTTTCAGTTGCTGGCCCCATGGTTTGAGCGGGGCCAGCGCTGTGGGAGCTTGGGGGCCTGGGGCTTATCTTCCGCCAGGGCCGGCAGGGGCCAGGCTGCCCCGAGGGTCGACTCTCGACTCCCCCAGTGACACTTGGCTGAGCGCCGTTTGCGTGTTGTTGTAGCTGTACCCGTGACGCTCGTTCCATTTCTCTAAAAAGAATAAAGGACTAGTTAATTGTTGAATATTTTGAACACAGGGACAATGCAAGCTGTAGATTTAAGTTAAGAAAAATCGGTCGAATGTAAGTTAGGGTGAACTTTGAAGAGGGTAAGACGTCGGTAGGTACGTGCACACATAACTATTTTGTGTTCAGTTAAACATGCAGTGAATGAGATTATGAGTATGATACACAGCGCTGCATGGTAAAAGTTCGGCTTAATTAATCACAAATAATTATTTTATTTGACGAGTTACATTTTAGGCTGAATTGAAAAGCTCTTAAAAATATTTACAACGAGCTCTTTCATCACTTTAATTAAGTATCGGTAGTCAGAAAACGAGCACACTTATTTACAATAGGTAATTAATTTAGTCACAAGAGTCCAATAAACACCAAAACCCGGAAGCGTCACCGTTGCCAATAGCGCGTTGCATCGAATGATACCTTCACGGTCTGACATATGAGGCGAGCGCAGACGTGCGTTCCGTTTTCCTCACGGCTTGGCATGCGACCGGCGTTGAGGGATACGCACCGCTGGTGAGGCCCGACAGTCTAGCCAGGGGACAGCACAGGGCGGCCGCGTATGCCGCGCGGTACTGAGCGTTCATTATCACGTAGATGATCGGGTTTACGCATGCGCTCGCGTACAGGAGGAGGTAGCCCGTGATGTGGAATACTAGAATAAAGAAAAGATTTGGTATTTATTTCTATGGTCTATTGAGTTCTAGTTGCTGGCAAAGAATGGATTATAACAATTCCCCGTCATCCTGGTTCATCCTGATCCCCTTATATAAATGAATTATTTTTGTTATCTTCTTCTGGAAAATGGCTTATCATACAAAAATCAGATTCATTCGAGGAAAACATTTAGATCTAGGTTATTCAAGAGCATTTTGAAACAAGTACGTTCAATCATTTCCAAAGGAAAGGCTTCTTAAAATCCGCAATTTAGTTCCATCAGAAATAGTATACACTTACCAGGATAATGCACATGATTGTCAGCCACCTTCGCGATAGTTATGGGCAGGTAGCAGACAAGGAAAGACAGGAAGATGGCGAGCACCATCTTGGTGATCCTCCACTCATTGCGCCTCGCCTTCGTCTCTCTGTTGTCTTTGATTGTAGACCTCTTGTCTGTGCTGTTGTTGAGTGTGCCAGGACTCGTGTGCTGGGATCGCTGGTGTTCCCGCATTCGCTGTTCTGAGCTGGAGAAAGAAAGTTTGTGTAAATGTTAAAAACGTTGCTTCTTATGCGGCTTCGATTGTTGCACTGCAAAGCAAAAATACATTGACTGGTTTTTTCTAATACTATAATATATGGGCACAAAAATGACATATTTCTGGGAGAAGAAGACATGCTGCAACCTGATCATGAATGGACACATACCAATAAATAAAGCCTTCGCTGAAGCTTACGGCCCAGTTTCCGACATTCGGCAATCCGGGCGGTTTTAAAGGCGTTAAATCAATATTGAACCGAGTAGTAAACTATGTTACAAGTTTGAAGTATCTACCTAGTTATTCATAGAGGACCGAGTCCTTTTTATCGTAGTGTAGAAGCGTTTATTTGGATAAAATATACACCATAATATTTAGTTACCTAGTACATAAATAGACAGAAATGAAACATTTAATGTACCTATCCAAATAAAACTTAAGAGCATAATAATGTCTACAGCCGTAACAGAAGCAAGTTATAAGTTTTTCGTTACTGTCACCTTTATTAGAATGTATGAGGGTTAGTGCGTAAGACTGTAATGCCATATCACATTCATCCAAGAAAGTTATGAGACCAAAGTGTAAATGGGATTTGTCGCTTGAGGGTAAGTTATGATGAGCAAAAGTGTCGCCTTATCTTCAAGACGTTTAGTTCATTATTTTTCGCTGCTCCCTAGTTCTCCTGTCACGATTTTCTTTTACTAGTGTTCGTTCTTTTCTTCGGCCTTCCAAAGTTTTATTTTGCCGGAAAACTCTTTAATAAAATTTCTAGCTTGTTGTGCGTCATTTAAATGGGGGAGTAAGTACTAGGCTTCCATAGTTTGCGTGGAGGTGTATTTATTCATTATCACAGCTTGTAGCGGCACGTGGTTTAAAGCCGTTCCAACGTATTTCCTGTTCGTGCCGTTTGATGTTTTGTTCGTCGCAGTAGTTAGTATTGTTTCTTACATATACATAATGTATGTGGGTATAATAGGCGTACCTAGCTACAATTCAAGGTAGGTATGTGCAAATATTTATACCTACTTATGTTAGCAGAAACGTGATAATGGGCTCATCATTTCTGTATGTGTCGTCAACAAAAGAGTGCACAAGACTTCAGAAATCTAAAATACTATGTTATACCAATACTATGTGATAAGTATTTGCTCGACTAATTATAATACTGATAGGTAATAACTAACCTAACGCCAAGGACTTCTTACCCGACAGCAGAGGATTCTGCTTCATAAGTAAAAAGAACCGATGGACAGTTTACAAAAAAAAACAATAGAATATTTATTAGTTGTTACCTGTGCACCACCCAGAAGATCCTGGCATAGCAAATGAAGATGAGCAGAGCTGGTACGATGAAGGCGATGACGAAGAGGGCAGTCTTGGCTGAGCGTCCGTTCTCATCCGGCATTATTGAGCAGGTTCCCAGCTCTGGATCGTAGTCGAATTTACCTGGATGAAAACGTTTACAGGTGTTAAGAATACCAAGGAAATTAAAAGAAAGTAACTAAAAAAGTTTATATCAAAAACTGTTCAGACTATCTTTTGCAAGGAAAGGACTAGCGTTGCATAGTCATCCTTATAATATACAATCCAGTTATGGAAGGCAAATAACCATGATGATTACAGGGACTCATCAGAAGCAGGAAACAAAGGACGAAAATATTATGCTTTACAGTTTTCTATATCGAGCAAAGTACGTTTGTCCTTTTATTGAATAAAGATGAAGAATCGATAAATAAGTTTGAAGATTCAACTGAAGTAAACCTTTTGGATGCTGACCATGATAACAATGGGTTTGTACTTAAAAAAAATACCGTAGTATTCAGCGACAATGTATAAAATACGGTTTAGAAGTTAATGATGAGGAAGACTTACCCCATACTCCAACAAGGGTCGGTATCTGCATCCCGTACGAGAACATCCACGAGAACACGATCATGATCGCTATATTGTGTTTGCGGTAGACGCGCGCGTACCAGCTGTGGTGCGCTATCATTATGTACCTGAAGATGAAAGGGATGGGTTAGTAACGAAAATACAAAAATCTGATTCAAACAGGGTAAAAATTCTCCAGAACAATGAAAGGCCGTCCCAAAATAATGTCTTTAGCTTGATTATCGAATGGGTTTTGAAAAAGTTCCGATAAAATATGGACACTATCAAAAATCCAATAATACCATCCCATCACTTCCCGTGGGTGTCGTAAGAGGCGACTAAGGGGCTCACCAGAGAATAGGCAACAGCGTTCTTTATAAAACGCAACACCATACACTGCGATCGCCAACCCGCCTGCCAAGCGTGGCGATTATGGCAAACCCCCCTTTGAGGGAAGCCTATGTCCAGCAGTGGACGTCTTCGGCTGTTATGACTATGACTGACCAAAAATCAGTATAAAGGAAACTTCGGTCTAAATCATTCATGTTACGTAACTAGATTTTCAATAAGCTATAGATCCAACTGACCCTCGGAAGACGTCTGAAATTAATCGTCAATCGGTGTCGAGTCGACGATGAAGTATTTGGGACTCGTCCTAGACAGCCGATGGGACTTCGAGCCGCACATGCAGCGTCTTGTCCCCAAGTTGATGAGGGTTGCAGCTGCTCTTGCACGAATTTTGCCCAATTTGGGAGGGCCCAACGCCTCTTGCCGGAGGCTCTACGTGGGGATCGTGCGGTCCATGGCCCTATATGGGGCACCCGTGTGGGCAGATAACTTGACGGCCCGCAATGCCGCAATACTGCGAAGACCGCAGAGAGCGATGGCCGTCAGGGTGATACGGGGTTATCGCACGATCTCTTACGAGGCAGCAACGCTCTTGGCCGGATCAACGCCCTGGGATCTGGATGCGAAATCTCTTGCGTCCCTCTATCGCTGGCGAAAGGAGAACCTAGCGCGCGATCAGCGGTTGGTTCCGCGAGAAATAGAGGCACGAAGAGCCGAGCTCCACCAGAACCTAGTGGCCGAATGGAGCCAGCGACTGGCACATCCCAGATGGGGGCACGCCACGATAGTGGCCGTAAGGCCTGTTCTAGAAGAGTGGCTGGAGAGGCGGCACGGTGCGCTCAGTTTTCGACTGACGCAGGTGCTCACTGGACACGGGTGCTTTGGAAAGTACCTGCGTCGCATAGGTCGGGAGCGGATGCCCATTTGTCATCACTGTGTGGACTGTCCCGAGGACACGGCGCAGCATACACTGGAGGAATGCTCAGCTTGGGCACAACAGCGCTGTGCACTCGTTGCGGCACTTCGCGTAAATGATCTCTCGCTTCCGTCCGTAGTTAAAACTATGGTCGGAAGCGAGAACGCGTGGGATGCCATCGCCTCTTTCTGCGAGGAGGTGATGCATGCAAAAGAGGCGGCGGAGAGGGAGAGGGAGAGAGAGCATACCTCTCAATCCAACCGCAACAGAAGGGTAACCGGGCGTCGAAGGGCGCTAAACGATCTCCGGCCACCATAAGAAGGGGCCTACGGGCGGCTAACTTGGGGCCGAGTAGTCGCCTGACCAGCCGGGCCTAAACGACGTGGTGCGCAGTTTCAGTGCGCGCCTTTATAGGAGCATGTGCGGTCGTAGAAGCGCGGCCACACTAAGAGGTGGAACTCGCTAGCAATGGCGGTCTGATACCAGTCGGGGGCGCGCGTGAATTTTATTGTATCCCGGGCCTCCCACTTATGGTAACTGTAGGAACTGTGGGGTTTTAGTCGGTAGGAGTCCGACATAATAATCCGTCTCCCCCAGATGGAGTATATCCATGAGGATTTCCCCACAGAAAAAAAAAAAAAAAAAAAAAAAAAAAAAAAAAAAAAAAAAAGGGACTGTAAACCCATAAGAATGCATCTTCGTCATAGCTTTGCTCTGCAAGTGACATGAAGTCAAATAATTTAACCAAACGTCTCGAACAACATGAGAAATGACACGTGCCCCTACCAGTCAACGGACTTAATCGTATTAAGGCAAGTCAGTATCACATTATGGACTAAGACGTGTGGGACAGAGTAGTGTTACCCAAGGCCAATTTGTTGGTAGGTAATAGGCCTTAAAAGTACCCACATATCTACTAACAGCACTCCATTCCACACATTTTGTTACTGAGAAAATAAGAACGGTCTAGGACTATTGATTTTAGTGTTTTTTTACTATTAATAGGCACGCGTTTGACCACTATCTCACCTGATGGTAAGCGATGATGTGGTCGAAAATGGAGCACGCTTTCCTAGAAGCGCCCTATTCACTCTTTACTTAAAGACTTCCCAGGTTGTAGGTATCAGGAAACACAGACTCTGGCAGGGAATTGCACTCCTTAGCTGTACGCACAATGAATGTGGTAGTTCTTTACAGACGAGAACAATTTCCAAACATACAGTCACTTCAGCCCCTATTTGTAAACGTTATTAACTCTACTATTTGTAGTCTTTATAATGAACATTGTTAATTAAAGGCTGGACCACACGCGATGTAATAGTCGACCTCTATGGGTTGGACAATAGCGTGTCAAATTTGCATTGAGTATGGCTGTACGGTTATAATGTGCAATCTATTTGTGTCTGGCAATTAAAAGCATTTTAGTATGGACTAGGAAGTGATCGTTGTTTTGTTCTCGTTCCTAATCTGGGGGGCTACTCTCTAAGCCCGAAGTCCGTAGTTTCAGCCTTAGTTGCGGGCGTATTCTACTCCGTATCACCTATCCGTAGGTGATACGGAGTAGAATACGCTTACTTACGATTAGTCCGAAACCCGAACTAAGAATGAATGACAACACGATTTGGCAGTAACTGTCAAATCGTGTTGTCATTAGTTCTCAGTGGTTAGGTGATACGGAGTAGAATACGTCCGTCAATAAGCCCGAAACTACGGACTTTTGGCTTAGAGAGTAGCCCCCTAGGGTTGATTAAGATAAGAAATATTTCTAATGGCTTCTATAGACGCTAAATCGTGGGTTTATAGCTTTTGACTCTGTTTTTTCTGACCTTTGACTGTTGTTTAATGAAATATTGGTTGCAGATTTAATTGCAGCTTAAAGGTCATGGCAGATATACCGGCACCGCAACTGCACCGCTCCAACCCAGCAATTTACGTGTTATTCAAATTAGAGCAATAAATAGTATGTCGTAAAATATATTTTATAATGTCAATATGAAAAGCCCGCCGCCGGGGCAGTCAGCGCGGCTGTAAGCGGGCCGACCGCGTGCTTACAGCACGCTGGCGGCTAGCCGTAGCCGTGCTGCTGTTGTGCCGTTGCGGTGCCTTATAATGAGCCATGATGACCTTTAGACAAGTGTTCTTCTGGTCTCTAATTATTCTGACACAGGTCAGAAGGATAATTTTATCTCGTGTGTGGTAATAGGGTTCCGAGTGTAGGTATAGGTTTGAGCAAACTTTTGCAACTGTTAAAGCATTCATTACTCTAGAACCGTTAGAAAAGTTGATCTTGTAGTTGATTCAAATGTGATGCTGATGACCAATGAATTTTCAAGAGGGTTCATAAATAAACACCCTGTTTTGTAATGTATCTAATTGACAAATAGTGAATAAATTCTGAACCTAGAACTCCTTATCTGAAGCCATACATGGTATTATTGCCATAACTAATATCAATTCACTTCGCGAAGCCAAGTATGGGTTGTTAATGCTATAAGTCTATTATGATAATGTCCCCGCAAGGCCAAACGTGAGATGAATTCAGATTTGCCTCATAACGAATTTAAAGACGTCTCCAATTGGTCAATAACTTTGCTGTTTGATAGATACTACATGATTGTTTGAGAAGGAAAATCTTGGTGATGAAAGACAAAAGGTTTTATAGCCTTCTAAGGATTCAATGTGGAATTGAAGATTGACAGTAGATATTTAAGGCTGACAACATTCACTCAGCTTATTGAAAAGTTGATTCGTAATTTATTTGGCTTGCTTTTATCGAACACGATGATAACAGTGTTCTTACACTTTATGATTTTGTTCAGCTATCATATTCCGTAGGTTTATATTTTGTACATCGGAAAAAAGGTAAAGTTTAAAGAGACGTACTATCCTAAACGCGACCCTCTTAAGAACTTAGGTAAATCTTCAACAACAAGAATACTGAAGAACCCAAAATCGAAGCTCCATTCTCAAAGTTTCGCTGACAACAAATTCTTAAGCAAATTCTTAGATACGTGTCATGAATACCCATTCAGTTCGTTAAGTACAATACCTCCCAGGAGGCCTACCTGTTCAAGGTTATGAGGGCGATGCTCAGGAGGGATACTCCGACGTTCCCGTACCTCAGGAACGGCACCAGCTTGCAAAGTGCCCCCCCATGGGACCACGTCCGTGTCCAGAACCCTGATATGGCGAAAGGGAGCACTATGGCGCAGAACAGGAAGTCGGCTATGCAGAGACTGGAATAATAATAAGTAAGTATTAGATTAGCAGTTAGGAGCAGTTTAATGTCAAAATGATATTCACCACATAACGGTATTCCGTTGCGTTAAAATCTCAGAGCACAGAATATAAGCAGTGTATAGAAACTGCCGGGGGTGTACCGGAAAACCCAGCGTTGGAAGGCCTCCTACAAGATGAACCGATGACCTGGTGAAGGTCGCGGGTAGCCGATGGATGCGAGACGCACAGAACCGGTTCTTGTGGCGACACTTAGGGGAGGCCTTTGTCCAGCAGTGGACATCTTTCGATTGATTTGATGATGATAAAGACGTACGGCAGGACTAATACAGTTCATGGCACCAAAAGTGGATTGAGTGCTCAATTTCTGTCATCTGTGACATTCAAAGCTGTCGGTTTGTATACCTACGTTATGGTGGTGATATAGCAGTAGTATATCTGTAGCGTTGGCTACTGAGCCATCACAGTGTTCGTGGATCAAAACAGTATAAAGAGTGCGTTCCTCTGACTGGTTATACGGTTATTCCGTTCCGGGAGAAAGCAATAGAACTAAGCAATATGTCACTGCCAGACCCCCGCGTCAATCGCTGAACATGGCACATGGCCTTTTGAATTACACAGCTATTTTCAATTTGTGTTTAAAATGCACAATAATAACTGTAAAACGCAAAACCAAACCCTTTACAGTCATAACCACAAAATGTGCAAATGACGTCGTTAATTCTGCGTGATGATTTCAGAATGTAATAAATAACATTACATATATTTATGTATGTTACTCTGTCAGTCTGTTACTTTTTCACGATAAGGAAAACCTCTGATACGGTCGCTATGAAAACTGAATGACCATATATGTCCCATGAAATATCCATCAAAATTCATCAAATCAAATACGTTTTTTTGTTTTGATTTGATTTGTGAATGAATGTTATGATCAGTTTTGATGAAATGCAAAATGCACGCAAACAAAGTCGCGGGTAACAACAGCTAGTCGAATATAACATAAACTGTACCTATATGATCTAGCGTAGTTTTGATTCATACTGTTGGAAATACAAAGTCATTGTCAATTGGCGTTTAAGGCTCATGAATGAAGCGGAAACGTTTCTGGGACATGCGAAAATATTGAGTTACCTATTTGGATGGCAAACGGGTGTTGAGAAGGCTAGTTATTGCATGATTTTGTGGAACTGTTAAATCATTTTGTTGATAGAAATAGGTTTCATTGTATCGTAAAAACAGCGTCAGCCGATGGATGCGAAACGCACAGGACCGTTTATTGTGGCAACAGTTGGAGGACGCCTATGTCCAGCAGTGGACGTCTTTCGGCTGATATGATGATGATGATGAAAACAGTTGCGTTACATACAATAATTTCTGAAATCCTTACAATATTCTTACTAAGGGGATTCTTGTTATCCAGTTACTAAGTTTTCAAGGCCAGATAGGCCAGTCGCTTCTATAAAGTACTGGTATTCAAGTGCATCCCGTGAGAATGAAAAGCAAACATAATTGGGGAGTATAGGCATGATGGTCCTGAACCAAGTCGGCCATTGCGGCCAATCTCAACGAATACTAGTCAACGGCGCGAGAGTTTATAGTGCACTCCCTGTACCATGACTTAAATAATGTGATTGGACGGCCATCCGACACGACCAAGGAAAGAAATGGCGTAGAACTAACTTCGAAAGTGCTTTCTGAGACATAACACTATCAACTACCAAACTCCAGGTTATAGAGAAATTCCTAATTTATTTATTTACTAGCTGACCCGCGCAACTTCGTCTGCGTCACAATTTTCATTACTGCTCCGCTCCTGTTGGTCTTAGCATGATGATATATAGCCTATAGCCTTCCTCGATAAATGGGCTATCTAACACTGAAAGAATTTTTCAAATCGGACCAGTAGTTCCTGAGATTAGCGCGTTCAAGCAAACAAACAAACAAACAAACTCTTCAGCTTTATATATTAGTATAGATTAATTATGGCACTCCAACAACAAAGTCACAGAAACATTCTAACATACAAAATTTATTAAATTAATACTATTGTGACCTTGTCACCTTATAGGTGTGCACAGCTTTTACATTATGTGCTACAATGTTAATTGATAGACATGTAATGTAAAAAAAAAACAAAATAAATTTTGCGCGACCCGGGTAAAGAACCCAGGTACCTGCGCTCATCAGTTACACGTCCGGCCGCTAGACGAACTGAGCTATTTATAATAAAGTAGGCTACAGGAGCAGAATTTATACAATTAATACGAAGTGGTAGTTATCATGACAGATAAGACGACTACATCGCAGACAAAGCAATGGGCCGGAAAGCTGTCACTATTCCCGATAGGGATCCTTATAGGGATTACGATGATGATAGATGAGCTCCTAAAAGGGTATTCTGTATCGATAACCTTAGGGGTGAAGCATCGATCAAGATACGGAAACCAATTGAAGGGTTTTTGTGAAAGCGGTCTATTGGGGATCATAGGCTAAATGACTACCCACTTTGAAGAATAAATGGATATCTCAATGTTACCACCGCTGGTTTTATAGCCGTTCGGTAATATTGTATGCAACTTGTTTATAACCGTATGTTTTATATGGAAAATCATGTAGTTGTTTTTTTAATTTGAACAAACACAGAAAATGATGTGTAATTATTGGCATTGCATCATGTATTACGCTATGATTACGTGGATCTCTTTGTTATAATGCTTCAATTTAGTTTTGTTTATTATTTACCAAAGCTTAGCATTGAAATTGATTTGCAGTTTTAGCTTAGCGTGTTTAATTACAATAAACACGAAAAATGTTGACACGCGCTAAAACATATTTTTATATTGGTAAATGGTTTTGATCCAGAGTGTAAAACATGACTTTTGATATAGGTAGGCGATTTTTCAATTTTTAGCAGAGTACGAATACCGATCTGTCGAAGTTAGAATCTTCTTTATTTTTATCGGTAAGTATAGAACAATGATCTTAAGAAAAGGATCAAAAGGAAAAAAACTTCAACAGAACAGACACTGAACAAAAATATTGATGAACGAGAACTGGGGTGAAACTCCGTGAAAGATGTTTTTACGGTAGCTAAACAATCACGAAGTTCCCCGTGTTAGTAAAAGTTATAGATAAAATTAGTTTCGAACTTCCCCACCTCACAAATTGGTGGATTAAACTGATTTTCTGAGGAACAACAGTTAAACATTTTGTGGTTGCCTTTAGAAAATTATAGCTAGAAAACTATTACGAACTGTTATTGGAAAACTTTGATTAGGGGCGATTAAAGTACGTTTTAATGTTTATTTAGAAGCTTTAATTATGTTTAAAACGTTTAGGTTTCGACTGAATAATTTAACTTCGAACAGCACTTCGTAACTTTTTGAAGGTTTCCAGCTTAGCGAACTGCAAAGTGGTTTGTTTTGTGGGTTAAAATTATAGTTTACTGATGATTATTTAGTAGCCCCCATTGTTAATTTAAGTTAGCCACAACTTTACTCCGCTTTTATCAACAAGCGACCGAGTGTTTAGGGTTCACCGATTTCTCATCAAATTGAAAT
Organism: Lacanobia wlatinum; assembly: GCA_947578705.1. Classification (NCBI taxonomy): domain Eukaryota; kingdom Metazoa; phylum Arthropoda; class Insecta; order Lepidoptera; family Noctuidae; genus Lacanobia; species Lacanobia wlatinum. The sequence goes on from OX388037.1 coordinate 10,847,048, forward strand.
ACAAATACAGCAAAACATTAAAATAGTTTATCACTTAAAATACCCAAAAAACTCACCTGATAATAAAAGCAGCAGCAACATTCCTCACTTTGGGGCACTTCAGCAACGCGACCACTGTCAGGAGGTTGCCGAACAACCCAACCACCATAATGGTCCCTGTAACCACGGCAGCGAATGTCAGCAACCCTGGCGAAAACCTGGAAACGTACCAAATAATTTCATGTAACCAGCAGTGAAAAAAGTACGGTTGGTCAGACATTGTAGGAGGCAAATTGAACTCTGAGCTTTAGGCAGGACGTATAGGCTTTCGATAATCTCTTTTCAACAATGATATATCTAATATCGATATTTTTGATAGCGGGCTAAATAACATAGATAACACGTGTCATCAAAAAGTTTGAAAACCTTTAGCTTTCGAGATAAGATGAAGTTGGACACGTGTTCGTGTCTCATAAAGTCATAGACATGACACGTGCGAGAGTGGTGTGTTCTAGTTTTTCTATTATTAAAGCAGCTGCAGCAGCACCTATTAGTATGCCGTGTGGTTCCTGAGTATAGATATAAGATACTGATTGCATATGCTAGAGTTTGTATTTTAGTTTTACGTTAACTAAGTTGCAAAAACAAAGCGGTGGCCTCCTGTAGTTGAAGAATGATTGTACCTACTAATCTAAAACTAAATGTCTTACAAATTTTATTTTACGTGTACATCTTTTGTTGAAGATCCTTTTAAAAATAAATAAAGCCTAGTTACCAATGACGGTAATTGTACCAAATGATGAAATACCATCAGCTTCTTGTAGAGACGAACTATTTTAGCGTCTGACAATGAATAAGGATATTTGGTAATTGAGTAGACTCCTAGCTGTCGCCTTCCAATACCTAACTATTTCCCCCATCATAGGTTCATAAGCTCTATTTTTTAATATAACGTTGTTGAAATGACACAATTAACGCCCTTAAATACATTTTGTCATTTCGACTATCGCGCGAAATTATGCCACTTTACCCAAAGCCTACGGGATTCCCTTTTCGGCAATACTTGGAGTTTCCTTGCGTGATCGAATCAAGAATGATGACATCCGGAAGAGAACCAAGGTTAACGACGTAACCCGAAGGATCGCCAAACTGAAGTGGCAGTAGGCAGGGCACATTGCTCGCAGAACAGATTGTCGATGGGGTGAAAAGTTCTGGAGTGGCGACCGCGTACCGGAAGACCCAGTGTTGGAAGGCCTCCCACAAAGTGACCGATGACCTGGTGAGGATCGCAGGTAGCCGATGGATGCGCAACGCACAGGGCCGGTTGGTGTGGGGACATATAGGGGAGGCCTATGTTCAGCAGTGGACGTCTTTCGGCTGATATGATGACGATGATGCAGGGATTTACTTTTGGGCTTTGTGGTTATTATTTTGCATTTTTTTTAGGCATTCACTAGCTCCTCATATGGATATTGTGTAGCTCGCCGTCCGATCAGAACCAGGCCCGGATCGACGGCGCGATGTGTTCCACGCGCGCCTCAAAGAGATGTCAGCATAGTAGACGGGGCCTCCAGGGTTGCGGAATCTGTTCGAAAGAGTCACCGCGGCCCTGGAACGCAAAGGGCATTAGGAGGAACACAGATGGCTTTTAGTCAGTAAGAGTCTGACACTCCCTTCTGCTCCGCCCAGAGCGGGAGGTCTCATTTGATGATTTCCCATCGTTGAAAAAAAGGGGACAAATCAGCTGAAATACGTCTAATACCTACACCAATTTTGAACGCGTAACATGCATATCAGATAGTGACCGGGTTATGCAGTATAGTTTACGATATCCTGCTTGAATATATAGGATATAATAATGGGAGTGCCGCACAGGATGTATTTCATACGGTGCTTTGACATGAGCCGTTTGACGAATGACTTGTCGCGCGTGGATTGAGGAAGGGGCCCATAAGTAAGTACTTTTGTAGGGACCATGATACTCACTTCCTATGTGCTTGTATTATTATTAATTTATTGAATCCTTTTGCACAAAAGCATAAAGGCGGTCTTAATGCCTTAGGTAATTTCTTCCAGTTTACAGTATTAAAAAGGCGAAAAAAAACTTTTTTACAAAAGATCATGAAGGATTTATCAAAAGAGAAAGAAGAAAGAGAAAGTATAAAATAACTTTAAAGTCGGTGTCAAAAAACGAAATAACCAAAAACACCGACTTCCGAAATTAAAGTTATTTTATACTTTGTAGTGTTTTGTTTTTGGAAGTCGGTTATATTTATTGTAAAAAAGTTTTTTTTTGCCACTTTTTAGTAGTACCTGCGTACCCATTCACAGCGTACCGGCGTGATGTTATGTTATAATCTGGGGCCTATTCAATAAAATGTACTTAGTGCTTTAGGTGTAAAGGTCTCGTCAATACGAATGAAATAAGCCCAAAAACTTGGTAGTTCCTACACACCGATGTGGAGTTCCCTTGGCTCTCTGTCGTCTCCATCTTCAGGTCTGATCCAAACCCTAATTGTTTTGTAGTATCACCCGATATACATACGAATATCAAGTTTTTACCAGATGCGTGCCTACAATTTTCGAGAGTTGCCCTCGATTTCTCAGGGTTTCCATCATCAGATCCTGACGTGGTGACAATGGGACCACCTCGGCAGCATACCCTTCCATATAAAAAAAAAAACACCGGTAGCACTCCGGGAGTGCCGGCAGAAGTGAAAACTTTAGTATTAACGTTGTGTTTAATTATAAGTACAAAAATACTATCATTTATGAGGTAGAATACAATGTTTATTTGTTGCGCTATCGTACACAAATATGACAATTTACATGTTATTATTCATAATATTATATCGTTATTTATTTATATATTACATTAATTTTTATCTCTTAGAAAAATCAACTTTCATCCATAATTTCGTAATTCCGTAATTTCGTATCCTTGGATACGCGTGGCACGCTGTACATAAACACAGACGGACATTCGCGCAAGCGCCCTGTGCCGCCTAAGCGGAGCAGCACACTCAGGCACGGTAGAAAGAGTGGGAGATACTAGTTCCTCTCCCTTCCCCTCGATCTTACGCTTTTTCGATCAGCATCACGTGACCCTGACGCGAGTCCGTCTTACGCTTTTTCGATCAGCATCACGTGACCCTGACGCGAGTCCGTCTTACGCTTTTTCGATCAGGTCACGTGTCCTGACGCGAGTTTAAGATTTTATACCCATTACAGAAAAAGTGCTCAACGCCGCTAAAGAAGTTTTCACTTCAAAAAGATTCATCGAAATCGGTTCATAAACGACGAAGTTATCCGCGAACACACATAAAAAATAATATGTATATACGCGGTCAAATTGAGAACCTCCTCCTTTTTTTAAATCGGTTAAAAACATACAATAAGGCTAAATAAAAACACGGATAGCTTATGTACCTCTGACTTGTGCTTGTCTACATCTACACTAATATTATAAAGAGGAAAGATTTGTTTGTTTGTTTGAATTGAATAGGCTCCGAAACTACTGGACCGATTTGAAAAATTCTTTTAGCATTGGATAGCTACACTATCAGGGAGTAACATAGGCTATATATTATCCCCGTATTCCCACGGGAACGGGAACTACGTGGGTGAAACCGCGAGACGTCCACTAGTGTTCTATATTTAAAACTTTACGTACACAAAAGTGTATAAAGATATGGTATTTTCTATTACCTTTGGGAAGGCAGTCTCTTCAAGTTTTTCTTATCGGTAGCCAGGTACAGTTTTATGGTCAAAATTTTCTTAAAAAGATTTTCTTTTCGTGGCTTCTAGCGGCTGGGCCAGTAGTAATAGACGTGATCCTAATGACTCACAAGATTAGAAAAGATACAAAATATTTTTTAAGTTTTTCTCACAAAATCCAAGAAATGTCGGCGAAGTTTGAAAGTTCAGCGTATCTGGTCTATGAAATATTTGGTAGTTTGTAAAAGGTAACATTTTCGTTGCGATGTTGAAGTTTCTGGTTCTACGTTTTGGAGTTAGGAGACAGAGAAAAGATTAAGTTCTTGGAAAGCGAGTAAAAAAGAGGGACCAAAAGTTAGGGAAAAATCTTTAGGCGATTTTTGGTAGAAAAAAGCGAAAATATTTGAGACTAGGGACATGAATCGTTTACCTATTGTATCTAAATATTACGTCTTTTTCTGTTCGTGCCGATTGACTCAAATTCAATTTTGACCGATCAGTATTATGCCACCTGTATGCTCTATCATTGGTCCAATCAAATGTAAGGATATTAATTACCTACTATGTTTGTAGATATTTGATTAAATAAAGCACTTATTACACTACACGGTATTCAGGGCCCGGTGGCAAGGGTGGGCGTGGCCCCTAACTAGGATGCCGCTTATTACACTAGCCGGTCGATTCAGCCCTAACTCAGTTGTGAAGTGGCCAGCGTTGCCAACGTATGGGGAATTCCCGAAACTGCGGGGAATCTCAAGTTGACTGGGGATTTATTGGGAACGGGCAAGATGTGGGGAAAATGCGGGGATTCCAAATATCGATTTTATTCTTCTCATATTATTCTAAATATAGAATATGTGGGGGAATCAGAAGAGTTTTTGTGCCCAAATTGGGGAAATTGACTTACGTTTTTGGGGCTTTTATTAAATTAGTGTTGGCAACACTGCACCCTAACACCCTAAACGCTATTACACTGCCCGGTAGTAAGGGTGTTAGGGAGCTAACTAGACTGGGTCGCCTCGGTCACCCGGATTAGGGTCCATAACTCTTATTACACCACCCTAAATCAGGACTTAGGGCGCTGAATACCGTGTACTGAATAAGCGCTTAAGTTAGGAAAATTAAAACCAAAATAAACGATAAGCTTCATATTTTCAGCAAGAAACGGAATGAAAACGAAATTATGCAGTTTTGCAGCTGGCATACCTACGTAATATTTTTTGAAACACTAACTACAAAACAGTCTCAAAGGAGACTTGTAATTTCTTTATTTTTTATTTTGTACTTATTTTACAGTCACATAGTAATATAATAATAATTTATAAAACACACAATACACAACATAATGCTTTTCCACTTTTATTAATAGGAAAAGCATTGTGTTGTGTGTAGGATTATAGCATTGCTTTTATTTAAAAAAAACACCGGCCAAGTGCGGTTCGGACTCGCCCACCGAGGGCGGTGGGCGAGTCTGAACCGCACTTGGCTGGTGTTTTTTTCCGTACAAAGTAGGTACATATTACTTTTTTTTTACTATATATAGGCATATGTTTGACCACAATCTCACCTGATGGTAAGCGATGATGCGGTCGTAGATGGAGCACGTTTGCCTAGAAGCAACCTATTCACTCTTGTCTTAATGACTCCCAGGTTTTAGCTATCTGGAAACACAGACTCTGGCAGGGAATTCCACTCCTTAGCTGTACGCACTATGAATGTGTTCCCAAAACGTTTAAAAAAATAAAAACTATATTTCTTTATGATTTAATTACAAATTTATAGTGTTCAGACTTTTTCCCATACTTGTAGAATAAGACGGTATTAATTGCCAAATTTCATAGTTCTAGGTCAACGGGAAATACCCTAAAGATTTTGATTCTTTTGAGTACGTTTTGTGCGGCATAAACAGCCCTATCTTTTTTTTTTCACCCTAACTTAGAACTATGATTTTTCTAAGCTTCAAGGGACCGTAGACATGAGTATATGGTATTAATTTCAACTCGATACCTCCACGCGTTCCCGAGATCTTGACTGACGGACGGACGGACAACAAAGTGATCTTATAAGGGTTCCGTTTTTTCCTTTTGAGTTACGGAACCCTAAAAATGAGCGGTGTTTTCTATAGAAGTCTTCATCTACCGTATCAGATATCCTTTATTCGCAAAGTTTATAGCCAGAACAGTCCCGGATATCTTTTATACCTCAGTCTCTACTATATCCCGTCTATTGATCAAATACACAAGCGAGTTGCCTTTGACATTCGCTTTACTTTTAAAACACTAATTAACCGCGGCTAAAAATAATTACTTTTGGGAACTCTCAAATACAACGAGATAACAATTTATCTAGGTAAAATTTTCATGAAATTTTGTGTGTATATTCGGTAGGTATGAGAATAGGTGGTAGGGTATTTTTTGTTTTAATTTGCAAAACAACGTTTGCCGAGTCAGTTAGTCTTATAAGTATATAAAAATCTCGTGTCACGGGTTTTGTTACCGAACTCATCCGAAACGGCTCGACCAATTTTAATCAAATTTAGTGTGTATATCCGGTAGGTATACCAGCTTGATGCCCTTGAGTCAATTGAGAAACGAGCCAAGAGGATCATCGGTAATGACAGGCTCGTCGAGTCGAAGCTCCAAAGCCTTGAGCATCGACGCCGAGTTGCTGGCCTGTCGGTTTTCTATCGCTTGCATTTTGGGGAGTGTGCGACGGAATTGCATGATTTAATTCCGCCAAGCCCGTTCCATCATCGGACCACAAGACGAACGGCGATGCGCCACCGGTACATGGTGGACATCCCACCCACACGCAGTAAACGTTTTGGGAACACATTCATAGTGCGTACAGCTAAGGAGTGGAGTTCCCTGCCAGAGTCTGTGTTTCCAGATAGCTACAACCTGGGAGTCTTTAAGACAAGAGTGAATAGGTTGCTTCTAGGCAAACGTGCGCCATCTTCGACCACATCATCGCTTACCATCAGGTGAGATTGTGGTCAAACGTATGCCTATACATAGTAAAAAAAAAAAAAGGTGGCAGACTATTTATTTTTTTATTTGGCAAAACCACGTTTTATTATATAATCAAAGAGTATATCTGTATTAAAAAGCATGCGAAGGTTTACAAATTGCTTCCGATCCGAGTAATATACGAATTGATAATATTCTGAATCTATAGTAGGTGCCGGATAAATGTGCAGTAACGATCATTGACCCACAAACATTTATTGACTTTCATAATATTAAAAACAGATAATTATAAAGCTGGCCTGAATCGTCATCTGTCGTAATCCTTAACGTTCTCTAGTAATGAAACTCGGTTCATAATTTATTGTTCGGGTATTTTCGAAGGGATATTAGGGAATGGTCAATGTACTCAATTGCAAGTTTGTCTGGCGCCTACCAAAGTGCAGCTTTCGTGGTAGGTCGAATCAAGTGCGGAACCACTTTGAAAAGCTAGTTTGGGCCTAGTTTCTGTACATATCCTTCGTTTAAAATACACATGAGCAAGCATTTTAAACACATACATAAATCGTGGTCGGTAGATATAACTATAGTTTAAACCCATACAAATCTGTGGAAATAGGTAGAAAAGATCAACAATCCGATGTGACAATGAGTTGGTCACGTCGGCGCTTCGAAGGACTGAAAACAATTGATCGTGACTTCAACAAACAACCATTATTTTATTATTCGTCGTTTTACTTTAAAATGGATTTTGTTTTGAAAGAAAGACCATTCATTTGCAAGAATAATAAAAAGTTTATTTAGGAACAATAACACAAGACTACGTACAACAAGTAAAACGATGATAGCTGCAAAACAATAAAGAGCTTATTACACTACACGGTATTCAGGGCCGTAAGTCCCGATCTAGGGTAGTGCAATAAGAGTTAGGGACCCTAATTAGAGTGACCGGAGCGGCCCGGTCTAGTTAGCTCCCTAACTCCCTTACTACCGGGCAGTGTAATAGCGTTTAGGGAGTTAGGGAGCAGTGTTGCCCACACCAATTCAACAAATTCCCCGAAAATGAAAGTCAAACTCCCCAATTTGGGGACAAAAAATCTACTGATTCCCCACAAATTCGATATTTAGATTAATATCAGAAGAATAAAATCGATATTTAGAATCCCCGCATTTTCCCCACATCTTGCCAACTCCCAATAAACCCCCAAAAAAGTTTGGGGAATTTCTCACACATTGGCAATCCTGATCACTTCACAACTGAGATAGGGCCAAATCGACCGGCTAGTGTAATAAGCGGCTCCCTAGTTAGGGGCCACGCCCACCCTTGCCACTGGGCCCTGAATACCGTGTAGTGTAAGCGCTTGAACTATTGCGCACCTAACGGGAATGAAAAAACTGGCCAAGTGCGAGTCGGACTCGCACACGAAGGGTTCCGTACCATAAACCTTAAATTTGTATTATTTGTTATAAGGCATATTATACACAATCTGTAAAAATTTCAACTGTCTACTTATTACGGTTCTTGAGATACAGCCCGTTGACGGATAGACAGACGGATAGATGGACGGATGGACGGATAGTGGAGGCTTAGTAATAAGGTTTCGTTGGTTACCCTTTGGATACGGAACCCTAAAAAGAAGAATGATGGGTTAATTTGGACATCATATCAAAACATGGCAGTACACTGACAGGTGGAAGGGTGGCCATGCAGTTAGGAAGCTTTGCAATCTGAATAATTTTACACTGTGTTTGGTTACCCTCTGAACAAGGTGGCTAGAAACATTTTCCTACTGGTTAACGTAAGATGCAGCGTTAGCTATTTTCTTCTTCTTCATTTCTAAAGCTTTTTAGCACGATTATTCTAATACTAATTAATTGATGGACATGGAAATTAGCATTGGTTTGTATTCGGAAATGCAAGGATTACCGAGGGACATAAAGAAAATAGTTGTGCTGTACCTATGTATATTATATCATTGTACGTAAAGGATAACTTACTTGGACAGTTCACTTGGCTCCACCGTTGCGCCGACTTCATCTGTAAAGTTCATGATGTCATCTGCCATTTTGTATCTGAAACAAATAACGATATTTCTCATTAGTAGAATTAACAACAGATAATTGCAACATCATGCCGATTATCCCCAAAGTGTAAAGCCGAGGGTTTCTTTTACCTAGAGCACCTACATTTACCATAGATAGTAAAATATGGGCTAAATTACGTCACTTTTTAAACTTTAAAAATTCAATCTGTGACAGATTTTTGTTTTTATTAAGTGAGTATTTTTATTGACAGATCTGCCCCCGTCCTACGTCGTGCTAATCCCATCATGATTCCGTTGTGAGAGAGAGACGGAGTTATACCGGACGAATAGCAGTATCCCTTTTTCACGCCTTTTTTTTATTTGTTGTGGGTTTGCTCTTGACTCTAGTCTAGGTCAGAGATGACAGAGACATAGTCTACGATGGAGCGAGCTTACCCATAAGGTGCCTGTTCACTCTAACTTTGAAGATATTAGGGTTGTAAGCGTTTGGAAACATAGACGCAGGCAGAGAGTTCCTTTGCTGTGCGCATTATAAAAGACGTTTAGAAACGCTTAGTGCGAATTGGTGGTATTGATGTTGATATGTCTTGTAGGGGCCACCCCTATAAGACATACGAACTCATATTATACTCGTAGGTTGCATATCCTGGATTGGGACTTTTTATCCCGGAAGTTCAGAAGACCATAGTCTACCCGTGTGCCAAGTTTAACCCATACCCATTCAGCTGCTAAGACGTGAACAGGTATCAAACAGACAGAGTTACTTACTTTCGCATTTATAATATTAGTATGGAGCATGGAGGATAAGAGTTAATCTTGAGCTATGTTTATTTCTACGATCCGTTGCATCAAGTCATGTAAGGTTACGGAAACCATGCGCCGTGACCCATACAATTAAGTCCGCGTCAATGAATAGTCTCGTGACGCATGACTCATGTATTTAGCTGACAAACGACGGTTTCGGAGTAATGGCGGTAATGCACCGTGATTCCGAATTGTATTGGTTAAACTTTTAAGCTGAAATTGATGACTAGGAATTTTAAAGGTAGTGTCAGAACTGTTTTCTTGCAAATAACGGAAGATTTTGACGTAGATTTTGCATCACGACTAATTGTCGTCTGTCTAGATTTTTGTTTTAAACTAAGCTGCTGAATACCCGTGTGAAACTGCTATTGCAGCGACTGCTCTATTAGACGTGGGGTCCCGATAGAGAAGTGCAGAACAAATGATAGGTAATAGTCCTCTTGACCGATTTTGGCCATGGTGGATCTCAACGGAGACTAGCCATCGTCACGGAAGATATTATAGTGCACTAGTGTCTGTGCAAACACAGACGCACTCCCTTTTTCATCACTCTTTTAATTCATCGGGACGGCAATCTGAGTTACTGAATAACACGAAACTTCTTGATAAGATTGGTGGTCAGGATTTTAGGCTGTAAGGCCCATGAAAGCCCACAAATTATTGTGAGGCGACTCATGTCCTAAGCTTATCAGGCTTCACTCGCCCAGCTAACGATCAAGCTAAACCAACATAATATATGATATCTCTCACGCAAATCATATGATGTATCGTCACATATCGTGTCGGCGGCACTCCTGCCGTCATGAGGTCATGCCGAGCCCGCAAGCCATCAAGCGTGCAGCGACATTGTTCCGTCTGAATAGGTATACGTTGAGGACTTGAACCACATCACGGTGATATTCCCCGAAGGATTCGCGGAGGTGATCATATACACAAACATCCCGCCAGAGGATTAAGAGCTGGGACTCAACTCATGGGCCTTTCTCTATACAAACGCATTCCGCTGTTTTCTTCGTGGATAATGCTACTAGAGAAATGATTTTTTCCAAAAAATCTAGATCGAATTAGTACGTGCCACTATTATTTTCTTTTTTCCAAAACATAATTACTTAAAGAATTATGACAATCCAAAAATCCGAAAATAGAGCCCATTTTTACCGCCATTTTCAGACGACTATCAGACAAATTTGATAAGTTTTAACAAAATAGAAAACAATAGAAGCATAGATATAGTCTTCCTCTAAATTTTGATGTATATTTTTATAGATCAGTCCAGTTTTGAAAAAGAAAAAAGCGGAATACAAAACGTCGTTTGGTTAAGGTTTTTATAGGTAAAATCAGCCTGAGCTGCAGTTGTCGTTTTCGCACTTTACTTGATAGGGCGCAACGCGACGGCATCGGCAATAGTTTCTTCAAATACCTATTTTTCAAATTCCTCGGGACTAGAGTCCCCGCTTAAGTTCTACGGAATAGAGGATTGGCCTATAACCATCAGCTGGCACTGAAAACTAGCGCTGTGCTGTGGCTCTGTCATGCATGAGGGGCCATAATCGCCACGCTTGGCAGGCGGGTTGGCGATTGCAGTGTATTGTGTTGAGTTTTACAGAGAACGCTGCTGCCCATTCTCTGGTAGTCGCATCTTACGACACCCACGGGAAGTGATGGGATGGTATTATTCTTTTACAGCACCATACGGCACCGGCCGACACCATACGCGTGTGCGTCATTATTTTACTATATTTCGTTCTTTCCAACACTACTATAAGGGCACAAATCCCAACTCCGGGCTACTACTGAGAAATTCCTGATGATAAATCCAATAACACTTAGTCTAAACTGGGGATGAAACATATAAGGACCAGCGTATACTACCATAGATTAATGACGCTTAAACTAATCATCATTTCAGCCGAAAAACGTCCACTACTGGACATAGGCCTCCCCCAAGATGAGAGGGGGGTGCCATAATCGCCACGTTTGGCAGGCGGGTTGGCGATCGCTGTGTATTGTGTTGAGTTTTGCAGAGAAAGCTGCTGCCCATTCTCTGGCGAGTCCCTTAGTCGCCTCTTACGACACCCACGGGAAGTGATGGGATGGTATTATTCTTTTACGGCATCCTACGGTACCGGCCGACACCACACGGCATAACTAATGAGGTATTAGACTAATGAGGTAGTTTAATAGAAGATAAAACACCGTAAACATTGAACTGAAGATAAATTGATACATCCGCCATGATTACATGAGTCAGTTGAATTAATCAGTACAGCACAAAAAGGTGGAACAGAGGATGAGCTCATTTTGATTTGACTGTAACGGACCGGCTCGTGGAGGTCAGACATACAATCCTGTCAGGTCAGCTTTGAATGTCGTGTGTACATTCAGGATGGAGGTGACCTGTTCTTTTATCCTCAAAATAAAAATCGTAGGATTTTAATCATTCATTCACAAATCATTGCAAATTTTAATCGATTTAAGAATTAGAAGTTGATACTTTGTGAAACTATATTTTAACCTAGAGACTAACCATCAGCGCGGGACGTATTATAGTGCACTAGTTGACCCGCGCAACTTCGTCTGCTCCGGTCTTAGCGTGATGATATAATAATATAGCCTAAGTATAGCCTTCCTCGATAAATGGGATATCTAACACTAAACGAATTTTTCAAATCGGACTAGCGCGCAATAGCTTCTGAGATTAGCGCGTTCAAGAAAACAAACAAACAAACTCTTCAGCTTTATATGTTAGTACTAGCTTACCCGCGCAACTTCGTCTGCGTCACATTTTTCATTACTGCTCCACTCCTATTGGTCTTAGCGTGATGATATTTAGCCTTCCTCGATATATGTGCTATCTAACACTGAAATAATTTTTCAAATCGTACCAGTAGTTTCTGAGATTCGCGCGTTCAAGTAAACAAACAAACTCTTCAGCTTTATATATTAGTATAGATTGATAAGTGTGCGCGCAAACGCAGACGCACCCTCTTCCATCGCTAAGAATATTTTTTGCGTAGGGTTTCACACCTTAAGTCCAGATACTCACTTCAGAAACGTGACCTAAATCATACAGTAGTGAGATTAAAATTAAATTAGATGCTAATATTGATTAGACGATTAGCTTTGTGGCTAGCAAACAGAATATATTATGCAAATTATGCAACATCAAGTGTCATCCTAGTTAATTGATGCATATTAGTCACAAGACATTAATATAATTACCTACTGGTAATTAACCCACCCAATAAGCCCATTAATAAATTCATCAGGATCAATATTATTCAATGCAATCAATTATTATTAGAGCACATGTTTCAGTGGGTAGCGAAAATTCACAAAATAATATAACTATATTTATACTAGTAGCCACGATTTTTTAGGGTTCCGAAAATCCGTGAAAAACGGAACCCTTATAGGATCACTCGGGTGTCTGTCTGTCACAGCCAGTTTTCTCCAGATCTACTGGACCGATTCTGTTGAGATTTGGTACATATATGGACATCTGTGACCAAAACACGGACGCGCTACGTAAATAAATATTTTTTAGTATGGGGGTCATTTTTGGGGGTCAAACTAGAAAATTAAAAAAAAAAGTTTTTTAAACTGTATCGTGTGACATATCAAATAAAAGGGCTGACTGTGAGGGTTTTCATTGTTTTTTTTTTTCGTAATTTTAAAATAAATAGTTTTGAAGTTATTCCGAGACTACTGATAAGTTATCTCCGAAACTAGTGATTCTAAAATTTTGAAAAAAAAAATGCAGATAATACCTGAAAATTACAGGAAAACCAAGAAGTATGTAATAAAAAATGAAATTGGTTCGGAAACCTTGCTCGCGAGTCCGACTCGCACTTGACCTGTTTTTTATTAGAAGTGTTCTGTTTTGCGTTCGGTCGAACAGAACTGCAAGATGTACTGAACACCTGCTTTTTAAATTTTTGGGTAGTGATGAAAAGTTACATTGTTTACAGCCTACCCAAGCCAATCACTATAACGTGCCAATGCCATCTCGATACCGTTGTGAGGGAGACAGACGAAGCTATAGGTACTAAACTAATAGCACTGTCCCTTTCTCACAACAGATCTGGTATTTCATTTTGGTCACAACATATTTTACGTATATTTTAGTTTGGAACTCAAAGTTAGTTTCATAAGTTCATAAACTATGCACTGGACATTTAATTTTAATTATATTCACTCCCTTTGATGCAAGTTAACAAAAGTTAAAATGTTTGAAATTAGTTTTCTTGTGTCGCCGTACTCTGTGAGGGCAGTTCACCAGATAATTATTGTTTTTATGCTTGAAAAAGTTATAAGTATAGACCTGGAGAAGTCAATCGTACATAATATGGTAAGTCGGTTGATTTTTACAAATTAGGTACCTATCAGATTTAAATGCCGAAGTGACTGACTACATGAATTTTCAGCAGTTTGATGCAGTTGGTGGTATTTACATTAATCCAATCAGAGATTTGATGCCACTAACTGCATCAGGTGCTTCAAAAGTGACCGGTTTTTCAGTCATTTTTATCGTTCGTATATTTTGATACAAGTTAATTTTGTTACAGAAATAGGTGAAAAGATCGCAGAAATGACTTTGCCACTATGTTTCCGCATTGCCGCCGCGCGCCTCTCTGCATTCTTATTACCTATGAATTACATATATTATGTTAAATAATATAATGATAAATAATACCTTGGTAATCATTATCATTAGTATTTCCATTCATAAGTTCACAACAATACAAATCACATAGTATTTTAAATCTAGAACATCACAAAGATTATAGTCATAACATAGTTCCTTGCGAAGGCCGTGTTAATGCAAATAGCGTAATAAAGGAATACATGAGTGTACCTATGGGCGAGTATGTTATGGGAGTCTAGTAATGCATATTATGTCATTACCTAGTCATTGTTGCGAAGGTGAACTTGGTATTTAATGTTATGAAGGTCTGTACTACGTTGTCCACTGCTCGTAAGTATATTATAGGTACGTAATCTAAATTTAATTAGTCACTTAATTAAACTTTAAATTAAATTTGGTTTCTTCCACTACCGCTGAAAGTCTTAAACTATAAATTAAGGTTATTCAAAAGTTGTACTATTTAAGTATCTTTAAGTGAACTATTTTCAACATAGCCATTGGCACTTAATTGAAAGTGCTTGCTTTTAATTTTCCTACAGTAGGAGTTCAGCACTTAGAAGGTTGATTGTTTTAGAAAACGGTATTGAATAGGTACTGAAATTTTCTACGGTAAGTTTTTTTTCAACCGTGACTAGCCGCAAAACCAAAATGAAAAAACAGTCTCAAATTGTTAAATACAATAGTCCTTCCATACAAGTCCATGTTTTCAACCATAAAAGTGTAAAAGCAAACACACACCAACATATCACGCCCAAAGAAACGAATCTAAAATGGCGTCTAATTATCGCCAGCTTAGCGTCGCCGGCGCATACGCCACAATTGTTTGAATTGCTCTCCAGCGCCAATTTGGACCACTTAACGAGTGTTGAAGATAATGCACTCATTGAAGCTTTGGGAAGAGTCGTATTTAAATGTTTTGTGTTGTTATGAGGTGAGGTTGTAAGAGGAGAAAGAAACTATGGATGAACTGAGAGATATGGCTAACAGAGGATGACTATTACTGAGGTGATGACTTATTAGTCATTGAGAAGAATGGAAGAAGTAGACATGTTGCGACGATTCAGAGTAAATTGTATTCTGTGTGATTCTATAGTCCCTCTCTCTCATTTTACCTAGCCTTATCTCATTCTTTGGGTTCGGCTCTCCTCGTCATTCTTCGCCAGACGTGTTTGTGCTGGGTCTTCGAGACATTTTTATTTCTATTCCATGTTTAATATGTTATATAAACTATACAAGACTATTAAAGAGTTTTCAAGAAACTGATGTAAGGTTAGAAAAGCAAAAGCCAGTATGTGAATATGTGAAAGAATTGTTGTAAAAATCTTAGGTTCGTAACAATTCTGATAATGCGGAGGTAACATAAAACCACTACAGAAAGCATAAGTCACCAGAATAAAGCACCTACCTATATGAAACTTCCAGGATTGTCGCAAAGAGTAACAGAAACATATTCAAGAGGAAATAACAAAAAGTCTTAAGCTTCTATTTCTTTAAGCACTTCATCCTATTGTTCGGAACGCCGACTTCAACCCGGAAATAATTGAATAAATCAGAGATCAAATCACATTGAATTATTTGTACAAAAATCACGAATATCTTTGGGTGAATTTGTTTTGATTTTCTTTTGTTTGTAATATAAAAAAAGTCTGTATTCCTGTGGTTTCGGGGCAATGTTCTAGTAAAGCTGTTTTCCTTTGCGACGAGTTTTTTGTGATTCTATTGTGTTTGTTAGCTTATTTATTATTGGGTCAAAATATTATTTTTCCTTCGAGAAGAGTTCTTAAAACGGTTTTAATTTATGAAAGACTAGCTTCTGCCAGCGGCTTCGCCCGTGTGGTCCCTAGGGAACATACTCCTGGGATAAAAAGTAGCCTATGTCCTTTCTCAGGCTCTGTGATCTGTGTACCAAATTTCATTTAAATCGGTTCAGTAGTTTTGGCGTGAAAGCGCGACAGACAGACAGATTTATTTTCGCATTTGTAATATTAGTAAGGATTTTTTAAAATATTTCTTGCATAAAATCACAAAATGGCGGTGTTAAAACTCCTCATAGAAAAAACTTGTCCAATTAGATGTAATAAAATAAACATGGCTATCACGTTGATAGTCGAAATTCAATAACATAGCTTATCCCAAAGATGATTATCAGTGGTTCTTCCACCAGATGAATAAGTTAAAGGAAAAACCACCTATAGCAATATTCAAACTGTTTTTTCTGTAATCTTACGCATAAAGTTTTGCAAAGCTAAAATATTTTTTATAAAATTTCTTCGAGGGAAAACTTCGCCGGATTATTTTAAAATAAGAAGCTGGTTAACGCAAAGCTTGATAATAAAGATTAAAAGAAAAACTAAAGTAAAAAATCACCAAAATATGCCAGAAACAAGAAGCAAGTGACTATTAAAAGAAAACCTAAACCAGTTGCCAGCTTGATAAAACCTCCGTAGATTTCCACAGACTAAAATTTTCCACATAGAACAAGAGCTTCATTCACTCAATACGACCTATTAAGATGCTCCTCGGAGAGCTATTACCACAGAAAGAGCAACTTTAGCTCCGCGACTAGGACCCAAGTTTAGAAACTACCTGAGCTAATGGATAACAATGTGGTCTTATTTTTAGTGCGACCTACTATTTTAACTCGCGTGGGATTCACTTAAGTTATATTGGAAAAGCACTTATTCAAGGTAAAGCCACAACTCACCATCTCGAGATGTTCCTCAAAGCAGAGTTTTGGCCGAAAGGTGTCGTGTATCGACGTTTCCGCGGCCAGCTGCGCGACACCAGTCAGCGAAACACGACGCCGTCATTTCGTGTGCAGTAGTTTATAGTGTTAATCAGTATTGTAATATGTATTAATTTATTTATAGCTGTCATTGTTTTATGTTTATGTATTTTATTTATGGGCCATAGATGCCTGAAATAAAGGATTAAATTAAATTAAAGCAACGCTTGCCGAAGTCGGTTCGTGTATGGGTGACCATCCTAACACACCGAAAGTCAAAGTCAGAAATCTTTATCGTGAAACAGCGGTTACAGCGTTAATTTGTGTGCGTTGGTACTGCTCTACCATATTAGGCATACAATAGTTTAAAGTTTGTTGTCTTAGACCTAAGATTATCTGTTATATTATAATACTTCAAATAGACATTTACTTTGCAATAGAGCTTTATTTTGCATCAAAACAGTTTGGTACTAAACTCATCATGAATCTGTCGGACAAAAATTCATGTACTGTACAATAATTATGGTCTATTTATCAAGAAGTCCATGGATGCAAGACGCACAAGACCGGTCGTTGTGGCGACGCTTGGGGGAGGCCTACGTCCAGCAGTGGACGTCTCTCGGCTGATATGATGATGATGATCAAGAAGTCATTTAATTGTTTTCTTAAATAATTTAATGTTTTCAATTTTTATTTTTTCCTTAGGAAGCTTATTATAAATTCTTGAAGACATTCTTTTAGAAAGTAGGGCTGTTTTTAAGGGCATATTTGTTATTTTGTTGGCATGACGACGGGAGTGCAGGTTACTAAACTTTTCCCATAGGTTTTTACGAATGTTGCGACCTTATAGATGAAAAGGGCAGGAAAGGTTATAATATGACATACAGCTATCTGGGGCACGTATGCCACAAACAGCTCTAAGACATTTCTTTTACGCCCTAAAAGCGAGCTCGCCGTTTGTAGTATTCCCCAAATACATTAGAATCCCGAGAATCCTTCATGCCTCAGAAAGCTGTAGTTCCGACTGTCAAGAAATCTGAGACCAGTCTTGCCACCAGTCCTTGTGTTCCCTTAGGTTGCCCCTGTTACAGGGTTCTGTTACTCTATGTTAAATACTGGTACTCAGTTGTCTCAGATTATTCTACAAGCCAACTCCAACAAAGTTGTGAAAAAGGTCGATAGTTTAATTGGTACCAGGAAATCAATCGAACTTAAGGAAGAAAACGTAACCACAGACTAATTCTATTTTAATCGGTTCAATGACCGCGAAGGAGACACATGGTTCAACAATTATCACAGCCCATTGGTTCATGGGACTGTTTAATATAGTGCAAGGAATTTTGACGGTTTGAATTAGTTTCTTTACTTCGGCTTTAAAATGTCTCCTTAATTCGTAATTAAAGCTTCTTGGAGTAACGTTTGATAATACTTTATTGAGAATGTGTCTAAAAAAGTTTTGAATATATGTATATGTGGCTAAAATAAAGATTCATGGATTGTGTGAGGAAAAATATGAAAGAAAAAGAAGTTACGGTTGACACGGGAGAACAGAAGAAGAATACGTATTAATCCGACCCCAAGTAACATAGGACAAGCGTAATCAGATGGCGATGATGACGATGTTTCTCTGAATGACTTTGCGAGATTATAGACTATCAAATTTTTATGCTTTAAAAAGTATTTCAAATGTTCAGTTGACAATTTATCGAGAGTTTACAATCTCTCAAGATATTTTGTAATCTTACGGAGTTTGTTATTTTCCGTTGACGGAAATATAGGGACAAGACGTAAAATTGAATATTGTATTTGGTAACAAAAACATCCATATCAAACAGCCCCACATGGACCATATTGCCCCACTTTACGATAATTTCAGTGAGTTTTTTACAAAAGGTAATGTGGAAGGAAACTACCGAATGTTTCGGGACCCTCAGTCCCCGAACAATACCTGCAATTGTGTCGCTTTAGGGCCTACCCCTCTTCGTTTATCTTATTACTCGGAACATTCCTGGGCTTATAGCCTGTTTTCGTACATCTTCACGGTCATAGAATTTTTTGCTCTCTCGTTTAGGCATTTTTGATACATTTTTGCAAACTTTTTAAGGTTATTTAATTTGTCTTCTGTTTTTTACCTTGCCATTTACAAATAGCGTGATTTCTTTTGCACGTTTCCTAAACTTTAATATTATAATGTGAAATACAATTTGTTTTTTCATACAATTGAATTTTAATACAAAGACAGCTGAGACCCGGGAACTAATAAGGCCCAAGCAAAAGCTAGTTGAGAATAAATATTAATTGCAACTCTTGAACAGGTATAGGGAAACATTTATGTCACAGGAACCCAGTAATTGACAATTTGGCCTTGAATTTAAACACAGTCTCAAATTACTTTGATAGCCTTCAAATTAATGTTGAACTTAAACAGTAGCTTGGAAGTCGCAGAGGAAGTCTGGGGAAGTCGAAGTTTAAAGGCTTCTTTGAGATCAAAGTAGGATATATTGCGACAGAAAGCTTGTTTGCAGAAAACCCGACGACAGTTTCCAGTTGAATTGAAATCAGCAACAAAATGTTTTATAAAGATGTTATGTATAATTATGGAAGAGTTTCAAGCGATTTTTAAAAAATACAGTGACAGACATGATTATATTTTTATTTTTACTAACTTTTTCTAGATTACCTCTTAAAATACAGGTATACCCTAAGCTTAAGAAGTATTATTTTTATACAGAACTTGCAACACAAACTTTAAATATATTTTTAAACCAAATATTAAGCTGTATTTAAAACTCTGTATGTTTTTGGATAAAAAAGATTATTATTATTATATTAGTAAAGAAAAAAGAAAGAAAGAAAGAAAAATGTTTATTCGGAACTCGCACAAAACAGACAGATGTAAAATTAATTAAAACATTAATACATAATGTTTTTCAGGTTACTCAAAAATGATGGCATTATTCTGCAATTTCAATTTTAGATAATTTTAATAAATTATAATTTTAAAATACTTATTCACAAATGAATTGTCTAACATTACGACTGGTAAAAATATGAGTATTTTGATATTTCATATAACAATATTTTTTCCTCTGTTTTAGGTTCAATAAATTCCTATCTATCTTTCTATTGTTACTTTAGCTTTCAGAATCTAATAAATTAGGGTCAGTTGAGCCTTAACAGTTATAGTCTGGAAAAAGAAATTATATTACCCATAAAACAAGATTACTCTAGTATATGGATCACATTTTTATGTAGATAAGTGGTAACTGGGGGTTTGGACCAAAATTAACTTATGCAAATGTGACCCACAACTTATATTATATAAACATAAGAGAGACAATGTATTTGAAGTGATTAGTCTCCCGCAGCTATAGGCGGGACGCGAAAATGCGATGACTGACCGTTTTTACTAGTAATTGCAATTCATTTTTTTTATGCTGGGCAATTATCATTATGACTCCTCAGGAGCTCTGGGCGGAGCAGAAGGGAGTGTCAGACTCTTACTGACTAAAACCATCAGTGGTCCTCCTAATGCCCTTTGCGTTCCAGGGCCGCGGTGAATCTTTCGAACAAATTCCGTAACCCAGTAATTGCAATTCTTAGAATATTATAATTACGAAAGTAATTCAGTCTGTATGTTTGTGAAATTTTCGCGTATAAACCACTGAATCAATTTTGATAAAGAATAGAGATAGATTAGACTCAGGACAGTTTTTATCCCAGGAGAACCGTTGGGATAATTTCTGATGGTCTACCAGATGCAACTTCCTTTTTAAAAGCGTTACCGCATCGTTGTGTCTCCACTGTCTTTGGAAGTCTTTATTAAGAAAGACTTATAGAACTCATATTATATTGAAAGCTCAAAGCTACCTAAGTGGTAATATAAATTTGCATATTTCGTAAGAGGAAAGAGCAATGCCTTATTCATCTGCTAATGATACGTAGGCGTTAGTTAGAAGTTCAAATTGTCTTAATGAAATCCGGTACAGAAGAGCTTCAATAAGGCGGGGAAATTAGTGAGCGTGGTCTAAAGATCGTGACATAATGTGTGAGTAAAAACTTTGCTTCATAATATCATGAATCAAAATATTAGTAGTAAAATGTGTGGTTAGTAGGAAAAGAAAAAGAGTTGTTTGTAGTTCGATAACTACAAATCTTTTTGTATCTTGTTGTTCCGTTAAGTTTGGAGTCAGTTTGAACTATACTTTGGTGTTGGCTTTGGCATTTTTTTATTTGTGATGGGTTTGCTCTTGACTCTAATCTAGGTCAGGCATGACAGAGACAAAGTCTACGATGGAGCGAGCTTACCCAAAAGGAGCCTGTTCACTCTAACTTTGAAGAGATTAGGGTAGTAAGCGTTTGGAAACACAGACGCAGGCAGAGAGTTCCACTCCTTTGCTGTGCGCATTATACGTTACGTTTGGAAACGCTTGGTGCGAATTGGTGGAATAGCAACAAGGTAGGGATGGTAAGATGCAGTGTGTCTGGATGTCCGATGGTAGAAGGGGGTCAGTGGGATGAGGTCGTGAAGTTCTTGGGCACACCCACCGAAGTACAATCTGTAGAAGACCGACAAGCAGGCAACCTTGTGGCGATAAGCCAAGCTGTATAGCTTGGCATCCACCAGCTTTACGTCGCCGACGAGCCTCTTGGCTCGGCGTTCATTTAAAATTAAATAAACGTTATATTTAAAGCAGGCTAATTCTGGGTAAGCTCACTCCATCGTCGGCTTTGTCTCTATCACCTCTGACCTAAACTAGAGTCAAGAGCAAATCCATCTGAAGTAATAAAAAAATATCCTTTTTTCAGAATCGGTTATTATTTTTATTTTTTTACGTGTTTTTAACGTCGAAGTCCATAGTTTCGGGCTTAGTTGCGGGCGTATTCTACTCCGTATCTCCTAACCACAACACGATTTGATAGCTATTGTGATAGTTCGGGTATAGGACCAATCGTAAGTCCGTAGGTGCGAGCTTAGTTACACAGCTTGTATTGCGCGTTCCAGACGGGTCTGGAAATAAATATTTATGTTTCAAAATGTACTATCATCTCATGATTCTCATACAACCCTCTTATTATGTCATCGCCCACTTTATAGCTTCAATTTAAATACCCACGAGATCCCGTTGCACCGACAATTAACCAATTTAGCGCGACAATAAGTGGATAATGTCCATTGTTCAATGGAGGAAGCGCCTACGCGAATAGTTCTTTGAAAACGATATTAATATGATGGTTGCTGATCGCCATGTCTGTAGATGTATTGACGGTCGATGGAGAAGATATGAGTTAGAGTGAAGACCGCGTATGAGCTAACGTAGTGTGGGACGTTCTACGGCACGTTGGATCTATGATTTGAAGAAGGTGGCTGGCTGCGGATAGGTGCGGACTACTCAAGACCGGGATGGTTGGCGCTCTTCGGGGCCGGCTTACGTTCAGCAGTGGACGGCAATTGGCTGATATGATCATGATCGCAAGTTCAATCAACCGACTCAGACTATCACAGTATCTCATAACGCCTTGTCTTCAAAATGTAGGCGACGAGAAATGCTTGATCAAGTTTTCCAAAAGCTGTTTAACTAGAACCGTCGTAGTTAGACAGCTTTTGGAAAACTTTAGTCACAAGATTGAAGTCGGTCTCTTCTTTAAATTTATGTTTACCGTGCAGGCTGATTTGTACCAGATGGACATACTCCTTTACAGGAGCCCTCCTTCGAGGACCAAGTCTTCACAAATTAATTTGTGCAATTTAGTTTATTACTACTCCTCTCAAAAAGGTGAAGAAACTGCCATGGCCTAGGATCAAAAATTTGATGCTATTTATGACATTCTCGAACCAGTGCTATTCTGTAAGTAACTAGTGCAATATTGAGCTTCACCTGAGTGACAAAGCTCACTAAGTGTTCTATACTACAAACAATATAAGTCTTATAAGTATTTGATACCTCACCTCGGATTCCGGTGTCGAGACACGAAAATGTTGTTACAGAATAGCACTACTGTTCTCACGTGGTGGATTATATACTCCCTCTCACAATGAGGAAAATTATGGCCCTTGAGATGGAATGATTTTAGTCCGATTAAAATGTTCCAGCTTTGATCGAGGATTTCGCCTCAATGATGTAACGAAGCATCCATGTTAACTTCAACGGAATAAAATCTTATCCAATTGCCAATCTTTATTTGAATTATTCAAGATGGACAAAGCTGATAGTTAATAAAAGATAGATTGTGTAATCTTATTTGTAAACAACTTCATTCGAATTATTGTTTTATATTACAGTCATCTAGTATGTATATCACCCAAAGCAGTATCTATTACAGTATTCAACTACAAAGTGCGTATAGGTGTCGTGGCCGATAATGATTGCATTAGTATCAATTTGTCGGTCGTTGTCCGCCACCTACACTGATTGCAGATATGTCCCCTCTGTCATGAATCAGACAATAAAGTAATCTTTGATTTATGAGTGTAGGAAGGGAACGGTTATGGGCACGCTTCGTGTCATCCTTGCCCGGATTTACACTTTGTCCGGGGTAACACCAAATTGATTTCTTCCTGGGGTTCCTGGCAGGTTGCTGTGATAAAATGTAGTGAAAGATATAGCTCGTGGCTATTGACTCGATTGCTTGTTAAATACACGGATTGGTGGCAGCGATATTCTTATTTGTACCAACAGAGATGGTGCCTAGAGACAGTGCGACAGAGTTGCGGCAAACTGCAAAAGATGACGGGACAAAATATACAGATTTTGACAAAACTGAAAAGAAGACACGCGGCTTCGTGAGAGATGGAAGGAATGGAGAAAATATCATGAGTGGGACATAGGGAATAGGCTGGCGAAACATAAAACAAATTTTCACTCTACCACAATTATTATCATCATAAAATAACATGTCCGGACTTACTTAGAGTTCTGTATACGGGATATACAGAACTCTAGATAAGTCCGGGTTACAATAGTGAAGATACGGGGACACGGGATGATGGAAAATCATGGACTACAATCGCGTCTTCCGCCATAAGATATCGATTAAAGCGATACCCACAGTATAACTTAAACTTAACTTAACTTCATAGTGCGTACAGCTAAGGAGTGGAATTCCCTGTCAGAGTCTGTGTTTCCAGATAGCTACAACCTGGGAGGCTTTAAGACAAGAGTGAATAGGTTGCTTCTAGGCAAACGTGCTCCATCTTCGACCGCATCATCGCTTACCATCAGGTGAGATAGTGGTCAAACGTATGCCTATCTACACTAATATTATAAAGAGGAAAGATTTGTTTGTTTGTTTGTATGTTTGTTTGTTTGTTTGAATTGAATAGGCTCCGAAACTACTGGACCGATTTGAAAAATTCTTTTAGCATTGGATAGCTACATTATCAGGGAGTAACATAGGCTATATATTATCCCCGTATTCCCACGGGAACGGGAACTACGCGGGTGAAACCGCGTGACGTCCACTAGTCTAAAGTAAAAAAAAAATAAAATTAGCTAAACTACCTAAGAAAAATAAAAAGTAATCTATCTGGGGAGACACAATGTCAGCAATGAGTGTCACGCACTGTCGATATGCTACTGAGAAATTCCTTTTGGTAAAACTAAAATTACACTTGTTTGTTGTAAAAATGCTTAGGTACCTACTGTTACTTACGTAAGTGTGGTTTTGGAATGAATCCTATTCCCTAAACCCATTAGTTGGGTTAATTTTCCTTAGAATATTATAATAATTGGTGAAACCACAACATAATTGAGCTGTTTTCAAAATAAAGCAGGAATATTAAATAATTAATCCAAAACAATACTTGGTAATTATTGTTTGGTAAGTTTCGATGAGCTAATAATTGAAATTGCCGTTTGCTATAATTATGATTCATATGAGGATTGTATATGTTAATGTTTAAGGTGTTTAAGAATAATAGGTGATAGTATCATAAGCTTTTTTGTGGTCCTTAAGGCTGTTCTCTCGAAAAAGCTTAAAATAGCGTGCAGATGAAGCAGCTTTTCGTAGGCACTAACAGAGAAATTACATCTGGAAAAAATAGTATGTTATCTACATGATATGATTCGTAATTTGGTTTAGCCAGAATTTGTCTATCGGTATCATATAATAAGAAAAAAAAACCAGCAAATGACCTCCAAATCGTTGAGATGAAACCATTTTACTCCTTCATTTTTTTATCAAAAGAGATTAAAAAATATTTACTGCTTTGCAATACAAATGAAAATGATTTGGTTTTGTTACTTAAAAAAATATATAGCGGAGTGGCGCGTAGAGGGGTTAGCTCCGTTTATATGCACAAGGTCATTGGCATGAATACAAGCCTTAAGTGGGTTAGGTGCAGAGTCATCAACTGGTTACCCCCTTTATGCGGAATTTGAAAGTCTGAGGGGTAGCCAGTACCTAAAATTCTATGGAAAATGTATTATATTGCCAATACCAGTATATTACTATTTATTTTCTATATGAATTAATTATGTGATGAATCATTCAAATTTATTGTGTTAGAATTTTCATTATTACTTACTGAATGTTATTAAACATATTAATATTTGCACACCATGACAATATGGTAAACATGTTAGCACAACTCCATGTACTTTATCATCTTGCATGCATTTGTTATAATTGTATGTACACACATGTTTGAGCAAATAAAGTTATCTGAATCTGAATACTAATTGATTCTCATTCTGAAAGAAAGTACTGTGATGCATCCTCCTTGGATGCATCTATTTATTTATAAAAAGCTTTAGAAGAAGTAATTAAAAATATAGTTTATAATTTAGAATAGGTTCAAATAATGAAGTGAAGATGTGATTTGTTTTTATGAAGGGAGAACTGTAAAAGTTTTCTTTGGAGCATGAGCTCAATATAATTATCCTTTAAATCTCAAGCAGTATTTTCTTTATTCACGATCCCTGACGCTGCAGTGGTTAGCCTGCAGTGTCACAGTGTCTACATAGCTGCCAATAACGTACTTTCGTCTGATGTGAATCGTACTGTAACGTCTAGAGAGTTTCGTACAGAACTGCAAAAACACGAAATTTCCCGTACCAACTTGATACCAACAGATTTTAATGTCCACGCTACTTAGTCATGGGGTATGTCGAACTGATGAAACTTTGGCACGAAGTCACGGCAAGCATTCGTGCATCACTCTTGTAATGGGCTCCACTGTTACTTTCAAAATGTTTGCAGAAAACCAAAATTAATGAAAACCTCAAAGTTGTCATCATTAGTAGGTAAATCCACTGTGCATACGGTAGGTTAGCTTTAAGGTAAAGAGGTAAATTTCAAAAGGTAATTGAACCTGGCTATGTCATGCTGAGGTTTACCTAGTCACGTAGGTGCGAATTTTTAGGGTTCCGTACCAAACTGGTAAAAAGGAACCCTTATGATGTGACTAAGTCTGTCCGTCTGTCATAGCTTGATAACTCAAGAACTACTAATGCAATCAACTTGAAATTTGGAATAGTTTTAGATGACGTTTGTTCAACTATTTTGCAAATAAGAAAAAAGTAAAGAAGCGTTGGTATATTTTTTTGCAACAGCGACTGAAAAGGTTTCTTAAAAATTCAAAATTACTTTAGGCCGCATAGTTTTTGACTATTGACGAAATATGTGAAAATTTTACCATTATCTCCAAAGTTTGCATAGAGAAAAATCAAAAATTATTCTTTGTGATAGAAGTTTGTACAAAGATTACAGGAACAATAAAACGATGTCTCTAAATACCCTAATCTCTTCAAAGTTAGAGTGAACAGGCTCCTTCTGGGTAAGCTCGCTCCATCGTAGACTTTGTCTCGGTCATCTCTGACCTAGACTGGAGTCAAGAGCAAACCCATCACAAATAAAAAAAAAGAACACTTTTTTAGAAATCATCAACTTATGTTAGTTCCACTAGCGGTCAAGAGATGGCGTTGATCTGAAACTGCAATATAAACCGCAGTGTTAAAATTCTCTGACGAATAGAGGCCTCACCGATGAAAATTTAAAAACATTTCATGTTTTATACGGTGGCACGGAACCCTCGGTGCGCGAGTCCGACTCGCTCGTGACCGGTTTTTTATTAATATAAGATACATTTGTGTAGTAATAGCATCGCATTTGCGTGTTATAGCTGTTAAGGTTTTATTCACGTCACAAATTATAATGGGGTCCTTATCTCTTGTTGGTTTGTTAATACATTTTGGAAAATGCTGATCCGATTACGAGATTTTCACAGTTGAAAAGCTACGTGATCAGTAAGTGTCGCAAGCTAGTTTTTATACGCGCAAAATGCACGGTTTCTATATATGGCTATATGTATATAGGCCACGGAAGCCAAACTGCGTGGAAAAACTTATTTCGTACCTAAAAATAATATTTTCTTCATATGAAAAGATCAAGCTTTACACTACACATTATCTTCCTTTTTATCTGGTTTTAAGCAGACCACCTAATTTAAATTAGCCTACTCGAACCATTCTAAACGAACTTGAAACAATTACCATAAAATAAAGGTAAATAATTTAAAAAGAAAAGCTTCCGCATTAATTTTTAGGCTACAGGATAAAAAATTAAAATTCTACTTAAATAAAAGACAAGACTTTATTACATTTTTTTCGTAAAGAAAAAGCTTGGAAAAAATGCAAATTTTCAGTCTTTTGTGGCGGAAACTTTCATCGCCGTTTCATAATTCTTGTTTCTTATGTTTACATAATTTATCATAAAATTTTCAAAAATAATGAGGACATTAAACCTATTTCACATAATGTACATGAAGTTTATTAAAATAGGTTCCTAAATTCCTAACACATTACTAATGGTTATGGAGTTCCTTGTCCGTTCTTCTCTCTAAGAATGAACACTACCGTAACATGTAAGTGATTGCGTTCTCTGTAAAACGCAACACCATACACTGCGATCGCCAACCCGCCTGCCAAGCGTGGCGATTATGGCAACCCCCCCCCTTTGGGGGAGGCCTTTGTCCAGCAGTGGACGTCTTTCGGCTGATATGATGATGATGATGACGTTCAAAATTGCCTTTCAATGACTTCTAACTAAAACAAACGTTTTGAATTTGACTTTGAAATTTGAATAGTGAATTTAATTTAGTGGTAAGTGCAGGATACATACATAATTAGCAAGAGGTTATATTGGTACCTATCGTATAACTAATCGTATCCGTAAAGTTGAATGATTCATCGTGACCTTAAAATATTTGAAAGTGTTTCCGCCATGGGATTTGAGATGCCAGGTAGTTAGGTACCACAATGGTGACAAATGATGATAAAATGTGATCTTGAGACCAAAGTGCGAAACTACTTCCAAAAAAGGAGGAGGTTCTCAATTCGGTGGGTATTTTTTTTATGTATGTACACCGATTACTCCGAGGTTTCTGATCCGATTATTGTGATTCTTTTTTAGTTCGATTCGTTATACTTGCCATTTGGTTCGGAAATAATGTATAAAGTATGATCTAGTTTGTATTTATTGGTTGAGTAGCTTTACACTGTGCCACTGCGGGGCAAAGGTCTCCCCTAATTCCTTCAATTATTATTTTCCTGAGTCACTTTGAAAACACCCTTACGATTTAAAAAATATAAAACCTGTAACAGAGTAAACGCAATATCTCTTAAGGGGTAATTGTACTCATAATTATAAACAACTTTCACTATGGGACCAACACTGAAATCGTGAAAAAAAAATCGACTCCCCCATACATTTCTGTGCGCATAACTCGACAACATGTACTGAACAGCTGATTTTTTTTTCGCGATTTCGAGATTGATCCCATAGTACAAGTTGTTCATAATAATGAGTACAATGAGCACTTAAGAGGTTTTTGCTTTTATTCTGCTACACGTTGTATAAGTACTGTTTGTACCGAATAGGCTCCGAAACTACTGGATCGATTTTATCCATGTTTTCATCAATAGAAAGCTAAATTATCCGAAAATAACTTAGGCTATAATTTATTTCACCACGCTTTTCTTTTTTTTTTTAAGGATGGGTAATCATCAAATGACTCCTCCCGCTCTGGGCGGAGCAGAAAGGCGTGTCAGACTCTTACTGACTAAAACCCATCCGTGTTTCTCCTAATGCCCTTTGCGTTCCAGGGCCACGGTGACTCTTTCGAACAAATTCCGCAACCGTGGCAGGCACTGGCCTTAATTTCACCACGCTTACGCTTTATTTTATCACGTTATTACCAATAGGAACGAAGCATTAATGACAATGTAACGCAGACGAAGTTGCGCGGCTCAGCTAGTCATAACTCATAACTCACAACAACATGTTACAAAATAATTTTAACAGATCCATAAACTAAGAAATTGACAACCGCGTCAAAGTGACGCCTCTGACTCACTGACTCAACAGTGGCTACCTGAGACGAGAGAATGCGCCTGAGTCAGCAAACTGATTCATACCATCATTGGGAAACTATGACGTAAACGATTTGCGTGTTAACTTGAGAACTTGAGACTGGTTTAAGTAAATATTATTTGTGTTGGTTTAAGTTTTGTGAACATAAGCGGATTGATTTACAATAATTCGTCAACTTGGAATCATTATAATTGTTACTAGCATTTCGCCCGCGACTTCGTTCGCACGGTTTTTGTAGGTACTCCACGAACTTCATCTCCTATAAGTCCGCCCTCTATAAAGGCTAACGTGTAAATAACTTATTAATAGACTAAACGTTCAAACCGCGACATTTTTCTTACTTAGAGTATTTTTATACCCGTCGTAACTTTTAAACGAAAGGTCCGATTTGCAAAATTTAATGTGTAATTTACGTATATATAACCAACCTAAATTACCAAACCATTTAAGCCTATTCAATTCAAACAAACAAACAAACAAACAAACCAACAAATCTTTACTCTTTATAATATTAGTGTAGATGTAGAAAATCTTAACGAAATTAATTTCGATTTAATACACTTTTTATTTATTTGTGGTACACCTATCACAGAGTAGTATTTTGGGCTCTAAGGTTAACTGGTAGATAATGCCTTGCATTGCATTAAATTCGCCAATGTACAACAGCACATATATGTAAATGAAATAAAAAATAAAGAGTTATTTTTTTGTTTATAGTAGGAAATCTCTAGAACTACTGATTCAATAGTAAAAAATCCTAACTAACCCTAAGTTTGTGCAACTTTAAAATAGTTGACTGTCTATAGGTTTTATTAATGCACCTTGACTGTCTTAATTACTAGTCATCATTCAAATAGATATACTTAATTTAAATCCGGTAAATATAATGTCAATAATCCGTTAAGTACCGACTTCAATTTTTTACTTTTTCAGGTCATCATTTGAATTCAATCATAACATTTCGTTTTAACCCGACTGCCTCACAAAGAAGGTAATGTTTTTATGTATTCAATCAATGTCACTGAACATCTCCAAAGTTACGGAACCGATGGTATCAAGTCAAAACAACTCCGGAGATCAAAAAAACAAGATTCTCATAGCCACGGAACATCTTTTTCCTTGACCGAGTTTTACTCTCAAAGAGGCTACGAGATCCCTTCGGTTCCCAAGGGATTCGTGTCGAAAAAGTTCTGTTAATATACCCTAGACGTTGGTCATTTTGTATTGATATTGTAGCTTTTATCAAAGTCAAAGTCATGGGTAGCTAGCTATATCTTCTTTATTTTATAGGTAGAGGATGTTTTCAATTTAAAGGTATATTTTTTAGTTGGATACTCATTAGGTAAGATAATCGTCTGGTGACCACCGGAATATCGAGTCGTCATAAATTAACCCTTTCGCGAGCATTGGCAAAATGTTTGTCAAACCACTTTTTTTGAATATCACGAAAGCAGATTTGTATTAGTAAACAGCTACAAGGCCATCTCTTCGGGAACAGGCAACAACAATTTTAAATTCAATCTATCGAGTAATCAACCAGGACAGGTAGCAATACGTAGTAAGTGAGACACAAATATTTATACTTACTTATTTGTGTCTGTCAGTAGTGACGCGGCGACACGTCTCGCCTGCTGCTGCTGTCTGCAGTCGGCTACGAACTTGTACCTTTAATGATTTTTACAAGCCTAAATAATAGGCCATGGCAATATGGTTGATCACTCGAAAGATTGAATTTAAAATTTTTGTTGCCTGCTCATGTTCAATAAGTAGTAGGGGTATGAAATTGCCAATGTTTTAACAGTGATCTTTAGCACTGTCTCGAACGGTCAAACCAGCAAATTATCCGCATGTTTGTTAAGCCCGTAAGAGGGTTACACGCAAGCCAAGTGATGTGATTGGCTGTTGAAAACTCATAGAACCATAGATTTAATAGAACCAATCACAGTTAGACAACCCACGTTTGAATTATCAAACGTGCGTTGTCGGTCTGTAAAATTACTACTCTGTGTTGTAAAATTATCGGTCATGGTCGTATCTCCAGGGGTAGTGGCTCGCTTCACAATCCTTTGCCACTCGTCGCGCATCGCTGCCTTTCTGGAACATTCTTGGAGGTGTCCCCCCAGTGCAGATTTTATCTGTCCCTCCACCTCACAGAATACCCCTCGATAAGTTATGTCACATCTATAGGTACCAGGGGCGTAGCTACCGCTGTATCAAAGATACGGGGCCCCCGAACTACAAGAGCCGTGACGTATGGACGCAAAGCTAACATTTAGTCCCATCGTGGCCTGCCAAGGCAGTCCTTAGCTAGTAGGGCCTATTTTCTTTAAAAAAATTACCCTAAAAACGTCCACCCCAAAAATGTTTGATACAGCCCCCCCTTTGAGACGAGCTACGCCACTGATAGGTACTCGTACATATTTACAAAGGACAGTAAATGTTAAAAGGGTGGCAAATGTATGAAATTTATTGCAGGTTGGTAATAACGATAAGACTTTTAAGGTTACTACAGAATTTATGATGATGACTCCTATATTAACCTACCAAACATAACCTTAAAAATTATGTTGGGAAATGTCATCAGTGGGTGTCGCAACAAATGTGCCTGGTTCGCAGGTTGAAATAAATGACGGTTGGTACATTAGGCATATATTTGATATGGGATCTTAGACCATTTCCTACTAATTTATGTTTTCCTATAGATATAGTTTAACTGTATAATGTACAAAACAAAAACACTAATATGAGTTGGTACTTCGTAGACGAATCAAAGAATTCGTGGCAATGCCTAAATAATGGTAGATACTTACAAGCTACAAAAATGACAGCTTGATGTAACTACTCAATCGCCCGCTGAATCGCCTTACTACATGCCAAGGACATGATTCCGTTGTGAGAGAGAGACGGAGCTGTACAGGATAAAACACACTGTCTCCTATACACAACGGAATCATGATGGCTACTCTGGTTAAAGGAAGGTTGGCGTTTTCATACGTTTATTAATTACTTCCTCAGCCAGTGGTATCTATCTATTCTAATATAATAAAGGTGAAGACTTATTGAACGCGCTATAATCTCTGAAACTACCTACTTGTCGAATTTGGAAAATTCTTTTGAATATGATAGCCACATTCATGGGAAAGGCTATAGGCTATACGAAAATGGCAAACTGCCCCAAAATAAAACTACAATAAATGTCATCTGCAAAGTTTTGGCATCGTTACATCCTTGAACACAGTTCACTAGATGAATGAACATCAGAAAACCGGGTCAAGACAGCAATACGTCCCAAAACGATGTCTCGATCATACATCACCCAGACGTTCGCGCACAATACTGGGAGATATTAGAGAAGAATGGACAGATCGTTCCGTATATAGATACGAAGTGAATATATGAGTAGAACATTGTGAAAAATAGAACGAAGCAAAAAGAGTACATGTAAAGATGGTAGCAGATCGCCTTCTGTAGCTTCGACGAGTCCTCTATCTATCCCCATGAAAATAGGAGTGAACGAATGTGCCTTTACATAAGTGTTAGATGGAACGATCGTGCGACCAGTAGTTACTAGATTCCTGATTGGATCACGTCACAGACTTGCATTACAGGAGCGGACACATTTCTGATTGTTTTAGTTTATTTAATCATCTCTTTTTCTTTCTCTCTCTCTCTTTTGCAATCTCTATATCATAGAGAATGTGAAAAGAGACAGACTCTCTCTATAGAATGTTACATTTTGCTGTGGCTTTTTTCAGTTCATTCTCAATGTCTTATTTTCTGTACAACACAGTGAGATATAATCGACTTCAAGTCGATACCTATATCATTGCGATTAACCTAAATCGAGAATCGAGAACTTAGCCGGCTATATCCATTACTCATATTACAAGTGATTCGATTACTTCAGTTTATGTTATAAGATGGTAATGTAGTACTTATTTGATTGTCTTCCTTTTGATTGATGGACCCTCATTTTGGTTTTCATGGTACTGAGGACCGATAATGTCTCTTGGCACGTCTGCTTTGAGTGTGCGTCAGAATGGCTGTTTGTCTGTATCGGTTCGCGTCAGGCTGGTGAGCAAAAAATTCTACCTATTTGCTACTTTTTACTACCTATATCGAATTAATTGCTATCTTACCTTGAAACAAAATAAAAGAACTTCAAAATAACCAGCCATTCTGACATCAGGATAGTTGGTCAACTCTCCGTTTGTGTTAACTATTCAAATTCGTGTTATTATTTTTACTTGAGTAATTACTACCTGATTGTTACCCTCGTGTCTTTTGATTTTCACTTTGCATCTTTTACAAGTAAAAGGTTATGATCATTTGAAAAAAAAAATTACATGACGGGAATCGATACAAACAATCAGCCATTCTGACGCACACTGCTTTGAGGTTACAATTAAATATTTCTTTCTTTCTTTGTAAACTAGCAGATTTATTTTTTCCTCTGTCAGTGCATATAACTTAAAGTGGACCTACCCATTGAATACTTTCTAATAGCTAGCCATTTCTGACTGCTAAGGTAGACCATCAGTGGCCGTTATCATTATTTGCAGCGTGATATTTTCCGCTAGTCATCGATACTAAGTGACAGTGTTAAGGACACTACAAATACAATATATCTGTCCCATTTGTCTTCAAGGTTAACTGCACTTCTTCAATTTTCTGCTAAGAAGCCTTGACATTAAGGTTGATATTTACAAAAAACCTAGTGATGAGCGTTAAAAATAGTTATCATTTCAACCACTGCGTCCGTTCAGAACCCTTCGGTCCCCATCGACAGACTGTTCTGTACTAAGTTATTTATCTAGGTCCTCCTACGGATCTCTTTATTTTTTGCGAATTTAATAGGTTTTACCAAATGACTAAATAAACATTAAAGGCCACGTCGGTACAGTACAAAGTGCTGAAATTAATATTATAATTAGTAACTTTATTAATTAAACCCTCAAAGGTCTGCACTCTAATAGAGTTGTTTCAACCTTTAGTGGTTTTCACTATCGAATGGATTTTTCGCTTCGAGGTTTTTTTTTTTGCTAAAATAAATAATTAACATAGTCACTAACAGGTGCCTTTAGATTCTAGTTAATCCTCTGCTAAGTAAAACAAGTACTTAGTTGCTTTTGTTTAAATTAGATAATTACTTTGTTTAATTAATTAAATGTTTAGTTAGTGGTGCGTAGTAAGTGAATATGTGAATAAAGATAAGGAAATAAAATATAGTCTGTGTGATGTAATTTTGAGTCTGTTTCAACAGAATGGAGAAGACAGAATGTCTCAGTTATTTGTTATTCTATAAGTATTTGAATTTTAATTCGAGATAATTTCAATACATAGCTAAGTATCAACTAACAGTACGTACGCATAATATAGAAGTATTGACTTTGGCCATGCGAACTAAAATGACAATTTGTAAAAGGTCCTAAAAATAAAACTTTTGGGTTGCAATATAATTTGAATTGTCGTGTATGGCATAGAGTTTCTTGTTCTAAAATATTGATATTTTAGAACAAGAAACTCTTATTTTATCTCGATTCCGAAATAAGTCACTAAATACTTAGTTCAAAACACACACACACACACACACACACATCACACACACACACACACACAGACACACACACATCACACGTTTATGGATCCTACATCGCATTCAATTTAAAGGCGCTCCGCGAAGTCGAATGTTTGTTTCGATGAGTTTATGCTAACTGCAACTAAACTACTATTTCGAATCGTAGTTTAGTTGCAGTTAGCATAGCGTTCATCCATTTTTACTGCACGCTAGCGATGTAGCTAGAATGCAGTAAAAATGAAGTCCGCCAGTTTAGAAGTTTAAAAAGATTATCCGTGCAGAATGGCACAAAAGCAAAACTGCACCAAGACGAACGTGAAAAGAAAGTCCCACTGTTCCATCAGTCTTTGAAACAATTTCTCTTTTCTAACTTATTGCCATACTTGACAGACTGATACCTTTCCTTTGCTCCATTTCCACGCTTCTTAACCCAACATATATCTTGCAAACAAACCATTACACGAAACAACAAAAATGCGTTCTTAACAACCTTTATTTCAAGTGCATCAAGGTCAAAATTGCATTATCTCAGCTACTGTTATGCAATTTGTACATTCGCTCTTACAAAGTCTCGACACATTCCGGGAAATAGTTACATGGAATCGTATTACTTATTTCTCTTGTTGTAAGGGTGATAATTCTGTGGTATGTTTTAGTAGTTGTGGTTAATATGTGTGGTGATTGTCGAGGAATGGCATCAGCAACGTAAATGAGGGAATTAAGTGATGTGGAAACGTTATGTATTAGTTGAGTGGTGACGGGTGGTAGTTACGATTCTTGTTGTCTGTACGTCAGTCATTCATATGACATGGTGGCTGATGATGGAAGGTTACTGCACAAAGAAAAACAAATAGAGTTCAGAATGCAACTTCAACTTTTAGCAAAGTACTTTGTACTAGTCAAGTTTTAACATCGCAATCTGTAAAAAATGTATGGAAATTGAGGCTTTTTGGACAGTTCGCGACTATTATGCGAATGCAAACGTTACTTAATTTGTGGAATTGGCACTAAAGTATCAACGGTTTTTAAAATCAAACTCTGGAATATGCTTCCCCTTGACATCAAGAAGGCTGAGTCAAAATTTTCCTTTAAGCGTAATGTCCGAAATCACTGCTTAATAGCCTGTCATTCTTAGTTTGGTCTAGTCAGAAAGTTTATTATCAAACATCATATTTATTAGTTTATTATTTTAGCGTATATATGTATTTTATTAGTATTATATATGTTATTTGTATATTCTACCCGAAACAAAATTCTACTTTAAATTTAATTTATTAGTTGTACCTTCCACAGCGTAGTCTTTTTATTAACCCAAAGGTTGACTGGTAGAGAATGCCTTGTGGCATTAAGTCCGTCATTTATGTACAATGTACCATAATTGTACATAAAGTTAAAATAAATTCCATAATTATCTCTCGACGCTTCCAAACACGATTAAAGAATAATCCAAATACCTTTACATCACTAACTCCAAGCTAACCATCCGTTACAAAGTTAAATCGCTCACTAGCGTAACAAATATCGATTTGCACTGATTCTTTCAAACAAAGAAAAAACATGTTTACACTACCTATCGACTTAAGAAGTCGGTTAAGCTGGGAAAGTTACAATCTTCAAAGGAAAGGATATTGGAAACCGGAAAATCGATTAATCTTATCGGTGGTAATGTAAATATAAGCGTTAAGAGTATTATAGGAAAACTAATTTACGAATGAAGTGACAGACAGATAGACATAGTCTTCCTAGTTTATAGGTCAAGAGCCACACACTTAATTTTTAAGGTTCCGTACTCAAAGGGCAACCAATGGAACCCTGTTACTAAGCTTCCGCTGTCTGTCCGTCTGTCTGTCAGCGAGCTGTATCTCAAGAATCGTAATAGGTAGACAATTAAAATTTTCACAGAGTATGTATTTCTATTGCCGCTATAAACAACAAATAATAAAAAAATAATTGAATTACAAATTAAAGAGAAAGAGGCTTCCATAGAAGAAACGTGTTTTTTTCGGTTTAAGGTACAGAACTCTTCGTGTGTGAGTCCGACTCGCACTTGGAGGGTTTTTAGAAATAGACACCTTGACACTTCACCTGCCTAGCCTTTTCCCAACTTTTTTGGGGTCGACTTTTAGTCAAACCGGATTCAGCTGAAAACCAGTAGTTTACGTGGAGCAGCTGCCTACCAGACCTCCACAACCCATTAACTGGGTAAAACGGTACCTACTTCTTAGCAAAACTGTTGTCAAATTTTCTGGCTCCTGACAATCCGTAAAGACTGCCAAAAATCTACAAATGACAGCCAGGTCCTGCGGCTTAACGTGCTATCCGAGGCGCGGAGGAAACTCTGTATGTTGAAATGGTCATACATCCACAGACCAACCTGGGCAAGCATTGCTTTTTACCTTGAAGATCAATCTAAGTGGCTGTTATTATTAAGCCTTGACGACTTATATTCACTAATATCCTCTTTCTTCCTTACACTATGTGACTTGAGGTCGGCACAACACATTTTCTTTCATATCATTTCTCACAAGCTGTAACTGCAGGCTTATAACAGTCTTGTTGCGGAATCTGTTCGAAAGAGTCATCGCGGCCCAAGAACACAATGGGCATTAGGAGGAACACGGATTTTTTAGTCAGTAAGAGTCTAACGCTCCCCCTTCTGCTTCACCCAGAGCGGGAGGAGTCATTTGATGATTTCCCATCCTTAAAAAAAGGCTTCTAACAGTCTTGCATAATATTGGTCACAATAGTTTGGGTAAAACTTTTGGAAGAGGTCATTAAACTTTAATTTTCAGCACGTATCGATAATATAGACGCATGTACTTATCTACCTAAATTACCTGTCGTCATAAAATGTAAAATATTGGTATTACCTTTTACGACCACAGCTAGTCTATTCTGTAAGTAACTATATTGATATGAAGCTTCACCTGAGTGACAAAGCTCACTTGTGAGCTTTATTACACACAATATAAAGGTCTTATGTTTATACGAATTTAATACTCACCTCGGATGCCGCTGTCGAGACACGAAAATGTTACAGAATAGCACTACAGGTCATGAGTGCATGACACACTCACGAAATTGAGCTGTACAAGGAAAAAAAATAGTGATTCATCCATTGACCACTGTAGACCATTCACGAGTACCTATGGACATTTGTGTTAATCGTAATCGATGAGCAATCGTTACTACACGTGATTCGAGTAATCATCGAGTCAACACAGTGGTAGCTAACTGGTAGATATTTGTTTAAGATGTTATCTTAGACTCAGCGTATCTATCACTACCCGTATTTGCGTGACGTTTTTGATGTGTAAACTCGAAAAAGGGTATAGAATATTATAAGACCACATATTGATTGAATAAATGACAATATCGTTATTTTAAATGCCGTATGGTGTCGGCCGGTGCCGTATGATACCGTAAAAGAATAATACCATCCCATCTCTTCCCGTGGGTGTCGTACGAGGCGACTAAGGGACTCGCTAGAGAATGGGCAGCAGCGTTCTCTGTAAAACACAACACCATACACTGCGATCGCCAACCCGCCTGCCAAGTGTGGCGATTATAGCAACCCCCCCCCCCCTCAATTGGCGGAGGCCTATGTCCAGCAGTGGACGTCTTTCGGCTGATATGATGATGATGATGATGATCGTTATTTTAAACCTGAATAATTTCTGACTTAAACAGTATAACTGTGACATATTTCATTTGGTTGCAGAATTTGTTTGATAAACTCACCGCGGCCCTGGAACGCAAAGGGCATTAGGAGGAACACGGATGGGTTTTAGTCAGTAAGAGTCTGGCACTCCCTTCCACTCCATCCAGATTGGAAGGAGACATTTGATGATTTCCAATCCTAAAAAAAGGGGTAGTAACTTGTGTCGTGCTAATGTATGATAGGGCTACTTTTTAGGGTTCCGAAAAAAAAAGGAACCCTTATAGGATCACTCGGGTGTCTGTCTGTCTGTCTGTCTGTCTGTCTGTCTGTCTGTCTGTCTGTCTGTCCGTCTGTCACAGCCAGTTTTCTCCGGATCCAATGGACCGATTCTGTTGAAATTTTGTACACATATGGACTTCTATGACCCAAACACGGACGCGTTACGTAAATTATTAAATTTTTAGTATGGGGGTCACTTTTGGGGGTCAAACTAGAAAATTAAAAAAAAAAGATTTTTGATCAATATCGTGTGACGTACCAAATGAAAGGGCTTACTGTGAGGGTTTAAATTATATTTTTTTCATAATTTTAAAATAAATGATTTAGAAGTTATTCAAGAAATTAGACGAAAAATGACCATTCCCCCCCCTTATCTCCGGAACTACTGAGCCTAAAATTTTGAAATAAAATGGAGATAATAGATCTTTACCTAAAGATTACAGGAAAACCTATTAGAAGTCTGTCGTGTTAAAATAACATGTTAAAAAAATTAAATTCGTTCGGAACCCTTTGCACGCGAGTCCGACTCGCACTTGGCCAGTTTTTTTCGTAAATAGATTCTTTTAAAAAAATAGGGCTTTTGAAAGTGCAGATTTGGTAGTAGTTATAAGGAACAAGTTTGGTAGTATCGGATTAATAAACGCTTTTAAAATCACTTTGACTCATGGTACTTTCATATCTGCAATCTCATCCATCACTGTAGTCCTCCTCAATTTATTTCTCCGGAACGCGTCAAGCGTCATTACATCGGGGTTTTTCTGGTGGTCGTCCCCATCAATTCTGGGTTTCCGGAGTTGCAGTGGTTGGAAATAGTATCGAGGGCTTGTAACAATAAAAAACCAGCCAAGTGCGTTTCGGACTTTCACACGAAAGGTTCCGTACCACACACCGATAAAAGCACGTTTGTTGTTTGGGAGCCCCCTTTAATCTATACTAATATATAAAGCTGAAGAGTTTGTTTGTTTGCTTGAACGCGCTAAAAGTTATATATCATCACGCTAAGATCTATAGGAGCGGAGCAGTAATGAAAATTGTGACGCAGACGAAGTTCGGCGGGTCAGCTAGATTTTTTATATTATTGGTTATTATAGCGGTAAAGAAATAGGTACACATTCTGTGGAAATTTCCACTGTCTACCTATTACCGTTCTTTGTTACAGTCCGCTGACAGACTGGGTTCCGTTGGTTACTTTTTGGGTACGGAACCTGAAAAAACTTTATACATTGGCAACTTAACATCACAGAACAAATACTTTGCTACACTATCACAACAAAAAAATGACAATGAAAATGAATGAATGTCAATGTCAATTATGTATTTAGGCTAATCTATTTGTGTATATTTATTGTAGTTTATATTTATTATTGCGTAGTACTTAATATACTTTAGTTAAGTTAGTATAGTCTATTTTAAGTTTCCTTCTCTGTCTCTCTACACACTGTGTCTACGTTTCTTATCCCACTCTTCTGTCGCAGGTCTGCTGGAAGAAATTTCTATTGAAATAAGCAGTACCTTTGTGCTCTTTTGTCTGTATTTAATTATCTTATTTTTTTAAGTTTATTGTGTGTACATAAATAAATAAACAAACAAACAAACAAACAATTACTTAACCGACTCAGTTTAACAGATACGTAACGTACGCGTAAGTAAGAAACTAGTCAGTTAGTTAACCGGCTCGTGGTATGTATAATGAAGTGCTTAACGGCTTGTGTAACTAAGCAGCTCGGTGCGGGTCAGTTCATTGTTAATCGTGCATTACTACTGATGCATGCTGGCTTTGTAATTGGCTGGAGAATGGATGAAATGCGTGGCTGTAACACGTACTGAACCAATACCTGAGTCACCGAATCGCGTATACGGATGCTAAAAAAAACTAAAATATGGAACCATGTCAAATATAAAAAAAACACCGGTAGCACTCCGGGAGTGCCGGCAGAAGTGAAAACTTTAGTATTAACTTTGTGTTTAATTATAAGTACAAAAATACTATCATTTATGAGGTAGAATACAATGTTTATTTATTGCGCTATCGTACACAAATATGACAATTTACATGTTATTATTCATAATATTATATCGTTATTTACTTATATATTACATAAATTTTTATCTCTTAGAAAAATCAACTTTCATCCATAATTTCGTAATTCCGTAATTTCGTATCCTTGGATACGCGTGGCACGCTGTACATAAACACAGACGGACATTCGCGCAAGCGCCCTGTGCCGCCTAAGCGGAGCAGCACACTCAGGCACGGTAGAAAGAGTGGGAGATACTAGTTCCTCTCCCTTCCCCTCGATCTTACGCTTTTTCGATCAGCATCACGTGACCCTGACGCGAGTCCGTCTTACGCTTTTTCGATCAGCATCACGTGACCCTGACGCGAGTCCGTCTTACGCTTTTTCGATCAGGTCACGTGTCCTGACGCGAGTTTAAGATTTTATACCCATTACAGAAAAAGTGCTCAACGCCGCTAAAGAAGTTTTCACTTCAAAAAAACTTGGCATCTACAAATGGTGAGTTCTGCGGGTCTAAAAAGGCCACTTTAGTAGAATTATATTAGAATCATAATATTAATCATCTTTATGTGTTAGCCACACATTAGGTTCAAGGTTGATGGGAAAAATTTAGCGGTGACGGGTAGCGTGATGTGCTTTCTGATTCTGTTAAAGTGTCCATTTTAGACCCCTCTACAATACAGTATTGGTACATTTCAAATGCACTTGAAGATGCACGTCTGTCATGACACCTGTTTGGTCCTTCCAAGCACAAATCTACTGACATTTTGCTTCAGATAAGCCAGCTGATAAAGAATGTTCCAGCCGAGGACTCGATCAATACAAAACATTTTATTTATAAACAGAACCAATATAATACCTAGGACACAGAACCATCTGCTGGGGTTCTCTTAGATATCAACGTATAGCTACGGATTAGAACGTTCAGTTCCAAAGCTCTTATTCATTTCCACCCGATAGGCAGAAGCCTGAATATTGCTGATAAGAATC
Organism: Lacanobia wlatinum; assembly: GCA_947578705.1. NCBI lineage: Eukaryota > Metazoa > Arthropoda > Insecta > Lepidoptera > Noctuidae > Lacanobia > Lacanobia wlatinum. The sequence continues at coordinate 10,888,830 of OX388037.1, forward strand.
ATCTAAGACCTAAATACCATTCAGCAGTGTGACAACAATACTAGTAAAGCTTAAGGCACCTGTCCACAACTGCCCACGGCTAATCTACGCACGTATCTTAGCTCGCCTTGTGTGGAAATATAGCTGAGATTGTCCACTGCGACAAAAGCTTGGATTAAAACAACTTAATCACCCTTTACATGTATCTAGAACCAATGGATAGGTGTGCTTCTCCAAATCGGTGATAAGGATTATCAAAGAGCTTCACGAGATTGACCTGTGAGCACCCGGTCGCAATAGCCGTCGCGACGCAACAACAATTGAATAATTTATTGTCAAAAAATCGGCGGCCGCCATGTTTTTTGGTCGATCGGGGGCTATAGGCTGTATATTAAACACTGCGTTTTTAAAAAAAAAGAAGTTTAAGCCGTGTGATTTGGTTCGCACACACGTGTGCCAATGAAAAATCACCGGTTAATGCCAAAAGTAAGGACTTTACACATATAGCTAAGGCTGATGGAAGAAAAAAGGTTGAGTATGTCTGAGTTAGCGCCTGGAGTAGTAGTGGACGGTCGTCTTTAGGATGACAGGCAAACGTTTCTATCATGTAATACCATCAAAGTGTTTTGGCTAGGCTCGAACAGTAATAGATTGATTATCGCTTGTCAAGTCGCCACCCACAAACAAACATTGTTTGGAGAGGCTCTCGACGCGTGGGAAGATAGGCAGCCGACGGCTCTATCTTCAATATAGTGTTTTCCTTTCAACTGGCCGAAAAATATTCGATGAAAATAAAATATTTTTACACTTCTCACGAAGAACGCTTTTCTATTGAGTGACTTACATGTTTATTGATTAAAGAGTAAGAACAAACGACTAGGTACTGTAAGTCAGTAAATTTTTTCCAGCTTACAAAATGGAAACAAAATAAAGAAAAAAAGAAACTAAAGAAAACACGAATGTGTTTTTTATTAATCTTGTTATAACACCTCCTAAATCTATCCATCTTTCCTATAATTTGATCTCTAGCAAATCAAGATCTTCCTTATCCCATCCTTCATTCCATTTCCATTAATTCAGTCATATCTAATTTTCAGAACACATTGCGATTTCGGGTTCAGAGAACTCTCGCCACTCATAGAAGATTTTATCATAAATTTTATCCCAAAATAAACAGGCTTATCAATCAACAAGGCGCCACACCTCGGTCGCTTCGCTAACATACTCGTAAAATTAGGGAACTTTGGTACATCCATCAATGTTCTTTAATCACACGTCCTCAAGTATGAAGAAAACTTTTTTCATGAACATCACATTATTTGGCAGAACTTCTGTTAGAATGTGGAAAAATTCGGGACCAGTGAACGATCGTCTATATTTAACTTATGATAAATATCACGCCTATGTTCCCTAAGGGGTTACACCCTCAATCGCCATTTATATTAGATACCCATGTGGTGCGAGCCTAAACATCAATTTGGACGCAAGCGTATACTCAGAGCTCCTACTATGAACTCTCATGAGCAAATTTTAAGATTAAGGCCATTTTGTTAATATTTTAGCATATCTATGGTTGTTTTACAGTCAGCCGCCTGAAGTCCTCATTGGGACACTTGAATTTTAAAATCCTTACGGAAAAACCCCAAAAACACTTTATAATGGGTCAAACCTGAGATCTTACGTATCCAATGGGCAAGTCGAGACCTATTTCTAGAGTTCTTAATCCAGAGTCGGCTCGGTATGATGAGCTCAAGAGAGGATATGTGCATTCAACAGGTGTCGTTTTACCTAGCTTTTCTTTTTATAAGCAGACAAATAAAAGTCGGGATGTTACGTGTAGTTAAGCTTTTTTCTAGAAACTTCCTAAAGTGAAGGATATCGGCCAGTAGGAATGTTTCCTTACAGATGGAAACTGATGTTCAGTCGTCCGATATAAACCTGGTATTATATGAGGCAAAGTAGCCTCATACAACACCAGCTTATAGAGATTATATAGTATTATATACATATCTACCATCACGTTACGTTATGATGTCCCTCGAAATATAAATAAACCCGTAGACTCAAATGTTTATCATGAAAATATTTTAAATTTCAAAATTAATCCTACGAGCTATGAAACGAAAATATTTGCAGGGATTTAACAGAACATTTATATACGGCAAATATACTAAGCCAACAAAAATATTATAGTGGGTAAGTAAATTATGTATGCTGGTGTTTTACCAGTTGTGTGTGCTTTGTGTATTTATTTATTTAAAACTTTTAAATATATAAAGCTTACGCCTAATGATTCAAATTAAAAGTTTTTGGCGTCGGTCTAACAAAAAACGATCATCACACGAATATGCGATCGTCACGTTCATTCGCACGGTATAAATAATCGCGTAGTCGCGCCGATAGAGGGCGCTTTTAATATTTGTCGATTTGATCGCTTTCTATTGTATAATGACGATGTCTTAAGCTAATTTTGTATTGTACAAGTAACTTGCACCTGACTAAGATCTTGCATCTATCTCGCCTGATGGATAGCGATGGATGAGGTGTACGATCGAAAGAGCGTGCCCAGAAGATGTCATCACTATTCCTTTAAAGTCAGTTGGTTGCTAGGGAACACAGGGGACGCTGGCAAAGAGTTCCCTCCCTACTTTGGTTGTACGCGGAATGGATGACACAATGTTACGGATAAATAAAATATCGATTTGAAATTGGGTGGATGTAATGTCGTTTGTCATACTCAATCATACTGATATTATGTTTGTATTTAAAGGCTGGTGAATGTCACGTCTGTGTGCCCCTTCGAGTACGGAACCCGAGAAAGACCGTTGGTTTTAGTAAGATTTTAGGTGAAAAGTTTGATGTATTTTCAGTCTCCGTGATCATAGTGGATAGGGAAAACATTGAAGTACCGATTAAGGTGTTAAATGCAACCCAGAGAAAATGGGTCTCGGTCACACAATGCTACATAAGGGCCGGTATGCACCACACGCTTCGTTGCACGTGTTGGTTATTAAAATTCACAACGTTGTTCAAAAGCCGTGCCGAGGAGTGAAGGACTTATTAGAATATCCTGTTTTAGCTTTCCCAGTACCAAGTGAGAAGATCGAATAATTGTAGTCGCAAATAATTTTAGCTATAGATCTGAAAGTTGTTATCATATTTGCCAAAACACTAAAATGTGAAGGCTTTAAAATTTACGTGGGTGGTTGACTTTTTGAAACTAGTAACTATTTTAAAGTAGCATTTTTTTATGGTAACAAAAATGATAAAAGATAGACTCCACCCGATTCTTGCGTTTCCATGAAGTAATTTTTAAATGGTTAACTAAGATTATTCATTAACGCAATTTCTACAGAAGAAAATGTAAATACGAATTACTTCCGTGACAGGATTTCATATTTCCAAATTAGGTTCGGTTCCAAAGGATACATTTAACGTGGTATGTAAATTGTTTCATACTCAAGGGAACACACAGTACTTTAATAACAGTACGAGCTTCAATAAGTTTAAGTTGAGTGCCTTTCTAAATGCTGTGTTAAGCAATTCTCTTTGCAGTAGGTCTCCTGTGGTTTGGAGAGAGTTTAGAACACAGCTTAATATTATTTCTCTTTTTGTTACTTTGTTGTTTGTGGAGCTTCATGTTAAATAATAAAAGGAGCGGCTTTTATTATTTAACCACAAGCTTCACAAACAACACGCACGAACAAAGCCGCACGGGTCTATCTTAAAAGTATACAAGGCTTGCTGAGATCGGTTTGTGGATGGACCTTAACATACTAAGATTCCTCAAACCCGGAAAGAACGTTCGGCTGTTGGTCATGCCTCTGTGTACTGTGTCATTACCAACCATGTCAGAGGCCCTTGAGGCGGTTTGGAAACTCTGACACAAGGGTGTGTGGGGTAGGTAGAGCTTAGAGCCCACACGAGAAGAAGAAGAAAAAGGAATAGTCAGAAGCCATGGCTTCTGACTATTCCTTGGAATCGAGATTCCATGGAATCTAACATCAGTCGCTGAGTATCGTGTGGTTGTCGAGGTCAGATCCATGTAAAATACTGGTAGACAGAGGAATAGTCACCAACCATGTTAGAGGTCCTTGAGGCGGTTTAGAAACTCTGATACTAGGGTGTGTGGGGTCATTAGACCTTAGAGCCCACACGAGAAGAAGAAGAAAAAGGAATAGTCAGAAGCCAGGGAATCTAACATCAGTCTTGCCGAGTATCGTGTGGTTGTCGAGGTCAGATCCATGTAAAATACTGGTAGACAGAGAATAGTCACCAACCATGTTAGAGGTCCTTGAGGCGGTTTAGAAACTCTGACACTAGGGTGTGTGGGGTCGTTAGAGCTTAGAGCCCACACGAGAAGAGGAAGATAATGTAATAGTCAGAAGCCAGGTAATCTAACATCAGTCTTGCCGAGTATCGTGTGGTTGTCGAGGTCAGATCCATGTAAAATACTGGTAGACAGCTGTGAAAGCCGACTCCAATATGCGGTGCCATTTCAGTCTTACAACGGCAGCCTTCATCTATCCAATGACTACTACACATTAATTACAATATATATATATATATATATTTATGAACATTACAATTATTTGAATAATAAAAATATTACTCTATTTCATGACGCATGACGTAGGTTGAAAGATTCAGGAGCGAGCGCAGTCCGACCCTTGTATTCCAAGGACGGCGTGGAATGGAACGGTGACAATTTTTTGACATGTAAACATTATTAACAGAGTGTTTCATATTTCAAATGCATTAAATATTTTATTGTTCAGTCAACAAAGCTATTGGGTATGCAGGCAGCTAACTTGCAACAACTTTACAATGTTACTTATACAATGCTGTGAGTGTGCTGCGAAGACAATTATTGTACAACACACTCAAGTATGTCAAAAGTTTAAAAAAATATAATGCACCCATTAATAATATAATAATAATAAAACCTGGACCTTGACCCTGTTCCCGATACCGGTGGGCTACTAGTTTTTTTATATTTTTAAATGTTTTTTTATTTTTTTATAGAAATATTTAAAAATGTCGAACAGTCCGACCCTTGTATTCCAAGGACGGCGTGGAATGGAACGGTGACAATTTTTTGACATGTAAACATTATTAACAGAGTGTTTCATATTTCAAATGCATTAAATATTTTATTGTTCAGTCAACAAAGCTATTGGGTATGCAGGCAGCTAACTTGCAACAACTTTACAATGTTACTTATACAATGCTGTGAGTGTGCTGCGAAGACAATTATTGTACAACACACTCAAGTATGTCAAAAGTTAAAAAAAATATAATGCACCCATTAATAATATAATAAAACCTGGACCTTGACCCTGTTCCCGATACCGGTGGGCTACTAGTTTTTTATATTTTTAAATGTTTTTTTATTTTTTTATAGAAATATTTAAAAATGTAAATTTTATGTATATATATGAATAATAAATGAAATAATAATAAATTTATTAGCACCAAAAAATATTTACATGTTTACACAATTTGTCTATAAGCTACTTATAATAATACTTAATAAATAAAACAGTTTCAATTGTGTGTTAAATAAGCATCTGCTGCTGAACTAGGTTTGGGGCCTGTGTTTCAGCATACAGCGCCTCAAGCCGAAGCTGAGTCTGCAAGTAGGAGCTCACGAACAAATGGAAACAATGTTTATCTTAGATTTGGTCAAGAATTTTAAACAACATGTATGGAAAGCAAACTGAAGTGTTAAGTGTCCTCTGGGTGTGTAAGGTGAATGAGTGTATGTGTGAGAGGGTGTGTAAGATTAAAATCAGAAAATTAAATTATTAAAATTCTTAGCATAAATTTCACTATTTTAAGATAGTCAGCAAATCTTCCGTCTGATCGTACGTTAACTTCCAAAACCATTGGGATACTGATTTCTTAAGCGTCATTTTATTCATAGAGTACATTTGGAGAGTTTTATTAATTTTGTCATATAAAAAAGGGCCTAAACAGTGGAAGAATCTACGTAAAAAAGCCGTTCTTGTGTGCGAAATCCTCTTTCAAACAGGTAAACCTCTTCGCCTTGTCAGCAAGCACGGAATGTACCCCAAGGTAGCATGCTGTTTTAGAATTATGCTTAGGACAAATAGTTGGCGAGCTGTCAGGACCTCGCAGTATTCATAAAGGAGTGGTACTACAGCGAAAGGGCTTAAAAGTACTGAGTTTCAAAATGGTTCTATGTGATACCTCAAGTTGCTTCATGGTAGTCTTCGGTGCACCACCCCAGGACGAAAGGCAGTATGTAATCAATGACTGACACAGGGCATAATAAATTTGTTTTAATACTATTGGGGTGACTATATGCCCCAGAGTTTTGAAAATATAGGTAAGCTTGCGAATCCTCTTACTGAGCTCTTTTATATGGTCTTTAAAGCTTAATTTTTCATCTAATATTACGCCCAGATATTTAATGGTTTTAACACGCTCCAACGGATTACTTGAGCATTTCAAATCATAAGAAGCGTCAGAGGGGCAATTATGTGCGATTAGATTTAGCTTCTCATCTGAAGATGCACGGATCGAAAAGGCAAGGTATTTTGTTTTTTCAATATTTAAGGTAAGCACATTGTTATATAATAAACATTGGCAGTGCTGTGGAAAAAATAATAGTTTTGCCTGTATACCGAATAGCTTTGTTGACTGTACCTAATGAATTATTTTAAAAAAATATCCCGCCTAGAGGTAGTTTATGTTGGGTACATTAAGAGGGCCGTCTTTGTAAGACGACTAAACTGGCATTGTGTAAAGTTGGGAAAAGGCTAGACAGATTATGGGAGATTTAAAAGAAGACGTGGTTGGAGAATGGTTGCAGAGGCTGACCCCAAATAAATTTATAAAGGCCAGATAATAATGATAACGAGGACTCTAATATCGTGTAATATCCATTGAAAATCTAAATATATATCTCGGGCTTCCCAATTATAATCTACTAACCTTGTCGGCTAATTTGTCAGTGGCCCAAATACTGGTCCCTTGAGTTCAAAGGGATATATCAAAACTATGATGGATATCTTGCTTCTACAGTTTATAATTAATATCAGTTAAGTTTGTTAGTGTAGCTATGTAAGCAGAGTATATGCCACGATTAAAATGACTGGCAGTGTTCGCCAAACTTAACTAGCTTCAGTCCGCGACTTCATTTGTGTTAATCCAGGTTATAAACGATATGGGCACCTAAGGACACGGTACAAAATTAACCCAGCTCCAGCGGTAATGATTTAAATTTCAGATTCTGTACTCTATTGGGTGGTTTATATATGTTTTGTGCCCGGAGAAGTTTGTTAGCCGTTCTCCAAAAAACTCATGTTGGTTCAAAATATTTCATAATATTTTGAATTTCATTGAACCAACTATATAAAGGAGTTAAAGTACATACTACTCTTTTTACTATATAATAAAGCTACCGTCTCCTTTGTTGGTTAGTTTTTCCGTGCAAGAGTAACAAACATCCATTTATCCATTCACACAAATGTTCTAGAATATATTTTGTAGTATCAGTTGGGAGTAGTATTATTACGTAAAACGCTGCCAGTCATTTTGTCAAAATTTTGGATAGTTTTACGCTTATTTTCAGATATATTTAAACGAAACTGCGGGGAGATTTCCTATTTCACATAGTAAAATCAGTCCTGTCTTCCCCATTTCACCATTTCATTATTTTTTAAGTGAAACGAAACACAATTCGAAACAGCTGGTGCATCAGTGCGATGCAATGTAAATGTCACGGTTCTTGAACAGATAAGTAATGGAAGAACGAGTTTTATTTTTGTTATCACGGGGCAATCATTCCGTTGCTGGCCAAACCAGAGGGAATTTTCTTAACTCGAGATATATGAGTATCTCAAGTTGCAATAGTGCATCTTAGGATGTCACAGTAACTCTAAAGGCGATATAAATATTGTAGACTAGCTTTTTCAGAGGTTTCGTTCCCGAGGCCTATACCACAAAAATTGTATCTAGGATGTACCCAGGTGTATCCAGGATAAATGATAGTCTTTGAGGAGTGGCTAGAGCGGCGCCACGGCGACCTCACCTTCCGCCTGACGCAGGTACTCACCGGACACGGTTGTTTCGGGAGATACCTGTTTCGGATTCGGCGAGAGGACACGCCCGGGTGCAAACACTGTGAGGGTCGCCCGGAGGACACGGTGGAACATACGGTGGAGGTCTACCCTGCTTGGGCGGAGCACCGCCGGGTCCTCATCTAGGCGATCGGCGAGAGAAGGAAACCTCACGCCCCAGCCGCCGCAACAGAAGAAGACGCCCCGGGCGTCGGGAGTCGCAGGGTGATTCCCGGCCACCGTAGGCGCGGGCCTGCGGACGGCGAGTATTGGGTGGCTCGCTGTCCGATCAGAACCAGGCCTGGGTCGACGGCGCGTTGTGTTTCACGCGCACCTCAAAGAGATGTCATCATAGAAGGGGTCCGCTAGAGCCAGTGCCTGCAAGGGTTGCGGAATTTGTTCGAAAGGGCCATCGCGGCCCTGAAACGCAAAGGGCACTAGGAGGAACACGGATGGGTTTTAGTCAGTAAGAATCTGACACTCCCTTTTGCTTCGCCCAGAGCGGGAGGAGTCATTTGATGATTTCCCATCGATAAAAAAAAGGTGAAATAATAGTGTAGCTTTCTGACAGTACTTCCAGGGATGATTACTTTTTACAGACATAATAAACAACGAAACTAAACACAATTAGTTTCGATGTTGCCTTTTGTTTCTCCAATTATGTAGGCTATTTTTATATAGCATGAATGCAGTTGACTAAACTACGATCTAACTAAGTATTGATAAATGCTTTCAGCGTAACGGAGGAAAAGGTCCAATGGTTCGTTGCACTAATATGTGGGTTGATGTTAGATTGATCGTTTGTGCCTTTAGTGTGGTCAGCGGACTGGAAATATCAGTAGAAAGCATTGACGTATTCATGACGTTCATTTATAAACGTTATTTGTTATTGTAGGTACTAGGACAACAGTGTGTCCAAAATCGTTGTCTAGGACAATGATAATGAAAACGTAATAACCACAAACGTTGTGGTCGGAAAATTCACTCACTTTGTTTTTTCCTTTTCATTCAAATAATTTTTATTTTGGTTATCGGTTCAGATTTACTGGTAATAATATAGGTATTTACAGAAAGTCCATTAATTCAAATTGTTTCCGTAATTCCTCAGATCGACGTCACCTTACAAAAACAAAATAAAAATCAAACTGCACGTATAAAATTTTATTTCACTAACAATTGAACGGGTTGGTGACCTGCGTCCCTGTTCCATTTTTATGTCCCTTTCTTTTTTAATAACCCAATCAGTGGTAACAATTATTTCAATAGATACCACCCTAAAATGGTATACCAAATGAGATTACACAATTTGGTTCCTTGTTAAGCATCAGTTGGACTGTGGACTGTAATGGATGGCTCACCGACAATTAAACCTAATTGGTATCATTTGAGGGGCAGAGGACCAATGCGGGCATTTTACACTGGCTTTTACAGTTCGGGCTATAATCATGTGTGGTATTGTTTTAAAGTTTATTGGTCTGCTTGTAGGTGTAACGGTAAAAAATCACTACTTTAAATGACCCTTAATTTTTAAAGCATCGAATTATGTAGTTATTTAGACGCGAAGTTTCACACTTAGACAGTGCGCATTATAGATATGGGTTTTTAAATTGTTAGTAATGGTAATATTGTAATAACATACTAGCTGGCCCCCGCGGCTTCGCTCCCGTCAACTGCAACTTTATTATTTTTTTCTTTCATTAGAACCTTCTCCTGACAGTTTAACACACACACACAAACACACATGCCGTAAGGTAAAATGTAGCTGATCTTATGTATTTGTGTAAGTTATCTTATATTGTACCTACATTTTGAGCAAATAAACTTCATTCTGATTCTGAACAAAAAAAAAAACGAAATCGGCCCAGCTGTTCACGCGTGATGCGATGACCAAGAGAAATAGGGATTCATTTTTAACCGAATTCATTATATATAAAGACTAGCTTATGCCAACGCCCACGTCAAATTCGAATATTTACCCGAAGGGCCAACGCTCGGGATAAAAGTAGGATACTTTTATCCTCTTTTCCAGGTGATGGTTTAACTGTTTTTGAAGTTTTATGCAAATTCGTTCAGCCATTAAAATGTGAAGCGGTAATAAGAGATAGACCGACAGACAGACAGAGTTACTTTCGCATTTATAATATTAGTATGGATTTGATTAATTAAATAAAAAAAAAAACAAATATTTTCATAAATGTCGGAGCTATGAGGTAAAAAAATCTACAAACGAATTGAGAACCATATCTCCGAAACTACTGAGCTTAAACTTTTGAAAAAAAAAAATGGAAATAATAGATCTTTATCTATAGATTAGGTACAAGAAAGTCTATAAGAAGTCTATAGTGTTAAAATAACATGTTAAAAAAAAAAAAAATTCGTTCGGAACCCTTTGCACTCGCACTTGGTCAGTTTTTTTGGATCAAAGGACCAAATAAACACTATCTTCAAAAAAGTGTCTGTTGTTACGAATTTAATCGTTTTTGCATAAAACACAGTCAGTCTAGTTTATTGCTGTGACAGGTCTGTGATTACACGGAACACGTGTCTGGCTTCCATCTATTTTATTTAATCGTATTTTCGTCACAGCCTACGAAATTCATTCATAGCAATTGCGTGGGGTATTTTTGGCTGGTAATGACATACACTAGTCTATAAACTAAATGTTTCATCTGAAATAGTTTTCCTTGAAAAGAGCCCAAGTTTATCTACCTGTTTAATTATTGCCCTTTCTTAGGGGGGTGTTAGACGTACAAGTGCGCGTGCTCAACGACCTTTTTCGCTCGTGTGTCACCCTAAGTACGCGTACTTTAAAACAAGACGCGTAGAGAAGAAGGTCGTTGAGCCGTACGCTACTTGCTCGTACGTCTATCACCCACTTTGGAATAGTACTAGTTATTTCTTTTCCACCCTTGATAGATTGGTAGCAAATGCCTAAGACTTAAAAACCGTCTTTGTACCTTTCTGTTTTCATGAAAGTTTAATAAATAAATACTGAGTAGGGTTCAAAACGTATTTAGGTAAGTTAAACATGGCTTAAGTATGCTGTAGCTTTGATTTGATGAATAAACAAAACGTACTCTAAGTTGCACTGCGAGTTAACTGTGTCGATATTTCGAAATGATAAGGTTCAGTAGATAGTATCGATTTGGTGATCTAAGATTAGCTAGTTGCATTCCTGACAGTCATTCAAGTGTCCGGGGCTTTCTTGACATAGCTTCATGAAAATTCTTGACGTACTGCTTACACACCTAGTCAGAATTTCAAATATAAAGAAATTATCGAGTGTGCGAAATTGTCGAGATGTATGTCTTCTAATATATAAAAATCTCGTAACACGGTGTTTGTTATCGAACTCCTCCGAAACGGCTCGACCGATTTTCATGAATTTTTGTGTGTATATTCGGTAGGTATGAGAATAGGTGATAGGGTAGTTTTTTTTTGTATAGCAAAATAACGTTTACCGAGTCAGCTAGTAAGAATATAAAAATCAAAAGGGATTCTCGCTCAAACTCTGAGGAAGTGGTCGTCAGGTTTATAAAACCTGTCAAAAAAGCAAATTTAGAAAACCCAATTTTCCACAACATCGATATCGCACTTTATGCAACTCTACAGGGCTGTCAAAATTCATAAAAAAAACGGCCACTTTCTTACCACAAACCGAATAACACGTTTCTTGTATGGTAGCTCTCTCTAATTTTTAATTTAATTTTTTATTATTTATTTTGTTATAGCTGCAATAAAAATACACTTTCTGTGAAAATTTCAACTGTCTTCCTATTACAGTTCCTGAGATACAGCTCGGTGACAGACAGATGGATGAACGGACGGACAGTGGGGGCTTAGTAATAGGGTCCCGTTGGTTAAACTTCGGGTACGGAACCATAAAAACGATAATTGTTAACGTCGGGTTGACAAACCGACGAAAGAATGACTAATCAATAAGGAAATCCATTCCCATCGCAAAGGGTGAAAGCTGTGTTGAATTCTAATGAAAAGTGATGTCATTGGTGCTGGTCTAATTCATACCGCAATGGTGCGCATGTTACATGGTTTTCTCGATATTTAAATATGGAGCGAATTCGGTCATGCTTAGTTTACGTAACTTATTGGGTTGATTTATATTGTTTTTGTACGTAAATTCTGCAGCACCTTGTACTTTTTCCTTGCTGTAGAAGTGTGTAATGTTGGCACTTCTCTTGGCGTATTTGGCCAAATATTCAAGTCACTTGTGCAATACAAAATTACGTATTTTAGATGAAATTATTACAGTAATTTGACAGATTTTTGTAGCTTGATGTGCTGGCGTCCGTATCTCTAGGCCTGGATTTGCGCCCTGATTGAAACATATCAGGCCAAGTGTAGCCGCATCTCTGTCTTACCCCAGGAAACACATGCGTGATGGATTTGCCGCTCATTGCAAGCAGCCGAAACCTCTGTCCACTTTGCCGCTTCATGAATGAAGAGGGGTGGCGGGGATTTCGGCTTTTGCTTCGCAGCTAGGTGGTAATAGCCATCGGACTGGGGGCACGGGTCATCTGCTGGGAGGTGCCGGCTGTGGGGGCTGCGGCTGCGGGAGCTGAGGCAGCGGGGGAGGCAGAGGAGACTGTCGAGACCACTGTCTTTCTAGTTTTGGCGGCGGACTCCACCGTTAAATAATATTCAGATACAAAACTCAAAAAAAAAACTCAAATCGTATATTTCAAATAAACCATTTACAGGCATTTACTTTTGAATTGTCAGGGTCGGTCGGTCCAAAAAGATGAAGCTATTTTGCTCGTTCCAAAGCGTAGATCTCTATGGAGAAGAACGTGCAAGAAACTCCACGGACACACACATTACTTAGAAATTAATTTGGGAGGATATTTATTTACTGACTAGCTTTTGCCCTTGACTTCGTACGCGTCTATCCTGTTCCCGTATGAATTTCGGGAAGTCCTCTCTTAGTGCTCCCTTACGGAGTGCAGGAAAGCTACATGCCAAATTTCAACTTTCTACTACCAGTAGTTTCGGCTGTGCGTTGTTGATTTATATTATATTGATGCATAGATATAATAAACAAGTTTTTTATATTTCTATGTATTGATGACAAAACTAAAGGCACAAGGGCGAACTTAATGCCATAGGTATTCTCTACCAGAACCAGTCAACCAGGGGTGATGGAAAGATAATATGGCAGGTGCTCTATTGCAGTGAATATCATGCGCCAAAATATTCATCAGTCAACATAGTATGGTCTTATGAGAAAACGATGTTCTTTGCTATCCTAAAATGACCTTACGTTACAATAGAATGACCTTAAAATTACATGGATTCAAGATAGTTCTGCATTTTTTGCATTAATATCCAACATTTGCCTATTCACGGCTAACACTGCAAAAATATTTACAAACCTTCCCTACCATATTAAAATGATCCGTCATTTCTTATCACGTAAACAATAAGGTTCAAATTACCGTGTCATAATCCATCAATTTCGCAGTTAAAATATTGTCGGGTGGAAGTACCGATATCGTAAACATAGCCATCGTCTGATATGAAAACAGTCCGTCGTTTATTTTACCTTTAAACACACAAGTATAACTTTACTAAGTCCTTGTTTGATCACATCGTGTGTGGTATTTCATACTTATTATAATTATGCGAAAGTAACACTGTATGTCTGTTTGATCCTCTTTTGCTACAAATATAGACCCTGTGAGACTGGGTTTAAGGGTAGGTACTTTTTTATTTTTTGATCGCGAGTGAAGCCGGAGGCAGAAACTAGTATTATAAACGCGACAATAACTCTGTCTGTTTGTCCGTCAGTCTATCGGTTTTTGATCTCTCTACGTCTTAAGAGGTCTATTACATTTGACTGTTCTTTTTGCGTAAAATGGCCAACTTGGGCTTTTTTATTCTCAGAAACTGAAATTTTAGAACTTTGGCTTATTGGGTAGTTGAGAATAGTTATTAACATTGAACATAGCGGCCTCAATTTCCGCATTTTTCTCTTATCTATTTGTAAAAAGCCAAAATTACGAAGTAAGTTACCTTACGCACCTACCTTAAAATAAACGTAATTGCAACTACCTAATTTCTACATAGTGCGATTCGGCAGTTTTGTGAGTGAAAACGCAATTTTTTGATAGGGTTCTAAATGACTAAACGATTTTGGGAGAAAATTAGCACAAGGGTAGATCATATCCTGAATAGGACATATACTTTTTACTGTTTCTTTGGAATACTTTTCATATTAACGCAGACGAAGTCACAGGCAGGAACTAGTATATTATAAGTTACTTGACACACAATTATGCACAAAGACGCCATTTTCCATAAGTGTGAGTCAGAGGTAAGGTATTGTTTTTAATAAAGATGTTCTTTAATTTGCATAACTGTACAAGTGGGTAGGAATCATAGTGACTACTTTGTACGATTTGTTGCGGTTCATTCTTGGCATATTAGGTACGTAACCTAGTTTTTGTTTTTTTATTCAACTTATATTTTCCCACAACTGGGAAAAGGTCTCCCCCACAGCCTTCGACTCTTCCAAGTGTGTTGCCTTCTCGAACCGATACGTCATGATGATAAATGATATTAATTTTGTTAGTAGGTTGAAATTAACACTTTTAAATGTCAATATTTGTTAGGCATTTTAAACTAGATGAGGCCGGTGTGCCTGAGAAGATATGTAGCAGCATCAATGCCGCCACAAGAAATACCAACGGAGCAAATCTACATCGTAACAAAAAGAACCGTGACGCCATCTATACAACTAGCATCGAACTACTACGTCGAAATCCTGCATCGCGCAGCAGAGTTTACCGTGCGATTTGAACATACACATCAGCCCGAATATCAACTATCGGGCAGTTGCCCACACCAGTCACCACAACCGTCTAACCGGAGGATCCTCCCTTTTCAATGGAGGTTTGCGGGATTTTACTCTCTGTACCGCATACCTCTAAAGATACACCGAAAGAAACTCAGAAGTCAAAGTCTTTTTAAAAGTCCATACAATCCGTACTACTGTTCAAATCATATAAGATGAGAACCTAGGTTAATATTTGAGGTGGTCTTTTCTCTGAAAATCTACTATGTTGTCACGCCAGCGGTTCCTAGGCCTTCCTCGGTCATTGTCAGTGAGAGTTAATCTATCAGTACCAATTAGTAGTGCTGTGGATCACAGAGGTTTAGGCAATAGTCATCATATCAGCCGAAAGACGTACACTACTGGAAATAGGCCTCCCTCAAGCGTCATTACAACAACCAGTCCTGCGCGCCTTGCATCCATCGGCTACCCGCGACCTTCACCAGGTCATCCAACGTTGCGCCTTCCGGTACGCGGTCGCCACATCGACCACCTGTTCTGCGTGCAATGTGCCCTTCCCACTGCCACTTTAGTTTGGCGATCTTTCGGGCTATGTCAGTAACCTTGGTTCTCTTGCGGATATCATCATTCCTGATTCGATCACGCAAGAAAACTCCAAGCATTGCCCTCTCCATTGCCCTTTGAGTGACTTTAAGCCTTCTGATGAGGCACAGTAACGTAGGCAGTAATAAGTACCATATTTATGCATGTAGATTGTTGATAGTAGGCAGATCCCCTATTTCTGGAAACCACATACCAAAGTAAGTCCTCAACGAAGTAAACAGAGATGTATTATCCATTATAACACTGTATTAGTCATTGCATGCCTTCCACTCGTTGTGTGCTTGTCACGGATCGTTGGCAATGTTCATGACGGACAGTCGAACGCGACAGATAAATGTTAATCGATTCTCACAGCAATAACATTTCGTATTCTGCATTATTAACGTACTAGTGTTTTGTTTGTTAGAAATTATTCATCATTATAATCTGCTGCGCCTTTTCTCAACTATATTGGGGTCGGATTCCAGACAAACCGGATTTAGCTGAATACCAGTATTTTACGTGGAGCGACTGCTTATCTGCCCTTATACAACCCAGTAACTGGGCAATACGGTACTTCTTGTTAAGATGGTGTCAGATTTTCTGGCTTTTTAGAATTTATTATTATGTAATAATTACTCAGTCGAAACTGGCAGTCAGATGTTTGGGCTTACGAAAGATGTAAGATCAACTTTTTACATGAGTGTCAATGCTCAGGAATGGGGCAGCGTAGATTATAAAAACGAAAAATTGGTTGTCTGTAAAGTCGGTCGGACGATAATTTTACGTGATAACGTCATAAGAAAACAATTGAATTCTTAACGAACAAGCCGAACGCTTAGGCCGATCGTGCCTCTCTATCGCTTGTATCGCGCTCTTGCTTGCGGAACGTGACACCGTTCATCGATTTATGACGTTATCACGTCAAAAAAAAATTAAGAGCTACACAAGATATTTCTTTTAGAAAGATTTTCTCTTTGTCTTTAGTTTCTATTGTTCTTAGAAACAATAATGGGCTCCTTCGAGCTCCAATTTATTCCAAGTTCACTAGAAATGTCTAATGAGAAATTGATCCTTATTCTTAAGAAGCCACAAACTTGGATTTCAAGAAACTCTTAAGAAAGATGAAAAATAAGCAACATAACATGTTTTTCTTTGAAACCAAAATGAGGAAGAACGTTTTCTTTATAAACACAACCATTTGACTAAAATACAGCATCCAGGTAAACCGTAAAATGAAAAGACTTTTAAAAAAGTGCCGGTTTATCCGCAAAGCGCGGATCAAAGGTATCCAATTTTGAAACGCGGAACCTTGCCGTAACACTCGGCGAAACTTTAGTCATTACGTTTTGGAGCAAAATCACAACTTCAAAAGTGACTCAAACTTAAACCGGTTTAGATTTATCGGAATATAATTAAGTATATTATGAATAAACGTTTCTATGAATCAACACTTTGCCTCCAACGACTAATATTGAATAATTCTGTCGAGATTCAATTCAACATCATAATTTATTTATAGACGATAGTGTTAAGTGCAAGACGGCTTGAGTCAACAATATTATTTATTTATGATTATTAGAAATGTGAACTCACAAAGAAAACATGTAATAGGTAACAATAATTCATTTAATTCGGAATAATCCATATACACAATACAACATTAAAACACAACTCAATGTCAATAGATAATTAACTAAAGTAAATTAACTAAAAAAAAAATACATTTTAAAAGAATTACAATTAGAATGAAGTCATAAAAGTAATAAGTAGATAAAATATTGCATTTACATATGTGATTTCGAAAAAAAAAACCGGTCAAGTGAGAGTCGGACTCGCCCACCGAGGGTTCCGTACAAATTTGTTGGCACATATTACTTTAAATAAAAACTATATTTTTTTTTATTTTAATTACAAATGTATAGTTTTCAGTTTTTTTCCTATACTTGTAGAAGTTTAAGACGGTATTACTTGCCAAATTTTATAGTTCTAGGTCAACAGGAAGTACCCTGTATATTTTGATTCCCTGGTGTCGATATATACGTTGTTTTCGGGATAAACGGCCGTATATTCTTTTGCGTTAACTTAGAAGTTTGATTTTTTCACAACTTCTAAGGGCTGTACTGATCAGAGTAAATGGTAACTCGATATCTACACGCGTTCCCGAGATAAAGGTTCTTGACAAACGGACGGACAACAAAGTGATCCTATAAGGGTTCCGCTTTTTCCGTTTGTGGTATGAAACGCTAAAAACAGCTTTAAACAAAAATTTGTGTATGTTTCATATTTGCTACTTGTTGAGTCTGTATTTTGGTATCGAAAGATAACATTAACAAATGAATAAAGCTTATCTAGAGCTGCGTAGTTAAACTTTAAAATGCCACATTATTATATGTTTATTAATATTAATTAAGTAACAGATAGTTCTTAACGAGGCCACAATATGGACCTTAAAAAACGAAGTGTGAGTGCCAACAATAAACAGTGGCCACGATAACCCCAGGAGTCAAATTCAACATTTATCACAACACGCATATTCCACAGTTGAGTAAATAATATGTCATTTGTCGTAATTAGTCACACAATTTATCTCATTATAAGGTCTTAACCTTGAGTGAGCTATGTGTTCTGTTGCAATGAGGGCTAGACTAATTGAATAATTATTATTTATGCAAGTGATAACTTCGCCTTAAATAGAATTTCTTCACGACAGGTTTCTATATTTATATAAATACGGGTGGGCTGCCCGTTTCTCTTGTGGCTGACGAATAGACAAATTAGTCAACCGTTTAATTTATTGTCATACTAACAGGACTGTCTTTTAAAATTAACAGTCAATTTTAAGTTGGGTTTGATGACAGTATACGTATCTGTCTAGTAGGTGAATTTCCGACCAGCACGCGGGTGAAACTACTGGCTAAAGTATATAGAGTTCCATAACCGAAGGTAAACCAACGGAATTCTATTTCCTCCGTCCCTCCGTCAGTCTGTCTGTCAGCGGGCTGCATCGCATGAACCGTAATCGGTATATAGATAGTCAAAATTATCACAGATTGTGGATTTTCTGTTGCCACTATAATAACAAAAAGTAATATGAACAAAACAAAGTTAAATGGGTGATATAAGAAACCCTCTGTACTTTTGTGTGCATATAGTATTAAATAAATTAAATAACGTATTTTTTTTATTCTAAAAACACCCTTAATTTACCTACTTAATCAAACGAAACAGATTGATGAGTATTGCATAATGTCAGCTTACCAAATAATCTAAGTATCGTTAAGCTTGTAATTCATTCTGGAGTAGGCAGAGTAATTAAGTACCCGTTATCATGAACGCTTGAAGTAACAGCTGATCGGTATCACGCCATTAATTATGGCGAGTAAATTAATGATGCGGGCTCTGTTTAAATTGATGGAGAACAACAAGCGGAAAATGAAAATTACTTCGAAGCGGTAAAAAAGTGGGGTTTGGGAAAACCTGTTTTATTTTCATGTTCATAATCAAAAAAGCGTTGTCTCTACATCAAGATACACCTTGCTACCAGTATTTTTTACGGGAAGACTCTTATTCCTAACATCTAAATATTTGACCAAATTGATTGTTCGTTTGTAAAAGATAACTTTTTGACCCGATTACAAAAATGCTTCGATTCATTATCTACCGCTCAGCGCCATAGGCTAGGTAGTACACAATTCCCATAGAAAAAAGTAAGTCAATAAATACTGAAAATAGTAACGTAAGTAATAAAATACTAGGTCTGAACAAAACTCACATTATCGAAAAAGAAATAGTGCGTAGGTAAGTAAATCAATTTTATCGATGCCCAAAAGATACTGTATTGGGGCAAAACGAAATTGCTTCCGGAATAATAAATAATAAACAGATGCACATTATTTATTATTTATATTCGTATTTTTTACGAAAATATACCTAAGGAAAATATAGCGTCAAGAAAGAATAAATTTTGACTCGGTTATGAATCAAGCGAAGGGAACTAAGGATGCGTATTCGTGACGAATGTGTGTGTTTCAAATTGTTGGTCCCATTATCTACACTAATATTATAAAGAGGAAAGATTTGTTTGTTTGTTTGAATTGAATAGGCTCCGAAACTACTGACCGATTTGAAAAATTCTTTCAGCATTAGATAGCTACATTATCAGGGAGTAACATAGGCTATATATTATCCCCGTATTCCCACGAGAACGGGAACTACGCGGGTGAAACCGCGTGACGTCCACTAGTCCGAAATATAGTGAATAGGTTACTTCTAGGCGAGCGTGCTCCATCATCGACCACATAAGCATATCTTCACTTTTCATCAGGTGAGGTTGTGGTGAAACGTAACAAAATAAAAGAAATACAAAGAAATAATAATAACAATAAATAAATAAATAACTATTAACTACGTAACAAAAAAAAGAAATACAAAGTAATAACAATAAATAAATAAATAACTATTATATTGACTTGGGTCGCGAGGTTGTCGAAATGTGGGATGTGGATTCCGCAATCATTGTACCGATAGTCATATCAGCTAATGGCTTAATAGCCACGAGCCTCGACCAACACCTCAGGAGGCTCTCGTTGGGCAGCTGGATCAAGGGCTTGATTCTGAAAGCGGTACTTCTGGACACGGCTCGTATTGTTAGGAGGTTCTTCTCTCTGGAGTCCTGACCGCCGGTAGCTTGGACCTTGTTCCCGATACCGGTGGGTAAATATTTTATATTTTAAAATGTCTTTTTTAACATTTTTATTGAAATATTTAAAAATATAATGTATAGGTATGTAAAAAAATAAAATAAATAATAATTGTTACTACGTTAGGGTGTCTGTCCATTTCAGTGGAGCGAGGCAGCGGAGCGGACAGGCATCCTTAGCCATAAGTTGCTTGCTGCGCCCTAACAGAGTAATGTATCTATCCTAAGTTTTGCATTAGATATCTGTAACTATGTGTGTAGGTATACATTGTGTGCAATATAAATAGATAAATAATGAAAAAAACGTGTTTTTATACAAAACAAGCTATTATTATCACGTAGTAAATTGGCTTCTTTGTAAAACCTAAAGTCTGGTCTGAATGTACGGATCTGATTTTAAAAATTCTTTCTTACCTTCCACTAACAGAAATGATGCCTAAAATACCTACAAGATTCCTGTAAATTAGACCACAAGAGCGAATCGTCGGGATAAAACTAGCTTTTATAAGACTTAAAAGGCTTAGTTTCGCTCTAAGAACCTTATTTCTAAAGATATTTTCTGTATTTAACGTAAAAGGAACGTCAACCGATATCTTGCAAAAAATCCTGCTGCCCTCAATCAGTTCCGGCGTGAGAATGTTTGCAGCTGTCATATTGAGCACTTGCTTTCATGAATACAAGGGGTCAACGAACTCGTTCTATGACTATAGGTACTTTTATTGATAAAAACTGGCCAAGTGCGAGTCGGACTCGCGTGCAAAGGGTTCCGAACGGATTAAAATTTTTAAACATGTTATTTTAACACTACAGACTTCTAATAGGTTTTCCTGTAATCTTTAGGTAAAGATCTATTATCTCCATTTTTTTCAAAATTTTAGGCTCAGTAGTTTCGGAGATAAGTGGGGGGGAATGGTCATTTTTCGTCTAATTTCTTGAATAACTTCAAAACCATTTATTTTAAAATTATGAAAAAAATATAATTGAAACCCTCACAGTAAGCCCTTTCATTTGATATGTCACACGATATTATTCAAAAAACTTTTTTTTTAATTTTCTAGTTTGACCCCCAAAAGTGACCCCCATACTAAAAATTTAATAATTTACGTAATGCGTCCGTGTTTGGGTCACAGAAGTCCATATGTGTACCAAATTTCAACAGAATCGGTCCTGTAGATCCGGAGAAAACTGGCTGTGACAGACGGACAGCCAGACAGACAGACAGACACCCGAGTGATCCTATAAGGGTTCCTTTTTTTTTCGGAACCCTAAAAATGTCATCCTACAAATGATTTTACAAGTTAAGACGGTCGATCACACTTTAGCAGTTGTACGGATTTTAATGAAATTGGCAAATAAACGAATAATAATATGAATACTCAGGCATACTCAGTCACCCCACTGCCAACTGGTATATTAAATTATATGGGTCATGGACACTTAACGCAATAATTCTGGGATGTAGTGTCCCTAAGGGTAGACGCACACGTAGACCTGCGTCAAAATACAGAAAAAAAAATCAGTAAATGTAATAAGTAGATTTCATAGAAAATATACTAGCAAAACCACAGACAACAGCTACTTCAAAATAATTTGCCGCAATACTACAGAGGATAATTAAAGTAATGTGTAGATACGAACACAATAATAGTGCACATGTGCAGATATTAAACACATAAAATGAACAAGCCCAATTTTCGTAGAACAGGAGTTTCTGCATTGTTGCTAAGCTATAATCCTGCAGTTTGTGCACTGGGGGATTATTTAACACTCTCATTAGAACTAAGTGGGGTCCGTTTGACCACTTTGCATGCGCCACGTGCAATATTCAGATGTTATGGCCTTTCACATTGTACAGCGATACGCAGCGGTGAATTTTTAATTTTATTATTGAAGCGTGTGTTGCAATGTTATGTTGTAAATGAATTTATGGCTTGTGCAAGGTAGAATTAATTGCAATTGAATAAAATTGCTGGAAGGCAAAAAATACCACTATTCAAAATCTATACTATATATATATAATATTATGAAGAAGAAAGATTTGTTTGTTTGTTTGTATGTTTGTTTGTTTGAATTGAATAGGCTCCGAAACTACTGGACCGATTTGAAAAATTCTTTCAGCATTGGATAGCTACATTACCAGGGAGTAACATAGGCTATATATTATCCCCGTATTCCCACGGGAATGGGAACTACGCGGGTGAAACCGCGTGACGTCCACTAGTATGAAATAATTCACTTAGATCTCGATTATTCTCTTCTTCCATTAGTACTTCAGCTGTTATCGCTCTTTTCAATATTCTGTTCCATTTCAGAGACATATAATCTTTCACATAATCCATGCATTTTTAAATCCTACTCCCATGTCAGTCTCCAATAGAAGACCATACTCATACTTGAAGGAAATCATCTATCTTGGACCAAATATGAAGGTGCCGTGCCGAAACTTCCACATTCAAACCAAAATGTATGAAATCTGGAGGACAAACCTTATAGACAGCAAATCTAGTATGTAAATGCCTTAACAATTACTGTTGCAGTTGTGAATGGAACTTAAAATGAAATTAGCTAATAGCGCCGACAGGATTGATCGCTCGCTTGACGACAATTAATGCAGTTCTAAGTATCTATTAAATTGGTTGTAGGAAAAGAATAGGTACTACAATTTTGTTTAAAATAATTCCCTTAAATCTCTTTGATTTTCTTTTTCCATGCATCTCTCTTTCTCGTTTTCTCTCCCATTCTAGACTTAATGTCTTTCGCATAACCCATTCTCATACTTAAATGTGGGGCCATTATCACTAATAATAAATCTACAGGGCCTGCTTGCACAAACCATAGTTATCTTTTCTTCCGAGTTTTTCGCTAATCCGGGACCAATATGTATGAAATATAATGCATATATGTCATTTTACCTTGCGTTAGAAATTAACTGGGAGTTAAAAGATAACTCTAGCGTCTGCAAGCGGGCCTCGGACGGCGAACAATCTAGTATGTAAATGCCTTAACAATTATTGTCGCAATTGCGAAGTGAAATTAGCTAATGGCACAGCTAATGGCTTCGATGGTATTGAGCGCTTGCTTGAATACTATTAATGCTGTTCGAAGTATTCTTGGACGTGTGTCACCATCCTATTTACTTAATTGACTTTATAGTTTTAAGTTGGTCTCCGAAAAATTGAACGTGTTTATTTAATTAGGGGTTAGTGCTTACCCTCGGGATGTATAGTTTTGTGAATTTTCTACAAAAATTGCGTTAATTTTGAATTTCACGCTGATGAGTAAGTTTCTAAAGTATTCGTGAAGTCGTATGACACAGGCACTTGATTTTAAAGATGTGGTGGTCTCTGAATCCTAAAACATACAATTCTTTCGTTACTGAGTCTCTGGGTGACTGACAGACACGCACTGCCAAAACTACTTGTTGAAGAAAGCTGAAATAATTTAGCATGTTCCTTGGGGAGTGTCGGGGAGCACAACAGAGAATTTTTCGATATTCCTACGGGAACGAGAATAAACGAGATATGCGCGTACGAAGTCGCGGGCAAAAGCTATTTATTAATTTACCTATTTCTTGAGTGTTACTAGTCTACTTGAAATAGTTTAAGGTAACTACGGTACCTGTTAAGGCTTGTATTCATGCTAATGACGTTGTGCATTTGGGCGGAGCTAACTACCCCTCTACGCGCCACTCCGCTACCCGCATTTTTTATTTTTTACAATAAAAATAATACATGTTTTTAAAAAGTAACAAATCCAAATCATTTTTGTTTGTATTTCCAAGCATAAAATATTTTATTTATACTCTTTTGATAAAAAAATGAAGGAGTAAAATGGTTTCATCTCAACGATTTGGAGTAGATTTGGTGTTTTTTTTCTTATTATAATGATACCGATACATAAATTCTGGCTAAACCAAATTACGTATCATATCTTGTAGATTACTACTTTTTCCAGATCTAATTTCTTTGTTAGTGCCGACGAAAAGATGCTTCATCTGCACGCTGTTTTTAAGCTTTCATAGAGAGCAGCCTTAAAGTCTATACAATCCATAACAAAATCCATAAAACATAAACTCCAATTACTAGGTCAATTTTGTAAACAAATACTACATAATAGATAAAGTGTTACGTTTTGTGATTAGTTTATACAATAATGCTTTTAGAGGACGTCTATCTATTACTATTCCAGACATTTTAGCCCACAAACAATACTCAATTTAGTACACCTTTAATAAAACGTGGGTTGACCTACATGCCAAGTAAATAAATAGGTACCCGACAATTTATACAGTTGTTTAACTTGTTCAAATACCTCTAACCAGAACAATGTCGTCTGAAATAATGTTATTATGACACTACTGTATTGTGACGTCATAATTGTATTACATTATTGTTTTGAAACCATTTGTCTTGGTTTGTAAGTGACGATCAGTTTCGTCATGTTGATTATGCTAAGATTTTGGTGACTGTAAAAATGGAGTAAGCTAGAAGATACGACGGTAGGATTGTCGGGAGTATGACACTTAGCTAGAGATGTGGTGGACACTCTGAAGATTACTACTGATGTGTAGAACGAGAATACATGCATGAAGATGCAAATCAATTGGATTACGGGATGAATGTTGATGAAGTTTGGATTTAGCCGAGTATATATTACTAGCTGCAAACCATTTAAACAACACAAATAGGCTCACTTTCGCATTTATAATATTACTTAGGATTTCTTATAGCGGGTAACTTGTATCAGCAGTTACAAATATTTGGCATGACCTTATTACCGTCTATTCATCGTACATGAATCCAATTTCTTTAACTTAAAAATTTGTCCTTCGAGCCGGATAGACTGCAGTAATACTCGTACTATTCCTAGATGGTGTGTAAAGATTCCAAAAGGAATTATTCTCAAGCAGTTTAAATAAAACATTTGGTCAAGTTCAGTCATAAACACAGGGTTAACACTGCTGTAATGTTGATCGTGATCACAACTGGTTAAGGTTTGTGTCACCATTTATTTTCGAGTTAGCCAACTCTAGACAAATAGTCCGAAAGATATATTGGCATGAGAGTTGGCTCGGATTCACGACAACAATTTCTAAACATTTAATCACAGGGATTTTATTGCGTTCAAAATTAAATTATGTGGATAATTGGATACATATTTTTTATGAGTTCCGCACACCCACTGTGGACATTAAAGAGCTATTTTGAAGGGATGAATAATTTATGATCGAATGTAAGATTCGTTTCAAGGAAACCTTTGAACGCGGGACGTCCTACGTCTCCCTTCCTAAGAAGTTATTAATGTTTTTACTCATAACCCTCTGAATTTATACTTTGCTTATGACTAAATATTACTCTCATGGTTTCCTGTTATTTACTTTTTGGTTTATGTAAATACGCGTCAGTCACTATTCATTGCGTCGGATGTATTCGTTTTACGCACGGCTTTTGTTTTATTTGTCTAGACTACGCCTAATCGAAGCTTTCGTGGTGAGACTCGTGTGCTTAAAATAAACAATTATTACGGGGTTTCAATTAATAAATAATGTTGGAAGTATTTTTTTAATTTATTATTTGTTACACTGACAGCAGTATATACACAACTGTATGCGAGAAACAAATATTAAAATATTGGTTCTAGTATGTATGCCTATTATAGGTATACCTACACAGCTTACAACATATGTAAACCAAATTATTACTTGTCTAAATACTCGTTTATGTTTGTTAGTAGGAACTTGAAGTACGCAAGCAAACATGTGAGTGTGTCGAATCTGACGATATCAGACGGCAGACCCAACAAAATAATACCGAAGTGGTACAAGGTTGAACAAAATTGTCATTTGTGTCCAAATAATAAGTAGGTATTATATCCAAAGCTGTTTGTAATTTTGGAATAAAGTTGGTTATCTAATTGATAAATAATCTTTGAATAAAAAACATGATGAATGCCTGCATGTGTTAACGATTCATGGAGAATTGACATTTATGTATATGTAGAAGAATGCACACAAATCGAAATATGCGGCTGGAGTACCTTAGTAGAACTTAAATCAGCATATCCAAGTGTTTGATTAGTATTTAAATAATATCATTTACAGTGAGATACTAATGATTAAATCAGAGAACATAACGACAGGTACTGCAAATAAGAAAGATGACCTTAAAATCAACACACACACGAAGAAAACAAAGTAAAGAATTCTGAACATTCAATACAACAATGTTGATAAAGATGAAGTAGATGCATAAAACAATACGACACAAGACACTAATATTCAAGTTGTTTTAAAAACCAGTGAGAATGAAGATAGGAAGTAAGTACATTACCAACGTTATCCAAATTAGGAATGAATGTCTGTCATAATATGGACACGTCTACCCATCCTTTACTGACGACGAACATCCGATCGAACTTGTTTGTTTTATCTGTCAAAGGATATCCTAACGTTTTGGATAATTTTAGAAATGTTCTCATTATTCTAGTGAACTTGTAGATCTTTAAGCAAGTTTCTTGGGTCTCTGTAGGATTTTTGGTTCATCGTCGAAGTTTTTGTAATTATATTCTGTTTTTTCTTTCATTTAAATATAACCCTTTCGCATGCTAATTGGTATTAATTAGTTTATTTGATTGATACTCCTTTGTAGAAATCATATTTTGCTGACAAACTTTGCCTAAGTTAATTTACAGTTTTTTTTCCGATCATTGAAAAATTGTTCGTTTTGTCGATAAGTGTATGTGGTGTTGTTGTGTAGAATGTTAAGAATGCTTGATAATGCAACAATATTGTTACGTGCTATAAATGGAATTGATGTTTTCTTCTTTAATCAACCAGTTTTTTATTGACATGGAAGTAAGTGGGTATTTCAGTAGGCACGAAATTAATTTACAAGTACGTTGCAAAGAATGACAATTAAATCTCATTACCAGTAGTTGCGGATAACTTTATCGTCAATTATCTTTTTTTTTTGTATAAAAGTACGTAACTCTTTCATTAAAATGTGGGTAGTACTCACCAATTAACTGCAAACAGAAATAAACGCGAAATCCAATGTCAATTTGAGTTGGTCGAATCAATTCCAGGCCAGAATCGCTTGATTTCTTTGAACACGCATATCAGAGTATAATAAAATACTGTCACAAAAATAATCCTTGTAACGTATTTGAATGTTTCTGTCATCACAAAACTTGGTTAGCAAAATAACTTTCACTGTCACTAACACGAATAATTTTGGTTCGTTAAATTATGTTCGCGCCAAATTATTTTATTTATCAGCACAGGCGTGCGTCGTCGTCGGTACAATATGTCACACTGACATAACGACGGTAGCTCACAATGCGCTCGCGCACGCATTGTCAATAAAGTTGTACACATTTATTTCGAAACAGTCAAGCTAAACTCAACTTTCTACCTCGGACTTAGAGGCTAAAATAAAACGAACAGAGCAGGTAAGGTACGCGAGTGAACGGGACAAAATGAGTCATTCTTCGATCCACAGCTGGCTGCGTCATTCATAAATGTTTTTCATTATAATTTCGCTGTTATGACGTCACGTTAAGGCCTACATTCGATTGATTTCTGCCATATTTTATTGTTTTCTCACAATGGTTGATGTTCTATTTTTTTTATTGTAGCGTTGTGAATGCATATCCTGATGTTGTGAGTCAAATTGTAAAGTCTAGTGTTGGAACCCGTAATTGCAAAATGCATAATGAATCTCTCTATCCGTCTGATATTCAAGGACATTAAATTACATGGTATGTTAATTGATAATGTAAAAAGTCCAGTAACGAGTATTTAGACAATTGACAGTAATTAAGAAATTATCTACTGTTTCAAGTGAAGAAATAGTTGGTTTGCTTCCGTGTTTTTAGAATGTTAAGACTGTCATTATTGTTCGTACAATTACAAATCATTAAAATAAATTAATAATAATATGGAACATTCACGTAATAACCGGTCAAGTGTGAGTCGGACTTGCACACTAAGGGTTTCGTACCATAAACCTTAATTTTTATTATTTGTTGTTATAGCGACAATAGAAATACATAGTCTGTGAAAATTTCAACTGTCTACCTATTACGGTTCCTGAGGCACAGCCCGCCGGCAGACGGACGGACGGACGGCCGGACAGCGGTGGCTTAGTAATAGGGTTCCGTTAGTTACCCTTTGGTGCGGAACCCTAAAATAGAGCTGATTGAAAGATTTTTTGTTTCAATTCAGCAAAATAATTATTTATTTATTTTTCAAACTTGAACATGACAAACAACCTCGTAGTTGGAGTAACTATTTCTGCGTGTGAAACCCAGTTCGGGCGAAGTGTGCTTGGGTTTTTAACCGACTTCTTTCAAAAAGGAGGAGGTTCTATGTTCATGTATGTATGTTTATTTAATGAATGTTCACCGATTTCTCCGCCACCGATTTTTTAATCGAAAGCCTATACTCCAGAGGTTGTCCCCTTGTTACCAAGTCAGAATCTGATGATGGGATCCCAGGAAAATCGAGGGCAACCTTCAAATTTTACAGGCACACTAGCTGTTGCCCGCGACTTCGTACGCGCTTATCCCATTTTTCCCGTTTCCATAGGAATTTTGGGACCAATTATACATATAAAAACTTCCTCTCAAATCACTCTGTCTATTGATGAAACCCGCATTAAAATCCGTTGCGGAGTTTAAAAAATATAAGCGTGCAAACGGAAAAAGCGACTTTGTTTTTTTATAATATGCAAAGATAAAGAAGACAAAGATTTAAACAACTATTTAATTAGTAGGACTTGTAATTAAAAGTAAAATCATGTTCGTAATGTATTTACTGATTATTTGTTACGTTTCTCGACCTATCCATTTCGTTAAATGCATCAACATTGTATGGTTTCTTCGGAGTCAATTTGGAGCAGTCTGATTCTTCGATTTGAAGACCTGCGAAAGTCCTAATTCGACTTTAAGCCACGTTAGCTTACCTCCAGCAATAAACTTGGAGCCAAGGTAAATAACTGTATGATCTACAGTAGTACCCTGCATTTTGCGCACAGTTGAAGCCCAAGACAAGACAAACGGGAGCATTTTTCTTACAGCAGTGTTGTTATTAAACTTAGCAGGAAATTGAATAGATTTAGGCTATATTATGTGAATGCCGTCATTACCAAAATCAATGCGAACTGATGGTATATCGCTATCGTATAGTTGAGCACGTCTGTAATATAGCTATATGATTTCAGTAATGTGACCTATCGCTCCATTCACAAGTCCCTTAGCCACGTCAATAAATAATAATAATAATAAAAAAATAGCACTCCGGGAGTGCCGGCAGAAGTGAAAACTTTAGTGTTAACGTTGTGTTTAATTATAAGTACAAAAATACTATAATTTATGAGGTAGAATACAATGTTTATTTATTGCGCTATCGTACACAAATATGACAATTTACATGTTATTATTCATAATATTATATCGTTATTTATTTATATATTACATTAATTTTTATCTCTTAGAAAAATCAACTTTCATCCATAATTTCGTAATTCCGTAATTTCGTATCCTTGGATACGCGTGGCACGCTGTACATAAACACAGACGGACATTCGCGCAAGCGCCCTGTGCCGCCTAAGCGGAGCAGCACACTCAGGCACGGTAGAAAGAGTGGGAGATACTAGTTCCTCTCCCTTCCCCTCGATCTTACGCTTTTTCGCATCACGTGACCCTGACGCGAGTCCGTCTTACGCTTTTTCGATCAGCATCACGTGACCCTGACGCGAGTCCGTCTTACGCTTTTTCGATCAGGTCACGTGTCCTGACGCGATTTTAAGATTTTATACCCATTACAGAAAAAGTGCTCAACGCCACTAAAGAAGTTTTCACTTCATAAAACCACCAAAATAATTAACAAAAATTCTCATAAGGGCTAAAACAAGGCTTAAAACACTTGTAGGTAATTTTAAATACCCTGACTCCTAAGCTAGATGTATGTAATTACCTGTGTCTTAGGAGAAATGTTTGTTATATATTTCAATGTTAGACTTCAACATAACTTTAGCACCAACATAAATGTCTAGTTCTTTTAAAAGACCTCCTATTTTGTTAATGTCCGAATGTATTATACTATTAACTAGCTTTCGCCCGCGAATTTGTACGCGAATACCCGGTTTTTTCCCGTTCCCGTAAGAATTTCGGGAAATCCTTTCTTAGTACTCCCCTTTACTCCCCAAGGAACCTATATGTCAAATTTCAGCATTCTACGACCAGTAGTTTCGGCTGTGCGTTGTCTGTCAGTCACTCAATCAATCAGTAAAGGAAAAATTTTATATATTAGGAGACAATGTTTTTCATATAAATTCTAACGCAATTAAAATATTTGTGCCTAGTAATTATCATCTCGTATTGCTGAGCTGATGATCGAAGTATATATCCTTCTTATTCAGTTTGTGAAATATCTGAATCGGTCCAATATTGGAGGAGAAAACAGTCGAGAGCCAAACCTCGAATTATGACTTTTTACATACTAAGTCTCGTCGCCAGCATTTATTAGATCTGCAAAGGCAATAATGTCTTAATTAGGAAGGTATCCCTATTAAGACAGTATTGCCTTTTATGTTTTAATTGGCGATTATCAGTAAAATTACGTTGTCTACAACAATTAGGTAAGCAGTAAGATTACACGGCAGATTACCGTTTTAAAACGATATTTTAAGTAATTATTACGTGTTATACGGACTCCCAGTGGTCATTAAGTATCACTCAACGGCCTTCTAAATTACCCTTAAGGTGTAATTACATTTGTAATTAAAATGAAATGTCGTTTAGGGTCGCACGTTAAAAATTAATTTATGCTTCGCGGGTAAATCAGGATTTAATGTGAAGGACCTTTTGTTGGGTGAAGATATGAATACCTGTGCTAGGTGTGGCCACAGTATAAGTATCTACGCTAAAGCTCAGATTACCGAGTTGCGTCACATTGCGCGAAGAGGTGTTATGTTTTAATGTTTGATGACGTAGGACAGTGGTGTTTGCAACTGATTTTGATTGGTAACCGGATAAGGAAAGAACTTAGTTCGGTTTGTCCATCTGGAATTTTCAAGTGACAGTTTGGAGTCTGAATTTGTGTTTTTTGGTGTTTTAGGGTTCCGAAGAAAAAGGAACCCTTATAGGATCACTCGGGTGTCTGTCTGTCTGTCCGTCCGTCACAGCCAGTTTTCTCCGGATCCACTGAACCGATTCTGTTGAAATTTAGTACACATATGGACGGATTTACGTAACGCGTCCGTATTTGGGTCATAGAACCCAAATACGGACGCGTTACGTAAATCATTAAATTTTTAGTATGGGGGTCACTTTTGGGGGTCAAACTAGAATATAAAAAAAAAAGTTTTATGAACAATATTGTGTGACATATCAAATGAAACGGCTTACTGTGAGGGTTTAAATTATATTTTTTTTCATAATTTTAAAATAAATGATTTAGAAGTTATTCAAGAAATTAGATGAAAAATGACCATTCCCCCCCCCTTATCTCCGAAACTACTGAGAATACAATTTTGAAAAAAATGGAGATACTGGATCTTTACCTAAAAATTACAGGCAAACCCATTAGAAGTCTGTAGTGTTAAAATAACATGTTAAAAAAATTAAATTCGTTCGGAACCCTTTGCACGCGAGTCCGACTCGCGCTTGGCCAGTTTTTTTGTTGTAGTTCTTGGAACTTAAACAGAACTGGCAGTACGAATGATGTGCCGGACACGATACAAACAACACAGTAAAACCCTTTGAGAATGCAGACGTTTGTTACAGTTAAAATATATGTACAGCACTGCAAGTGGCACTATCACTAGTGATAACTTTCGAAATCTTGCAAAAAAGAAAAGTCTAAGAGCTGCGTTTTATTCACCACGAAATCGGTCCAAAAAGTGCTTTGACATTTTTTGTCAGTGTTTTTGCACAAAAATGAAAGTAGTTAGTAGTTAAGATTATAAACGAAAGTGTTTCTGACAAGCCGAAGATTATTGAACTAAACATAAACCGCATAGCTAAATTAGCCTGGACAAAAAGTAACAAAACATACAGTAAACCACAAAATACATAATAATAATATGTCACTTTTCAAATACATACTAGCTTTTACCGCTGACGGCTGACTATTATATACGGGAGTTATGAAGTTTATTAATTTCATTATTAATTAAATATACAGAACCTATAATAGTAACAACAGAAGCCTAGTAAACATATTAACGAGACTAATAAAGTCTCGAAATTATGCATAAACGCGTAGGTAAAATAAAAAACATTGGGTATCAAAAACAAAAGAAGAAGAAAAATCGATGGCGAAGAAGTACCTTGATGCCTATTTTTTGCAAATTAATTTATTTTACTGCGTCTTTAATGATCCAGTAGGATCTTTTTAATAATATCATTAACTGGAAAATAAAAATTTTAAACACTCTCAAATTAGGAAATCTAAACTGGCGTGAATCGTACATTTTCCCGCACGACTTCAAATTAACTTTGGTGCGCAAAACTTTAGAATTCACATCGTTGAACCTTAATATAGCTGAGAAATATTCCGTGAAGCTATCCGGTATAAGTAATTGATTAAAATATTCGGATTCAAAGTGAACATTCATGAATGTTTCACTATTTAGTAACGGTTGAAAACTCTTCTGTAAGTTGCAGCAGAAGTTACTAGACACTATGGTTGAACTCACGCAAATTGAATCATTACAAATTGTCAGACTGAATTCTATTTCTGTTTTCAACTTACGATTTTATGTGAAAGACATTTTAGCTATGGAAATTGCTAGCTCCGTGTAATCGGCAAGGTATTTTAATCTCACTTGAAATGTTTCAGTTTTCTGTTAAACCGTCGGTGTGTTTCTGTTTTAAAAGGACAAAATGCGGCCTCGATCGATTAATTGCAATCATTCTAAGGAAAATAAAAGTGGTAGTTGTAGTTGATTTATAGTACATTATTATTGGGCTGAAAATAACTGATTTAGTCCCGAACGTAGCGAGGACGCCAATAGTTCGAGGGACTAAATAAGTATTTCATCCGAGGAAAACCCTGTGCTTTTCATAACGAATACAAGGAAAGTGAAGAACACGAATTAGCTAAAGAAAAAATCCATATCTGAATCTGATAAACTCATCGTGTTAATACAAATCCCTGTAAAAATACGTAAAAAGTATGAACAAAACTTAACAACTCGAAAAACAAGTGAAGATCGGACTGCCGCTTTCCCGTCTCTATTGTTTCGTTTTCTGTGACCGGCCAGCTATTCAGCCATTATTTTACATTTTCATCATTGAAAAAATGGTAAATATTTTGTCCAAATCTTTTATCCAATTTAATTTTAAAGTAATAGTTGAAATTAAATTATAATAAAGTAATTAAAAAAATATAATCTTTAGTTAATACTAATACCTATACCGATTTGCTCCGACTTTCGGTACCTTGGGTCGCTTGTCCAGGGAGATGGCGATATAGACCGAGACGTAACTCAGCGGATCAACTCAGGATGGATGAAATGGCGGCAGGTCACTGGAATAACTTGTGACCCTCGAATGCCCCTCAAGTTGAAAGGGAAAATCTACAAGTCTGTGATAAGACCTGTCGTAATGTATGGATCTGAATGTTGGGCTGCCAAAAAGACGGATGAAAATAGATTGCATGTAGCGGAGATGAGAATGACGAGATGGATGTGTGGAGTAACGAGAATGGATAAAGTGAGAAATGAGTACATTAGAGGTAGTTTAAAAGTGGCGCCAGTGACGGAAAAGTTAAAAGGGAATCGCTTGTCTTGGTATGGTCATGTGAAGAGGAGGGATGAAACGCATGTAACTAGAAGAGTTATGAACATGAATGTGGATGGATGGAGAGGGAGAGGAAGGCCAAAAAAAAGATGGATGGATTGTGCGAGGAGCGATATGAAAGAAAAGGGACTTAGTGATAGAGTGACGACTGATAGAACAGAATGGAAGAAAAAAACGTGTTGCGCCGACCCCAAGTAACATGGGATGAGGGCAGGAAGATGATGAGATGATGAACACTAATCTTTTTGTTATTTCAATGTTACATCACGCTGTAATTGACTGGCTGTATAGAAAGTTGAGATATGGTTCAATACAAAAGTTTTTTTTTATAATTTAACGGCTGTCAGTTGAAAACTATTCTCCCTAGGCCTGAAAAGTAATACTTTCAACCCGCTCCTCAGACAACTTCAGGCCTACTTTCCGAGTATGAGTAATGAAAAAGCCATTACTTTAGTATTAGTTCAGAGGGAAAGAGACTAAGTTTTCTATAGAAAGTGAAAATTTACTCTCTCTTTTCATCTGAACCTTTTTAAAAAAGTTCTTAACTTATTTTCAGGTCTAAAAATTTTGCGTGTTCGTACTATTTTTATAAAATCTGTTCATTTCCAAGAATTGAAATGCTGTATGAGACATCTTGAGGAGTAAACACACGCAAACTAATTTTATTAGATAGGTATTTAGTTATGTACTATGTAAACAATCTTTATTATTCTTTAATTCCTTTTTTTCGTTATATCGTATGTTAAAAAAATACAGTCTATCAAGTTTGAATTTCGCGGATTCCTTTATTTAAATCAACCTGAAACTGAAAAAAAATTCGCTAGTTTTCGACATAACTCGAGGCTTACCACTAACGTGCGCTCGTATTTCACCATTCACTGCAGTTTAGAGCACACACATCTTCATTCAAATGACATTTTGCTAGCTACTGGTCATAACTCCAAGAAATTCAAATTCTCCCGTCAAAAGGGTAATCTATATCTATACTAATATATAAAGCTGAAGAGTTTGTTTGTTTGCTTGAACGCGCTAATCTCAGGAACAATTCTCTTCCAGTGTTAGATAGCTCATTTATCGAGAAAGGCTGTAGGTTATATGTCATCACGCTTAGACCAAAAGGAGCGGAGCAGTAATGAAAATTGTGACGCAGACGAAGTTGCGCGGGTCAGCTATATTCTGTAATAAAAAATATTATAAAGAGGAAAGATTTGTTTGTTTGTTTGTTTGAATTGAATAGGCTCCGAAACTACTGGACCGATTTGAAAAATTCTTTTAGCATTGGATAGCTACATTATCAGGGAGTAACATAGGCTATATATTATCCCCGTACTCCCACGGGAACGGGAACTACGCTGGTGAAACCGCGTGACGTCTACTAGTATTCTATATAATGCATCAATATCGTTCGTTTTTAGCTCAGGAGGATCTTTTATAAAAGTTGTAAAGTGCGGAAGGTTCTATAAAATGATGCATCCATCAGTGAATATAAAGTTGGATTTTCTGCTATGTTTCGGGTAGGTTTTCACCAGAGATGTGTGAGGAAGCCGGGCGGTGTAAAAATGTATGGCGGGCTTTGCTTTGCGAGGAACTAAACACACCTAGTCTAGTCAACAAGCGCTTTTATTTTCAACTTTTTTCAGCAGCTTCGAAAACATATGAATGAGGTGTTATTCGATTTAGAAAAGCATGTATATGATTTTTGAAAAAGTCAAGTTCCCGCTCGATGAAATTGGAAAAGTTAGAAATTATTTACTGAAAAAAGAAAGAGGGCGTTTTTTACAAATACCTCAAAAACTTATTAAGATTTTTGAAATCTTAAATAAAAGAAGGACAAACCTAAAAAAGAGTTTAGGCTTTTGAAACTGAAGGGCACTTTAATAATACAATATATAGTTAATAAGTACGGAAATTAAGAAATAAAAAAAGTTAAGGCACTTACTGGATAGATGAACAATAAACCGCGGGTAATTTTTTATCACGATTTTTCCTCGCTTCCAATAATCCCTTTTTAATAGACATCTAAAAAAGGAGGTTCTCAATTCGGTGGGTATTTTTATGTATGTACACCGATTACTCCGAGGTTTCAGATCCGATTTCTGTGATTCTTGGTCCCGTAAAATATTTGATTCAGTTTGGCTCAAAAGTTTGTATATAATGAGCATTTTTACTTACTTAGATGATGTGACTTTTACGAAGACGATGCCGTCACCCAAGTATCACCACTAAAAAGGGTAAAAAATAAAGACCTTTTTTTTAAGTATAAAATAAGTTAATGTTTGGAAGTCGGTGTTTTTGGTTTTGTTACTTCGTTTTTATTAGACAACGACTTCCGAAATTTAAGTTTTATTTTTATTTTTGGTGTTTTTATTTGGAAGTCCGTTATTTCAAAGCAACTTTGTGCAAGTGCGAAGCAATGCAATGTTTGAAATGTGGTAACCCTCGCATATCTTTGGTGCTACCGCACTTCACACGCTTATTGTGGTAGTAGTTTTAATGTAAACACAAACCTGATAAGAAGAGTACAGTTATTATATGAACAAAGTATCCAGCTCTATAAGCACTAGTACTTACTCGTAAGTATGAAGATGATGATGTCTACGAAATAAAACACAACTTTGTAGTTTGCCTAGAAGCAGGAGATGCGCACTTATTGCATCATTCGAGTGGTAACACTGACGCCCTTAACACTACTTACGTTACGATCCGTGTTAAATTTAACGAAAAATTGTTAATCTCGCTACGAAAACCTGTACACTTGACTTCAGTGTGCAGACGAACATAGCAGGAAGTCCTCTTATTGTTATCTGCGAGAAGTGCAAACGCTTTTGGGAGAAAATACAGCCGCAAGTACTGCATTTATTTTATACCTTTTAATCATAATAGTGCCAAGTTGTCCGAGTACCCACATAAGGATTGATATTCTTCTGTCAAATTCAAATAGCAGCCGCACACCGCCTCCCAATACTTCTAATCGGCAAGCTGAAGTACAGTCGGAATCAGACTTAACTGGACTCGGTGACGGTACATCTAAAAATGTAAACACTAGAAAGCGAATGCGACTAGAGGAGACGTGCTGCGACTTGACCCAGTTTGAAGAGTTGAAGTCTACGATACTTTCATGGAAAACTGACCAGGACACTATACTGAAGAAACTTGTCGCGGATGTAGCCGAACTAAAGTTACAAAACCAGAGCATTAAAGACTCAAATGCTGAAATTGTCAAGTCAATGAAGTTCATGAATCAAGATTACGAAGATATGAAGAAGAAATTGGGGGAGTTTGAGAGGGAGAAGAATAACCTCCACGAATGTATTCTTAAGCTGGAAAACAAAATTAAAGACTTCCAGTTTAT
Source organism: Lacanobia wlatinum (assembly GCA_947578705.1). Lineage (NCBI taxonomy): Eukaryota > Metazoa > Arthropoda > Insecta > Lepidoptera > Noctuidae > Lacanobia > Lacanobia wlatinum. The sequence goes on from OX388037.1 coordinate 10,926,149, forward strand.
GTCGCGTACCTCCAGTATAGAAATAAGGAATATACCACCCAATGACAAGGAAACCATGTCGGACCTGACGTCGTTAGTTACTAGAATTGGCACAGCCGTGAATGTTGAAATTGGATCGAAAGACTTACGAGACGTGTATCGCATTCCCGGAAAAAAAAGCACAAATAGGGGCATTGTCGCCGAATTTGCTACAGTCAATATGAAGACAACTTTACTTTCTGCAGTGAAAAACTACAACAAGACCCAGAGCTCGGGAAGTAAACTGAACACGGAGATGATAGCTGCACCGGGGACACGTCAGCCTGTTTATGTTACAGAATTCTTGCCTCCTTCCATGAGGCAGATTTTTTATGCGGCACGAAACTTCGCTAAAAACAATAAATACGACTTTTGTTGGGTGTCTAATGGCAAAGTATTCATTCGTAAAGAAGTGGGTGCCAAACATATACTCATTGAGTCCGAAAAGTGTCTACTTAAGTTGGAACCCCAGCTTTGACTATGTAATCTTAATAACTGTTCATTCTATTGTTTATTTTACAAAGTAAAAGTTAGCATGTCAATAACTTTCTACTCAAATTTTCGAAAACTTATGTCTTTAATTTTAATTTTTGGTATTTTTTGTAAAGCGTATCACACACATTTCATATTCAAAGCTATGTTAACCCATTACACACACACACTGACTCATTCAAATCCTGGCCCAAACGGCAACTTATCGACTTCCAAACGTATCAATTTTACTTTAACATTCTCCTATTTCCGATTTTTGATTATCATCCCGTGCCTCATATTTTTGTATCATAATCTTCACATTTTTGTTAACAGTACCATTTTATTCAACGATTATATATTCTTTTCTTGTATCAAATGGCTAATCTGGATTTAGTAATTAGTGAATTGGACTCGCTTAATGTATCTAAGTCGCTTAAATGTCAACCTGAGCGGTGCTTGCAGGTCATAGGAAACCCAAAAAACGGATTGAAAATATTGCACCTTAACATTCGAAGTATTTCAAAGAATTTTGAAGAAGTATCGGTGCTCACGCGGTTGTTGGGTTTCCAATGTGACGTGATCGTACTCTCGGAATGTTGGTTAAGCAAACTTGCACACTTGCCGACTCTGGATGGCTATACGTCTTATTCAACTAAAAATATGTGTAATCAAAATGATGGGTGCGCTATCTATGTGAAATCTTCCCTTAAAGCTGAAGTTACGGAACCACATTTCGCTGATGCAAATTGTCTTATTTGTTGCATAGAGGACATTACAATAGTGGCCATTTATCGCTCTCCTTCTTTTAAAAATATAAAGAATTTCGTTGATAGTCTCGATAACGTTCTCAAAGCTCGTACTCCTACGGTGGTGTTGATCGGTGATATCAACATTGACATTAAGATTGATAATAACGATAGTCACTCAGATGAGTATCTTACCTGTGCTGCTTCAAATGGACTTCTACCAGCTCATTTATTTCCGACACGGCTTGCAAACTTTTTGGACCATATACTACTAAAAACAAATAAAAACGCTACTTCTTTTGTAATAGAATCGTCCATTACAGATCACGAACCGCTGCTACTACTTTTTCAAGGCGGGAATGCCAACATGGATGTTTCACGTACTAGGTCAAAAATCAATTACGACTCCGTCGTAGAGGATATCAAAAGTTATGACTGGTCTCCAGTGCTTGCAATATGTGATCCTAATCAAGCTGCTGATACATTAGTAGGAATTATTTCATCTATCACAAAAAGACACACACAGGAATATACCGTGTCTAGGAGTAAACATAACCTGAAGCCCTGGATTACGCCAGGCTTACTCCGCTGTATACGTCACCGTGATCGTATGCATACCAAACTCAAAAAGTCTGAAGATAATCAATTATTAAAAATTACATATAACCGGTATCGCAACTTCTGTAATTCCCTCTTAAGTAAACTCAAACGCGCTTACGAAAAAGAACAGTTTACCAAGGCAAAAAATAACATTAAGGCGACATGGGATGTTATTAAAAAAGTATCAGATATACAGACACGTGGCCCTCCCTCTTTTGAGCTGTTGCAATTAACTGATACCCCAAAATCTTCGTGAAATTACGTAAACAACTTTTTTGCGAATGTCGGCAGTAACTTAGCGTCTAAAATTAAACAACCCGTCATAGGACCCAACTATGTAACTAACTCCAATTCTTGCAGTTCAATGGCTCTCCTTGAGGTAACTGAGGAAGAAGTTGATTCAATAGTTTTGGGCCTCAGGTCTGATTGTGCAACTGGGGTGGACTGTATATACCCTCTAAAATTATAAAAGCCTCACGATGTGTTTTAGTTCCGATTATTACTCATGTCTGTAATATATCTATCGGTGCTGGTGTCTTCCCGAAGTCTTTTAAAAAAGCAATGGTTCACCCTATCTATAAGTCTGGGTGTAAAAGTGATGTTAATAACTACCGTCCAATTTCGATATTAACGGCTATGTCAAAAATATTGGAGCGCGTATTGAACAGACGTCTGACTAGTTTTTTGAAGGCAAATAGTATCCTGGCCGATAACCAATATGGTTTCCAAACCGGAGTAAGTTCCGAAGACGCAGTTATGGCTTTATCCGATCACATAGCTAGGGCACTTGACAGAAAACGCAAGTGCTTAGGAATTTTCCTTGACTTATCGAAGGCGTTTGACACAGTTTCGGTCCAGCCTTATTAAAAAAAATGGAAAACATTGGAATTCGAGGTCTCCCCTTGAAAATCTTTGGAGACTACCTCAGTGATCGTACCCAAACGGTGAAAATCGGTCCGCACGAAAGTGACGATCTCTCCATCACGTATGGTGTTCCGCAAGGCAGCATATTAGGGCCTACCCTCTTTCTCATCTATATAAATGACCTATGTCAACTACCTCTAGAAAATTGTCGGATTTTTACGTATGCTGACGATACCGCCCTCATAATAGATGGTCCTGACTGGTTGCAGACATATCACAACGCCGAGGCTGCGCTATCCAGCGTGATGATCTGGTTGGCTGATAATTTACTCACCTTAAATCTTGACAAAACGGTGTACATTCCCTTTTTCATTAGGTCAAGTCTGAGCCCACCAAATTCCCTTTCCCTCCAAGCTCACACATGTATGTCTGTAACGCAATGTAGCTGCCTCTACCTTACTAAATCTTCTTGCGTAAGGTATCTAGGAGTAGTCATTGATCAGCATCTAAAGTGGCACCCACAAATTGACAAAGTCTCGACACGAATACGAAAGCTGATCTACGTGTTTAAGAAGCTTCGAAACTCTGCTGACCGAGATACCCTTAAATTAGTATATTTTTCATTGTGTCAGTCCGTCCTAACATACTGTTTGCCTGTATGGGGAGGTGCCACTAAAAACTTTTTCATCCGCCTAGAGAGGGCGCAGAGAGCTGTCCTGAAGGTGATGTTCTTTCGTCCACGACGGTATCCCACTGTGCAGCTCTATGCTGACTGCAAGGTACTCACAGTCAGGCAACTTTTTGTGCTGCTAACGACTCTTCGCAAACACTCAACACGTCCCTCTACGGAGCCGACTGGCAGACATAAGCATAACGTTTTCCCATCGGAACGACATAGAACAGCCTTTGCCAAACGTCAGTACTATGTCATTAGCGTTAAACTGTACAACTGCCTAAACAAAAAATTGAAAATTTATTCGTACACAAAATCCCAATGTAAAAATGAACTTAAAGATTATCTTCTAACCCTTGATTTTAATTACACTGAGAATCTTCTGCTGGGTACTTTACAATGATACGTACAAAAATTACAAATCACAGACACATCTTACACACAAACAAACCTTATCATACGCTTTATTTTAAATTTAACTGAATGTTTTTCTTTTTTATGTTATTTTTTTTTTTTTAATTATTCATTATTATTGTAATCCTAATCATATGCTATTAGAATTTTTTTCCCTTTTTACACCATTTATTGTGATAATCTTAAAATGACAGCAACATTTCTATTTTATGGCTTTGTTACCACGGAGGATCACTGACTCCTAAGACACAGGTACATACACCTAGTTTAGGAGTCAGGGTATTTAAAATTACCTACAAGTGTTTTAAGCATTGTTTTAGCCCTTATGAGAAATATCTGTAATTTTTTTTTTCTTTTGGTGAAATAAATAAATAAAATAAAAAATAAAAAAGCTAGCTTGTAAGTGGGTAGGGATTTGGTACATCCATTTCCAACCTTGAAAAATATCCACCCAAAAATCCTGTGATATTCACCAACAAAATAATTCAATATCACTGATAGAACCGCAATTTTGTATACTAGAAGCATACAATTTTCCACCTTTTTACACACAATTCAAGTTCGTGACATTAGTGTCACGCTTATCGCAGCCTTTCGCAAAGTTCGCGAGACGGTCCCAGGCGTGACGTCTCATGATTTATTATGAGACGGGAACTTTTACAAGGTCTGGTGTGTTTTTGAGAGTTTACCAAAGAAATTCTGCTCTTCGGTGTCTTGTTTAGTATTCAAGGATACTTTTTAGGATTCTGTTAAATAAAGATCCCAACCAGAGTCTCCGTTTGGACCTCAACAGTCAAAAGTCATTTATTCAAATTAGGCTGAGTACCAGCACTTTTTGCACGTCAACGTTTACAAATAGACAGTCCCCCAAAACTCCCGCCCGTCACCACTTCTTAGTGTTTTAGCTGTGGAGAAGAAGTGGCCAACAAACTCCCCAGCCCTCATATCGTTCTCTCTCATCCGTCCGCTCGTCTCCCTGTTGCCAGAGGGGCTACTCTCTAACCCTGAAGTCCGTAGTTTTGGGCTTACTAAGGGCGTATTATGCTCCGTATCACCTACGGACTTACGATTAGTCCCGACCCCGAACTAAGAATTACAACACGATTTAAATAGTAACTGTCAAATCGTATTGCTATTAATTTGTAGTGGTTTGGTGATACGGAGTAGAATACTCCCGCAACTAAGCCCGAAACTACGGACTTCGGGCTAGAGAGTAGCCTCCCTGGTAGGGCCTTGTGACAGAGAGGCGTTACGCGGCTAAAGCGATGAAACTACAGTCTTCATTTTGCCCTATTTATGTTCAAACATATTGCTGACCTAGTATATAACCTTAAGATAATCTATAACTACTTAGCTTGCATTGGGTTGTCTATTGTTTACCCGAAGATTATATACCATAATCATCATATTTCCGAATTTCATTTAACCGAATTCCATTTGCCCGAATGTTTTGTTTGCCCTAAAAGACATATGACATACTGTTAATTGCCCGAAACTTAGATACCATAAGATACGAGTACGTTACGTATTGTTTTTCATATTTTTAAGTGCCATAATAATTATCAAACATAATATATAAACGCCATAATGATTACACTAGTTTACAAGGTTTTTGTCCTGGAACGGAAAAGTTTTTATTCTTAATTAATGAGGTGCTGCAAGTTTAGAAAAAAATATTAAAAAATTCCAACACGTCACATTTCGAAAATACTCCCCATATATTTTTGCAAAGATAACGAGAATAAAAATGTATTATTGTCGACGTTTTTGATATTTTTTAATAATCCAAATGCTTTTTTTAGCACCTTTGAAATATTAAAAAAGCTGCTTGGACATGCATGACGTGTAATTTAACCCTTGGTTTTATGATTAAAGCCAAATGCTTTTAGCGATAGGCGTAACAATCAGTTTCGTGGTTGCATGGTGGGTCTTTATCATTTGCTTGCAATTTCAACAATCTATTTAAACTTGCATTCCAGCAGCTTAGCGTTCTTCTACATTTTTCAATAAACACTTGAGAAACCCACTTTATCCCGATGAGAGACCGGAATTTTCAAGTAATAAAAGATAGGCATATTTGAGTGTTTTCTTTATAGAATATTCTTTCTTAGATACAATAAGTTCACCAAAAACAGCCAGAATGTACTCTACCCAACCTTTTTGACCTTTTGAAAACAAACATTTATCAAAATGAAGACTAGCTATTTCGGAACAAACTTGTGGGTAGTCGAAACTAAAAGGGGTCGATATCTTCCATCTGTGACGTGATAAAAAATTAAAAATGTACATGTTAGCATTGAGTTATTGCAGCTAATTAAAAAAATATGTAATTTACTTCAAGGACATTTTTTTTTTGTGAACTAGTGTTATTAGACATAACATTTAAATGAGTTGATGGTGGGCTTGGTCGACGGAGCCCCGCTTCGCGGGGCTCCTACTTCTGTGTGGTTTATAAAAAAATAACCACGAAGTGGATGGCGGGGTCTATTCGCTCGCTTCGCTCGCTTACACGACCCCGCCATCCCCTTCTAACCTAACCTATCCGAGTTGGAGTGCCCTAAAGTCCCGATTGCATCCAGTTTCTCCTGATATAACAACCTTTACATACCCAATGTCGATGGCAAATGATGTTATGGCATATGATAATTATGGCATGTGATAATTAGGGCATGTGATAATTAGGACATGTGATAATTAGGGCATGTAATAATTAGGGCTTACAATGATTATGACAAATGATGTTATGGTAAGTGACTTTATGGAAAACAAAGCTTCTAGCACGTGACTAATATAGCAAATAATTATTTGAAATTAGAATTCTTGGCCAAACAAAAATTATTTGATTTTGAAATGGCCGGTACCTACCTTTCGGAATGGCAATTTCATAAGTAAACACTTAATATGTATAATATGGCAAAACGAATAAAGGATAACGATCATAATAATTATAAAGAGACATGTTTTGTGCCCAATTTGCCCATCGCCAAAAAAGCCGGCCTTCAAAACAAACTTTCATCCCTTATTTAAAGTACTTATCACATATTAGCTGGAGGATAAAAAAAAATATTCATTAGATTTTTCGACAAACAAATTGACTACGTCAGTTTGGCGGGTAATAAGGGTGCCTGTCCATTACAGCGAAGCGAAACAGCGGAGCGGAGAAACGGAAAAATATTAAACAATCATGTCAGTCAAATGTTAGTGACTCACGTGGTACGGAGATTTTATGCAATTCGCTTGGTAAAAATTTCTCCGTTTCTCCGCAGCCTCGCTCCGCTGTAATGAATAGGCACCCTAAGGCTCTATTGCCACCGTTAATGACCCAAAACATTTCTAAAAACAAATATAAACAGAAACATCTACAGAGTAATCCTTACTATTCCTTACTAATATTATAAATGCGAAAGTAACTGTGTCTGTCTGTCTATCTGTCTGTCTCGCTTTCACGCCAGAACTACTGAACCGATTTCAATGAAATTTGGTACAGAGATAGTCTAGAGCCTGAAAAAGGACATAGGCTACTTTTTATCTCGGGAGTATGTTTCCTAGGGACCACGCGGGCGAAGCCGCTGGCAGAGACTAGTTAAATATATAGAGATCCCAGTTTCCGTTTGCTCCGAGAGTGTAGTCATTAAATCGTCATTTTCTTCACTCTGGAAGGAAATGAGAGGAATATTTTTTGGGACGCGTTATCGTGGGACATTTAATCATGAGCCGCTTTTATTCAGCTGAAAACAAAGAGAGGTTCGTGTTTTAACAAATGGGGAATAAAATAAAATGAGGGCTTGGTTAAGCCTCGATATCTCCGGAAAGGACGGCCATTTTTGTTTTTGTGACAAATGACAAATCCAATCATTTGTCACAGTTCTATTTGCAGTGGTGATGATGCGTGTTGAGTTCAATAAAGAATAATTATTTCCGTGTGCGGATACGGAGGCTTAATTTATATTCTGGTGAATCCATTTGGTATCAGAAACAGTCCGTAAATTAATATTTGCGACGTCATGCATGAAAAATGGCGGTGTTTTATTGTTGAGTCGAACTCTCACCGGAATGTAAGCCAGTGATAAAATACAAAATATTACCTACTGTAATTAATTGCTGGGTATCGACTAGAAAGAAGAAAATGTTTTTTGAGAGTATCTGTGTAAGTAGGTATGTTTACTATTGTTAAAGTATAAATTCTATAATATAGTCTATGGTAAACTTCGCGCCTTTTTGTAAGTTGTCTATGCTCACACTACTCTGTGAACATCACCGATAGATTTTGTTGTAATCTAAAATTCCAGTATATTAAAATTAATCTCGAGTGAACCAGACTTTCATTGCATTAGTGCAACAACTATGTCTATTAAAAAAAAACCAAGTAAACAAGAAAAACCGGCCAAGTGCGAGTCAGACTCGCATACGAAGGATTCCATACCATAAACCTTAATTTTATTATTTGTTGTTATAGCGGCAATAGAAATACACAGTCTGAAAATTTCAACTGTCTATCTATTACATTTCTTGAGATACAGCCCACTGACAGACAGATGGATGGACGGACGCACGGACAGACGGACGGACGGACAGCGGAGGCTTGGTAATAGGGTTCCGTTGGTTACCCTTTGGGTACGGAACCCTAAAAGCCAATACACCGCTCATTATTCATCTCAAATAGAGTAAAAATAAAACAAGTTATGTGGAATTCAGTGGTTTTTTTTTTTCGTAAAGAGTAAGTTATTTTCTACTGTAATGTCTGTTTAATTCCATTAACGTAAAATACCGGAAAGTATCTCATTCCGAGCATCAGAGAGACGATATAACGATGCTTGAGGCTTTAAACTTTTAGACCGCTACTAAACTGAATGTCATCTCCTTCAAAGTTCATTTAATAAGCCATTGATTTTAAAAACACACTTTTTTAAAATTATCACTTGACTGACAGATCACTTCAGTACATTCATTAAAAAAACTGCTGACCTTATGTCTGTGATGCTTCGAAGCAAATTTTTTATCAGCATAATGCTGTATGCTCTTGTGAACATTATTCACGAATGCATCGTAATAAAAACAAAGCGAAACGCCGAACATAGTCGTAATTATCATAAATACTTTATTGTTGCATTTTATAGGGTGATAAAATAAATTTTAACGGAGCAACGTCCAAAATGCACTATGTTTATAACATTTATTTGGTTTTATTTTACTGCTGTACGGTTAGTAAAACATTATTGCTGTCGGCGACTGTACAGTGTACATATTAGTTTTTCGCTTCGTGCTTAAATTGAATATTGAAAGCAGCTGTTTTATTTATTTTTAACTCACGATTTTATATGTAACAGTAAATGTGAGTATACTATACATAAATAGGTAATTCAACACATAACTTGAATGCAGTAAAACCTCACGTTATAATTTTAAATTTCATTTTAGATTAATCCATATTTTACCTTCTTCGTCTTCGTGTCACTGGCATGACAGTATTTTTGAGTGGCCCAATACATTGCTACTTCCACAGCATCCTTGGTGGTGGCTCATAGGTCACTTTGGCTGCATATTTTGGGGCGCATAGGTCAAGATAGAAGGTAGAGCATGATTTGTGACTCGTCTCTATATCCACATTCATATTTTACCTAATAAGTAGGTAACACCTACATTGCCTACGCACAAAAATGCTCAATAAAATTCGATTTTTTGTTGTGACCAAATTGTATTTCTCCGACACTTTGTCGCCCATTGCCTTTGGAGCAACGAGATGGTATTACCCTTTGCCACAGAAATGCTGGATTTATTTCCATGCCATGACGTTCTTAGAATGCACTTAAAGCCTTTTATGGATTTCATTTTCACGATCCCTCTAGAGACACACCATAAATAGATTTTTATTATCGGTTGAAAAATAAAGTTGACGTTCGGAAAAGCTTTATCACATTTTGATACATGTGGGCCAAGTTTGAAATTGTTTTCGACGCACGATTGACTACTTTCATGGGAAGTTGTTTTACGCAATAAGTTGAAAAGCGTCGTTTGAAACCTGTGAGAATAAGTTTTCATTGCACTTTCAGCTCCATAACACACAGTTGCAAAATGTATTATGTTTTGGTTTTTGTGCGCCTCAGTTAAAACGCTGAACAGCGATTGCTAGGAACACATTTAACTCAATAGAACATTTGAATACTGAACGCAATAAAGGAAGAGGAAATCTATTCTCTAAAGGTTGACGACCGTCCACAATACTACAAAAACATGGACACAATTAGGAAGAGGGGTGACTTATAATTAAAACAAATCAATCTTAGCTTTTCTCGAATCAAAAGAAAAGAAATTGGCTAGTCCCAATTGTTTAATGTCAATGAACTTTGTCAGCCTAAATCACAGAGTACCCACTTTAATTCAATAGCCCTAACTCCGGTTGCGAAATAAGAGCTAAGCTAGCATAGCAATAACACGCTTTTCACTAACTTTACCTATCTTTTTTTTCTCGATGGGAAATCATCAGTTGAGTTCTATTGCTCTGGGCAGAGCGGAGAGGAGTGTCAGACTCTTACTGACTAAAACCCATCCGTGTTCCTTCAAATGCCCTTAGCGTTTCAGGGCCGCGGTGACTCTTTTGAACAATGCCGCAACCCTGGCAGGCACTGGCTCTAGTGTTGCGGTAACTCTTTCGAACAATGCCGCAACCCTGGCAGGCACTGGCCCTGGCGGGTCCACTATGCTGACATCTCGTTGGGGCGTGCGTGAAATACAACGCGTCGACCCGGGCTTCGTCCTTATCAGACGCAGGCCCGTACTAACTAAACCTTGGGATACTTATGTAACTTTTGAGACAATGCAATAATTAAAAATATTATTATGTTACTAGCTGTGCTAATTGTGCTTCTGGAATGTACCCACAGAGACCTCTCAATCAAATAATATAGCATCAGTGTTTGGGCTCACTGGATATGTACTGATGAGTGAAGTGAATATAGCACTTTTTACATCATTAAAAGCTGGTTTTAAAAATATCGAAAAAGCTTAATTTCATGATGAAACAGCTTAGTTAACAAAGTTTGCGGCCAATGCACAAGTGAAAAAAAAGCAAACTATACCTGATTTTTTATCATCTAAATCGAATTGTGTAATCCAAGACACGATTTCTGCAAAAATCAACTGCTAAAGAAGAAAAAAAGTAAATTTTTGCACTGCGTCTTTTTTATTATGATTGATACAATAATACTTATTGACTAGAAAAATGTTGTATGTTAATAAAAAGTGGTTGTATCTATTATCATAAATAAATAAATATGAAAAATAACCTCAACTATCCGAGATAAGTCAAGCTAACTAAGCTTATCCCTTGGTGTGCAAACTGCTTTAATCACAGAGTAGGTAGGTAATTCAACAGCCCTAATTTAGTCTTAGAACTAACCATCTGTTTTGAAAGTAGATTTTTTCTTTGATATCTATTTTAATATTTCCTTTCAAAGAGCTTAGGTTCGGTGTCCGTGAAATTTATTTGAGGAAATATAATATTGGCATTCTTATTTGAATAAATAGAGGTATTTATCTTATCGAAATGTGATTGTTTACGCCCCAAAAAATATTGAAAATGAAGTACCAAGTAGTAGTATGAAGTACAATTCGCAATTAAGTGCCTAACAACAGTAAGCAATTAGGTGTGTAGGAATGCTAATCGCCATCACATTCATGATTCTGTCCAAAATGGGGACGCATCCAAAGTTTGGAAATTTCTTAGGTCATTGGGAGTCGGTAAGATCCACCAAGAAACTATCCCTAAAGATATAGACATCGATGCTATGAATAATCATTTTACTGCTTCGTCCAATTTCGATAGGACAATAAATTTGAATACGTTGAATCGCCTTTCATCACTTCTACGTTACTCCCAGTGCTCGACTTAATCTTTCCCGCCATCTGCCACATCCTCAATTTTTCTGCATCTAGCGGTGTTTTTCTATGCTCATGGAAAGATGCTCAAATAATACCTTTACCAAAAAAATCCAATCCCACATCCTTTTCCGAATACCGTCCAATATCTGTCTTGCCGTTCCTGTCCAAAGTCCTTGAAAGGTTAACCCCTTCCAGTTCGGCTTTCGTCCTGGTCATAGTACAACTACAGCACTTCTTAATATTACGGAGGATATAAGGTCAGCCATGGAAATGGGTAATTTAACGGTTTTAGGTCTACTGGATTTCAGAAACGCGTTTAATACTGTGGATTACGATGTTCTGCTTGGCATTCTTAGCTCTCTTAACATATCTCCATAGGTAATTGACTGGTTTCGTAGTTACCTGTTCGGTCGTCGGCAACGTATTTGTATCGGAGGGACCTAGTCATCCTGATGTAGTACTACTGCTGGGGTATCACAGGGTGGCGTTTTGTCTCCTTTACTTTTCGCAGTGTTTATTAACTCTATCTCCAACGAATTAACTTCTTCCTACCACCTTTATGCAGATGATCTTCAGATTTACACACGAGCTCCTCTTGGAAGTCTGTCTGAGGCTATCTTGACTCTAAACCATGATCTGGCCCGTATATGCGACTGGAACAAGAGGTACGGACTTACGGTGAACCCCATAAAGACCCAGGTTTTAGTGGTGGGCAGTTCAAGGACGGTCTCAAGGATTGACTAGACGACTTTACCCCAAGTTACTTTTGACAACTCTCTTATTCCCTTTAGTGAGAAAGTAAAGAATTTTATTGACGAGAACTTCTTTTGGACTGCCCAGCTATAGGAAGTAAGACGCCAGCGATTCACAACTGCCGCATCTTTAAGAAGACTTCGTAATTTTCTACCGACTGCCACCAAGATTGCGCTTGTACAAACTCTTCTTCTACCCATCCTTGATTATGCAACTGTCAGCTATCTTGACCTTACTGAAGTGCAACTTGATAAACTTGAACGCCTCCAAAATTTTTGCATACGGTTCATATTTGGTTTGTATTTGAAAATTCCGAATTCCGTGTTAAACTCAAGTGGTTGCCAAAAATTGACATTTATTTTCTTTTTAATATGTATATTTAATATGTATGTATTTGTGTATCTATTTTAGTATATTGTATCACTTTTTTTCTAAAAAAATTCGTTATCTTTATATTTGCACCAAGTGCAACCCTATTTCGTGTCCAGGCTATCCCTATCCATTCCAGGTTGCCATGAAGAGATCGCGGAATTCGATAAGGCCGCCAATTGTATATTTTTTTAGTTTAAGGGTTCCTCAATGTATTTTAATTTTGGTATACAATAAAGTATTTATAAAAAAAACACCGGTAGCACTCCGGGAGTGCCGGCAGAAGTGAAAACATGTAAATAATACATCCTTACTGTCGCGGTCACATCATAGACAAACCACCGACAACAAAATAAACAAAAAGACACTGACGTGTGGCCGCGACAGCGACTGTCAGTGACAGATGTCAATCTTGACACAGTTCCTGACATAAACAAAACGAACCATAAAAACAACAAAAAATAACGTTGTGTTTAATTATAAGTACAAAAATACTATCATTTATGAGGTAGAATACAATGTTTATTTATTGCGCTATCGTACACAAATATGACAATTTACATGTTATTATTCATAATATTATATCGTTATTTATTTATATATTACATTAATTTTTATCTCTTAGAAAAATCAACTTTCATCCATAATTTCGTAATTCCGTAATTTCGTATCCGTATATATATGTACAGCGTGCCACGCGTATCCAAATACGCGTGGCACGCTGTACATAAACACAGACGGACATTCGCGCAAGCGCCCTGTGCCGCCTAAGCGGAGCAGCACACTCAGGCACGGTAGAAAGAGTGGGAGATACTAGTTCCTCTCCCTTCCCCTCGATCTTACGCTTTTTCGCATCACGTGACCCTGACGCGAGTCCGTCTTACGCTTTTTGCGATCAGGTCACGTGACCCTGACGCGAGTTTAAGATTTTATACCCATTACAGAAAAGTGCTCAACGCCGCTAAAGAAGTTTTCACTTCAATAAATAAAATAAATAAATAATAACAGTAAAAATATGATCTCTGCTGAGATGATCTAAAACCGTATATTATACACCATCGAAATACCTTGACTCTTTTCCAAACGAAGTTATAGCAAGGAGGTACCTCGCTGTTAATGTCTGTCAAGAAATCACTTACCTCAATTTCAATCCCAAAACAAAATGATGTCGAATAAGAGTTTAAGGCTGCTCTCTCGAGAAATGCTTAAAAACAGCGTGCAGATGAAGCAACTTTTCGTCAGAATTTATGTACACCAAAATTAAAATACATTGAGGAAACCTTAAACTAAAAAAAACACATAATAAGAAAAAAAATCACCAAATCACCTCCAAATTGTTGAGATGAAACCATTTTACTCCTGCATTTTTTAACAAAAGTCTAAAAAAATATCTACTGATTTACAATACAAAAGAAAATAATTTGGTTTTGGTACTTTTATAATATGTGTTATTTTTTTTTATAATAAACTAAAAATGCCGGTAGCGGAGTGGCGCGTAGTAGAGTTAGCTCCGTTTATATGCTCAAGGTCATTGGCATGTATACAAGCCTTAACAGTTTATGTGAAATTCACAATCAGGCACTAAGATTTATAAAAGCAAAACAGTTTTACACCTTACAGATTTATAAACCTCCAGAAGCTTTAAATGCCAATACCATCATGATTTTGAAAAAGGGATTGTGCATCCAGTGATGCTGGTGTTATGATATCATAGTTATCTCTGATCCTGAGAAAACTTACTATCAAAAGCACCACAAAACAAAAACATGTCTTCCTACCATTCTATTTGTTTACTAAAAACTAGGTCCGAGATCCTGGCTTCTAAATAGCGTTATGAGCGACATGCGGACCCCGTGCAGGGAGCCGTGTGGCCACATCCTCATTAGACCGAGGGGGGCTGAGCAAATGGCGTGTAACACATTGTGCCAAGGTGACATGCATTCAGTGAGTGAGAATCTCGCTGACACCGTTTGTTGAAGGAAGTTGTTTGTAATATGACAAGTTGAGTGGAGTTGATATGTGATGGGATTAGTAGGTCTAAATAATAGAATGATGATCATGCATATTTTAAACACGTAGCGATTTACTTTGAACGTTTCTGTTGCTGTTGACCTGCATAATCCCACTGCTGCCAATAAGATTTGAATAGAAATTAATTAGACGTACGAGCAATACGTATTTTTCTGGCACCACTGTTGATTCGGGCTTTCAGGAATTGCAGTGGTTGGAAAAGTGTGGCGGACTTACACCAAAAAAAAAAATACGAGGAGCACCACGAGTTGTGTGTTAGCAAAAGACGTTGACTTCACCAAATTGTGCTTGAAGTCAGCATTAGACTTCCGTCATCTGGCTCTGAGAGCCCGGGACGTGAGGTCGGAGTCATGCACCGGCTATGGTGGCGTCAAAGGCCTCCCTATGACTCGACCTTATGACTTCCAACTCTTTAGATACAGGGCTAATGTGGACCTCTGACCTTTTGTTTTGTCCGGATCGTCGTCGGAGCCTGGACATAGTGTTATTTTGGCCCGCAGCTCTTTGGACATATGGCAAACGTGGCCAACATAGCCCCACTTGAATTTCGTGAATTTTTAAAACAACATCGCTGTGTTTTGAAATGCATGTAAAATAATGGGAAGTAGGAAAGCTATGAACGATGGTTAATTGGTTTGTCTCATATCAGCTATCAAAATCACATTTTCGTTTGTTACCCACTGGTGTAAAACTGCGATTACTACTATTATTATCTAGTGAACCTATTTGTCCCCATCTCCAGAAGCTTTTGTCATTCAGAATTTTAATCATATGTAATTTCAACCCTCGGAACTTTCTATTAGGTTAATAGTACCCTCCAAATTACAACCAAAATAAGGTCCGTATTATCTCGACCTACTAATTACTGGTTGGGAACTATCGTAAATTGCTATCAACATACCTACATAATGGGTAAGTTGACAAAAACAGACCTTTGAAAGGTCAAGCCCAAAATTGTACGGGAATGGTATGGTACCTCTAGACATTGTCGTCAATTCAACGAGAGGATGCTATTTAAAGGATTTGACTACGAAATTACTTCATATCTATGCAAATTATGGGTTTTCACGAAATTGGAGATGGTACAGTTCGTCCAATATAAATTAATTTGGTAAAATATTAAGGATTCGGAATGAATAAACATATTTTGCGAGTCATTTGTTTAATTAATTTACTTGGAGAGTTGAATTTCTTCGACGTTGGAGGGAAATTTCCATAAAATGGTAGACCTCATTGGTTTGGCTATAGTATTTAAATTTTGCCACAATGTGTTGGTATTACAATCATCTTGCTTTGTCCGTTCGTTGTAATTGCTGTAATCACCTTTTATCATCATCCGCAGCCCGACTTCGCCGACTGCTGGGCATAGCTCTTTGTAGTCCTTTGTCAATCCCTAGGCACATATGCCATGGTCCGGAGCGAGGAGACATGGGAAGCGGTCACCTCCTTCTACGAAGCAATAATGCTAGCGAAGGAGGAAGCCAAACGCGTGAGAGAGAGGGAAACTTCACGCCCCAGCCGCCGCAAATGAAGAAGACGGCTCGGGCGTCGGAAATCGCACGGCGATTCTCGGCCACCATAGGCGCGGGCCTGCGGACGGCGAGTAGTGGGTGGCTCCCTGTCCGATCAGAACCAGGCCTGGGTCGACGGCGCGATGTGTTTCACGCGCGCCTCAAAGAGATGTCATCAAAGAAGGGGTCCGCTAGGGCCAGTGCCTGCTGGGGCTGCGGAATTTGTTCGATAGAGTCACCGTGGCCCTAGAACGCAAAGGGCACTATGAGGAACACGGATGGGTTTTAGTCAGTAAGAGTCTGACACTCCCTCCTGCTTCACCCAGAGAGGGAGGAGTCATTTGATGATTTCCCATCCTTAAAAAAAAGACTCACATGCGTTTTCCCAGCTTCTACCCGCGATGGTACCAATATCGTCTTCCCATTTCACTGGTAGACGACCAACGTTCCTTCTACCAGTCTAATCTACTCTGTCACGTCCTACGTATAAGCCTACGTTTAAATATTAAGCTAATATTATAAAGCAGAAGAGTTTGTTTGGTTGAACGCTAATCTCAGGAACTACTGGTTCGAATGGAAAAAATCTTTAATTGTTGGATAGCGCATTTATCGAGGAAGGTTATAGGCTATATAACATCACACTACGACCAATAGGAGCGGAGCAGTAATGAAAAAAGGGACGCAGATGAATTGCGCGAGTCAGTTAGTGTCCTATATTTATAATTTAGTAGACCTTCGTTTAGTAGTTCCTGCCGTTGTCAGAATCGTAAATGAAGCTTCCTGAAAATTTATCAAATTTTAAGGTACATGAATCTAAGTATCTGAAAAAACCTAGGTCAGTATAGACACTTTGTTTTGGATGGGTATTCATCAAATGACTCCTCCCGCTCTGGCCGTCAGCATAGCCTGGGCCATTCCTAAACCTACACTTTTATTTAAGGGAGGTTATAAATGAAGATAAATATTCCTAAGTGATAATATTGAAGGTCTAATGGTACGACTACACGGGTCTCCGGTCATATCCAATAGATAAAACTGCTCTTTGGGCACTTTTAAATCCGTTTCGATTGGTTAGAGCGGTTCCCAATTCAGTGAGTATTCCCATAAGTGCTCGTTTTATGGAGATAGACCTATTAGGTTTCTTTAGTTATTGTACTAAAAGGTACCTTGCTATTTTTGTCCCTTTCACTACAGTTGAGCCGAGTGGCAATTGAAAGTTATTGTTTGGCAAATTAGTAACTTTTTACTCGACTGCGCTAGAAGGAGGGTTATGTTTTATTTATTTTTTTTTATTTTAATGAAGGCTAACAGACTAACAAACCAATGACATAAAGAAGGTAATATTAAAAAATAGGTAACAACAAGCCTCCACATATAGCTTATGCCCGCGACTTCGTATCCGCTTATCCCATTTTTTCCCGTTCCCGTAGAAATTTCGGGAAATCCTCTCTTAGTGCTCCCCTACACTCCCCAAGGAACCTACATCTGAAAGGAGATCTTTCATTTTTGTATGGGACGCCGGCATTAGCATGTACCTTTTAGCAAAGCTGGGAAACTAACCCCTGAATAGAATGATGTAATTTTTTTTTCATAATAGAAAATGCTTTTTATGTATATATTAAAAAAATTGTACTCGTGTGCGAGACTGACACAGAGTCAGTGTTTATGTCAAAACAAACGGTCATTTTGAAATTTAACCCCCGACGCAAAAACAACGGGCTGTTATAAGTTTGACGTATCTCTGTGTGTGTGTCTGTCTGTCTGTGGCATCGTAACTCGCGAACAGATAAACCGATTTTGATTTTTATATTTTTGTTTGAAAGGCGAATTAGTCGGGAGTGTTCTTAGCTATGTTTGATCAAAATCGGTCGAAGGTGGCCACCGCCACAAAATGGCAGATGACATATTTTTTCACAACTGCCTCAATATGGGTATCAAATGAAAGGGCTTGACTAGTACAATACTATACACTATGACAAATTTCAAACCAAGATAGCCGCCACCACAAAATGGCGAATCACATTTTTTTTTCACAAATCCTTTTAATTTGTTCAGAAATGGTACACCAGAAAAATCTTCTATATACATATAATAAATCTGTTGAAGAGTCGTTTTTGTACATTCAAAATAAAAAGTGAAAAAATTGCTAGGGAGATAAAGGGTAACTTACAGAACCCATTTCCATCATTTTTGAAATTTTTGTCTGTTTATCTGTTTGTCTGTTTGGATGTGCAGGCATCACGTAAAAAGTACAGAAATAACGTAGATAACTTTTACGCAATAAAATTGTACGTAACTGGAGGTATAACTTAGTTTTTGTTTCATCGCAATCGGTTCACTCTATCAAAAGATATTTGTATTTAAAGGTTTCGTTTAAAGTTTCATTACGTGAAGCACATACATGCACCGCCATCTATTGAGATTAAATAGTAACAGTTTAGAACTGTTTCATGAATGAATGCGTATATTATTTGTGAAACTCTTATTACCAAAGGGAAAAAAAAACATTTAGTCATCGTATCATTTATCGTAACATCTGAGCTTCTAAGTTTGAACTTATATTTTAACAGTTCAACTACATTATCGATTGATGGCGATGTACCTACTGATGACGCGTTTTCTGAATTGCGGTGTTATCAGCAGATTGGTCCATGTCTGACAAATAAAGTTTGGATACCTATGCTATGTAGCTAATAAGAAGGTGATAACGATATGTTTGACCGAAAAAGAAAAAAGAGAAGAGTAGGGATTCATGAATTTTATTGTGATTCGAATCGACATAATTAATCTATATCAGCCGCACGGGTCGATCTTCTGGGTTAAGCAACGCTTGGCAAGGTTGGTATGTAGATGGGAGACCATCATAACATACCGAGTTTCCTCCGTGCCTCGGAAAGCACGTTAAGCCGTTGGTCCCGGCTGTCATTTGAAGATCTTTGGCAGTCGTTACGGATTGTCAGAAGCCAGTAAATCTGGCTCCAGTCTTGCCAAGAACTACCGTGTTACCCAATTAATGGGTTGTGGAGGTCTGGTAGGCAGCCGCTTCACGTAAAATACTGGTATTCAGCTAAATCTGGTTTGACAGGAAGCCGACCCCAATATAGTTGGGAAAAGGTTAGGCAGATGATGAGTTGCACGAGTCCATCTTCAAGATTAAGCTACGCTTTCCGAGATCGGTCTGTGGATGGGTGACCATTTCAACATACCGAGATTCCTACGTACCTCGGAATATAATAGCCACCCGGGTCGATCTTCAAGGTTAAGCAACGCTTGCCAAGGTCAGTCTGTGAATGGGTGACCATTTTAAAAGCCGCCCGGGTCGATCTTCAAAGTTAAGCAACGCTTACCAAGGTTAGTCCGTGGATGGGTGACCATTTTAACATACCGAGATTCCTACGTACCTCGAAATATAATAGCCGCCCGGGTCGATCTTCAAGGTTAAGCAACGCTTGCCAAGGTCAGTCTGTGGATGGGTGACCATTTTAACATACCGAGATTCCTACGTACCACGGAATATAATAGCCACTACCCGGGTCGATCTTCAAGGTTAAGCAACGCTTGCCAAGGTCAGTCTGTGGATGGGTGACCATTTTAACATACCGAGATTCCTACGTACCACGGAATATAATAGCCACTACCCGGGTCGATCTTCAAGGTTAAGCAACGCTTGCCAAGGTCAGTCTGTGGATGGGTGACCATTTTAACATAGGTACCGAAATTCCTACGTACCTCGGAATATAATAGCCGCCCGGGTCGATCTTCAAGGTTAAGCAACGCTTGCCAAGGTCAGTCTGTGTATGAGTGGCCATTTTAACATACCGAGATTCCTACGTACCTCGGAATATAATAGCCGCCCGGGTCGATCTTCAAGGTTAAGCAACGCTTGCCAAGGTCAGTCTGTGGATGGGTGACCATTTTAACATACCGAGATTCCTACGTACCACGGAATATAATAGCCGCCCGGGTCGATCTTCAAGGTTAAGCAACGCTTGCCAAGGTCAGTCTGTGGATGGGTGACCAGTTTAACATACCTACCGAGAAGAGATCTCAGGCAGTCTTTACGGATTGTCAGAAGCCGACGAATCTGACACCTACAGTCTTGCCAAGAAGTATCGTGTTACCCAGTATTGTAGGGTTGTAGAGGTCTGGTAGGCAGCCGCTCCAATCCCGTTTGACTTGAAGCTGACTCCAATATAGCTGGGAAAAGGCTAGGCAGATGATGCTTCGTGGTAAAAAACTGAAATGATTTGCGAAAAACACATAATCTACAGTTGGTAAAACTGGGCACAGATTACAAACGTAATTTTGTTTCAATTTCCTTTATCCACTAGGGAGACGGTCTAAGTGATATGAATTTAATTGAATTTAGGATTCCCAAAAAATAAATAAATTCATAATTTTATTTTCGGCACACATTTACCTACCCTATTCATAGACGGCCTACGCATCTGCCAGCCTGTTCATTAAATATTGTCACATGACAGACCCATTCGCCACTTTGACACATTTGCGCATTGGGGATCATTTAGGCCGCTGATTAACCGCCATTCAATGAAAAGGACAATAAAACGGCAGAGTTACACTCTCAAGGTCCGTCAGCCCCAATTGGGGCCAAATGGTATTGTCTGTCTTTTTTAATATATGCTTAACCTTTTCCCAACTATATTCGGATCAGCTTCCGATCAACACGGCGAAGTCGCAGTATGTTAAATAATATGGCCAACTATTCACAGAGCCACCTCGGCAAGAGTTGGTAAACCATGAAGATGACCCGTGCGACTGTTATTATTTAGCTACGAGCTCCTCATTTAATAAGTCTCCTCTATCAGTACCTACTAAATATCGATTAAAAAAATTTGATTATTCTTACACAGTAAATTGATTCTATAAACCCGGTAGAACTGTTTAACATAAAATGTAAAATTAATCGGTGTTCTGTAATCTGTTTTGATACCTACCTCGAGGTAGGTATGTACCCTGGTTAGGTACCCTCTTCCTATTTTCTTAATTTTGAGATCAGGATACGCAAGGTATTAACTTAAAGTAGATTTTATCTATGCAACAGATATTTTTCGACATCCACGCGAACGAAGTCGCGGGCACAGCTAGTAGATTAAATATTTTTATAACTATGAAATTGTCACACTTGCTTATGATTAGTCAACAAGATGTATAAGAGAATAATAATAAGTGTTAGTAGTACAAGAAAACATACCTTTTATATTTTATTGTCTACATGATATTATGTTTTGATGTGATTATGATTTTAGAGCCAAAGCAGGCTATGCAAACTATGAGACGCCATGGTGAATAGCTTAAGGCAATAATTGAAAAACGATTACTTTTTGTGCACGACAAAAATTACCGGCTTAAATTCACGAAAGAATATTTTTACTCAATTCGTGGTATTTTTCCCTCTTTTTAACAGACTTCCAAAAAAGGAAGAGGTTCTCAATTCGGCGCGTATGTTTTTTTTTGTTTTATGTATGTACATCGATTAATCCGAGGTTTCTGATACGATTTATGTTATTCCTTTTTATTTCGATGCGTACTTACCATTTGGTACCGTAAAAATTTTGATTCAGTTTGGCTTAATGGTCTTTTTTATTTTATGAGCATTTTTGCTTATTTAAATTTCTGCGTAGACGAAGACGTCGTCCAAGTATCTCCACTTACAAGTGAAAAAAAAAATACAAATAAATATGTATAAGCGACTTCCAAAAAAAAAACACTACAAAGTATAAAATAACCTTAATTTCGGAAGTCGGTGTTAAAAACGAAGATACAAAACCAAAAAACCTACTTCCGAAATTAAGGTTATTATATACTTTGTAGGTTTTTTTTGGAAGTCGGTTATATTTTTTCGATAAATGTACATCTGATGGCCGAAAATGAAACATCTCCTTTCAGCTCTCTACGGCCAGTAGTTTCAGCTGTGTGTTGTCTGTCAGTCACTCAATCAGTCAGTAACGGACCAATTTTATATATTAGGATGAAACAGTCGATATAAAGAAAGTACATACAAGTTAATATAATTAGAGCAGTAGATATCTTAACTATCCTTGAAAAATTACTGCCAATAGCAGTCTTAAGGTCAGGCCGATTTTCGACACACAAACATACTAGCTTGTGCCAGCGGCTTCGCCCGCGTGATACCTAAGCAACATACTCTCGGGATTAAAAGGAGCCTATGTTTTATTCCAGACTATAATCTACCTCTGTGCCAAATTTCATGAAGATTCTTTCAGGCGTTCTGACGTGAAAGAGTAACAAACATCCATCCATCCATACTCACAAACTTTCGCATTTGTAATATTAAGTAGGATAGGTTATAATCTATACTAATGTATAATGCTGAAGAGTTTGTTTGTTTGCTTGAACGCGCTAATCTCAGGAACTACTGGTCCGATTTGAAAAATTCTTTCAGAGTTTGATAGCCCATTTATCGAGGAAGGCTATAGACTTTATATCATCACGCTAAGACAGTCATGAAAATTGTGACGCACACGAAGTTGCGCGGGTCAGCTAGTTAACATATGAAGCTGAAGAGTTTGTTTGTTTGCTTGAACGCGCTAATCTCAGGAACTGCTGGTCCGATTTGAAAATTTTTTTCAGAGTTAGATAGCCCATTTAACGAGGAAGGCTATATATAGGCTATATAGCTATATACGCTAAGACCAAAAGGAGCGGAGCAGTAATGAAAATTGTGAAGCAGACGAAGTTGCGCGGGTCAGCTAGTAATAAATAATAATAATAATATAAAGCTTCGACGACCATCTGTCGAAGCTGGCGTTACGCGGTTGGATAAAGGGCCTGATACAGAAGGCAGTACTCCTCGATACGGCTCGTATTGTGAGGAGGTTCCTTTCTCTGGAGCCCTAACCACCGGTAGCTTGGACCCTGCTCCCGACACCGGCGGACTACTATTTTTTATATTTTTTAATGTATTTTTAATGTTTTTTAAGATATATTTAAAAATGTAAAATATATGTACCTATATAAAAATAAATAGACGAAATAATAATATCATTTTATTTTCAGGCATCTGAGGCCCATAGATAAAATACACAACATTATCTGGTTTTGCATGTTTGTTTGAGACGTGTTGGTTATTGCATTGATTTTAAAACAAACGCTATTAAGTCAAATTATAATTCACATTTAAAATCATAATAACACTATTCTCACACAATGTAAATAATAATCAATACAGTACAATGTAGGAAATAAAAATATATTTGTGTCAAAAAACCAGACCGCTTAAAACGACTAAGAAAACCGGCTAAATGCGAGTCGGATTCTGTTCCGTACCATAAACCGAAAAAAATAGGTTTCTTGAATGCGAGCCGAATAGTTCAATTTAATTTTCATTATTATTGTTATAACGGCAATAGAAACACATAGGTACTCTGTGAAAATTTCAACTATTTACCTATTACAGTTCTTGAGATACCGCTCGCTGACAGACAGACGGACGGACAGCGGAGGCTTAGTAATAGGGTTCCGTTGGTTATCCTTTAGATACGGAACCCTAAAAAGTTCCAAACAATTCACTTTTTTATTGTAGTTCAATTACAGATTTGATGCCACCAACTACATCAGACTGTTTGAAAAGCGAATTGTTTGGAACTTCTGCATGCTTCATCGTCGACCATGTCAACCCTTGCCATCAGGGAAGCCTATCAATGATAATAATAAAACAACTGATTCCTCGTATCTTCCCTGTTGAACAAAAAACCCTTTTTAACCGACTTTCAAAAAAGGAGGAGGTTCTCAATTCGGCGAGTATTTTTTTTTATGTACACCGATTACTCCGAGTTTTCTGATCCGATTTCTGTGATACTTGCTATTTGGACCCATAAAAAATTGTTAGTTGTTGTTGTTTGCTTATTTCAATTTCTGCGTTGACGAAGACGTCGTCCAGGTATCACCACTTAAAAGTGAAAAATAAAAATACTTTTTACAAAAAAATCGTTAAATTTAGAATAAACCTGAAGCTGTGATACTGAACTGTTTTGTCTGCGAAAGAAAAAGACAAAAAAATCATTTCATAAACAGCAGAAGCCAAGATTTAAATTAATCCAGTTCTATAAGTTCAAGATTTAAATCCTGTTCACACGCATGTTAGCTGTCAGTTCCAAGCGTGTGCTTGTTTATAAATTAAAACTAAACAAGAACGCCCTTCCCCTGTTCAAAATACTTGATCAAAAGAAGAAAACCCTTTATTCTACACGCAAACTTTGATTATTCAAACAACTTCAGAATTATTTCTTTTACACATATCGTTAGGAACTTGGTCTTACGAAGACCTTACTTAAGCTTAGTTCTCAGACGTTAATCTTACTGAGTATGTCTTAATTGCCTGATAATTACCATACACGCGGTTAACAGTCATTATTAGATGAAGTTTAGAGCAATTACAAAAAGTTCGGCAGGAAATTTAAGACGACTTAAGGTTGCTAGAAGGAATTGCCTTGAACTTCTTGAAAATTTCTAAAAGTTTAAGGGCTGGATCAGAAGCCGTGTTTTGAGTTAATATCTGCCAGTATTTATTAATTTAATGCATTGATATATAAAACACCCAAGATGCACAGTCTCGAACAAATGCAACACTCGAAACTGTCGTCAAAAACTAACATGTATCAAGTGTCATGTGTGAGTTGTGAGTAGTTATACTATAAACAATTTTTTTTTTCCAAATTCAACTTTACACGGATCGCTTAAAGTTGTTTCTACAAAGCAGTGCGGTATGGCGAGTGATGCGCAATTTTTTTTTGCAAATTCAACCTTACACGGATCGCTTAAAGTTGTTTTTACAAAGCAGTGCAGTATGGCGAGTGATGCGAGACTGTTTGAAACTAGCGCACAATTATAAATTGTGCGCTTCTTTTTTGCGGACGTTTTTGAGATGTGAGAGAGTGTGTATCTTGGGTTTTTATATATCAATGATTTAATGTCAATAATTTGAATAGTTGAAGTTTATCCCACAGTTATTCGAATGATTGAATCATAACAAAGTATAAGAACAATTTATAACAACAAGGTATAACATAAGTAAAAACAACAAGGTATAAGCGCAAGTTTAAATTCTGCATGGAATATATGAATATTCCGTGAACTTTGAACTAGCGCTCTAAGCCATGCGGTTTGTAGACTGTTGGACTGACTAGAGACTGCTTGGAGTAGTTTGTTCAGCAGTAGATCTTTCGGCTAACTCTTTTGTTGCAGGAACACGAGAGAAAATTCTTGTAATCACAAACAGAAAACTCACTAGCGGGTCTAAAAAGGCCACTTTAGCAGAATCAGACAGCAAATCACGCTAACCGTCACTGTCAAATGTTTCCCAATCAACCTTGAACCTAATTCGTTAGCGATAAAGATGAAAAATTAAATTTGACAGATTGTTGCGTGATTAATATTATGATTCTCCTAAAGTGGCCTTTTTATCTCCCCAGAATCCTTAAATAGCAAAAAGTTAATAAAAACAATGGAGAAGCGCTTGTACTCACAGATGTTGGAAAAGTTGTAGTTTGTTCTGTAAAGTGTATCAGACAAGATGTGCTCCAAATCGACATTTCTCGACTTGTAAGTGTTGCCAACGTAAAATTAAAAATGAACAAAAGGATGCGATGCTACAGGTTGCATACAAATTGCTTAAGGCTTGTATTCATGCCAATGACCTTGTGCATATAAATGGAGCTAACTACTCCTCTACTCGCCACTCCGCTACCCGCACTTTTAATTTATTATAAAAAAAACTGGCCAAGTGCGAGTCGGACTCGCGTGCAAAGGGTTCCGAACGAATTTAATTTTTTTAACATGTGGTTTTAACACTACTGACTTCTAATAAGTTTTCCTGTAATATTTAGGTAAAGATCTATTTTCCCCAATTTTTTTCAAAACTTTAGGCTCAGTAGTTTCGGAGATAAGGGGGGGGAATGGTCATTTTTCGTCTAATTTCTTGAATAACTTCAAAACCATTTATTTTAAAATTATGAAAAATTTAAAAGCCTCACAGTAAGCCCTTTCATTTGATATGTTACACAATATTGTTCAAAAAACTTTCATATTTAATTTTCTAGTTTGACCCACAAAAGTGACCCCGTACTAAAAATTTAATAATTTACGTAACGCTTCCGTGTTTGGGTCATAGCAGTCCATATGTGTACCAAATTTCAACAGAATCGGTCCAGTGGTTCCGGAGAAAACTGGTTGTGACAGACGGACAGACAGACAGACAGACAGACACCCGAGTGATCCGTTTTTTTTTCGGAACCCTAAAAATAAGACATTATAAAAAAGTTACAAAACTAAATTATATTCGTTTGTATTGCAAAGCAGTAGATACTTTTTTTATACTTTTGTTGAAAAATGAAGGAATAAAATAGTTTCATCTCAATGATTTGAAAGTGATTTGGTGATTTTTTTTTCTTATTATGAGATACCGATACATACATTCTGGCTAAACCAAATTATTATCATGTAGTTACTACCTATTTTTTTCAGATGTAATTTCTCTGTAAATGCCGACGAAAAGTTGCTTCATCTGCACGCTGTTTTTAAGCATTTCTCTAGAGAGAAGCCTTAAGATGCTCTAGTTAAGAGTGGCTCTGGATTTCGAGGATGTTAGTGGAAAATATTATGTTCAGTGCTCATTGACCGTGATACAAAAATACTAGTTTAAGTGTACTTATATTTTAATTTTGACTATAGTATGTAGTACTAGTGGACGTCACGCGGTTTCACCCGCGTAGTTCCCGTTCCCGTGGGAGTACGCGGATAGTATAACCTATGTTACTCCCTGATAATGTAGCTATCCAATGCTTAAAGAATTTTTCAAATCGGTCATGTAGTTTCGGAGCCTATTCAATTCAAACAAACAAACAAACAAATCTTTCCTCTTTATAATGTTAGTATAGAAATATAAATATGGATTAATCAGAAATAAATGAATTATTATAAGTATTATATACCTATTGTGTATAGGTACTAAAACAACAGTTCTCGTGATAATTTTAAGTGAAAAAACGTGCTTTGATTACGTGCTTGAAATATCTCAAAATACTCGAATATTAATTGTTGATTTATTCATTTGAAATGAAATAATATACAATGCAAGATTTCCTTTTCGTGGCACTTCATTTTAAATTAATTTTGGGTCAGAGGAATGTTTCCGGCATGTTGTCGGGTATTAATTCCAATGGAAAATTTAATTATTTCGATTTGTTTTGTATTTCTTTCTTTTAAAGAACCAATGGTAGGTAATTTATTTCATAACATTTACAAGTTGTAATAACGATGTTTGTACACTGACCGAACTAAATCTAACTTTTTTCGTTCAATCCATCCTAAGGTTCAGACTTTTACTGACTAAAATCCAGGGCAGCGGTAGCTGTTTCGAACAAATGCCGCTAAAATGTCCATATCAGGATTTAGCAGTGGGAAAATTATGCCTAAATGTGCTATCCAGAAACTTGACGAGTGGACACTGAAAGTAGACCTTAAATCTCAGTAGCAGCTCGAAGTGGGTATGATTGTGGGTTGGTGCTCAATCTTTGCACTTTAGTTGTTTCGTGTTTAAAT
This sequence comes from Lacanobia wlatinum, assembly GCA_947578705.1. Lineage (NCBI taxonomy): Eukaryota > Metazoa > Arthropoda > Insecta > Lepidoptera > Noctuidae > Lacanobia > Lacanobia wlatinum. Next base: position 10,954,063 of record OX388037.1, read on the forward strand.
CTTATTTTTTTTAAGTTGGTGGTTTTGTATGTAGGTACTTGTGCAAGAGACGCACCAGTAGTGTTAACTGATTTCTTTTTAATGCGTGTTATTAACGTAGGTTTTTTAGTTTATAGTAGTTTTTTATTTAGTCATAATGTCTTAGTTGTATCAAAAAATGTTCCATCGGTGTATGCAAAATATTTATTTCACTAACATTCACATTTCACTAGCATGACACGAGTACTTTTGCTACGTGCGTCGATATTGTGCAGCTGAATGTTGCATAATATCAAGCTTTAAGGCAATAGCCAAAGAAAATGAAATGAAAGAAGGTAAGGTCAAGGTAAGGTTAAGGTCTAGGTTTGTTAAATGATAAATTATATTAAATTGCAAATAGGTTAGAAATAAATCTTTTAGCTTCACGTTAATTATTTTTGAGCAATTACTTACATTACTAAAGTACCTATGCTATCACACGTGACAATGACCTACGTGGTCTATTCCCAGTAATAACAATGTATCAGCTTGCCGCGCTTGACTCGGTGGAACGCAGAGCTTAGAGGCTCATCGGTGTCGTAAAATTGGTGGATGCCAAGCTACATAGCTTGGCTCATCGCCGTAAGGTTGCCTGCTTGTCGGTCTTCTACAGATTGTACTTCGGTGAGTGTGCCCAAGAACTCCACGACCTCATCCCACCGGCCCCCTTCTACCATCGGACATCCAGATGCACTGCATCTTACCATCCCTACCTTGTTGCTATTCCACCAATTCGCACTCAGCGTTTCCAAACGTCTTTTATAATGCGCACAGCAAAGGAGTGGAACTCTCTGCCTGCGTCTGTATTTCCAAATGCGTACAACCCTAATCTCTTCAAAGTTAGAGTGAACAGGCTCCTTCTGGGTAAGCTCGCTCCATCGTAGACTTTGTCTCTGTCATCTCTGATCTAGACTAGAGTCAAGAACAAACCCATCACAAAAAAAAAAAAAATTGGTCAGAAAAGAATTTCTTCACAGTAATCTGCAATTTTGCCGTTGACTCTACCAAAACTGTTTTGGGGTTTAAGTGGAATTGAAGTATGAAGTTAGTGTATGAAGTTAGGGATCTGGGCATCATTATCGACTCTGAAATGAAATTTCAAACACAAACCGAAATCATCTATACATATAATAAAATCGTAGACTAACCGTGTCTGTACATTGAATATTTTTGCATGAAAATTACACAGAAAACTCAGGAAAAAGGTATAAAATGCAATTTTTGAAATTTTTGTCTTTTTGTCTGTTTGTCCGTTTGTCTGTGCGTTTGTGGGAGCATCACGCTTAAACCACAGATTAGATTGCAAATCTAAGTACTTCAAAATATTAAGTGATAACCCGAGTAACATTTAGCGTTTATTTCATCAAAATCGACCCACAAAATCAAAAGATATTCAATTTTGAAGTTTAGGAAGAAACTTGCTAATGTATTCTGAGCGCCATCTATTGAGAATAATAAAATGCACGAAAGCATTCAAAATTGTTGAGTTATTTGTGAAACTTTTAATACGTGGCAAAATAAGAGTGATCATTTTATACCTTCTCGTTATTGATCGATACAATCGATCCACAAAATCAAAATATATTGAATTTTTAGTTTAGTTAAAAACTTCTTTATATGTTCTGATTAGTCAGAGCGCCATCTATTGAGGAACCAAAAAATGCATGAAAGCATGAATGATACACCAAAACACATTGATTGAGTTATTTGTGAAACTTTTAATACGTAGACCTAGCAAAATAAAAGTAAACATTTTAATACCTTATCGTTATTTACCGTTACATACGGGCTTCTTATTTAACGTCTTCCGCTGCCAAATATTTTGTCAGTTTACATGGTCGAAAGATGGCGTTGCACTGATGACGCGTTTTTCTGAATTGCGGTGTTAAGATTTTCCGCTGGAGAATGACCTCACACAATTTCTAAACACAGTCGTGTTTCGAAGGAATTTCGGTTTGATCTCTAAAGGTCTTAAACTGTTAGGGACTATAATTGGTTAAATCTCTGGTGCTGGTTTCGTTGAAAGTGCATTTATCGTAGAGTCTTAAACTGATTTAGTTTTGCGAAGTTCTGGACGGTTCGACTTGCGGATCAGGCCTGTAGGGTTCCGTACCAAAGGTGCTGTGCTGACGGGACCCTACTGCTAAGCCTCCGCGATTGATTCCGTTTAGAGCGAAGCAACAAACAGTTCGATTTGCGAAACAAGGCTAATAATAATAAATAAAAATCTGATATTTCAGACAGAGTAAATTTTTTGGTTAGTAGTTAGGTTTAGGTTTAGTTTAGGTTAGTAGTTTGGTTTTTTATAATAAGGTATCGTACCAAAGGTGGTCACGGTGACGGGACCGATCGATTTTGGGAGGCTACTCTCTAAGTCCGAAGTCCGTAGTTTCGGGCTTAGTTGCGGACGTATTCTACTCCGTATCACCTACAGACTTACGATTAGTCCCGAACCCGAACTAAGAATGAATGACAACACGATTTCACAGTAACTGTCAAATCGTGTTATCATTAGTTCTCATTGGTTAGGTGATACGGAGTGGATTTTTTTTTTTTACAATAGATAGGCATACGTTTGACCACTATCTCACCTGATGGTAAGCGATAATACGGTCGAAGATGAAGCACGTTTGCCTAGAAGCAACCTATTCACTTTTGTCTTAAAGACTCCCAGGTTGCCCGCAACTAAGTTTTTAATTCGCGCTAAGTATCAAACGGTTCGATTTGCGAGCCAAGGCAAATTATAGGGTTCCGTACCAAAGTTGCTAATGGGACCCTATTATTTAAGCCTTCGCGTGCGATTTCGATTCGTGCGAACCCAGTCGATTTTTAGGGTTCCGTACCAAGTTTGCTAACGGAACCCTTTTTTTTAATAAGCCACCACTGTCCGTCTTCCTTCAGTTTATGCGTTTTATTTCTATCTCGCTAATATAAAAAATGTCTTCTAGAAAAAGGTCGAATCTTTCACAATATAGCAAAATTCTTAATCTTCTTAATATATTTAAAACAAAGTCGGGTTTGTTCGAACACTTTTCTAACTCGAGAACGGCTCGACCGATTTTCATAGTTTTTGTGTTTTTGGATTAGTCTTCGTCCGGAATAGCATAATAAGAATTAGAATACAAAAAAAAGAGTAGGTAGGTAGGGTAGGTAGGTAGGTAGGGTAGGTAGGGTAAGTAGGGTAGGTAGGTAGGTAGGTAGGTAGGGTAGGTAGGTAGGGTAGGTAAGGTAGGGTAGCTATGGTAGGTAGGATAGGTAAGTAGGTAGAGTAGGTAGGTAGGTTAGGGTCGGTAGGTAGAATAGCCAGTTGACGGGAGCGAAGCCGCGCGGGTCAGCTAGTTATAAATAAAAGCAACCGAATGCTAGCATTTTTGAACCGTAACACAAGACAATTCAGTAATTTGACAGCACTGAAAGTTTTGTTTTCTGCATTGGTTCGTAGTCACATAGAATACTGCTCCATCGTCTGGTACCCAGTACATAATATCCATATTCAACGCATCGAAAGAGTACAAATAGTTTTTTTAAAAGACTCTCTTATAAAGCAGGTATAAGGAATACAGTAAAAACTATGAAGATAGACTGAATTATTTTAAAATGAAACCTTTACACTGGCGTCGAGATTTTGCAGGTCTAATTTTCTTATTCAAGATATTAAATCAAGGCGTGGATTGCTCACAGCTTCTTTCATCTATTAATAAAAATGTGCCCAGGTCATCAGCTAGACTTCATAATTATAAGCTTTTTGCTCCTGGTGGCCGCAAAACTAAGTATGGTAGTAATGCCCCCCTTTCCTATATTCTCAGAAGGTGTAATGACATCTTTCACAATTGTGAATTGGACATATTTTCAGGCAGCTACACTATGTTTAAAAGAGCTGTGCTCAATAATATGTAATTTTCGTATTTTGCTCAATAATTTTCGTTTCTTTTTTTTAGTGTGTTTTTATTATGTTTTTTTATTTCAATTTCAAATTTATTTTAATTGTATTTAATTTATTTCAATTTAATTTAATTTATTTCAATTTTAATTTACTTATTTCAATTTAATTTAATTCATTTGATTTGATGCATGATAATTTTTAACAATAAATGATATATGATAACCATGACATGACATTACAAATTCTTTTCAAATTTCATTTAGTTCAAATTTTTTAATCAAATTTTATTGTCATGAAACGTTATTTTCGATTGTAAGGTGAAATTTAAATAAAATGTTGTGCTTACCTTTAATTTAGATGCATGCAATGCTATTGTATTTGTAAACGATATGTGCTGTGAATGTCTTTGTGTGTATTTAGTTGGTTTGCCTAAATAAATAAATAAAATATTTTGGGGTTTAAGGTAGAATGAATGTATGGACTGTAGAGTTTTGAGAACAATGCCTTGGAGTTTTAGTGGAATAAGCCATATTGTCAGCCTAGCCTTTTCCCAACAATATTGGGATAAGGTTCCAGACACAAACAAAAAAAAAACCTGAATCAATCTAAATAAGGAACACGCTCGCGCGCATAATAAATTAAATAAGGTATCTATTTTATGAAGAAAAAGAGGAACTATATTAGTATTTCGTACTTGTAAACTATGCATCGATAGGTTAGATTGACTATCGTTGGTCACTTATTTACCCAGATCAGTGAGTTGTTGCTACACATTCTAACGTAGGCGTTACTCAACTCAATACATTACAAACCATAAACCAATTTATTTCCCAAGATTTATAAGGTTATGAGATTCATAAGTCCGGCAGATTTAGGCGGTTCCTATATTTTCTATTTCTTGCCATGAATATTGGCAAAGGTTTGAATTATTGCCTTTGACCCAACATTTTATTTGTGCTTCGAAAGTCATAGAGCCTTCATCGTTTCGCTCCAGTGATCTGTGTAAATAAATACTGCTCTTTCTTCTTTATTTTATTTAGTTTCAAGCAACGTCCTATAACATACGTCATCATTAGCATGGTTTTGTTTTTCCTGAAGGAGTAAGTACAGTCACCAGCATACATATATGTAGGTTACCTACTATATACCTACTCCGTACTTTTGCTAAACTTAAATGTTCTTCTGATCAACCATTATAATTCTGAGGAAACATGATAGTTTACATAACATACATAAACAGCCAATTGCCATTTACTGCTGAACGTAAGCCTCTCTCAAAGAGCGCTGTCGTCAACCACCCCGGTCTTGAGCAGTCCGCATCCATCTGCTTCCAGCCACCTTCTTCAGATCGATCAATCGTGCCGCAGGGCGTCCTACATATGCCATGCCATGGCATATGTGGGACGCCATATAATATGATGCCATAAACGCCATATATGATGGTTTGGTTTCGGGATTTTTTTTTTCGCATAATAATAAAATTTCTACATAAGAGAATTTTACGTAATCGTCACATATTTTTATGTTCGTGATTCAAAGTTTGTGTATTACCGAAGTCGTACTGTATGATAAGATAAGTTAGGTAAATACAGGCACATTTTGATACTTATGTTCCAAGTTCCATGTTTAAGAATGAGAGCTTACTTCTCAGTTTCTCAGTATACATAGTAATAAACTCATCTATTAAAAAATATCGTTCTTTTGTCAAGTTTTTCTCCAACTTATGTAGGCTGTCCTAAAGTTTCTGTTGGAAACGTACATATTTGATTTCAGTGTCAGGGTTCATTGCCTCGGAAATAAAAGTTTGTTTCTTTTAAATATGATGTTCATAGAAATAGAAGTCATCGAATAGCTGAGAATCTTAAGAGATCTAGACCTAGATTCTAGAGAGAGACCTGGCTAAATATTTTACTTAGATACTTACATCTAAGTAAAATATTTAGCCAGGTGTAATAACCGGCACGATTTTGAAATATTTGCCAACTTACGTGCTGATAATTAAAGGAACCTATTTATATATGTTTATAATGAAGTAAGTATCAATATAAATTACGAAATCTCATTATTGACAAAACGCTCGAGTTCATCATCTATATGTTACCGAGAAATGATCATCAAGTTACATCTCTGATTTTTCAGCGTAATTGTATATGATTTCATTAAATTATTCATGCAAAAATACTTCTAAATAATACATAACCTTGAAATCATCTCATTCGTCAGAGTTTATTGACTTCGATTTATAAAATCAAATTACGTTTCCGTAAATGTTTTGAGAAATAATAAGATATATATCAGGACATTATTAAATCTTCACTGCGTGGGATTGTAAGCCGGAGTATGCTTATTGAAAACAGATTATAATAAGCCAATAATTTCAAATAGGTACCTTCACGAATTTAATGTTAATATTATTGTGAAAGATGGAAGTGTTCAGCTTAAAATAAATTATGGCTAAATGTCCTTTGTCCCCAAGATGGCTTTTACAGTAGTCCTCAATCACGAACGGTTTTGAGCTTCACCCTAACCTCGCTCGTTTGCTCGAAATAAAATATTGAATAATATTTGCATAATAAGTCTTCGGACATGTTACGCAGTCCGTTTTGATGCTGTGTCAAAAATTTGGGCCCTTTAGCGCGGCTATGGGTCGAAGTTTTGTTGGAGGACGTTTTTAAGACGCTTGATTGGAAAGGACGGGGCAAAAATATCAACGGTCAGTACATCTCGCACCTCCGAAATGCAGATAACATTGTCATCATGGCGGAATCTTTGGAGGTGATGCTGAACAGCCTGAGCGATTCTTCAACGTGGGTGGGTCTTGGAATGAACCTGGACAAAACCAAAGTCATGTACAATGGTCATGTCACCCCGAAAAATGCTCGGGGTTTCTCTGGTGGATAGAATTCGCAACGAAGTCATTCGCCAGAGAACTAAAGTCACCTCATCACATTGCGCGTAGAATCAGCATGCTGAAGTGGAAGCGGGCCGGCCATGTCTGCAGACGTACAGACGGTCGATGGAGCAGACATGTGTTAGAGTGAAGACCGCGTATGGGCAAACGTAGTGTGGGACGCTCTGCGGCACGATGGATCGATGATTCAAAGAAGGTGGCTGGCAGCGGATGGATGCGGACTGCTCAGGACTGAGATGGTTGGCGCTCTTTGGGAGAGGTTTACGTTCAGCAGTGGACGGAAATTGGCTGAAATGATGATGAGTCGAAGTAGGCACTTCCGCTTACTTACACACATGGGTAGCTTAGTTGTGTGTTGCTGACGAGCAGCGTATTTGAAACAACTTTAGTGGGAGAGAAAAAAGAACTAGGTAGTATAATGAAAAAAAAAAACATCACATATTCGATTAATCATTTTAATCATACTTATCAAAACAACAAAGGCTTTTCGTTGGTCAGCGCATCTCTTGATAACAGCTAGACCAATGTAGTAACAAAAAAAAAATGTTCGTAATAAGTCCGAGTAATGTTGTTAGACAAAGCAAATTTGGAAAACGTGTGTACATTTTGTCCAAATAAGTTTCTTAATGTGCCTCATTTGGAGCATTCGCCTGTTATGTAACGTAACAGAGTCAAGCATTACATCAGTGCGCAAACTGTAATGTTACAAATTCGAGCATTACATTGGTGAGGGCAGAGAGCCGAGCATTACAGTGCGCAACTTGATGATACAATCTATACTAATATATAAAGCTGAAGAGTTTGTTTGTTTGCTTGAACGCGCTAATCTCAGGAACTATTGGTCAGATTTGAAAAAAATCTTTCAGTGTTAGATAGCCCGTTTATCAACAAAGGCTATATATTATCACGCTAAGAACAATAGGAGCGGAGCAGTAATGAAAATTGTGACGCAGCCGAAGTTGTGCGGGTCAGCTAGTGTGTAATATTTTGATATACAACTTGTAACAAAAATGTGCGCTGCTTTGTTTGACATTATGGAATCAACTAAATGCTCAAAATTGAATCTAATGTAACATAACAGGCGAATACTCGTCGAGTCAGGGAGCCAGTACTGTGATGTAATGCTCAAAATCGAATCTGAAATGTTACATTTCAGGCGAACGCTTCAGGTGAGGGAAGCACCTCTAGAGAAAGAAAACTTGAATAAGTTTCTTTCGGAAATTTGTTTCTATGGCATTTTTATTGAAACTGTCTGTAGGTACAGGACGATATCTATCGCTTCAAATAGTAATTACAAATGGCTGGTAATACAACAGTTATTAATCTGATGAGAAGAAATGTGTAAGGAAGGATAATCCTGCATATAAAGCTATAGTTAAACCTGCCATAACCACGAGTCTGCCCGCCGGGTGTTCAGAGAAACAACTGTCGTCTTTACATATTCCAAACCTGGGAAAGAAAGAAAACCAATAAACATTTAAATAAACATCAGCATTTAGAATCTCAAGGACGGGTTACGGGTAGTAAGGAGCCAAGAATTTTGACATCAGTCTTGCCATTTTTTCATGTGTTTGATAAATTCACCTACTTCTACTTGATTTTATATCATATCTACTCAAGTATCGTCTTTAGAATCGTGTATTTTAAGTGACAATCTGTATTAAAAAGCCCCTAAAATAATATATGGTAGCACAGCAATCAATTTCGCTGTATGTCATTATTGTACAAAACAACAAACATTAATTTACTCAGATTCTCACATTTCGCACAAACATTGCAAAATTACTTTAGGGAGAGCCCGCTACGAGCGGCGTAGCACAATGCTACGCCACGCTACTACGCCACCCAGCTACGCCACGCTACGACGCCTACGCGGAGTGGAACCATTTGTATGCTACTAATGAGTACGGGTAGAATTATTATTGCATTGTTCTAAAGGGGCTTACAAACGGGCCTTATTTTTTAGTATCAATAATAGTTTCAGTGGCCTAAACATAGCCCGATTTGTTTAGTATTGTTGCTACATTTTTGAAGTGTTTTTTATTAAAAGACCGGCTATTTCACTTTATGGTAAGTTATGTTGTGACTGACGATGGAGCACGCTTGTCTAGAAATAATTAATTTACTTTTGACATTAAGAGATTAGGTATATAGCTATCAGGAAACGAAAGCTCATTCATTATTACAGCTAAGGGGTGGAATTCCCTGCCAGAGTCTGTGTTTCTTGATAGCTACAACCTGGGAGTCTTTAAATCAAGAGTGAATAGGTTATTTCTAGGCAATCGTGCCCCATCTTCGACCGAATCATCGCTTATGAGACAGTGATCAAACGTATACCCTATCAATAGTAAAAAAAGGCTCCAATGAGGGGTTTAATTTCTTTGCTGTAACGCAAAATGAAATGTTTGTCCAAACGTATATTTTAGTATGATGGCTGTTATTTAATTTAAATTAAAACATTATTCTTATTCCATTTGATGGAATATCATGTCTTTCTGACGATATAAATGAATAAGTAAGGTTGTTTATTTGTCAATCTGTCAATTTCTTTCACGCCTTTCTGTTTTACACACCTACCACCTCCAAACCAATTTTGATGAATTTTGATATGGAAATATATTGGACCTAGGAAAAAGACAAGATATTTACTACTAGCTTCTGCCAGCTGCTTCGCCCGCGTGGTCCCTAGGAACATACTCTCGGGATAAAAAGTATCCGATGTCCTTTCTCAGGTGCTAGACTATCTGAGTACCAAATTTCATTCAAATCGGTACAGTAGTTTTGACGTGAAAGCGCGACAGACAGACAGACAGAGTTACTTTCGCATTTATAATATTAGTAAGGAGTAAGGATTTCGGTCGGAAATTCAAGTGATATAATGGAAATGCTTTTTACGAGGCAAAGTTTTAGGCAGAAGCAGCTAGTTGGATGTTAGGCGATGCGTACACCGCGCGTAGCGCGTGAGTGCTTGTTCTTATGATGCTTGAATGTATCTCTCATTGCATTGAAAAAAAAAACACGTACTGCAACACACAGAAAACGCATTCACGCGCAGTGTTTAACTTCGTCGCCACGCACCCCGCAGCGTATAGCGGGGCAGTGTGTAAATCGCTTTAGTTGATAATTATGCAGTTTCTTATTACCCATTTAGAAGTAACAAGCGTTTGTGGCGTAATTGCATAGACTGCAGAGGTTCTATGGTTACTGTGAAAACACCCTATTTATTAGAATCATGTGGTACCCTTGTAGTGCGATACCTATTAAAGTTGTGGTCTCGTAAGTTAGTGTTGCTTGCTTCCATTATAACTTATTGTTTAATAGCATTTTAAATTAAATAATACTGAACACCTCAAACTATTTATCATTATAGACAAACATATTTGATAAATATTTTAAGGTTCGCACTTGTGTGTCGAAAGTCGAAAAATTAATGCGGGACTTTGGTGTCCAACATTTTCATTCTCCGATTGCAGACTTGTATATTGTGACAAGTATGTGGGTAGTAAGTCTATAAAACCCTAATGGCGCTACAACACTACAGATTCTATTACAATTCAACCTTTGTCTTTAAGTCAAGATGACTAGATTACTTCCAGGCAAGCGTGCTCTCTCATCGACCACATCATCACTTCTCATCAGGTAAGATAGTGATCAAATGAAAGCTTGGCAATATTATGAAGAGGTTAAGTTTATGAGGTTGTGAGGTCGTAGGGGGTAAATTCTTTTACCAATAAAAAGCCACGTTATTTGTGAGTGTCATAGGCTATATATTAACCCGACAAATACCACCCAACGAAGTGGGCACGAGTTAGCTAGTAATTAATAATTCAAATAAATTTGGGGTAGACTAGCAAATCTCACATACGGAACTGAAACGTGGTCGCTTACAATGGGCCTCATCAGAAGGCTCAAAGTCACTCAAAGGGCAGTGGAGAGGGCAATGCTTGGAGTTTCCTTGCGTGATCGAATCAGGAATGATGATTTCCGTAAGAGAACCAAGGTTACCGACATAGCCCGAAGGATCGCCAAACTAAAGTGGCAATGGGCAGGGCACATTGCTTGCAGAACAGATGGTCGATGGGGCCGAAAAGTTCTGGAGTGGCGACCGCGTACCGGAAGACGTAACGTTGGAAGGCCTTCCACAAGGTGGACCGATGACCTGGTGAAGGTCGCGGGTAGCCGATGGATGCGAGACGCACAGGACCGGTCGTTGTGGCGACGCTTGGGGGAGGCCTATGTCCAGCAGTGGACGTCTTTCGGCTGATGTGATGATGATGATGATAGCAAATCTCAAATCGTTTATTGCAATCCATAATGTCCATATACAGGTGGTAAAATGAATAAATATAAACAACTATGGAATCTGTCGGGGGTCATGTTCTTTCTCTGCACTCACAGTGGGTATCAAAAGAGCCCATGAAATAATTTTATTTTTGAAGTGAAAACTTCTTTAGCGGCGTTGAGCACTTTTCTGTAATGGGTATAAAATCTTAAACTCGCGTCAGGGTCACGTGACCTGATCGCAAAAAGCGTAAGACGGACTCGCGTCAGGGTCACGTGATGCGAAAAAGCGTAAGATCGAGGGGAAGGGAGAGGAACTAGTATCTCCCACTCTTTCTACCGTGCCTGAGTGTGCTGCTCCGCTTAGGCGGCACAGGGCGCTTGCGCGAATGTCCGTCTGTGTTTATGTACAGCGTGCCACGCGTATCCAAGGATACGAAATTACGAAATTATGGATGAAAGTTGATTTTTCTAAGAGATAAAAATTAATGTAATATATAAATAAATAACGATATAATATTATGAATAATAACATGTAAATTGTCATATTTGTGTACGATAGCGCAATAAATAAACATTGTATTCTACCTCATAAATGATAGTATTTTTGTACTTATAATTAAACACAACGTTATTTTTTGTTGTTTTTATGGTTCGTTTTGTTTATGTCAGGAACTGTGTCAAGATTGACATCTGTCACTGACAGTCGCTGTCGCGGCCACACGTCAGTGTCTTTTTGTTTATTTTGTTGTCGGTGGTTTGTCTATGATGTGACCGCGACAGTAAGGATGTATTATTTACATGTTTTCACTTCTGCCGGCACTCCCGGAGTGCTACCGGTGTTTTTATTTTTTATCATCACTTCTTTCAAGACACATCTAACCTTCTTTCGTCCTCCTAAACCAGACCTAAGTATTAACATGCGAAAAGAAATGTATTTTCTGACAATATTTAAAACAAGCACTTCGCCTGCGACTTCGTCTGCGCAGATTTAGTTCAACAATTTTCACCCCTTATTTCACCCCTTTGCGGGCGGAGTTTCCTGAAATCTTTTCTTAGCTGATGTCGAAATTTCATCTCCACAGGTTCAGTAGTTTTTGAGACTTCGTGATTAATCAGTGTGTGAATGACCTTTTACTTTTTAGGGTTCCGTACCCAAAGGGTAAACAACGGAATTCTATTACTAAGCCTCTGCCGTCCATTCGTCTGTCCGTCCGTCTTTTTTTTTTACTATTTATAGGCGCGCGTAGGTCTCACTGTCAGCGAGCTGTATCTCAAGAACCGTAATAGCTACACAGTTGAAATTTTCACAGATTGTGTATTTCTATTGCCGCTGTAACAAGAGATAAAAATTAAGGATTATAGTACGGAACCCTTCGTGTGCGAGTCGGACTCGCACTTGGCTGTTTTTTTTATTATAATATTAAATAGATAAAAAAAAAAACACCGGTAGCACTCCGGGAGTGCCGGCAGAAGTGAAAACATGTAAATAATACATCCTTACTGTCGCGGTCACATCATAGACAAACCACCGACAACAAAATAAACAAAAAGACACTGACGTGTGGCCGCGACAGCGACTGTCAGTGACAGATGTCAATCTTGACACAGTTCCTGACATAAACAAAACGAACCATAAAAACAACAAAAAATAACGTTGTGTTTAATTATAAGTACAAAAATACTATCATTTATGAGGTAGAATACAATGTTTATTTATTGCGCTATCGTACACAAATATGACAATTTACATGTTATTATTCATAATATTATATCGTTATTTATTTATATATTACATTAATTTTTATCTCTTAGAAAAATCAACTTTCATCCATAATTTCGTAATTCCGTAATTTCGTATCCTTGGATACGCGTGGCACGCTGTACATAAACACAGACGGACATTCGCGCAAGCGCCCTGTGCCGCCTAAGCGGAGCAGCACACTCAGGCACGGTAGAAAGAGTGGGAGATACTAGTTCCTCTCCCTTCCCCTCGATCTTACGCTTTTTCGCATCACGTGACCCTGACGCGAGTCCGTCTTACGCTTTTTGCGATCTGGTCACGTGACCCTGACGCGAGTTTAAGATTTTATACCCATTACAGAAAAGTGCTCAACGCCGCTAAAGAAGTTTTCACTTCAAAAACAATTTGATAGAAAGGTTTACGAGTGACATGTTAATCTCACCCATTTCCTAAATGAGTTTACGTGGCACATGGTTTCAGAACCATTTCCTCGTATTATTTATATTTTTATTTTAATGGGATCACGTACTTAATGAAAACAAGGCCTCTGTAATTGGTGGAACAGTATTACGCATGAATGGAATATCTAATGGAACATCTGATATATAGTAATCTTTTCATTATAGAAAGCTTTAGAAGTACTAAAACATAACAGAAAACAGTATTAAACTCGAACTAATCTTTACATAAATTGATGATTAAACCTTAGATCGACTCTACCGTCTATTCCAATAATTTAAAAACAAAAGAAAACAGAAATAAGCCCAAGCTAGTCTATATATAAATTGATTTTGAAATCTAAGATCTACTCTACCATCCATACCAATATTAGAGGTGTAAACTAAAGCACAATTTTATTAATAATGATAATATTATTATTAATTACTTATCGTGGTTTTCTTTTTGTTCATGTAGTGTTTACCTATAAGTAATTGTTGCACTGTAACGCATGTGTTATTTTTGTTTGTAGATTAGTGTAAACAATTGTTGGTAGACCTAATAAATAAAATAAAATAAAATAAAATAAACTAGAGACGTCGTAATGATAAGTACAATAAACCTTTTCAGTTTTACGTTATTTCTGTTACACCCATGTATGCACAATCCTTACTCGTTTATCGGTTTTTCTTCTGGTATCTGAAAACCGATCAAAATCCGTTGCGCGGTTGCAAAGAAGTAAACGGAGAAACAGAGGCTGACAGCGACTTTTACTTTTACATTATATTAAGACGCCTAAATAAATCTGTGCATGTTTGTTCCATTTTCACACCTAAATCGTAGACTAGTTTAGAGATGGAAGACCTTTGTTTAAGGATGGGAATTCATCAAATGGCTCCTTCCACTCTTACGCCTGAATGTCAAACTATTACTGATTAAAACCCATACGTGCTCCTCCTACTGCCCTTTGCGTTTCAGTGCCGCGTTGACTCTTTCGAACAAATTCCGCAACATGGATTAGAATGGTCTAATCCATGTTGCGGAATTTGTTCGAAAGAGTCCATATCCATGGGGATATGGACTCCTGGCATAATTATTAACTTCCACGCGACCAAAGCCGCTGGCAGTAGCTAGTTAGGTACACATTCCTATAATATTTTCTCAGTGCAGTAATTGTTTGATCTGACTTCCAAATTGGTACGGCAGTATTTATTAAAAAACGAAATAACCAAAAACAACTACTTCCGAAATTAAAGTTATTTTATACTTTATAGTGTATTGTTTTTACAAGTCAGTTATATTTTTTGTAAAAAAGTTTTTTGCGCTTAGCGTTTGCAATAAACGCTGCCTGAACCCTACGAGATAGATCAAAATAATGTACTACAGTATTGTACACATTAAAAAGTTTTACAAAAAAGTTCGCGATGGTATAGGTTCTCTTAGGGATAACCCACAATAACCAGTTTTTTATACTTTACTTTTTACGAGAAATACTCTAAACACTTTTTAAATTAAATGTATCTTAGGAGTTATCGCAACTGCTGGGGTCGAGGGACTGTCTAAACAGGGTTCCGGGGCCATGGAACACTAAGGGTAAGAACAGGTTGGTTTTTAGTCAGTAAGTCTGACAGTCCCTTCCGCTCCACCCAAGGCGGGAGGACTCATTAGATGATTTTACCACAAAAAAATGCATTTTTCGTAACATAAAGGCACTCGCGTTACAAAATAATTTTCAGTAAGTGCACTTCTTTTTTTGTTCTAAATTGTTCCCGAGCGAAGCCGGAGCGGGTCGCTAGTTTGTTATATTTACGTGAAAAGATAACAAAGTGATAACAAGATAATAGATTTGTTGATAATAAAACAACCGATTGCTAGTGAAAAATAGTTATAATCCCGCTTTCTAAATATTGGTAACTTCTACAGTTCTACTGTACCCCTATTATTCTTGCCAGGGTTATGGAATTTGTTCGTAAGAGTCACCGCGGCACTGGAGCGCAAAGGACATTAGGAGGAACACGGATGGGTTTTAGTCAGTAAGAGTCTGACTCTGACACTTTCTGCTCCGCCCAGAGCGGGAGGAGTCATTTAATGATTTCCCATCATTAAAAAAAACCCTATTATTATCTTTATCTAACATATTTTTAACCTTATCTTGAGTTCTTGATCTTCCTCAATAAAGCGTAAACATACAAATCGTTCGACTACATAGTTCGCACAACACTTTCACAATCAACGAAAAGTATTGCGCAATCATTGTTAACGCGCGATCCATATTATGTATGTTTGGGTTAAAAACTAATTGATTGAAACTATTTGAGTACCTACCCAACTAAAACTAGTAGATATAAATCCATATCTAATACATTATGCAATTAAATATTTTCTCTACAGTTTTTTTTCATATAATCTTTACTTGCAAACGCATGTAAAAAGGGGTCAGGAAAGAATTCATAAGGCGTCAAGAAATTCGTCAACATCGCTTTCGACGGCAAAAGTGCCCAGAACAATGGAAAATTTTCCACGTTGAATGGCAATGCTAAATCTTTGACAATAGAGAAGTCCAGCGGTCCGGTCAGAAGGGTTAGGTAAACTACATACCTACTTAACTTACCTAGAGTAGGTATATTTTACTTAATAAATAAAAAGATAAGTTATCAAAAATTTTTGTTTATCTTCACATATTTATCAAATAGTGTATTAATTAGATACAAAGTGCTATCTAAAAGTACAAGATAAACAGTGATGATTCATGGTTTAAGAATAGAATCGACCTGTTTGACGAACGGTCAAGGTCGACTTTTTGTTGATTCTTTAACACGAACAAATACATGGCTTTGGTTCGTACCTACTCGTAGTCTCAGATTTTTAAGGAAAATGATTAGTTGAATTTGTTAAAGACAAAAGGATGAGTCAAGAGGATAAGATAATGACGGCTTGTAGAAACTTTAAGCAATATATAGTCAATTATTTGATACTTACTTTTGCCTAGGACTTCATACGCTTATATCCCATTTTTTCCCGTTCCTGTAGGAATTTCGGGAAATCCTCTCTCTACACTCCCCAAGGAACTTACTGTATGCCAAATTTCAGCTTTCTACGACCATAGTTTCGTCTATACGTATTGTCTGTCAGTCACTCACTCAGTCACTAAATACTTTTATATATTAGGATCTTCATATTAGCCAATTGCCGTCCACTGCTGATCGTAAGTCTCCCCACCCAAAGAACGCCCACCATCCCGGTCTTGAGCAGTCTGCATCCGTCCGCTGCCCTATTAGGATACAGGTGGCCTAAAAAGGCCACTTGAGCAGAATCAGAAAGCAAATCACGCTACCCGTCACTGTCAAACTTTCCCAATCAACCTTGAACCTAATACGTTAGCGATAAAAATGAAAATTTAATTTGACAGATTGTTGTGTGATTAATATTATGATTCTAATATGATTCTCCTAAAGTGGCCTTTTTAGCCCCCCTGGTCTACTACTACTTCTACGTGGTAAACATACATAATGTGTCAAGTCTGTATACTTAATTTAAAACTATATAGTAAAATAGATTAAGTACTTATTAGGTGTCTACCAATTTCCTTGACTTTGGGTGGTGACAAGATACGCATATCGCAAAGATTACGACATTATTTTTTTATAGTAAAAGTTAGCTTGCTAGGTTGGTGTATTTTTTTTTTAATTATTTACAATTGATTTAACTATACGTAGGCTCCTTGATTGTAGAAATTAAATAATTACATTCGTAATCTTTAAGTTCTGTTGTGCAATCGCATTCAAGAATGCGTTTAAGTGCCAATTGGTTACTTAAACATCTCATATTTAACATGTTAAATGTTAAATATTTTTTTCGTAACTTAGTTTATATCCCGTCGCCTCTGGTTTAACAAAACCGATGCTATCATTTTGTAGCTTCGCATATACAGGTCGGTGAATCAGTCGATCGTTATATCGTAGCGCGAGGCGAGTCGACACCTATTGATCGCATGAAGTGGGCATGCTATCCGACCAAATGTAATGAGCAAAATGTTCGCTGTAGATCACGACTTTTCTAATCAAAATAAGCCTGACCGAACGAAACGTCGATAAGTCTTAATGTATAAGGGGCATACATTTAAAAAGACTAACACCTGGCTTTCAGGAAATATAAGGCTATAATACTGGGACCACTGACACCTGAAAAATAACAATCAAACCTTTTAATTTATGTACCAATGTTTATGTATAAACAAATATTACCCTGATCGGCGGATCACTTGGCTCGCGGGTCGATGAAGAACGCAGCTAACTGCGCGTCATAGTGTGATTTGCACATTTGAGCATCGACATTTCGAACGCACATTGCGGTCCGTGGATATAAGTCCAGGACCACTCCTGTCTGAGGGCCGGCTGTATAACACAAATGCCACATTGCGTTTCTAGTCCTGCACGGACGTCTTCACTTGTAACAAAGTTATTAGATGTCCGAGCGCGCTGAACTGCATATGACGGTTCTGTAACGTTGATGGGTAAAGCATCATCGTATCAGTCCGTCTAAAAATGAAACCGAGTACGTATAATAAGACCTGGTAATCACTGTCACGTAGTCAAAAGCGGTGTGCGTGCAGAGCGACGTCCGACGCGTATCGTTGTCAACACGACAGCGAGGACACGCGTTGGTTCTTGCTTTACACACATACGCGGTACTCTTTGGTCGGTTACACTAACCTCAGAGCTGCGTATCACATAGCTTTTGTCCTGCTGCCTAACGGCGCAGTGGCGTGCTATTTTGGTCTTTGTACATACTAAGTAAGCAGGCTCGATTTTTAAGCCAGCTTCCCAATATCGTTGGCCTCAGATCAGGGAGGATCACCCGCTGAATTTAAGCATATTAGTAAGCGGAGGAAAAGAAACTAACTAGGATTTCCTTAGTAGCGGCGAGCGAACAGGAAAGAAGCCCAGCACTGAATCCTGCCGTTGTTCAGGCGGCGGGAGATGTGGTGTTCGGGAGGTTCCGCTTTCTCGTCTCGATCACTTCTGTCCAAGTTCGTCTTGAATGGGGCTATTTACCCGCAGAGGGTGGCAGGCCCGTAGCGACAGA
This sequence comes from Lacanobia wlatinum, assembly GCA_947578705.1. NCBI lineage: Eukaryota > Metazoa > Arthropoda > Insecta > Lepidoptera > Noctuidae > Lacanobia > Lacanobia wlatinum. The sequence goes on from OX388037.1 coordinate 10,972,423, forward strand.
GTATCGCGGCGAAAGGAACTCTCCTTAGAGTCGGGTTGCTTGAGAGTGCAACCCTAAGTGGGTGGTAAACTCCATCTAAGGCTAAATATTACCGCGAGACCGATAGCGAACAAGTACCGTGAGGGAAAGTTGAAAAGAACTTTGAAGAGAGAGTTCAAGAGTACGTGAAACCGTTCAGGGGTAAACCTGCGAAACTCGAATGAACGAACGGAGAGATTCACCGTCATTCCGCGGCGTACGGGTGTGCGCCTAGATGTTGCCGGTCGACGGTTCGGTCGGCAGGCACGGGTCGCGTCCGACCACGTCCACGGACGGCGTGCACTTCTCTCTTAGTACTTACATCGCGACTAGTTCTATGCCGGTCTAAGCCCTGTTCGGGCCATCGCCCCATACCCTTCGGGTACTGGGACCGTGACGGTGGCAGACCGGTTTTGGACTAAATTTATGACGAATCGCGCACGCGCTTAAGACGCGTCTGGCCCGACGTAAGACAATGTCGTATCCAGCGTTTACACCTTGATGCGGATGTTGATACGGCGTGTCAGTTGTCGCCGCTGTGTTGTCTCTGACTGTGCGCGTATCTGTCTGCGATGATTCGGCTTCGGGCACTCGCAGGACCCGTCTTGAAACACGGACCAAGGAGTCTAGCATGTATGCGAGTCATTGAGATACCTAAACTGAAAGGCGCAACGAAAGTGAAGGTGCGCACTAGCCGCGCGCTCAGGGAAGATGGAGCGTCGATCTAGGTCGACCTCTCGCACTCCCGAGGCGTCTCGTTTCCAATCCGTGAATGCAGATGCGCTCTGAGCATAAATGCTGGGACCCGAAAGATGGTGAACTATGCCTGGTCAGGTCGAAGTCATGGGAAACCCTGATGGAGGACCGTAGCGATTCTGACGTGCAAATCGATCGTCGGAACTGGGTATAGGGGCGAAAGACTAATCGAACCATCTAGTAGCTGGTTCCGTCCGAAGTTTCCCTCAGGATAGCTGGCGCCGATTTCAACAGTCTCATCCGGTAAAGCGACTGATTAGAGGCATTGGGGCCGAAACGACCCCGACCTTTTCTCAAACTTTAAATGGGTGAGTACTCCGGCTTACTCGAACAATGAAGCCGGAGATCTGATGACGGTGCCAAGTGGGCCAATTTTGGTAAGCAGAACTGGCGCTGTGGGATGAACCAAACGTAGTGTTAAGGCGCCCAAAAAACGCTCAAAGTAACCAAAAAGACGTAAGACATTTATGACGACAGGACGGTGGCCATGGAAGTCGGAATCCGCTAAGGAGTGTGCAACGACTCACCTGTAGAGTATGGCTTGCTCTGAAAATGGATGGCGCTATAGCGTTTTGCCTATACACTACCGTTACGTGCATGTGCGACATCCTTTGCGACGTCATTAAGCCGTAACGAGTAGGACGTGCGCGGCGGAGAGCGCAGAAGGGTCTGGGCGTGAGCCCGCTTGGAGCCTCCGTCGGTGCAGATCTTGGTGGTAGTAGCAAATACTCCAGCGAGGCCCTGGAGGACTGACGTGGAGAAGGGTTTCGCGTGAACAGTAGTTGCTCGCGAGTCAGTCGATCCTAAGCTCAAGGAGAAATCTTATGTCGATGCGGCGTGTTTTTCAATCATTTGCCATCTTGGTGTTTTTGATAAATAACGCCCTTTGAGCGAAAGGGAATCCGGTTACCATTCCGGAACCCGGCAGCGGAACCGTTTCAATAAAATCGTTCCCTCGTTTACAGCGAGAGTTCGACGGGGTAACCCAAAGTGGCCTGAAGACACCGCCAAGAGATCTGGGAAGAGTTTTCTTTTCTGCCTGAGCGTTCGAGTTCCATGGAATCCTATAGCAGGGAGATATGGTTCGGAACGCGAAGAGCACCACAATTGAAGTGGTGTCCGGATACTCTCTGCGGACCTTGAAAATTCAGGTGAGGGATATACGTGGAGATGTCGCGCCGGTTCGTACCCATATCCGCAGCAGGTCTCCAAGGTGAAGAGCCTCTAGTCGATAGAATAATGTAGGTAAGGGAAGTCGGCAAATTAGATCCGTAACTTCGGAAAAAGGATTGGCTCTGAGGGCCGGGGTGGTTGGGCTTGGGACATGAAGCAGAAGCCGCTGGTTGTTAGTTCTAGTCGGTACACGTGTACCTCTCGGGGTGCTAGTGTGTCACTGGATCGATCTTCCAACCTTTTGTATATTATCCCAGCTGTAAGAAATTCGTCGGTTTCGTCTCGTGCGCGATCGACGCGGCTCTTAACAACCGCCGTTAACGGTCGGCTCAGAACTGGCACGGACAAGGGGAATCCGACTGTCTAATAAAAACAAAGCATTGCGATGGCCCTCGCGGGTGTTGACGCAATGTGATTTCTGCCCAGTGCTCTGAATGTCAACGTGAAGAAATTCAAGTAAGCGCGGGTAAACGGCAAGAGTAACTATGACTCTTCAAAGGTAGCCAAATGCCTCGTCATCTAATTAGTGACGCGCATGAATGGATTAACGAGATTCCCACTGTCCCTATCTACTATCTAGCGAAACCACAGCCAAGGGAACGGGCTTGGGAGAATCAGCGGGGAAAGAAGACCCTGTTGAGCTTGACTCTAGTCTGGTATTGTAAGGAGACATGAAAGGTGCAGAATAAGTGGGAGATCGTTCGCGCGGTCCACGCTGGAAAACCACTACTTTCGTTGTTTCATTACTCACTCGGTGGAGCGGAAACGTACGTGATCGATAACATCGGCCAACGTACAGGTTATGTGATTCAAGCGTGAGAAGTATGGCGACAAATACCGTCAAAATACAACTCTTAATAACGTGATCCGGTTCGAGGACAGTGCCAGGCGGGGAGTTTGACTGGGGCGGTACACCTGTCAAATAATAACGCAGGTGTCCTAAGGCCAGCTCAGCGAGGACAGAAACCTCGCGTAGAGCAAAAGGGCAAAAGCTGGCTTGATCCAGATGTTCAGTACGCATAGGGACTGCGAAAGCACGGCCTATCGATCTTTTTGTATAAAGAGTTTTTAGCAAGAAGTGTCAGAAAAGTTACCACAGGGATAACTGGTTTGTGGCAGCCAAGCGTTCATAGCGACGTTGCTTTTTGATCCTTCGATGTCGGCTCTTCCTATCATTGTGAAGCAAAAATTACAAAGCGTTGGATTGTTCACCCACTAACAGGGAACGTGAGCTGGGTTTAGACCGTCGTGAGACAGGTCAGTTTTACCCTACTGATGGCCTGTCGTTGCGATAGTAATACCGTTAAATCCCACAATAACAATGGTATCGGACATTTGGTTTGCACTCGGTCGAACGGCCGGTGGTGCGAAGCTACCATCCGCGGGATAATCCCTGAACGCATCTAAGGGAGAACCCCATCTAGCCGAATCCGGCAAGGATATGCTTACGTGGAGCCCCGAGAGTCGGGAGGCTCTAAACAATGTGACTTTACTAGTCGCGCTTCACCACGTGAGGTGCGACGTCGAAGCCCATTTGGATCGCGGAGATCGATGCTGTCCGTTTAACGCGTGCATCACGGCTCCGAAGGTCCGAATTTAGCTCAGTTCGATGTCGGGGCTCGGAATAGTCTGTAGACGACTTCCGTTCCTGGCAGGGTGTTGTGCACGGTAGAGTGGCACGTTAGTGTTATGATCCGTTGAGACTCAGCCCTAGCTCGGTGATTCGTTTTGCTATGATTTAATACACGAACTGAAAATAAAAAATATATTTAAAAACCCCCAACACAAAAAAAGAAAAACGAACATTTAAAAAGTCAAAAATAATAACTACCGCTGAGAATAGACAGAAGCTAGTGCAGAAAAAGTCCGTCGGGGATGCCATTCCTTGCCCTGAAATGGTACAAATGATTGCAATTCTACAGATTATGTGAGCAATCATTGTATCCTGTAATTCCAGGACAGCAAATGTCAGCCCCGACGGAAGTTTTTCTGTACTAGCTTCTGTCTGTTCTCAGCAGTAGTTATTATTTTTGACTTTTTAAATGTTCGTTTTTCTTTTTTGTGTTGGGAGATTTTAATTTTTTTAATTTTGCGTCGGGGGTTAAGAACAGACTTAATCACAAATAGCTACTTTCAATACGCTCGATAAATATCAACTTTATTTACTTTTTACTACCAATTTATGTTTTGTAAAAACTTTAAAACACAATTTTTATCTAATCTCATGTCGTAAAGTTTTTCGTTCACATACAACTATATTTTTTTAAATAAAGTGAATAAAAAATTGTGATTTGATTGTGTTGAGTGGGGTTCACAATATTTAAAGTCGTGAAGCATGATTGTGCTCCACGTTTTTGACACTTATTTTTTTTTTTGATGATATGAGACAAAGCAGTGTGAAACTGCACATATTGAGGTAATAAAACATTATACCTCTCTTATGGCTCGGTTTATAAACTCAAACTCCTGTTTTAATAACTTTTTTATGTAGCAGTATCATAAACAACTGATTATTTTGAATGAGATTTTGACAACTAGTATCACACCAAATAAATTTCATTTAAATGGATTACTAGACTAGTAGACTCACAAGCTGAAAACGCTGTCCGTGTTTTTATAACACAGACTTCCTCCTTTTTATGGTTCTGTACCCAAAGAGTAACCAAAGGAACCCTATTACTAAGCCTCCGCTGTCCGCCCGTCCGTCTGTCTGTCAGCGGGCTGTGTCTCAAGAACCATAATAGGTAGATAGTTGCTATTTTCATAGATTGTGTATTTCTATTGCCGCTATAACAACAAATAATAAAAAAAATTACAAAAAATATAACCGACTTCCAATAACAAAACACTATAAAGTACAAAATAACTTTAATTTTGGAATTCAGTGTTTCTGGTTATTTCGTTTTTTGACACCGACTTCTGAAATCAAAGTTATCCGCGAACACATAAAAAAAAGACTTCAAAAAAGGAAAAGGTTCGGTTTTCATTCGGATATTTATATAATAACTAGCTGACTCGGCAAACGTTGTTTTGCCATACAACAAAAAAAGTACACCACCACCTTTTCTCATACCTACCAAATATACACACTTTCATGAAAATCGGTCGAACCGTTTCGGAGGAGTTCGGTAACAAACACTGTGACATGAGATTTTTATATATAAGATATATTTTTATCATGTATGTTCGCGCTTATGTTGGAAACACCGACTTCCTAAATTAACGGTATTTTGTACTTTGTAGTGGTTTTTATTTGGAAGTCGGTTGCATTTGTTTTTTGTAAAAAAGTTATTTTTTTTATATTATGGCCAAATCATAATACGACTTTAAACATTAAAAGTACGATATAAGCAACAATCGTTACTAATATTATAAATGCGAAAGTAACTCTGTCTGTCTGTTTGTTGGTTTGTCTGTCTATCTGTCGCGCTTTCACGCCAAAACTATTTAACCGATTTAAATGAAATTTGGTACACAGATAGTCTAGAGCCTGAGAAAGGACATAGGCTACTTTTTATCCCAGGAGTATGTTCCCTAGGGACCACGCGGGCGAAGCCGCTGGCAGAAGCTAGTATGAAAATAAATGGATCACTAAATACATTCTAAAAGGTATGACACAGCCAAAATACATCGATGAAAACAAAACTCACGTATTCACAATTTATATCTATACTAATATATAAAGCTGAAGAGTTTGTTTGTTTGCTTGAACGCGCTTATCTCAGGAACTCCTGGTCCGATTTGAAAAATTCTTTCAGTGTTAGATAGCCCATTTATCGAGGAAGGCTATAGGCTATATATCGGACGCTAAGACTAATAGGAGCGGAGCAGTAATGAAAAATGTGACGCAGACGAAGCTGCGCGGGTCAGCTAATTATAAAATATTTCTTAGGTATTTTCTAAATATGCATCAGCTAACAAAAATTAAAAACAGTACACGATATCTGAAACATGACAGTAGTATCGTGGTTACGTGAGGGTAATATTAAATAACTGCAGGTAATAAGGATTTCAGGTGTATCGGCAGTAGATATACGTTGATATTATGAAACAATTATTTAATGGAAGAATTGTCTATGCAACATAATAAACGAAATACTCTTAAGGGGCAATTGTACTCATACTTATGAACAAATTTTATTAACACCGAAATCGCGAAAAAAATTAGTTGTTCTCAGCAGTACCTTTTGTCTAGTTATGCACACAGAATTGTATGAGATAGTCGATTTTTTTTCGCGATTTCAATCAATCAAATCAATCAATCAAATCAAATCGTATATTTCAAATAAACCATTTACAGGCACTTTTGAATTGTCAAGGTCGGTCAGTCCAACAAGATGAAGCTATTTGCACGTTCCAAAGCGTAGATCTCTATGGAGAAGAACGTGCAAGAAACTCCACGGACACTCTTTTAAAAAATAATGAATTGTTACAAATTTTTGTTTACATCAAGTTGAAATTATACAAACATGTGAGAACGATGTAAAAGACGAGCAGGATAAAAGCGTCCGGGAAAAAAAGGAACAATTCAAAGAAATATTTAAAATAAACCATAGCAACTGAGAAATGACCAGTCCCAACTGACAGCGCCCGTTCACGAACATGACGCATGCGCTAGCACCATTCGGCTCAACCATTTTGAAGGGAGCCAAATGATCCAACGCATACGCCACCATCAGCCAGACTTTTGTGTGAGCATGACACTCCCAATATTGGTTTTATACAAAAAGTTGTTCCTAATGATTAGAAAAATGACCCCTTAAGAGGTATAGCGTTTATTTTGTTACAGGTGGTAGATGTTTTTTTTATTTTAAACTTCGTGCACGAAGGTACAAGTATGACTAAAAATGCCTCACGCTTTAAGAACATATAGGAATACTTATGTACAAGAAGTCTATGGTTTTGAAATATACTGGCTGCCACCCGCGGCTCCGCCCGCGTGAATGTCAAAAATTATCCCGAAGGAACGTAGTCCTGGGATAAAAAGTATCATATGTGTTATTCCAGATTATAATCTACCTCTGTCCCAAAATTCATCAAGATGCGTTCATCTGTTCTGATTTGATTATGTGAACTGCCTCCGTGGTCGAGTGGTTTAGGCGTCTGCCTTGTGACCCGGTGGTCGTGGGTTCGATTCCCACGGGAAGAAACATACTTTGTAAAGTTGTTTTCCAGTTTGGCTAGGACATTGCAGGCTTGAATTGCCTGATTGTCTGATAAAAAGATGATTCCATGCTTCGGAAGGTACGTATAAGCCGGTGGTCCCGGCCGCCAAATGGCGGTCGTCAAATAAACCATGTCAGAAGCCCTTGAGGCGGTTTTGAAACTCTGACACTAGGGTGTGTGGGGTCGTTAGACCTTACTGCCCACACGAGAAGAAGAAGAAGATTTGATTGTGTAACAAGCATCCAAACTTTCGCATTTATAATATTAATAGCTTTTGCCTACGAGCACAACTTCTTACGCGCATATCCCGTTATTTACCGTTCCTCTCTTAGTGCTCCCCTACGGAGTGCAGGAAAGCTACATGCCAAATTTCAGCTTTCTACGACCAGTAGTTTCGGCTGTACGTTGTCTGTCAGTCACTCAATCAGGGCCCCAAGTCTGCTATTACAATGTGAGTGGCAGTGGTTGACCACTGGATATAAAAGCGTCATTATGAGTTTCCAGTGGTCAACCACTGACACTCCATCGAAAGAAATGGCATAGAATCTTGTCAAAATCAACCATTATGAAATCAATGGTAGACCATTCTGACACTATTGTAATAGCAGACTTGGGGCCCAGGTAACGAAATAATTTCATATTTTAGGATTAATAGCACAGTAATACTATATTAGTATAGTTTTGGAAACCTAAGCGCGTGAGCAAAAGCTGTTGAAACCACACGCATCGTAGACAGTGAATATCATAGGAGAAGAAGTCTAAATCAATAAATGGAAAATATCCCTCTCCTCGACGCAACAAAAAAACATATATATGACTTGAATACAGAGTTAGTACATAGTAAAACATCCTATATCTTTTCGAATTACTTTTCTGATTTATGTCAAAAACAAATCTAAAAAGTAATTATTTTGTTATTAGACCAGCCTTGAAATAAAACCTTCTGGGAAAATTCCTTATAGTAACGGAATAATAACTCGACTATATCTTCATAAAAGTAAATAAATAAATATGAAGCAAAAGTGGAACAAGGTGATTACGTAAAATATTCTGAAGGAACAAAGCGAAACGTAACAAACTAAGTCTATAAGTCCAATTTGTAACAAATAACTCACAACAACACTTGTATTTGTAATTCTACATTAACCTAGATTCGAAGCAATTGTTCTAACAAATAACATTATTGAAGACTAGCTGTTTCCTCCTGAACAGAGAATTTTTTGGGATAAAATATGCCCATAGTATACCGTATGTACCTACCGTATTCAAATACTTAGACAAATACAGCTGACGATAGCGCCCGCCCGGCGCAGATAACGCGCTTACGCGCTTTAAACGAAATCCAGACGCAAAACTGCTTTTTGGTCACATCGTCAGATTTACGGCAAACTTTCGAATCTGCATTTTAGTGAAACGGATATTTAGATGAAAAACTATATCTAATATGTTTTTAAAACGCAGAATGGAACAATTTGAATTCTGTAACAGTCAGATATTAAAAATAGTAATTTTACCACGGTGTGTAGTACCACATTAGATAGTTTTTAATCAAAATATCGAGTTCACGAAAACTGGATTCGTAAGTTTGCCGTGGATGTGACGATATCTACACGTTGTTGATACGCGCGGTCGTCGGCGCGTTAATTACCTTATAATCAAAACTCCCACTAAACAACAGCTGGTACCGATTATCGAGTAAATTGCAATCAAGATATAAGCTTGAATGAATGCCCGAACCAGTCCTTCGATAATTTTGTTTGACAGTTTTACAACACGGATGATGGTTCTGATGACGGGTTCCATTGACCACGGTGATCGAGTTCATTTCTATTGCCTTCTGAAACAAATTAACGGACAATTAGTTACCCCGAAGTATCGAAGCGAATTTGTACCGGTGTTCGACATTTTGATGCGACTTGTGATGTATTTCCAGATCCGTATATCCAATGGATTGTATAAATATATCGGTCACTAGCTTCTGCTAGCGGCTTCGCCCGCGTGGTCCCTACAGGGAACATACTACAGGGATAAAAAGTAGCCTATATCCTTTCTCAGGCTTTAGACTATCTCTGTACCAAATTTCATTTAAATCGGTTCAGTAGTTTTGGCGTGAAAGCAAGATAGACAGACAGACAGACAGTTAGACAGAGTCACTTTCGCATTTATAATATTAGTTAGGATTATTCCTGCAAAAATGATCGGACCGGAAAACAATCGAGAGAACACACATCTAAATCTATCCTGGTTTGAATAAGGCTCATGTTTGGCAACCTGATGTTAAGCGACAATGTGGACGAAAATGGAGCACGCGAGTGAAAGTAACCTATTCACTTTTTTTTTACTTAGCGACCTTAGCTATCAGGAGACACAGACATAATTCCACAGCTGTAAGAACAATTAATCTATACTTACCCAAAATATTTTGTTCGTATGGGATAGATAAAGTCTAAGACGTTGTCCCGTCCTATCACCGTCTCTATATGGTCAACGATTTGTAAGTACAGACTAAGACTGAGCGATCACTCCTTTGTATTGTCACGTCTTAGAATTTTAACCAAACACTAAGAGATGCTAGATTTTAACTACACACATTCACAAAAAATCTTATTAAAAACCTAAAATCCAACCAAGATTTAAGCTTGTTATTTAAACTAAACTACAGGAATAAAGCAGCAGAATTTTAATGCTGTAAAGGGAGAGATATAATAAGATAAATTTGAAAATATCATCATCACATTATATCAGCCGAAAGACGTGCACTGCTGAACATATGCCTCCCCCAAGTGTCGCCACAATAAGCGGTCATAGGCGTCTCGCATCCATCGGTCCACCTTGTGAAAGGCCTTCCAACACTGCACCTTACGATACGCGGTCGCCACTCCAGAACTTTTCGGCCACTTCAGTTAAAGATAAAATACGCACCTTAAATACCTCAGTATTTTCAATCGAAGCGAAAATGATTTACAAGTTCTACTTATTAAAACGGTTGGTGACGAAGTTACCACGTAAATCACGAACTATTTATCTAGTTCATGATTTACGTGATATTTTATACATTATACTGGGTATTTAGAAAAGACATAATATTCAAAATACAAGGCTCACCACAGCTTACAAAGTTCTGTGATAAATTGTCTACAGTTTATAACACAAAGAGTTTGGTGCCAAAGAGTATTACTAAGAATTTAGACTATTAACATAAAATGAGTCTGGTATTTATGCGGCTTCCTTTTTGTTTGTTTCGTATTGTTTCCTTAGATTTTACATAATTTTACTTAAAATTTGAATCATGAGTTTAGTCTCTACTGTTAGAAACTAGCTGGAAAACAACATCATAAGATTGACTTCCAGTTTTCATAATATTTACTCTTTGGTACTCGTAGGAATTAAACAAGAGAAACCTCCTTGCTAGGTACAAGTCATAGGTATCTCACTAATGCTACGGCCACACTTCCGTAATATGGCAATTATTATGGCCATAATAATTATTGCCATAACACGGTAGTGTAGCCGTAGCATAAGAGACTACTCACACTTATTCAGCTCCATTCGCGTTTCGCTGAACGATTCTGGTCACACTTATACAGTTCTGCTTCGATCAGCCGTGTAGAACGTCGTAAGAATGAGAAAAGCTGTCAAAGAATGTTATCTCCGCTGAAACGCTTCTATCTACTGCATACGGCGCTAAATATGCTGCGAAGACGATAAGATGTCCGTGACTACCGCACCGCAGGACCACCGACGCCATTCGCTTCCATATTTGGTAAATAATTAGTACTCAATCGGTACTAACCAGTTCTTGAACAAAAAAAAAAAAAGATTTTGAAGGTGGTCTGGCGGTAGTCACGCTCTTTACTCATTTAGTATTGTGCTCTTAAGAGGAAATGCTGGCGGAGAGATTTTGTATGTAAAAAGTCATAATTCGAGGTTTGACTCTCGAAATGAGAATTTATCTCTCCTTGACATTTCTAAGGACTTTAGACCGATAAAACTAGAAGTAGAATTCACATATTAATAAAAATATTTTTTCTTGGAAATATGTTGTTATCTCTTCGATCTAGCTCTTGGACTATACCTTAAAAAATGGACTCATTATATCTTCTATACTAAGACCCGACTAATACTGAGACTTGGCGAAAAATTGCGACTAATTAGCGACAAAAATTGGTAAAAAACAGATATTCGCTAGTTAACCTAGCTTTTAAGATACAAATGGACCAAGCTGGGGTAGGCGCACCACAGATCGACCACCTACAAACCCTTATAACTTGCCATGCCAGTGTCAGTCACACAAGGAGTCGAGAACCATCCGTGTACAGCACTGTTCCACCGCGTTCGACGCTGAGTGCGGCGGAACAGCGCTGAACGCGGCGGAACAGCGATGACCGCGACAAAACAGCGCTGAACTCTATCTATAGCACTCGCATGATATTAACACATTTGTCTTCATTTTATACTTGTTTGCCGCGAAAGCTGAATAGACGTGTTATGATGAATGGATGCGTAGGCATCGCATTATGAAGTTATCTCAACAGTTGACTGGATACAAAATCATTGTTTTCTATGGGCATAAGCTGAATACAGCTGAATAAGTGTGAGTAGTCCTTAATGGTGTATACTGCTGCATCACCAAATCTGCACGGCTCTCTCAGAAGGCAAGTAGGGCTATTGGCTAAAGAAACATGGGACGCAAAATACACCTGTCAATCATTCTGTCAATATTGCTACTCTCACAAACCACATTAGAACAACAAACAAAATAGGTTTGAAAAAGAGGGCACGATCACAAGAAGAGAATTAAAGGCGTAGGAGTTATCAATACCCTTCACATATTGATGGCATTAAAGTGCCATCAATATGTGAAGGGCCTTGTAAATCGACTCGGAAATAATGGGCGCGATATACGAAATGTCCTGGGCTTCGGACAGGGTAACAAGCTTGCGCGGGTGCTGAAGCGGGCGCGAAATATCGAACATTATGAAACCGCCATTTGCGTCCGTACTGAAGTGATCATCATCATCATATCAGCTGAAAAGCGTCCTACCCCAAGCGTCGCCACAGCGACCCGTCCTGCGCGTCTCGCATCCATCGGCCACCCGCGACCTTCACCGGCTCACCCTGTGGGAGGCCTTCCAACGGTGTTTGTTAGGGTAGCCAGGTCCACTCCAGGGATTCTTTGCACCCCTGCTTCCCCGTGACCTTGACCGCTACGGACTACGTGACTAGACGGGCTGCCGGGCACTAGGGGCCATTTTTTGGTTGTGCTTGTCATTTGGGGGGGTTCGCCACGCTTGGCAGGCGGGTTGGCGATCGCAGTGTATGGTGTTGAGTTAAACAGAGAACGCTGCTGCCCATTCTCTGGTGAGTCCCTTAGTTGCCTCTTACGACACCCGTGGGAAGTGATAGGATGTTATTATTCTTTTACGGCACCATACGACACACGCCGACACCATACGATATTAATATACGTAAAAGATAAATATTTATTTCGTTGAATTGTGTTAAAAATAACACTTACTCGTCAATCTGATTTGGTTAGTTTAAACTAAATGACACCCCGAGAAGAAACACCGAAGCAAATTCAAAGGTCAAAGTCTGTTTTAAAGTCCATACAATGGTAAACATGTAACGGTCAAATGATAATGAAAAATATGAAAATCATGTAGTTTAATCTCCGAGGTGATCATTTGAGGACAATAAAGTGAACTTGTCCAAACCATGCAAGCATTTGTCAGTTATCGTGTAACTCAACTAAGAATTTAAAGAAACTCATCATCAAACGCGGCGAAGCGGCCTCGCTTGGAATGGATAGTCTAATGTTTTGCCTGAAAAATTCCCGTCGCATTACATCATACCATCACAGCTAACAACAACAACTCGCGATGAACTGTGACCACCTAATCGCGTCCGCCCGCTCCCGCACCCGCTCTATTCACTGCGCGATCACTCTGGACAAAGCCCTAAATATTACGCCTGTGAGGGAGAAAAGATTTCAAAACGGATTCTGAAGGCATTAGATGGTAATGGATAATTTATAGCCACGCATTAGGAACGTTGAATTGAGATATTGAGTAAGTTTACGAGTATTTTGTTTACCTGAAATATTAGCTAAGTTTAGTAAGTTTTTCAGTATCTTATTGCTTGAATTCTCACGTTGAAAATGTAAAGAGAAAGGTTTCAAAGTGGCGTTTAAATATTACAGTGCTGAAATCGAATATTTATTATATAAGTTTTATGTTTTTGTTGATTGAATTCGACTTAGGTAATGTTTTTTGATACAACTGCATAATTATATTTAGATACATACATGGGCGCTGACAGGACTATTTTTAGGGGGGTGCATCTTCAAAATCCCACCTCGAACAAGATAGATCTTGTTTTGCCCATTCACTCATAGATAGAAGGAGACCGGTGCAAGGTCTAGCGAGAGGAGCTCGAAGTGCCTACCTCACCTCGATTTGCTAAATTCTATTTTACCATATTCCACCAAATCAAATCAAAAATATTTATTTGCTAGAGTATGGTGTGGTTATGCTGTGGTGTAGTTTGCAAGTATGTAATTTTTATTTCTTCATGTTTTCGAATGTTCAACTTTAATAAAGCCATGGGGATGCAAGTGCACCCCCTTGTTCAAACCCCTTCCCGGCGTCAATGGATACAGAGTTTTGTATCTAGGTATCAGTTTATAAACAAAACTAATTTACAGCGTTCGTTTCTGTGATCTCGGATAAATAGCTGTAGCAAAGTACAACACATTTGGGTTGGTTATAATTTTATTTTTTTTATCTATACATGAAATCTTTATTCAATTAAACTATACTAAATAAATACACTTAAAATAAATAATCCTAACTAAAATAAGGCGTCAAAAAATTCGTCCGCATCGCTGTCCACTGGAAGTGAGCCCAAAAGACTGGCGGCATTGCCACGTTGTATGGCAATGCTTATCCTCTGTCCGAGGTAAAAGCCAGCCCTTGGGTCACGCGAAGTGTCAACTAAGCGTTTAGAAAGATCTTTAAATAAGGCATGAGCACTCGGACCCCACGGTCCAAGAGTTTCAACCCCAAACGGCTTAAAAATATAATGGTTATAATTAAGTTTTTTTTTTTCACAATATTATTGATGCTCATGATAGCAGGTATACTAAAGCTATTATAACATTGATAAAGATTATAATTTCGTTCACGGTTTTCACATCGCAAAATAAACAGCACTTAAAAGTCATATTGAGGAAAGATCATAGATACAATACAGAAACTTTTACTAAAACACTTTAAACATTCTAAAAGTATAGAATTACATTAAAAATCTATCAAAGTCTTCAAAGGATAGTTTTTAAACAATCAACGAACCAATTTTCCTTTTTTAATATCACAACAAAACAAAGTTTTATTAAAATTGCAGATTTTCAAAAGTTATTAGCAAAATCTGAAAATCGAAACTAATGGAAAAGTTTAAAATTAAACTGTACCTAACTTTGAAATCAAGACATCGACTCCTTGCGTTTAAAGAATGTTTTTTTCTTAGCAGAACAATTTGGCGATGGCCTCGTTTGTCTATTGGTCATAATTTCACAAGCAATCCTGCTGAAGATGGGGTTCTGAATGCTATTCCCTGGTAGAGCACAGTGTTATTTGATGTTTTTTTATCAAAAGTTAAGCTTACGATAACCGGACAAATACGTTTTTATTTTGGGAAGCAAAAATAATAGGCTCGCCCTCTTTTATATGAGACTAGTGGACGTCACGCGGTTTCACCCGCGTAGTTCCCGTTCCCGTGGGAATACGGGGATAATATATAGCCTATGTTACTCCCTGATAATGTAGCTATCCAATGCGAAAAGAATTTTTCAAATCGGTCCAGTAGTTTCGGAGTCTATTCAATTCAAACAAACAAACAAACAAACAAATCTTTCCTCTTTATAATATTAGTTTAGACTTAAATATAACTGGTTAGATATGAGTGTAGGTAAATACTTTTATTAGATACATCTCTGCTTAATACTTCAGAGCATATAGTCAAGTCATAATAGCCGAAAACGTACACTGATGGACATAGGCCTCCCCCAAAGGGGGGGTTTGCCATAATCGCCACGCTTGGCAGGCGGGTTGGCGATCGCAGTGTATGGTGTTGCGTTTTACAGAGAACGCTGCTGCCCATTCTCTGGTGAGTCCGTTAGTCGCCTCTTACAACACCCACAGGAAGTGATGGGATGGTTTTATTCTTTTACGGAGCATATAGGCTGGATGATAATTATGATAAATCTAAAACAAATTCTTCGAAGATTAAAAATCAGCTCAAAATCAATTTGGTGTCTGTCTTATGTGCCAATTTACAGATACCAGACGGCTTAAAGGCTTTGTACACAATAAAACGCCGATAAAGGGACCAAGCAAATGTCGAACACAATAGAAAACAACTCATATAAGGTGAAGTAAGGAACGAACACAAAAGGTGAAAAGGGTAGGACTAGCCAAGCAAAACTTTACTGAACAATGCTTGAAAATAATGCGTTGGGTCAACCGGCCGGTAGCCAATCTCAACAGAGAAGCCAAACAGATTAGCCAAGTACTCAGGAGATATTATAGAGCACAAGTATGTGCGTAAATACAGGTGCAATCTGGGGGTCTACTCTCTAAGCCCTAAGTCCGTAGTTTCGGGCTTAGTTGCGGGCGTATTCTACTCCTTATCCCCTTACGATTAGTCCCGAACACTAACTTAGAATGAATGACAATACGATTTGATAGTAACTGTCAAATCGTGTTGTCATTAATTCTTAGTGGTTAGGTGATACGGAGTAGAATACGCCCGCAACTAAGCCCGAAACTACGGACTGCGGGCTTAGAGAGTACTGCCCCCTGGGGACTTAACTGATACGGTATATGATGTCGAGTTTTAGACCCCTAATCGTTACTTATCTACTTCAGTAAAGAAACTGGCCAAGTGCGAGTCGGACTCGCACACATAGGGTTCCGTACCATAAACCTCAATTTTTATTATTTGTTGTTATAGCGGCAATAGAAATACACAATCTGTGAAAATTTCAACTGTCTACCTATTACGGTTCTTGAGATACAGCCCGTTGACAGACGGACGGACGAACTGACGGACAGCGGAGGCTTAGTCATAGGGTTCCGTTGGTTACTCTTTGGGTATGGAACTCTAAAAATCAAGGTTTTGCTGGCCTTCTTTGGGGAGCAAAGGTGGACCGAATGACACATTTGTCCCACCTGCACGCAACATACGAGCTTAGTCATGGAGTTGCGAAAACCAGCCCGATTTACATCCTGGGTCGACGACGCACTGTGTTCCACGCGCGCCTCAAAGAGCTGTCAGCATACAAGACGGGGCCCGCTAGGGCCAATGCCTGCGGAATTTGCTGGCGGTTGCGGAATTTGTTCGAAAGAGTCACCGCGGCTCTGGAACGCAAAGGGCATTAGGAGGAACACGGATGGGTTTTAGTCAGTAAGAGTCTGACACTCCCTTCTGCTTCACCCAGGGCGAGAGGAGTCATTTGATGATTTCCCATCCTTAAAAAAACCCGATTTACATACATACATACATAGTAAAAATAGCCTGTTTTTTTTTTAGTTAATAATGAAGGAAATTCAACAAGATTAAAGTACTTATAATACGCCCGTTAATTTTAAACAAGTACCTTTTTTATCTAATCGATCTAAATTTAAATAATTAAGCAAATTGCTTTTAGGGAAATTGGTTATAGATTAGTGATACTATAAAATTTATAGAAGGTAGGAGGAGATTATAATAACTTTTAGCAGATAAGTATGATGGTAATGTATTCTTCTGTCATCGGGGAAGAAGAGACAATGACAGAAGCATAACAAGAAATGTCCTAAAACAAGATTTTGCGTAATTTATATTTGAGAGTTTCTTTTACATTTTATTCTTAGATAGCACTTGAGTTTACCTTACAAATATAGTTTTAAGTAGAAATAAACAGCAATTACCGACCAGACCGGTCGTTGTGGCTATGCTTTGGGGAGGTCTATGTCCAGCAGTGGACGTCTTTCGGCTGATATGATGAAACAGCAATAAAAATTATTGTATGTGGAAAGAAAGACAACTGTGGGTAAGGTTGGTAGGTAATGAATAATTCCATCTCATTTTTAGGCACTTAACATCCATGTGTTGGTCTCTGCCAAAAAGCTGGATTTGTTTCAACCTCTTGAATCCTTACCAGTATCAGTTACCATTTAACTTTAAGCGATAAGACCGCCCCTTGTCACACCCTAATATACAACGTGTTACAAAAATAAACACAATACCTCTTAAGGGGTCATTTTACTCATAAATATGAATAACTTTTACTATGGGACCAACCCCGAAATGGCGAAAAAAGTCAGCTGTTCAGTACATTTTGTCGAGTTGTGCGCACATAAATGTATGGGGGAGTCGATTTTTTATTCGCGATTTCAGGGTCGGTTCCATAGTGAAAGTTGTTCATAATGATGAGTACAGTGACCCCTTAAAGGTAGAATTCCGTGCATCGCGATCGATCGCGGCCGCGCGCGGCCTACGACTATCGTCGATCGCTCGCGACAATAGTCACATTATGAAAATGTATGGCACCGCTGGCGAGGCCCGCGACAGACGCGCGCGGCCGACGAATGTCGTGAGCCGCGCGCGGCAGTGTCTTAAAATTAGTAGATGTTGTTCGTCAGTTCCCTCTAGACGTGTGTCTACCGAAGTCAAAATCATGGTCGAAGTACTAATTGACATCCTTGAAGAAGAAGAGAAGGATGACGATCTGCTGTTGCTATATTATGAAAATAGAGTACCAATCGACCCTATCTTTAAAAGCAGAAATGAAGAAGGATACTACCAAATATTGATTCAAAAGCTTTTGTATTGTAATGAAAAGTTTTCTCCTGCATCCTAGACATGTTTGCGCCATGAAATCCACGATGTTACTATGCGCTGGAACATGTTAAGACGCGTACGGCCGCGCGCGGCTCACGACATTCGTCGGCCGCGCGCGTCTGTCGCGGGCCTCGGCAGCGGTGCCATACATTTTCATAATGCGACTATTGTCGCGAGCGATCGACGACAGTCGTAGGCCGCGCGCGGCCGCGATCGATCGCGATGCACGGAATTCTACCTTAAGAGGTATTGCGTTTATTCTGTTACAGGTTGTTTTTTCTGGTCATCAATAAAGAGTAAATCATCATCATCATTTTATTAAATAACAGTAAGGTGTAAAACACAACCGTTATTTATATTTGAGGTCACAAATTAGCTTGTTAAACAAAAATTATTGTTAGCACTTCGTACATCCTCGTAACTATTTACCTACTCATGCACTTTCCCCATGGGTATAAATAAACAGAAACTATAGCACCGCCACCAGTTACGATTCTTAAGTACGTAACTCGTTTAAATTCCATGTAGGTATTAGAGTTGAGACACATACAGTTAAAATTATAGGTATAAAGTTATATTAGAAACCTGACCTTTCAGGTAGGTATAAATATGAAATTAAGTTAATATTGGTGACCCTAATCTATTATACTGTAATATTCCAGACTTACTTGCCACATTTTGTACGAGAGAGTATAATTAATCATAATGGTACCGAGTCCCTTAGGATGAGGTGTTATAATATTATTTTAAGTGTTAGTAATAAGTAGATAATGGACTCATTTTCAGTGTGAATATAACGCAGAAATTGTAGCGCTACATACATTTATTATGAAGGCATATTTGTGTGTCAAATTATTTGTAAAACATACCGTTCTTATTAATATGGCCATAACGAAAGGATCCCTTAAAGGTGCAGACAAAGCCCTAAAACACGGATTTGTTGTATAATTAACAATACTGTACTGTCATAAGGCGCTTTAATAATGATTCTGTTGCTACTCACCACAAGAAGACACTCCTTAATCAGAAAATTCAAACGAAAATACATATAATGTTATCAAAAAAATCAAACAAGCGGTGAGACAGAATTTGTCCTGCACGAAGGTTCGGCATTTCTTAAGAAAAAACAAAAGTCTAGGATCCGATTGCAAACGGCCAGAGCCTGCCAGGATTGCTGAATTTGTTCGAAAGAGTCACCGCGGCCCTGGAACGCAAAGGGCATTAGGTGGAACACGGATGGGTTTTAGTCAGTAAGAGACTGACACTCGCTTCCGCTCTGCCCAGAGTGAAAGGAGCCATTTGATGATTTACATCCTTAAAAAAAGGGCCCGATTGTAGCACCACCTATCGAGTCACACTAACCTAAACTACCCAGATACCCACTCAACCACACACAAAAATCTTCTTCAAATCTGTCCAACCAACGTTTTAGGATGAGTTCAGTGACATCCACACGTACAGAAGCGTTCTATATAATAGTAAATAAAGAATAAACACGAAATAAGTAAGTCTAAACTTCAATTTGCATGATAAAGCAAACGGCATCACTTTATTTAGATACTATTGCAATGTTGGCACCCAGCCAGCGTTCAGAGAGCTTTTAATAAAATATAGTTTAGAGGAAAATTGTCTCGCAAACAGGAAAGCCGGAGGCATATTGCTTTATAAGTAAAACGAACCTCATATGGAGACTGTTGGTATTTGCCTTCCCCTTTGAACGTTTGAAACCTTTGGATATTCCTCATAAAAGATTATGGTTTCATTGACGTGTGGCTCATAAAGTGTGCTGTGAAAATTTAAGTGAACAATTTTCATTTTAATACAGTACGTGGTCGTTAAAATGGTACAATGAGTTTCAAGTTTACGAGAGAAACAGTTGAACTACGAGAATAGCGTCGACTCCGTTACTCATAACTAAGCTAGAGTGTCTTTCTAATCCTTGTTTTAGGGTTTTGGTACTTCCGAATGTAATACGGAACCCTTATCAGATCATTCGTGTGTCTGTTTGTCCGTCTGCCACAGCCAATTTACTCCGAATATACTGGGCTGATCCAGGTTTATTAATCACCTGATGGTAGCACTGACCTAGTGCCTTTTGACTTAAAGAACCCCCAAGTCATAAGCAAGACTCCAGCAAGAAATTCCTGAAAATCTTGAGATGTTCGCTCAAATGATTCCCAAAACGTTGAATGATGATTCATATTTCGGGTTCTTTTCGGAATTGTACATTCTTTATTTTTTGGGCTCCCAACAACAAAACGGAACCCTTATAGGATCACTCAAGTGTCTGTCTGTCTGTCTGTCACAGCCAGTTTTCTCTGGATCCACAAGACCTGTTCTGTTGAAATTTGGTACACATAGGGACTTCTGTGACCCCAACACGGACGCGTTACGTAAATAATTAATTTTTAGTATGGGTGTCGCTTTTGGAGGTCAAACTAGAAAATTGAAAAAAAAGTTTTTTGAACAATATTGTGTGACATATCAAATGAAAGGGCTTACTTACTGTAAGGGTTTTAAAATAATATTTTTCATAATTTAAAAATAAATAGTTTAGAAGTTATTCAAGAAATTAGACGAAAAATGACCAATCCCCCCCTTATCTCCGAAACTACAAAGCCTAAAATTTTGAGAAAAATGGAAATAATAGATCTTTACCTATAGATTACAGGAAAACCTATAAGAAGTCTATAGTGTTAAAATAACACGTTAACAAAATGAAATTCGTTCGGAACCCTCTGCATGCGAGTCCGACTCGCACTTGACAAGTTCCTTTGTTTTTTTCAGATTTGTCTTGCTTGCTGCTCGAGACATTAATGAAGATTTTGTAGTAGCATTAACAGCGGTTAGTACCATTATAGGTAGATAAATAAATCAGTGGGTTCACAATATAGATTGGACGAGCCTTTTTCAAACTTTGAATGGGGTGAATTAGGACAAAAGTAGCTACTTAATTGATAAACTTGAAGAACTTCGCCGTACCCGACTCGGACTTAATCTTTAATTCATGGTGAGAGACTAAACAAAAGGGGATATCTTGTTTTGTTGACTTCGAATTCCTTTTGATGTAATTTTGTATGTGCGGTTTTATACGAAGTTTTTAGAGTTTTTTTTTTGTTGAACGAGCCTCACTTTAAGAACTGTAAAGTTCTTAAAGTGAGGCTCGTTCTATAGCTCTCGATTGTAAGTTTCGCTTTTGGATCTCTTTATTAGTCTGTACTATTTGTCTCGAAGAAGTGTTGCTTTTTTTAATTTATGGTCAAGTAGTTTGATGTAAATACAATCGTAGTGTACTGTTGATATTTATCTACTACTAGTGGACGTCACGCGGTTTCACCCGCGTAGTTCCCGTTCCCGTGGGAGTACGGGGATAAAATATAGCCTATGTTACTCCCTGATAATGTAGCTATCCATTGCTGAAAGAATTTTTCAAATCGGTCCAGTAGTTTTGGAGCCTATTCATTTCAAACAAACAAACAAACAAATCTTTCCTCTTTATAATATTAGTGTAGATAGTGTAGACTAGCTGACCCGCGCAACTTCACCTGCGTCACAATTTTCATTACTGCTCCGTTCCTATTGTGTTTTAGCGTGATGATATTTAACCTATAGCCTTCCTCGATAAATGGGCTGTCTAACACTGAAATAATTTTTCAAATCGGACCAGTATTTCCTGAGATTAGCGCGTTCAAGCAAACAAACAAACAAACTCTTCAGCTTTATATATTAGTGATATTTTAGGTTATGATAGGTATGTAGATAATGTTTTTTGCGGAACTATTGTACCGATACCTTATTCGGACTGCCAAAGACGATACATCGTTGACTGAAACCCTCAAAACCTGAACCACAACCATAAGGACTAGCCATAAGGTTCTTTTTCAAACTCACCCTTTATTCTACTACGCTATTATTTAGTAGTTGTGTTTCTGTCAATATTTACTAAAGAAACTGCAATGGCTGGATTGATTGAGTACAGCCCACGTATAGACAAACAAACGTGGGACGAACTCGGAAGATAGTGCGATGACCGTCTGAGTATCTGGCAGTAGCTCTAGTGCGGTCTTTATCTTCTTAGCGTGTTTATGACAAAAAAACTCCCGCCAAAAAAGCCTTTAAAAAGTTAAAAATAATTACTATTGATCCTTTTAGTTTAATATAGGTACGATTCTTTGGGCCAGCGTCTTCGCCTCGGGAGACCGCAAATCTTTAATATGTACTAAGTATAAGTATTATTAGCGGTCTCCCGAAGCGATGACGCTTGGCCCAAAAAATCATACTTACCTATATTAAACTAAAAGGATCAATAAAAATTATTTTTAACTTTTTGAAGGCTTTTTTGTCGGGGGTTTTTAAAATTTTTAATTTAATTTTTATTTCATGCTTTTTAAACTTAATTTTCATTTCGTTAGTTAATATTCCTCATTCTCTTTTAATATAGTGTACATTATTCCACTAGCCAAGCCCTTTCATTTGATACCCATATTGAGAGAGTTGTGAAAAAAAAATATAATTCGCCATTTTGTGGTGGTGGCCATCTTGGTTTTGAAATTTGTCATAGTGTATAGTATTGTACTAGTCAAGTCCTTTCATTTGATACCCATATTGAGGAAGTTTTGTAAAAAATATACTTTCCGCCATTTTTTGGCGGCGGCCATCTTGGACCGATTTTCATCAAACATAGCTAAAACACACCCGACTAATTCACCTTTCAAACAAAAAAATCAAAATCAAAATCGGTTTATCCGTTCTGGAGCTACGATGCCACAGACAGACACACACACACACACAGACACGTCAAACTTATAACACCCCGTCGTTTTTGCGTCGGGGGTTAAAAAAAATCTAAAGCTGAGGCAATGTCGATTGCTGGCGCAGCCATTTGGATCTCATGACTACATGTAGTGAGGTGATCTGTATTCTAGAAATATCGGGTTGATTTTGTCCACTCACTTTTTTTTTAAATTACTACAGGAAGCTTTTGCCCGCGACTTCATACGTGCATATCCCGTTTTTCCCAATCCCGTAGGAATTTTGGGAAATCCTCTCTTGTTTCTAATTTCAGCTTTATACGACCAGTAGTTTCGGCTGTGCGTTGTCTGTCAGTCAGTTAGTAACAGAATAGTTTCATATACAGGGTGATTGGTAATTGAGTGCGTTCTTTCAAACGGGATGTTCTACAATCACCTGTATATTGATAAACGTTTGACCAGTATCTCATCCAACGGTAAGTGATGATGTGGCTGACGATGGAGCACGCAAAGAAAAAGCCTGGAAGTTAAATGACATTGACACCATTCATTGTTTATAATTACTTATTAGAGAAAATTCGGTCTCTCGCACGGTTAAAGGAGTGGAGGTGAGGGTCTTTTAAAACGGTTTTTTTTTTATAGAATTAGCGCGATCGTTTCTAGTGAATCTTGTTCACCTGTAGTCTACACTAATATTATAAAGAGGAAAGATTTGTTTGTTTGTATGTTTGTTTGTTTGTTTGAATTGAATAGGCTCCGAAACTACTGAACCGATTTGAAAAATTCTTTCAGCATTGGATAGCTACATTATCAGGGAGTAACATAGGCTATATATTATCCCCGTATTCCCACGGGAACGGGAACTACGCGGGTGAAAGAAGTCATTTATAAATTTAATATTAGCCGCAAATATATCATGTTGTATTTTTTTTTGTTGTATGTAGAAACTTGTACTTACAGGCTATGGAAGCTGTTGCGGAATTTGCTCAGTTGCGGATTATTTTTTTTTATATGTGATGGTTTTGCTCTTGACTCTAGTCTAGGTCAGAGATGACCGAGCCAAAGTCTACGAAAGAGAGAGTCACCGCGCCCCTGGAACGCAAAGGGCATTAGGAGGAACGCGGATGGGTTTCAGTCAGTAAGAGTCTGACACTCCCTTTTGCTCCGCCTAGAGCGGGAGGAGTCATTTGATGATTTTTCATCCATAAAAAAGGCTATGGAAGCTTTTTATTCCAGAAAAAGATATGTCACATCATTTGCCCCTTAAACCACGAGGGAGAAAATGTCATTTTTATTATTACGAGAGGATATAAAGTTTTGTTACCAGGGGCGGTATTGAGTTTTTGATGAAAAAGGTCAATTTCGACAGCCAGGAGTTACGCGAGTTGGCAGCCCGTCCATTCGAATCACATCAACTTTAATAGCAGAACTGAACTTGACCTACGGATTAAATCCAGTTAGTAAATCATAAAAAAGTTTGGGCACCCAAACTTCGAAGAGTTGATTCAATAAAATTATTTTGTGGGTTTAATACGACTTAAACAAAATGTGATTAAATAAATAATAGCTAAAAACATCATCATGAACATTTTTTCCCGTAGAATCAAACCTGACATCGGGAAAGAAAAACAAACAAACAAGCTCATTTTATCCAGTCATCCTCATCTACCTAGCCTTGTCCCAAGTAAATTGGGGTTGGCTTCCAGTCAAACCGGATTCAGCTGAATGAAACGGTTGTCTACTAGATCTCCACAACCCATTAACTGTGTAACACGGTACTTCTTAGCGAGACTGGAGTCAGATTATCTGGCTTCTGACAATCCGAAACGAATGCCAAAGATCTACAAATAACGTGCTTTCCGAGGCACGCGCGGTGTCTCCGAATGTTAAGATGGTCACCCATCCACAGACCGACCTCGGCAGGCATTGCTTAACCTCGAAGATCGATCCGTACGGCTGTCAATTATGCCAAAATAACTGTAAGGAGCAACTTATTTTTTTGTTCCTACAGCTCCCTAAAATAAGTTTCAAATGATAAGAACAATGGCTGCTTTAGAGGATATCTGTGTCTGTAATCATCACCATAAGCCCACTTGCGGAAACCAGGTTGTAACTGCAAGTTACTTCTAACCCGAAGCCATTATGTACGAAATATTCGTTATGTAACCTCGTGTTGGCCGTATAGTGTCGGCCGGCGTCGTATGGTGCCGTAAAAGAATAATACCATCCCATCACTTCCCGTGGGTGTCGTAAGAGGCGACTAAGGGACTCGCCAGAGAATGGGCAGCAGCTTTCTCTCTAAATCTCAACACCATACACTGCGATAGCCAACCCGCCTGTCAAGCGTGGCGATTATAGCAAACCCCCCCCCCATCTTGAGGGAGCCCTATGTCCAGCAGTGGACGTCTTTGGCTGATATGATGATGAACCTCGTGTTAGCAAATAAAACTGAGTTAAAAAGTACCTCTGCTTTGCAAAAGTAGGCCATAACTTAGTAAAATTAGCACAAGAAAGTCAGCATAACTAGCATCAGCATCGCACAGCATAACTCGAAAATGATCCCCACCCTTAAGAACAACCCTAAAATCGTAAGGGCCGATTAATTCTTAATTAATTGCCTAGCATATTAGGCGTGAAATCAGAAGGTCTAATCTTTGGACGTAACTTCTTAATTAAGACTATATCCGCAAATGAATAGCTTCTAATGTGCTTAGTTGTATCGAGTTATCGGGATTCAGATTATTGGTTCTGCTGAGGGTAATATGAAACATGAAAATTACTACGTTACCAGGCTATTATGTGGTCTTCTGGTACACGCAGTGACTGGGTTGTGGAAATATGCAGTTACTGTATGTAAAATGCTGGTATAAAGATGAAGCCTGCATTTACTGTTGGGAGTGGGGTTGTGTCCAGGCAAATTATATTGGCTATACGTTTTTATTTATTTACTTTTTTATTTATTAATTTATACTTTACTGTACCCCAAATTTAAAAGTACGTACAGAAAACCTTAAACTAAAAACATACAATTGGCAGCCTTATCGCATTCCGCGATCTCTTCCAAGCAACCTGGAAACGTACATTAGCTTTTCGAAATAAAATAAAAACCGGGACTCTACCTGGTCCAACTGAGAAGCTAAACCTTACAGGGTACTTAAAATTATTATCAATATTGGTCCAGTCATTTAGGAGGCGTTTAGTGTCAAACAAGTACAGAAGAATAATTATGATATGTAAAGATAATTAACACATGATACAGTAAAAATCATTCCTATTTGCGTGTCCTTATCCCAATTTATTTGAAGTCGGTGCTTCTTCGAGCCTTCTCGCGTCCCTACTGGTCGTCATATTAGATTGAGAGGAAAAGCTGGCGGCGAGACTTTGTATGTAAAAAGTCATAATTCGAGGTTTGGCTCTCGACAGTTTTCTCCTCCAATATTGGACCGATATAAAAGATATTTCACAAACTGAATTAGAAGGATGTATACTGTGTCTCTATGTTTTCTTTTTGTTAGGGTGCCGAACAAAAAACGAAACCCGGGTTTCACTCGGGTGTCTGTCTGTCTGTCTGTCCTCCTGTCAGTTTTCTCCGGATCCACTGGACTGATTCTGTTGAAATATGGTATAAATATGGACTTCTGTGACCCAAACACGGACATTACGTAATTATTACATTTTTAGTATGGGGGTCACTTTTGGGGGTCAAACTAGAAAATTAAAAAAAAAGTTTTTTGAACAATATTGTGTGACATATCAAATGAAAAGGCTTACTGTAAGGGTTTTAAGCATATTTTTTTTTTCATAAATTTTTAGGGTTCCGAAAAAAAAAGGAACCCTTATAGGATCACTCGGGTGTCTGTCTGTCTGTCTGTCTGTCTGTCTGTCTGTCTGTCTGTCTGTCTGTCTGTCTGTCTGTCTGTCTGTCTGTCTGTCCGTCTGTCACAGCCAGTTTTCTCCGGATCCACTGGACCGATTCTGTTGAAATTTGGTACACATACGGACTTCTGTGACCCAAATACGGACGCGTTACGTAAATTATTAAATTTTTAGAATGGGGGTCACTTTTGGGGGTCAAACTAGAAAATTAAAAAAAAAAGTTTTTTTAACAATATCGTGTGACATATCAAATGAAAGGGCTTATAGTGAGGGTTTTAATTATTTCTTTTTCATAATTTTAAAATAAATGGTTTTGAAGTTATTCAAGAAATAAGACGAAAAATGACCATTCCCCCCCTTATCTCCGTAACTACAGAGCCTAAAATTTTGAAAAAAATGGAGGTAATAGATCTTTACCTAAAGATTACAGGAAAACCTATTGGAAGTCTGTAGTGTTAAAATAACACGTTAAAAAAATTAAATTCATTCGGAACCCTTTGCACGCGAGTCCGACTCGCACTTGGCCAGTTTTTAAATAAATGGTTTTGAAGTTATTCAAGAAATTAGATGATAAATGACCATTCCCCCCTTTTCTCCGAAATAACTTAGCATAAAATTTTGAATAAAAAATGGAGATTATAGATCTTTTTTTTTCATTACAGGAAAACCTATAAGAAGTCTATAGTGTTTAAGTAAGATGTTAAAAATAATTAAATCCGTTCGGAACCCTTTGCACGCGAGTCCGACTCGCACTTGGCCAGTTTTTTTTATTAATAATTACCAAAATTTGTACACTAGGGCTTTGTTGACAGTGATTTATCGGACAATTTTGAGCATTTTGTGAGAGTTTTAGTGGTTAGGTTATACGGTTAATAAATCATCAAAAAGGAAACAGGGAGACAGTATATATCCTTCTTACTCAGTTTGTGAAATATCTTTTAAATCGGGTGTATTTTGGAGGAGAAAACAGTCGAGAGCCAAACCTCGAATTATGTCTTTTTACATACGAAGTCTCGCCACCCGCATTTCCTCTTAGGCCTTGGACACGAACTCAGCGGCACGGCGGGCGGCGCGGCGGGCGGCGCGGCAAGTTACACATACATCTCTGCATTTGGCGCGACCAGCGCTGCAGCGGCGCGTTCAAATGCAGGTAAATGTAAGTCACCCTTTTATAGATACTAATATTATCCTTCACACAGTCTATCCATTGTATCGTGTGGCACGTGATAACTACACATAGTTGATAAATGTTTTAGTTTGCACATAATTTTAATAGAATTTGCTTTAAACATCTGAGAACATTAGCGAAAAGCGGACCGTGTAATTAATTACTCCGCATTTAATGTAATAGGAACACCGCACACTGGCGAAAATCTTGAAATAATGATACGTCATTTAGTTCATGATTTTCGTCAGTGTGAACAGACATTATATAAAATACCATATTATAAAATAAATTGTTTGTGTTTGTTAAAAGTAATCTCTGAAAGTATAACACTTACCCGAAAGCTGCGCTATCGCTTGGTAACATTTTAAGCTACTGTTAATCCCGAAAAAACTCGTGGTTGTCTTGGGCTTAGGCTAGAGGAGCGTAACTACCGAAAATATACACATAGTACACAATATTATATTGTATTCTTTAGAATAATTACAGGTACTGTACAATTATGTAAAAAATTGCGCTTCAAAAAATATGAAGCAAGAAATAAAAGTAGGTGAAGGTAGAAACTATTCAGAGGCAAACAACATTTCATTGGTATTCAGATATTAAAGTGATGGAACCATAATGTTCGTTTTCCACACTTTGAATTGATATTTAAAGTATAACTTGACTTACCGTCGGGTCTCATAATTTTATGATATCCAAAAGTTGCGCAGCTGCAGAAACACTGACCATGTTGCTGTGTGGCAAGGTAAATGGAATACTTGTATTCATTACGTTACATATTTCTTAAACTATACTCTTCTGCAACTAAATCTGAGGATTCTATTTTTTTGCTAGAAGATTTAATCCAGTCGTTACCACCGGCTTTGTGACCACTGGTAACAAATTGAAAGAAAAACTACTCATTTGTTGCCAGTACTAACATACCTCTATAACACACACTACCTCTGGTGTCCATTGGCTTTATTCAGCTGTCCCATAGATCTTACCAGAGTCATACCGTAACTAGGTATATGCAGTTAAATTAACAGCTCCACAGCCCAGTATCCGAACCTCTTAATTAAACCACACGCTCCGGTCGCAATCAGAGAGAAGTGTCGAATCATTGCGTTGATTAATCGTTTTAATCCTCAGCCCGAACACAAAACATTCATTATATCACAAAACATCTGAAGCCTGTACCCGCAGTTACCTCAGCCTTCCATTACCACCTTTTTATACTAAACTTCTAGACTCAATTTAGGTGAATGGCCTTTTTCTAATTAAAACTACCGCTAACACAAAGTTGCTGTCATTGACCGTTTTCGATTTTGTAAAGGCGATGGATAGTAAAAACGATGATTTAGTTAAGGAGGAATACTTGGGATGAGGAACACTTTTATAATGCGCACAGCAAAGGAGTGGAACGCTCTGCCTGCGTCTGTGTTTCCGAACGCGTACAACCCTCTCTTCAAGGTTTACGGCTCTATCTTTAAGGCTCTATCATCGGCTTTGTCTTTGTCACCTCTGACCTAAACTAGAGCCAAGAGCAAACCGAAATCAAATAAAAAGACGGCAAATAGAGATGTATGTTAGAAAAAGGGATGCACCGAAATAAATTAGAATAAGACCACCCTCTAGGGCGGGACTATGTTCGGGATTTCTTGATTCTTCAGTAAAATTGTATCTATTGATAAAACTTGTGAAAGTCACAGCTATTCACACACGTATCTGCTCCAGTACGGCAGTGATTTTAGTAGGCGTTTCGCGCAACGTACCCGGACGTTCAAAGCCTACCTTTCAACGAGAACAGATGGCTAGATGGGGTAGATGGGTAGTGGACAAATCTTGCTACAAGAGAACAAATGGTACGTTTCGTGCAGTTATTAATTTTATTATTGTGTTGTTTAAGCTGGTAAATTTATCATTAATTTGTCCGTTATCGGGTTCCGCTTTATTATTAGAGTGCTACATTCTTTATTAAATTCAACATTGCTTTTTTCGTGAAACATTTTATCTTTTTTTTTTTATTTGAGCTGTATTTAATGTGTTCTTTACTTTAATTTTTCAGGATCTTGATGACCAGTACATATATCGTCGATGGAAAACTTACTTTTAACTTATTTACTTTGTCTACAAAATGACATGCAGTGTGATGAAAGTGATTGTCGAAATGTCAAAATTGATATTGTGATAGCGCTTATCAATCCAATACTTTTTTGACTCGACAATCGGTATCGCTGATATTTTGGCACTTTTTTAAAGGCTAATAATGATGATAATTTCGTAAGGCTCCGACTCGACTAATAAATTGATGATGAACGAGCAACTCTAATTGTAAAATATTTATGCCCGGTTTCTGAGGTAATTTATTGTTTTATTAAACAACCAATGGTGTTATAACTAATAGCGTCAATGGACAGATAAACGACTAATAAAATACTGTAGAAACCGAGCATTAGTAATAAATCACAGACTTAAAACATTCAGTTCATTTATTAAAACTTGAGCTGACAGTTCAGTTAAAACGTCAACCTAGCTCTCTTTCTTCGATGTCTGTATTGTTAAAGGTTATGTTGCTTAATGCACCGAATAATAATTATTATGTTCTGTAATAAAAATACAAAGAAAAGGCTAGCAAAGTGGCAAGAGAGGATCAGCTACAACCGTAGCAGATGTGCTACGAAAACGTAGCC
This sequence comes from Lacanobia wlatinum, assembly GCA_947578705.1. NCBI lineage: Eukaryota > Metazoa > Arthropoda > Insecta > Lepidoptera > Noctuidae > Lacanobia > Lacanobia wlatinum. The sequence goes on from OX388037.1 coordinate 11,002,887, forward strand.
GCGTAGCAGTGTCGTCATTGCGTACGGATTCTCGTAGCTATTTGTACTATTATATTGGTAGGTTTTAGGTAAGCGATGATGTGGTCGTCAAGTACTTAGTCGTTTCTCGAGTCCAAATTCAAAAACCAAATGGTAATGGTAACCGAATAGGCCACTGTAATGAAAAGTAGTCAAACGATTTATTTTTAGAAACGAAGGGTAATAGTATATTTTAGAACCACTTGCCACAGGAATTTAAAATGATATCACTAGCCGTGCACGTGCATTCTTTTTTTACTATTGATATACCTATCAATAGTAAAAAAAGAATGCACGGTCATCCAAACCAAAAGTTTATGAATAATTTCAGATTAATCGGTAGGTACAACTGTTTTAACCGGGTGGACCCCTTGTTATACTGATTAAAACTTTATTTCAATACGTCTTGCATTTTTTTCGTTTCTGAACGATTGCACTATAGATTGCATGGCAGATAATATTTTTCAACTGTGGACACCGACAGAAAAAAAAATTCTTGTCAACATTACGACGCTCAAAAGCGAAACTGAAACTCAAATTTCATGGTCCTAAATAAAATCTAGGCGGGGCTCAACCGGTTAAAGTCCACTTGCAACTTAATTTTAGGAAAATGAAAAAAAAAGCCTTACAAAATTGAATAAAACACTTTTGGATTACATAGTATAATTTTTATGACCATTTAATGTAAACACGCCAATCCTACATTTCGTGATCCATTCCAATTGACAAAGTATAATTTAACTTTTTCATTTTATTTGACATGCATGGAGTTGGCTTTCCATTAAAAGTTTCCAAAAGTCTGTATTGTAATGGGATTATTACCTTGTGTTTGGGAAATTGAGTGATTTTTATTGACTGTTGTAAAAATTGTTTATAAAAAAAGTAAAATAACTAATTTCGTATTTTCCGTTTGGGGTTGAAACCCTAGGACAGTAGGCTCTTGTACTCACAGCATTTTCAAAAACATTTCGAAACGACTGGTTGACACTTCCTGTGACCCAAGATCTGTAGTGCTATTCTGTAACAACATTTTCGTATCTCGACAGTGAAATCCTAGGTGAGTTTCAAATTAAGACCTTTATGTTGTATGCAATAAAGCTCATTTTGTGAGTTTTATCACTCGGGTGAAGCTCGATATCGAAATAGTTGTTTACAGAATAGACTAGCTGGCTTTGCATTGTCATTCAACGTGGCAACGCCGCCAGTCTCTTGGGCTGATAGCGTTGAGGACGAATTTTTGTTTAATGCTATGTTTTAGTTTGTTGTAAGTTTTATGTAATTGTTAATTTTAGTTACTATAGAGGTGTCTAATTTGTAAATAAATATTTCGTAGATAACATCAAGATTTTCAGAAACGTTGATTGGTTACTTGCCTTGTTTAAATGCGTTTATTCATCGTCTTTATGTCTGCATGTGTACAGTTAAAAAAAAACTCTGTTGTTTGATAATTAACTCAAGAACTCTTACATCGGGCTTCCTTTATCACCTTTTCCTGTATAGTATCTTTGACAACACAAGGTCACAAGGTACAAAGAGTACTTTGTAACAACGCACTTACATATGTAGGTACCAACTAAACTAGCACTTTGGAAAGTAAACAAAAACAGACAAACAACCTACGTATATGCCACCGATATATAAGAAAACCGAAATAATTATTACACTATTTAAAACAAAACCCAATCGAGTCGTATATCGTGTCAAGTCGATCGTATTAAATTTTTAGTTTTATATTATTATTATTATCTATAAGCCATTATTTGCGTACATTAGTGTAGGTGGCACGTTTGCCTAGTCTTTAATTTTAGTCTGTCACACATTATATTGTAATGTGTAACTGTTTTATGTCCCAAAAAAGTAAAAAAAAAAACAATCAATAATTAAATATACTTTTGTCTCATCTTTATGCTAAAGACAATGATCAAGGTCTATGTTTTTTAAACAAATCCTTTTCAAATATTTACTTTGAATTTAGTTCGCAAACTGTTTGATACGTAATCGAACTAGTCACGTATCTAGCTTATGGACAGCAAAACTATTTAATATTTCCTTATGAAAACATAGTCACTGTGCAAATCGAAGAAATCATTAGAGATACTTGGGTTTAATCTTGGAATTCGTGGGAGAAGTTGAATAACAACGCAGTTAACAACACAGCTTAATCATAATGATTTTAAATTAATAATATTAATCATAATATTTTTATTTTTATTTGGAATAATTCTACCAGGCATATTACCATTTCTATATAACCTTAAATTAAAATATTGTCTTAAAAAGTCAATAACAAAATGTTGTGCTACAACAGTTAGTGACAGAAACGAATTGCTGTAAAACCGACTCGACGTAGTCTTGTCTGCCCTACCCCTAGAGTGTGAGGCGCGGGTGTGAGGCAGCCCGCGAGCTGAGGAACAGGTATTATCGCAGCTTCGGCTTGCTGGCCGGCTTCTCAGGCCAGCCTCAGCCACCACGGTGAGCGTTAAACCATCTGCGACGATAAGTTCAGAAACCATGCTTGCTGCATGCGTGGTGTATGCTTGTTTGGATAGTTTTGTCCTTTATCCCCATCGCCATATCCCGCCACTATCGCTTCTCCGGGCTCCGTCAACCGGGCCTGAATGAAAAATTTGCTTGACTAGAATTTACCTGCGTTGTTTTTGTGAACGCGCTGTAGCAGGGTATGCATTTTATCAAAGGGAGGAATTGAAACGTTTTGAAAGTGTAACTTGATAAAATGTTTTTTTTTTTTTTTTGTTAATAAGTTTTATATTTACTAAACAATATGAGAACAAAAACAACACAAACAAAAATCAATGATTTAAATTTATTCAAAGTATGCGTAATGATTATTCTATGAAATGATAATACGAGTAAAATTTTATGTGAAATAAAATTCTATTAAACTGTTCTATGAAAACGTACAACCTTATTTACTTTTGGCCAATCCTAAACTAATTGAAAAAATCTATCAGTGTTGCATCTTAGTAGCTAGCCCTTACCTAGTCCTGTTACTTTTAACACCACAGTCCGTCCATTGTTTCCTGGTGTTCCCCAGCTAGCGTCATGTTACTTTTTTCGTCTTTGAAATGCGGTACTTACGGTTACCTTGACTAGGTTATCGGTCCACCTTGTGAGAGGCCCTCCAATGCTGCCTCTTTTTTCCATTCTGTTTTAAGCCAATACAATAAATCTATTGAGAAGAATAAAAACGCTATTCAACTCTCTTCATAAATCTATCTCAGATTTGTTTTTGTTTTCTAAAAGCACCCTAGGAAATGAATAAAGTCTAGCCGCCCGGGGAAAGTGGCAAATCACCTTTCATACTACTGAGAACGCTCCGTCATTCTGACAAAGATAGTCTTTTGAAAAGAAGACGTCCATTTGGAAGACAAGATAAATTAACTTGGCTGGAAATAAACGCGCCGTGGTCAGGTCATTGAGGTTATTCTAAGCGGGGAGGGGCCTGTTCAACAAAGGAGATTTTTCAAAATTTGTACTTGGGTAGTCTGATAGAAGCATATGATACAAAATAATAGTTAGGATTGCAATAGGCGTATTTACAGGTATGCATAACAGGATGGAAAGCTTCGCATCTTTTATTAAAAAGTGACTGCCCGATACGATGTTTGCAACTTTGATTGCACAATGTAGGAGATGTGTAGCGCGAAGTCTATTTTGTAGTTCGTAGCGTCTGTTAGGCTTCCTCTATACAGACGTTGCTACAAGCTCAACAATATGGTTACTTTCGAATAGCCTCCTTTTTGAAGCCGGTTTAAATCTGCTTTCGACGAATTATTAGCGTACAAGACTTACTTCAACTGAACTATTCATCAATCTGAATCCTCGGAAGGTCGTGGCATCGAAAAGTTTCACAAAATTTAGGGGTTCCCAAAGTCGCTTTGACATTGTAATCCTAGCTATTTCAATGTCCTGTTTAACGAACCATTTGATTAATTGATAACGTCAGTTTCCTTCAGTAAATCCGGTAATTTGGACGATTTATTGGGAATTTCCTAATTCCATGTCGCAATTTGACACCCAAAGTTGAAACGGGTTGAGTAAGGAATCTGATGGGAACCATTTGAATTTCAGGCACCTTCCAAAATGAATTGTTTATACTCAAAACTATCAACAATACCTATTGCAATTTTTAATCAGCGGTTCTCTTCTAATTCAAAAATTATTTATTCAAGATATATATAATATATATATATATTATAGGGAGAAGACTTGATGTGCTTAAGATGCAACTATTTATTCAGTTAAATTTAGATTTAACTGAATGAAAAGCAAAATGAAAATAAAAAATATTGCAAAGAATATCACAGCGAGGGTCGGAATTATTACTACGATTAGCCTCCATTCTTCCAGATAATATAAGGGGCAAATATCATTAAAATGTTCAGAATAATATCGGCTACGGACGCCTTGACCCAAATATCTTGTACGTGACTTTTCTCGCCTGTGCTCGAAATTCATTACCTCTCTTTTATTAAGTTGGGACAACGTGTAGGGACTAACATGTACTGTATAGATAATATATTGTGAAAAGATTCTTTATTCCGTCATTTAATCGTGCGCAGGTAAATTGGTGGTATGCAGTTTATTTTATTGGGGGAATCCCAGACAACAGTAACAGCAAGTACGCTTGTTTTACAGAATGTTTATCCTGTTTTAAATATGAGGTGTACAATCTATACTAATATATAAAGCTGAAAAGTTTGTTAGTTTGTTTGCTTGAACGCGCTAATCTCAGGAACTACTGGTCCGATTTGAGAAATTCTTTCAGTGTTAGATAGCCCATTTGTCGAGGATATATATACGGGAATAGGATATTCCTACGGGAACGGAAAAAAACGGGATATGCGCGTACGAAGTCGCGGGTAAAAGCTAGTAAAGTATATAATAAATAAAAAATAAATAAATTAAAGGCAAGTCCATAGGTATAATATTACGCTTTCACCAGTTTTGTGTGGTGGGGCTGCCTCGCATCTATAACACTTCAGCACAGGCTTCAGACGTGTTTTCGGAACTTATTTGCGAATAATGTGCATTCGCAGGATGCGAACCAAATCCGACAGCATCCGGGAAATTTTTTTGATAGGCTGTACCGCTTCATTGGGGGTCATTGCTCCAGAATTTTAGGTAGAATACTGAAGCAATGATCCATTATTTATTTATGATCAAATATGTTATCACCACCAATATTGTTAAGTACCCTTGTATATTTTACCAACGCCTTATTAAACTATAGTTACAATTTTATTGTGTTTTGCTCATAGTTACTCCAAATAAAGAATTTAACAGTAAAACACAAAATTAATTACTACTTCAGTGAGGCAATCTTTTAACCATCGTAATTATGCTCAAATGCTCCAAATATTTGCAATTTTATACACTTATAAATGCATTTTTAATTCATATTTGCAATAAAAAAATGAACATCGCGACAAAATGCTTCCCGAATATTTTTCTATGGAATACTCGAATGCGGTCTCATTTATTGTCGCCGCAACGTTGTAGAATATGGTTGCGGTATGTATGTATACAGTCTCCTTTTATGATGTCATTTCTGTTCGAGTATGTTTTCTGTACAAATTGCACTCAAAATTGTGCTACTAACAGTAGAAAAGGCGCACTGCAGCATTTCCTATGCGAGGAGTTTTCAGATACTTGTTATGTAGCTAATGGGGCTAAAAAATGGCACTGATTTAAAGAGGCAGTTGTAAATAGCGGTTTTGGTAAGTTAAAAATTATAAATGGCACGTTTAATAACTAGTTCAGCAGTTAAAACTAAGCAGTAAAGTAAACAAAAATTAGTAATAAAAAATAATGAAATGGATCAGTGAATATATATTGAGCAGGAAAATAATTAAAAGGGGTGGTAAAAATTATTGAACGAGCGGTTACGTGTGGGCAGTAATAAATCGGAATTTGTTGGTAAGAAATCTCATTCTAAGCAATTCTATAAACAATGAGGTGGTAAAGTAGATCCTGAGTCAAATTGCTTATTACCACTTACCAAGGTAGCTTGACGTATTACTGTTTGCAAGGTTTAAAGTAACCTAACACAAATTGCTGATTACCACCTCACCAAACCGCCGAACTATTTATCAAACCGCTCATTCCATCATTTTTACCGCTCATTCAGTTATAGTTTTAGAATTGACAATGTATGATAAAATAACCGACAAATTGATTTTTAATTACTGTCCATGTTTTATTGTCGCAATAATTAATCAACCGCCATTAAATTAAATAACTACTCAATATGTTTTTCAACTGATCATAATAATATCTTATTTAAATAACAGCTCAAAAAATTAGTTCCCCTAAAAAATCTCATAAGTTTTTGAACACAATTGTATTCGTGAATTAACAATTCTTTATTCCAACGAAATGTCACGTAATCCAACTCCACTTAAAAAACGTTGCTTGTACCATGACATGTTGTAAAAAATACTCATTCTACCCGTCGAAAAAAGTAATTGAATCCCGAAAGGTCAACATCCAATCACCTGTAGATTTATATTACAACCTGTGTTGTATAACTGGTCGATCCCGGGGAATATCTTTACAACCGTTTCAAAATTGATTTGACAGTCCATGGAGATTTTGTTCCGATTGTTCCTGAAATGTCAAACATGATAACTCTGGAAAGGGACTGCTGCTAACTGTCAAGTATTAGCTTATTAGCCACTTTAGTAGAATCATATTAGGATCATAATGTTAATCATACAACAATCTGTCAAATTTCATTTTCATCTTTATCGTTAAGGCACTCGTCTCACCGCTGCCGGCGATCAGCGAGCAGCGAGTAAAGCTTCACACTCGAAACGAGTTGGCGAGCAGTGAGTAGCGAGTGAAAAGTTTCGATAGTTTGGCGCTCGACTTTCAGCGAGTGTTTTTGTGCGACGGACTTTTACTCGCAATACTCGCTCTCGCCCGCACTATAAGTAGAAATTTCCGCTGTTTGGTGAGTTCTGACCGCCAAGCGAGCATCGCCGAGCGAGTGTCGCTGAGCGAGTACAATCTTTGATAGCTCTTGGTGCTGCGATCAACTAGAGGCCGCTCGCCGGAATTGTGAACAGCCAGCTATCGACTATGATTGTATGTGTCTCTTTTACTCACACGATATCTATATCTTTTGTCCCTTTCCTCAGCGAGCGATTAGTCGATAGCTACTCGCTTCCTCGCCGGCGGTGAGATAAGTGCCTAAAGCATTAGGTTCAAGACTGATTGGGAAAATTTCACAGATCCGGGTAGCTTGATGTGCTTTCTGATTCTACTAAAGTTCTCGCACTAGGGCCAGAGAATCCATTTACTTCCACTGTAGGATTTTGGGGGAAGTAACTTGGAACGGACGGATCATAATAATATTTAAAAAATCGTATTCAGACTGCCTCCACTTCAGTGATCAGTCAATCAGCCAGCTGCTTCATAATTCCCATTGATAAGAAAGCGGAATCGTATTATTGAATGCTTTGGAATTCACTCGTTCGAGATCTAATTGATTTGTGTTTGATTTGATTTCAAGAAATTGAGTTGGTTTGTAAATTGGTTGAAATTGAACCTGAATGTTATTTGTTTTGCTAATACCTTTAAAAAATTGGGTCAATTGTAAATTAGACTACCTGGCGCCTTGGAAAACTCCACATTAAATAAACATTCGACACAATTTATTCGGTAGTTATACTGTACATGCAATACTGTCACTATACCAAACACCAAATATCTCGATCTCATCAGTAAGAGCCAGTCCACACGGCGCGTTGCGTTGCGTCGTCGCAGCGCTGTCCTTGCGTTGTTTTACATACAAATAACCAAGGTGTTCACACGGCGCGTTGCGTCGTCGCAACGCACACATGACGGACAGCAGCCCCCGAGACGAAGCGAGAGGGGGTGTACTCGTGCGACGTCGGAGCGGCAGCGCTCAGTTGCTTGTGCGTTGACAGAGAGGATACACGGAAGCTCATTTCGTTTTACGTTTACGTTTTTGTATTTAGTTTTATTTGCAGGGTAAAATGAATACCATTGAAGAACTTGACATAGATTACTTGATTACATTGATACAGGAAAGGGAAATTATATGGGACAAGTCAAACGTAGATTTAAAAAATAAAAATTTAAAAACAAAAGCCTGGGAAGACATAAAAGTTTTATTTCCTGATTACGAGAATTTCACAGCTGAACGAAAAAACAAAGTTGGTGAGTTCACAGTACAGATATTTATGTTTTTTTTTTATTTAAGAGGGCTTTCAAGATTTTCTTGCACCGCCAATTCCGCGATCAGTACAAAATTAATATCTCGACACTCTAAAATTTTAAAACTAAGGGAATCTAGATTAGCGTGAGTACTATTTTATTACTTAGCTCAAAACTAACCTAGACTACGCTGAGTAGGTATAAAATATTAATTTTTTACTGATCGCGGAATTGGCGGTGCAAGAAAATCTTGAAAACCCTCATAATACAATTATACCTTATTTAGCTGCCAAGGCAGAGTTCCTCTAGTCATAAAATAGGTCGCATATTGCTGTCTTATGACATTCGGTGCTGTCTGTTCTTCATGTGCGTGTTGTATTGGGAGAAATTCATCAACACTTATAGCAAATTTATCTCTTTGTCTAAAACCATCTCGATCAGCGACAAAATTGTGTAATACACAACATGCTTTTATAATGTCAGTAGCGAAGTCATAGGACACGTCTATCGGTCTGTGAAAAATGCGCCATTTGTTAGCCATAATCCCAAAAGCGCATTCGACATATCTTCTGGCTCTGCTTAGACGGTAATTGAAAACCTTTTGTTGTAAGTCGAGATTTTGACCGCCATATGGACGCATAATATGTTTGCTCAGTCCAAAAGCTTCGTCACCCACAAATACATACGGGGTTGGTATATTGCTACCAGAGAGTGGCTGGGGTTGAGGTAGTGGTAAGTTGTTGTTAATCATTAGCTCGTACAGTTTAGAATTTTGTAATATGGTTGAATCGCATTCTTTTCCGTATGCACCGATGTCGACAAATACGAATTTGTAATTTGAATCCACAATAGCTAGCAACACAATCGAAAAAAAGGCTTTATAATTAAAAAAAAGTGAGTCACTATTTGCAGGATTACACACGCGGATGTGTTTGCCGTCGATGGCACCAACACAGTGAGGAAAATTTGCCTTTACATCAAAACCCCTCGCTATTGTTTGGAAACTTTCAGTTGTCAGTTCAGGGATGTTGTCTCGAAGAAGATTGGTCCATATAGCACGACAAACTCTTTGTATCATATATGCAATAGTAGATTTTCCCCGTTTGAATTTGAAATGTAAATCAGTTATTGAATTTCCACTTCCTAGGTATCTGAAACGAAAATAATTATTATAATATGCATTTATGAGATAGATAGATACCCGAAAAAAAATACTGACATATTCAGACATCGATAGCAAATAACTTTCTCTATGTAACCAATTAATTCTGGAATCGCGAAAAAAATAACAGCTGTTGCATACATTTTGACTCAGTAGGTATTGCTTTTTGTATGTAACAGCTGTTATATTTTCACGATTCCAGAGTTGGTCACATAGTGTTTGTTAACGATATCTGAATATGTCATTAAATTTTATCGAGTAATTCACTATGTATAAATTATTAAATCATGTTTACTATTGGTTTTGCAGGTAATGATTTAATAAAGAAATGGAGAAGTGTAAAAGATAATTACTTCAGATATTCAAAAAAATTAAAAGAAGCATCAAAATCGGGCTCAGGCGCTACGAAACTGAAGAAGTATCATTTATATAATCAACTTCTTTTTTTGAGAAAAGTGGAACAAAATGCCACCGAATCTAGCTTAGACTCGCCTAGAGAAATCAACAATGAATCTACGTCTACAAATGATGACATTACCACAGACAACACTCCGCGCTATGTTCCAGTCGCGCGCAAAAGGGCAATGCAAATGGATGAGTTTGAAAGAGAAGGACTAAAACTTCTCAAGGAGCCGGAAAATCGTCATATGTCCTTTTTCAGAGCTATATTGCCATCTATTCAAGAATTTTCCGACCGAGAAACTCTCCGTTTCCAAAGTAAAGTTATACAAATTATAGATGAAATGCGGTATGGACAAACATCATCATATGTGAGTGGCCCATCAACGTCTCACCAACCATCATATGGGTATCAAACAGCAAATTTTCAAAGTACATACATTTCTGATTATAATAATTCAATTACATCTCCAGAAACATCTCAAGCAAGTGAAGAAACTGAATACGATTTTTCTAATTTGTAATTACTGGATGATATCTCTCTTAAATAATGTCTAAACTTAAAATTATGACAATTGCTGATTATTTGTGAGTTGATTACTAATTAAACAAACCAAAAAAACTGTTATATTTTTATTACTTAAATATATTTATATAGTTACCTTAAAGTAATTCCCAGCATTTCTACTGGTTCCACTGGATTCCTCATATTAGTATAGTTTTTTCGTATGTGTGGTTCTAAGGACTTCAATAAACATTCGAAGCTGGATACACTCATTCTAAAAAAAATATAAAACTTCTTTTCGTCTAATAGCAACTCCCGATATTCTAAAAAAAAAAACTGTCCATCACGATTTCTTAATGAAATGAAAGGACTGATCCAGTACCGTCTTGTGATCTTGCGTCGATTTCGGCGGTGACGTAGTAATAGGAGCAATGCTAGACGTCTTTTCCGATCCATGATTTGCTATAGACTGACTGCGAATTTTTTTCAAAATGCTTGCCGCAACTGTGCGTCGCCGCTGCGCCGACGGAACGTTAAGACTGCGTCATAGTAACGCTGCGATGGCGCAGCGCCCGTGTGGCCGGCTATGCGTCAAAATATTTGCGTTGCGACGACGCAACGCAACGCAACGCGCCGTGTGGACTGGCTCTAACTGGGGTATTAATACTAAGCAGGCCTTACTTCCGCCCGTCCCTATTTTGGAAAGGGCTTAATCTCCGCTATTTACCACAGCCAGCCATATTGTATTGTACCGGATTAGTTCTTCGATAGACAGGATTTATACTGAATAAACGTTTCACTTGAAATTTATGTTCCAACGCCAATTAAATGGGAGTATCAAGTGATATATTTAAGTCAGTTGTGGTTGAAGGGTTCAATATTTCATCAAACCCTGACTTTGTTTGTGTGAAAATTAGGCTCACTTTCATCTAATATGAATCAAACTATTTTTTTAGTCCATTAATTCTACAGTGTGAGTTAGAATTACTCACACTGCAAAATAAGTGAACTAAAAAAAGTGGGACTGAGCGGATCACACTTACAGGATGTATCAAGACCGATGGGTCAGGATTCTCACGGAGTGGGTGCTAGACACAGGTGCTAGAGGACGGGTGGAGGTCGAACAGAGGCAGGCCAAAGAAACTCTGACGGGCTTATTCCTGATGGATTGACTAAAGAAGGCAAAACACAAAGAACGTTTTAAAGCTATGGGCCTTTGTCCAGCAGTGCGACAATTATAGGTCAAACATTAAAAAATCTACTACTGATCATTCATACCATCAAATCAAATACCTTTAAAAAAAACCGGACAAGTGTGAGTCGGCCTCTCAAACTGAGAGTTCCGAACCATAAACGTTTCTAGTATGGGAGCCCTCTTTATTATTTATTTAATTCGATTTTGTTGTTATAGCGGCAATAGAAATACAGCGACTTATTACGGTTTTTGAGATACAACCCGCTGACAGGTCTGTCTGTCTGTCTGGACGGACGGACGAATGAACGGCAGAGGCTCAGTAATACCTTTAGATACGGAACCCTAAAACGCCAAGACATCAAATTACGATATCTCAATATCGACATCTTTTTACCATGTGCTGTTCCAAATGACAGCTGAGCAACAATCCAAATGAGCGATGAATATTCTGATGGGTTGTATTGCAAATACCATCGAATTCGTCATTAGTACCTTAAAGAAAACTGACTACACTTGGAAATGAATGTATAACGAGCCGTATGTTCGATGACGACATTTCTATAGAAACCTTTTATGGGGCCTATTTCACACCCTCAAAGGATGAATTTTCAAAAGTTCTTCTTTGGCACACCCTCCTTATCTGAATAACGAACCCTACTGCAAAATTACACTCACTTGATTGGGCTCTGCGTTACCTAGCAGTGAGCTCAGTAATTTTTGTTTCTTAAAGAAAACAACTGTTAAATGTTACCCTTCTTTATAATATTTCAGTGATTTATTAACATCAAACTCTTAAAGGCCTCAAATCCCAGCCGTTTGTACGAGATGCATCACTCGTTTAAGCGCCCGTTGCCTGAGAGGAAGAAACATCGTCACAATCAAATCGCACTCCCAATTTGTCTCGAACATCAGTTTCTAGAGCGGCCAAAGTGAAACTTTCCCGAAGTGTCATCCTCGGTGATTCTGTCAGACCTAGAATTAAAAACACATAATAATTAGGTGAGCACGGAAATTACTTTACAGTAATTTCAGAACATTTGGAAGAGTAGAGCACGTATCACCAAAAATTGATTTTTATTTATTTTAAACTAGCTTCTGCCAGCGGCTTCGCCCGTGTGGTCCCTAGGGAACATACTCCCGGGATAAAAAGTAGCCTATGACTTTTCTAAGGCTCTAGACTATCTGTGTACCAAATTTAATTTAAATCGTTTCAGTACTTTTGGCGTGAAAGCGCGACAGACAGACAGACAGTCAGAGTTACTTTCGCATTTATAATATACTAGCTTCTGCCAGCGGCTTCGCCCGCGTGGTCCCTAGGGAACATATTCCCGGGATAAAAAGTAGCTTATGTCCTTTCTCAGGCTCTGGACTATCACGCTACCAAATTTCATTTAAATCGGTTCAGTAGTTTTGAGGTTAAAGCGAGACAGACAGACAGACAGAGTTACTTTCGCATTTATAATATTAGTAAGGATTACTAGTAAGGATTACTGGATTAGAAAAAAAAGAAGATTTGAACAGCTAATTTTCTTTTCCGATTTCGTTGTTGGTCCAATTGTAAAAGTTGATCATTACGATGACTACAATGAACCTTAGGAGTATTGTAGTTTAATTTCTAGATTGCATGAGGAATGATAATATCCTAGATATAGGATAACTAAGGTTGCCGATATAGGCTGAAGAATCGCCAAACTTAAGTGGCAGTGTGACACTGCCACTTAAGTTTGGCGATGTGCCCTGAGGCACATTGGTGACAGAACACTTAGTCGATTGGGCCGAAAGGTTCTGGAGTGGTGACCGCGTCCCGAAAACCGCAGCGTGGTCGAAATTGCAATACTTAGTGAGGCTTGTGCCAAGGAGTGGACGTATTTTGACTGATTTGATAACGAGCCGCTGACAGGAGCTGGTAATTTACAGCGGAGCCGTTGTGACGTCATGGGCCACATAAAGTGAGATAACCTACCTTCTCTGATACACCTAGCAACTTCAAGTGCCTCGTACACCAAACCCGCACTGTTTTCAAAATTGTAAGGAATTTTCGAAGGGCGTAGCTTAAATTCCTTCATGGTTCCGTCGCTGCAAATCATCTTGTCAGGAAAGTGAAATGGTGGCCTCAACTAAAAATTAAAGATTAATTTTAAATTGTTAGAATTAACTTACGTAGAGTAGGTGTCAAATAAGTCAGCAACAACGGCCATTGACCCACCGGTCTACATTTATTGACATTCTTTATTTCAAAAAGGAAATTAGGACATATTTAAAGCACTCCTGAATCGACATTTATAGAGATCACTTACATTTTCCAGTAGTAAAAACGATTCCTAATTTATTTTTGAGTACCTAAGGAAGGGTCGATGTCATCATCATCATCATCATATCAGCCGAAAGACGTCCACTGCTGGACATAGGCCTCCCCCAAGATGGGGGGGTTTGCCATAATCGCCACGCTTGGCGGGCGGGTTGGCGATCGCAGTGCATGGTGTTGAGTTTTACAGAGAACGCTGCTGCCCATTCTCTAGCGAGATAGTCGCGTCTTACGACACCCACGGGATGTGAGGGTCGATGTACTGTGTTGCAAATTTATCTGGCGCCTACCATAGACACCAGAAATTTTAACTTTATACTTATTTTAAAAGTAGGTCTTGTAGCCAAATTGTAGAGGTACGAGTATTATAACTTAAGTCGAGCTTTTAATTCAGTTTGCAGTTAATTCAAAGATTGTTGTAAACTGTTACGTAATAGTCATAACATCAGAGATGTTGGAAGTTATCCCGCGGCAATGTTTTCTTTCTTATTCTTATTGGCTGTTGCTAAATTAAGGAAACTCTCTGGGAGTTTCTTATATATAAGGGTTAGCCGGAATATCTTTTATATGAAGGGTTAACCGGAATTTTGGACTGACATATATGGCGCTGCTTCTTTGGTCTGAAAAAGACCTTGATTTTAGCTGTAGAAGTCTCTCAGCTGAAATGATTAATCATAATGATGAAAAATGGTTTACCGTAATCCGTGATTTAGTTCCGTACACCGTAGCTTTGTTAATCAGCTGTAGTTGAGTGTGTGTATTGAGTACAGCTCGCTTGCCGCCCTTATATTCCAGGACAATCGTCTCCGTGTAATCTACGCCGTCTTCGTTCACGTTGCCGGTAACATCGATTTTGATTGGCAGTTCTTTAAATATTAGTTGTGAAAGCTGAAGGACGTAAACCCCAACGTCAAGTACTGCACTGCCGCCATATTGCTTTTTACTGAAAATAATTATAAATTTTGTAAATAAACTTCGAAGCATGTCGATTGGGAACCAGGCTGGTTTGAGGTGACTTAAAAATAGTGCCTGTAAAAAGAAGTAGTAGTGAAGTCGATGTCAAAAAACGAAATAACCAAAAACGCCGACTTCCGAAATTAAAGTTATTTTATACTTTTGCAGTGTTTTCTTTTTGAAAGTCGGTTATATTTTTATTAAAAAAGTTTTACTTTTGTAGTGTTTTGTTTTTGGAAGTCAGTTATATTTTTTGTACAAAAGGTTTTTTAAATTGAAATTAAGGCTTTTTTGACAGATTGCAACTGAGATGAAAATGCGAACGTTGCTTAAAAAATAGTAGAATGAGGGTTACCGTTTTTGTACTCACCAGTTGGCGCCATTTTCGAGTAAGGTTCTTAATCATAGCATTAAAGTTGTTGTTACGCGCATGTGGACAAAGATAGAAGTGATAAATGATATTTATTTTGCAAATAGGTTACAAGTAACTCTTTTACACGTCAATTTTTTTTTGACATATTTATCTAGATGAGGCCGGATGTTTCCTAGCTGACTACCCTGAGAAGAAACACCGAAACAAAATCAGAAGGAAAATAAAAAAAAACAAATAAGTAAACAAACTCGCGCTAATAGCCAACCAACTGTTTTTGACATTTAAAACCTCACGCTACATTAGCACCTCTAGTAGTGAATCCAAACGCTATAGCCCTCATTAAATTGGCCCTCCAGTCGTACTAAATAGTTTTAGTATCATTTTGGGTGGGAAGCTAGCTTTACATTAACCTTTTCGTTCCACTAGGTCATTACAACAGATGCGAATTTGAGTCTTATTTCTGAGAAGATAATAAAAAGATTCGCAATATTAAAGTAAGGTATTGCTTTCTATTAAAACAGCCATTCATTTAATTCACCACTGATAAAAAATATAATTGAACTAGTTGAGCGGCGCAACTTCGTCTGCTCCGCTCCTATTAGTCTTAGCGTGATTATATATAACCTATAGCCTTTCTCGGTAAATGGGCTATCTAACACTGACAGAATTTTTCAAATCGGACCAGTAGTTCCTGAGATTAGCGCGTTCAAGCAAACAAACAAACTCTCCAGCTTTATATATTAGTATAGATAAAATGAGAAGTAAATCACTCACTTAACCCTTTCACTCTCACTGAAAAATCCCAAGTTTGCTTCCAAAAACTTCACTTCTCCGATTTCTCCATTCTCAATCTCCTTCATCATTTCTGCGTACGCAGGAGAGAAACGAGACCACACGGCTTCCATGAGGAACAGTTTCTTATCCCTAGCCAGCTCTATCAGAAGCTCGGCTTGACATGAGTTCATGCATAAGGGTTTCTCACACAGCACATGTTTTCCATTCGATAGGTACAGTTTGGCAAGTTCGAAGTGAAATGGATTCAATGCTCCGATGTACACTACATCTGAAACATAAATGTTAGTTAGTTTGAATCGAATGTTTATTGAATCAATCTATATATAAATACTAATATATAAAGCTGAAGAGTTTGTTTGTTTGTTTGCTTGAACGCGCTAATCTCAGGAACTACTGGTCCAATTTGAAAAATTATTTCAGTGTTGGATAGCCCATTTATCGAGGAAGGCTATAGGCTATATGTCATCACGCTAAGACCAATAGGAGCGGAGCAGTAATGAACATTGTGACGCAGACAAAGTTGCGCGGGTCAACTAGTATTATATATAAAACCAGCTTTTTCCTGCGACTTCGTACGCGCATATCCCGTTTTTTCCCGTTCCTGTAGGAGTTTCGGGACATCCTCTCTTAGTGCTTCCCTACGCTCCCCAAGCAACCGATATGTCAAATTTCAGCTTTCTACGATCAGTACAGTACAGTCACTCAGTCAGTCAGTAACGGAAGAATCCTAATATGTTTTTTTTTCTTTGCTGATGACTGAGTGACTGACAGACAACGCACAGCCGCAAGTGCTGGTAGAAAGCTGGCATGAAGCTTCCCTACATTCCATCGAGGAGCACTAAGAGAGGAGTTCCCGAAATTCTAACGGGAACGGGAAAAAATGGGATATGCCGCCAATGTCTTGCGAGTTCAATATAATAACATCTTCAGGATGTTGTTGCGTCTACCTCGAGACTGTAGTGCATCCAGAATGTTCGCAGAGGCGCGGACAGATGGATATCATGCGATTATACGCAAGAGGGTCGCCTCTATTTTCCACCGCGTGAGAGGTAGTAGCAACAGCATACTGAAGATGATTGCTGGCCGCCTTGACTGCCCTATGCAATATAAATGGATGAGGACGACAATGGGCATTTGAATTTTGTTGTAAGTATATAATAAATTAACTATAATTTTAATAAATGACTAATTCTGATTCTTTTAAAATGTATTCTGAATGTTTTTTTTTTATATAGTTTAATTTTAACTTTAATTTATTATTTATTGACATTTTAATTATTGAATTGTATTTTAATGTTGTAATGTGTATATGGATTATTCTGAATTAAATAAATTATTATTATTATAAAACACATTGTTTTGTCTGAGCCTGAAAACCTAACGCCTGAACAGCTACTCAAACTTTATCACAAGCAAGTTCGATCGTGTATAGAGATCTGCCAGATATAACTCATACGTGGTGGACATCCCACCCATATTCACAAAAAGCTTAAAAACGTTCGTTTCAATTGTGAATACACTTAAGGAGAGAATTTTCTGCCAAAGTCTTTATGTCAAGAGTGAGTAGCTTGCTTCCTGGTAAGCATACTCCACTTTTTCGTTTTCTCCAGGTTAGATTATGACAAAACCCGAGCCTATCAACAAAGCTGTTCAAAGCAGATTTTTGGCCGAAGGGTGTCGTGTCTTGACGTGTCCGCGGCCAGCTGCTTGACACCAGTCAACGAAATACGACGCCGTCATATCGTGTGCAGTAGTTTATAGTTTAATCAATAGGGAATATGCACGATAAAAATATTAATTATCTATACATTTAATCTAAAAATATACACAAAGATAATACTAACAGTGAAAACATAACACTCCATTTTTTAGGCAGTCGTGTAAAAATAGAATCAAAATTGCTCGAAAAACAAACAAGATATAATTATTTTAAACAAATGTATCTGTCCCTCTCGCGAAAACGCTGTTTTCTATGGCAGCTGTATAGGCGCCAAGAACTTTGACGTCACAATTCATATCGGACTTCTCTTTCTATTTGTAAACTTTAAGCTTTATAACTTCATCGCTGATGAAGGTATTTAAAAAATAATTTCATAATTGTTTATTAGATTTAATAAGAATTTCATTTTGCAAATAAAAAATGGCATGCATATTCCCTATTGTAATATGTATTACTTTATTTATAGCTGTTATTGCTGCTTTATTTATGTTTATGTATTTCATTTTATGGACCCTAGATGCTTGAAATAAAGGATTAAATTAAATTAAGTTAATGAATAATAATGAAATAAAATTAAACTAGTGCTAATTCCAGTCTTCCACAAAAGTTGTTTAGAAAAATGTATTATTATGTATCTAAAAACGAAAAACGATGCCGTCATTTCGTGTGCAGTAGTTTATAGTTTAATCAATTGTAATATGTATTACTTTATTTATAGCTGTTATTTTTTTATGTATGTTTTTTTCATTTTATGGACCCTAGATGCTTGAAATAAAGGATTAAATTAAATTAAGTTAATGAATAATAATGAAAAAATAAAACTAGTGCTAATTCCAGTCTCCCACAAAAGTTGTTTAGAAAAATGTATTATTATGTATCTACCAATAGTCTGTAAGGCGTTATGGTAGAGAAAAAATAAACATTTATGTTATATGATCTGGTGTATCTTTGCGGAAATTAATAACAAGCCTCTTGAGCGTGAAGGCTCGACGCGGCATTAGTTCCTGAAGATTCAGTTACTAGGTACAAGTTATCATTGAGAGTCACTTATGTCGATACGAATGTGTTAGTACATCCGTCACATACAAGACGAACGGCGATGCGCCACCGGTACATGGTGGACATCCCAACCACACGCACAAAACGTTTTGGGAACACATTCATAATGATAGCTACAACCTGGGAGTCTTTAAGTCAAGAGTGAATAGGTTACTTCTAGGCAAGCGTGCTCCATCTTCGACTTCATCATCGCTTACCATCAGGTGAGATATCAATCAATGCCTATCAATAATAAAAAAAAAATACGTTCTAGCATAAGATATTGGAATCAATATAGCACTGATAATGTTACTCAACCTTGTAAAATCAAGTATAGGCATAATTGTAGTGATATTAGATTGTAGTCTAGTCAAGAAGTTTTTTTGTTCAACTTGTTTCAGCAGGCTCGAAAAAACGCATGTTAATGATTTTTGAAAAAAAAACTGCACTCGAAAAATTTGCTATAGTTGTACAATATAAACTGAAAAAAAGGGTGTTCGGTTTATAAAAAACTGGCCAAGTGCGAGTCGGACTCCCGTGCAAAGGGTTCCGAACGAATTTCATTTTTTTAACATGTTATTTTAACACTACAGACTTCTAATAGGTTTTCCTGTAATCTTTAGGTAAAGATCTATTATCTCCATTTTTTTCAAAATTTTAGGCTCAGTACTTTCGGAGATAAGGGTGGGAATGGTCATTTTCGTCTAATTTCTTGAATAACTTCAAAACCATTTATTTTAAAATTATGAAAAAAATATAATTAAAGCCCTCACAGTAAGCCCTTTCATTTGATATGTCACACGATATTGTTCAAAAAACTTTTTTTTTTAATGTTCTAGTTTGACCCCCAAAAGTGACCCCCATACTAAACATTTCATGATTTACGTAACGCGTCCGTGTTTGGGTCACAGAAGTCAATATGTGTACCAAATTTCAACAGAATCGGTCCAGTGGATCCGGAGAAAACTGGCTGTGACAGACGGACAGACAGACAGACAGACAGACAGACAGACAGACAGACAGACAGACAGACACCCGAGTGATCCTATAAGGGTTCCTTTTTTTTCGGAACCCTAAAAATATCTCAAAAACTGATTAGAGATTTTTGAATTCTAAAAAAAGATTCATAAAGAAGAGAAGATTTTCTAAAAAAAGTCTAGACTCCCGGAACTGCAGAACCAAAATTTATAATTTTCCCGGAGGGATGAAAATACTGCCGAAAACTAGCAATTAAACAATAAAATTGATTTAAACATTTTAAATACTAGCTACCGCCCGCGCGTGAATGTTGTAAATTATCGCAAGGTCCCGGGATAAAAAATATCTTATTTGTTATTCCAGACTATAATCTATCTCTGTGCCAAACATCGAGACGTTCAGCCGACAGCTCTTACATATCACTAATTCATGTACACATCACCTAAGCTTACACGATGATAATTATGTTCACTCAACTTAGGTGGTGTGAGCATGGCGCAGTTCAGTTCACGCTCACTCCGCAGTTATATGATGACAGAATACACTGGCTGATCTGATTACAAATCTTCTTTTACTGATAAAAGCTAGGATATCACAGAACACATACACCATGTGTAAGTGGCATGTTGTGTTGAAGTCGGCTGCCAGTCGTACCGGATGCATCTGTATAGCAGTATTTTACATAGAGTGTCTAACATCTGTCCTCCATAACACAGTACCTGGATAACAAGGTACGAATTCATTGCATCGCTCGGACCAACTGCTTATCGATACAGATGTTACTTTTATGTTATCTTGGTAAAAACTCAACTAATAATATCCTGTTGACATCACATTTTGTTTATGCCGTTATTATCATGTTCTCATTTAATACCTAACGCAGACCAGATATATATAAGTCAAAGGTTATTTAGCCAATAGTATATAAATGACACAGTATACTATTCGAGTGCGGTAATACACATCGTATCATTAACCATGTGGCAACTAGTAGTTATATCTGTGCTTTTAACTAGTGTTTATGCGGACATTCAAAACTTTTATGGAAATTGGACATCAGTGATGCAATTCCCTGACCATTTCCATATTCCAACGTGTCTCCACTTTTCAATCTCCAAAGAAAACGACAGACACTGTTCATGTACTGACGGAAAAGACTCAACGTTCTTGGAGTTTTACTTTCCATATCAACAACATTCAGAAGAAAACCGTCCTCAGATATCAAATGTTAGGAAATCATTCCCAGTCCTCGAAGCAAAGACTGCAGCAGAAGTCTCGAGCGATTTGGTTGCCGCCTGCACGTGTGGCGACAAAGATTATACCAGCCGTGTCGTTGTAAGGAGGATCAATGATGACTACTTTGTACTTTACCAAGCTAACATGGCGGTATTGCAAGCAAGAATCATTCAAACTGCTTCTGAAATACAGAACATTGCTAACCAAGTTGATAATTTGAGCGGAAGAAAAGGAAAAGTGATATGTTCACAAGTTTAGTGCTTTCATAAAAGTATGTGGTTTTACGCTTTAAGAAGGTATTTGTCCGTGGTATTACTTCGGTAATATACAAATATCCAATGTCTTTTTTTATTTTTGAGAAGGTAAATACGTAGTTATCACATACTATGAATGATACTTTATTAAGGCGCGATAAGATCCAATAACTCTCGATGGCCTCCCATTTGAAAGACGCATTTTATTATTGTGACAATAATTCTGCAAAAAATACCTTTTTACGTACCTATATAAAATGATTAATAATAAAGTTTATTGTATTTTTTTATTCTGCTATTATTTTCCTCACACGAATGAATCGTCTAAACCAAAATTTCACAACTAATCCAGTATTATTATCTAAGTATACCTGAGTGCAGAAATTGGCTCCAGAGATCGAACAATTTCCTGTACAATGTACCTACATAAATTATCTTCCCTTTGGTGTTTTGGTTTATTTTTTAATAATATTAGAATAGACAGTATAGATGGAAAACACTTACTGGAAGATGAATGAACAATATCATGTCAATCAATTATGAGCAAAAATATACTAACGCGATTTTTCAATTAGTTATGCAATAGTTAATTAACATTTTTTTCACTCACTGTCATCACAGGTTTATCACTCGGGTGTCTGTCTGTCTGTCCGTCTGTCACAGCCAGTTTTCTCCGGATCCACTGGACCGATTCTGTTGAAATTTGGTACACATATGGACTTCTATGACCCAAACACGGACGCGTTACGTAAATTATTAAATTTTTAGTATGGGGGTCACTTTTGGGGGTCAAATTAGAAAAATTTAAAAACAAAGTTTTTTGAACAATATCGTGTGAGATACCAAATGAAAGGGCTTACTGTGAGGGTTTTAACTATGTTTCTTCATAATTTTAAAATAAATGATTTAGAAGTTATTCAAGAAATTAGACGAAAAATGACCATTCCCCCCTTATCTCCGAAACTACTGAGCCTAAAATTTTGAAAAAAAAATGTTGATAATAGGCCTTTACCTAAAGATTACAGGAAAACCTATTAGAAGTCTGTAGTGTTAAAATAACATGTTAAAAAAAATAAATTAGTTCGGAACCCTTTGCACGCGAGTCCGACTCGCACTTGGCCAGTTTTTCTATCGTTATTCAGAAACTGCTATGCTATTGTCTTTAAGTTCAATCCAGGATAGAAACATTTCCTCGTCATTGAAAGCGACGTCTATTTCTCTATGTATCAGTTACATAGTTTCAAATTAATTTTCAATGAATTACGAAAAAGTGACTAGTAAAAAAATATTTCACTTTAACAAAGAGAGCAAAGTACGTACCAATCCCTCCACTATTAGCCATTTCTTCATAAGAACCGAATGTTTTCTTAATGTTATGAATTTTCGCAAACTCGTCAGCTTTTTTCTTGTCCCTGGCTGCAATGGCGACAATCTCCTGATCTCCTTTATCAGGGTAAGAGTTGACAGCGTTGACGAAGTCACTGCAAATCTTGCCCGCAGACACAATACCCCAGCGGATAGTCATCTGGAGCAAAATAATATAGAATAAGCAAATTTTAAAACTGTTTTGAGGGTTCCGTAACCGAGGGGTAACCGACGAAACGTTATTACTGAGCCTCCGACGTCCGTCTGTCTGTTCATCAGCTATATCTCATGAACCGTAATAAGTAGGCAGTTCAATATCTCGGTCTATTGTTATTTCTATTACCGCATTTAATAAAGAATAAATTAAAGATTTTTCCGGTTGATTTTTATAGTATGGAACCCTCCGTGTGTGGGTGAGACTCGCACTCTTCTTCGCCAGAAAGAGTGGAAGGCCATGATAAAGACTGTTTAGCCGAGGGACAGTATAGGTAAAAAAACTTACTTTTCAAGTTCTCTGGATGAATATAGTACACTATAAGTAAGGATTTGTGAACAACTAATCTATTTTAGAACCAAACTGGATATTTATTATGCTAGAACTAACAGCATCAAGTACCCATTTGCCTATCTAATGAGTATCTATATCTCGAGTAGCGATACCAACACTGATAAGTTCTCAAGTATGGTTAAACTTTAAAATAGACTCAGATACTAATAATATTAAACTAAAAATAAATTAAGTTGTAACTGGTCGATTTTCAAGGCTTAGCCAAGGTTGCAATGCGTGCCGAGGTCAGTTCGGGGATGGGTGTCCATTATCCATTTTATTTCAAGACCCCAGAGTCTCGCGAAAAGTACGTTAAGCAGTGTTCCCTGGCTCATAGATTTACGAATGACTGAGATATCTTTGACAATCAGTCGACATTGGCAAAAGCAATTGCATAGTTTAACTCCGCCAAGCCAAACATCATCATCTTTGGGACGGATCTGCCAGATAGGTACCAGCTAGATGCCCTTGAGTCAATCGAGAAACGAGCCAAGAGGATCACCGGCAATGATAGGCTCGTCGAGTCGAAGCTTTGAGCATCGACGCGGAGTTGCTGGCCTGTCGGTTTTCTATAGGTTGCATTTTGGGGAGTGTGCGACGGAATTGCATAATTTATTTCCGCCAAGCCCTTTCCATCATCGAACCACAAGACGTACGGTGATGCGCCACCGGTACATGACGGACATCCCACCCACACGCACGTCACGTTTTGGGAACACATTCATTGTGCTTACAGCTAAGGAGTGGAATTCCCTGCCAGAGTCTGTGTTTCCTGATAGCTACAAACTGGGAGTCTTTAAATCAAGAGTGAATAGCTTATTTCTAGGCAAGCGTGCTCCATTTTCGACCGCATCATCGCTTACTATCAGCTGAGATAGTGGTCAAACGTGTGCCTATCAATAGCAGAAAAAAAAAACCTTTTGGATTCCTCATACTTTAGTTGACGCCAACTATGTTGAGCAAAACATGCTATGATGAGTGCTGTAAAAGATCCTTGAACCTAGTAAGTTCAACCAATTGCTGGTTTAATGTGCGATTCATTCTATTTAAACTCGTTTTTTTGGCTATATCCCAGCCCTAATTCGGTGTAATTTGGCAATAGTTATCCACTGACCTCGTGTCAATGGCTTCTTAATGCCCGTTAAGTCTAAATAAATCCGTCTACCAAAATGCATTCGATGGCATTTGGAAAATTGGAAAGGTCGTCCATGACGAACTAATTAAACGGAAAAAAGCATATTGCCAACTTTATAGTGTTTTGCAATATCAGACTAGCTAACCCGCACAACTTCATCTGCATCACATTTTTCATTAATGCTCCTATTAGTCATAGCGTTATGTTATATAAGCTTCTAGCTTTAGATATATCGCATCGCATATCCCGTTTTTTCCCGTTCCCGTAAGAATTTCGGGAAATCCTCTCTTAGTGCTCCCCGACACTCCCCAAAAAACCTACATGCCAAATTTCAGCTTTCTACGACCAGTAGTTTCGGCAGTGCGTTGTCTGTCAGTCACTCAATCAGTCAGTAACGTAAGAATTTTATATATATTAATATTGATAGCCTTCCTCAATAAGTGGGCTATCCAACACTAAAATATTTTTTCAATTCGAACCAGTAGTTCCTGAGATTAGCGCGTTCTACCAAACAAACCATCTCTTCAGCTTAATAATATTAGTATAGAAGTATAGATTATCCTTACTCCTTCCTACGTACAAAACCACTATATTGAGGACAAACTAAGTGAATAAATACAAAACGTTTACTAAGTTTGCCCCGGCTGAAATTGCATTTTTGCATGACACGGTACAAAGTTTGAAATTGCTTTCGATCTGAGTGTACTTTTAAAACTTTCAGGCTCAGTTACCGCTCGCAGTGGCACTTATAAACTCCTTTTGATATACTATTGTTTGTATGCGGGAACAATAATGCTTGTTATATATTAAAGTTCATATAAGTTTCATTTAAAGACTCAACTATAAAATAAACGCAAAATAGTGGAATAAAACTAAAGGAACTCTATTGTACTTACCCTGCATAACCCTCAAAAAGTCCCGTGAAACTAGACCAAACTAACACCTTTTTTGGAGAAGAACAATACGCCAAGGTATTTGTACTAAACAGAAAAAAAGGCTGTTTGCATACCTAATTTACGTGGGCCTAACAGAAATGAGAGCACGTACAAAAGCGGTGGAAAAATATTCGCAGATAAAATTGAACAAACAATCGGAAGGTCGATTCCCTTTGCACAGGATCAAGTGAAAATATTTGATGGATTCGACTTTTTAATTGAGAGATTTCGTTTGGAACTGAGGCATTTGACACATAAGTTGTATTTGAAATGATTCCTGCAATTATTGGGAACAGTGGTGGCACAGTAGCTACGGCCTCGATTCACAGATTTGGTCTTAGCTAGGTCGTGCTTTGAACCCAGACAGACACATTGGTTGTACCAAATCGACGAAGAAAATTATGGTGAGGAAACCAGCTAGTCCAAGAATAGAACCATTCTATGACGTGAGACATCCACCAATACGCATTTGGCCTGCAGGGTTGGCGGCGTTGATGCCGCTACATCCAGCTACCATGACAGCGGCAGCAACACCGCCACCGTACGATCCATTCCCTCTCCAAGACAGGAGGCCTGTGTCACAGCAGACGGAACCTTATAAGCTGATTACAGTATTTTTACCCGACTACGCCAGAAGGAGGTACCTATCCCGTCCAGTGTATCTATGTCCATATATTTCTTTGGCACGGCTTGATGGATTTTAGCTTGAGAGGTGTCGTTAGAGTTGTCTTGATTGTGAGGGTGATACTGAGTATATTAAAAGCCGATTTTTCGCGCCATAATGTCTTCAAAAAAAATATCGAGTGGGGTATCAAAATAAAGGGCTCGCGGGAATGATAACAAAAATGTAACTCACTAAAATGTAGGAAATAAAAAAAAATACATGTGTCAAAAAAACCGAACGCTAAAAACGACTAAAAAGTTTCAAAAAAGTCACTTTTCAAGCAATCTGATGCAGTTAGTGGCATCAAATCAATGTGGAAGTAAAACGGTCGGATTTTTTATTTATTTAAACATTACAAAACACAAAAATACAAAGACGACCGCACTTAATTACTTCTTACTAAAATAATGACACGTAAAATATACTTTTAAATAGGTGACATCGAAATCATTAACGCAATTCCAAAAATAAAGGCATTTACTAACACATTCTTTGTCACAACATTATGGAATGTTTGTCAAAATTAAGCCACAAAATTAACGCCTCGTCCTAAGATGACACTTCTCGTTCCGGCGCTGTTCAACATAATAGGGAAGGCCTATAAAAGCAATTTGCTTGCAAGTGGCTACGGAGGCGTTTTCAAGTACTCACGGCGAAATGAATAAGTCTGCAGGCAGGAAACAACAACGATTTACAAGGCAGCCGAATCTATTGAAGAGTAAGTGTGTTTTTAAGCAGAAAAAAATTGTTCTCAATTTTATTTTGCTTTGAAAAGTTCAACGCAAGGGTCCTCGACGACGCCCATCATACATAATGTCGCCTCTTACTTATAGTTCACGACATGGTTTGCGATTGTTATGTAAGCATTATACTCTAAGTAGTAACTGTTGTCGAGCTGGTAACGGGAACTAAAGGGACCACTTAAGTAGGTACTATTATTAGCTGTATAGTGTATCCTAATCTTTTTATCCGACTGTACATGAAAGAGGTTGACGCCTTATAACGAGATGACTCGCGGTTAAATATTAGCACAAAAGCGATGCCGACGGCCCTTCGTTCGCCTCGGTTTGTTCGCGGCTTCAGTACTTCGATTCGAAGGAACGTTCGCAAACAATGAACCATGGAGATCTGTATGCGGTCGTTGGCGTACCCCTGATAGGAACACGAATTGTTTTCTGATATTTTTAGTGAGATCGCCAATTCCATTGTTTGGTTTTGATTTAGATTTTTCCTATCAAAAGCATTCAGGTTTTGTGGTAACCATACAAGTCAGGAGCGTATATCGGTTATCGTAACTTGTGACGTCCTATAGCTAAATAGGTGGACTTCAAATGGTGGCTGCGTGAGACCGCGAATTTTTTTTCGAGATTTTTGGTTGGTTCCATAGTGAAAGTTGTTCATAATGGTGAGTACAATGACCCCTTAAGAGGTATTGCGTTTATTCTGTTACACGTTGTATAGGACCAAATTTTGTGGCGCTTCTTGGGAGAGGGCTAACATAAAGTGCAGCAATTGACTGCGAACGACTGAGGTGATTGCTTGATGCAGAATAACATACTGCAAGTCAATGTTTGCTTCGGCTTTGTCTTTCCTTTTTGTCGATTTGCAAATATTGGTGACCATTTTTTTCGTCCCGAGTGCTTCCACTAAGAACTACTGAACTGAAGAACTAGAAAATACTTCATAAGCGAAGCTTAAGCAGCCACAACTGGTGTTAATTAACTAAGTAGATTCTTTAATGAAGTACCTATTCTTAGGTGAAAATTTTTAAAAGCTTCTAACGTAACCCCTCATGCAATTATTCTTGAGACACAGCTACTGTGTATCGGTTGACAAGTTGAAACACGCGCCGCCATTAACAGTGGCTGAGCTTAATAAAATATGTTCGCACGTGGCCCATCTGTATCAAGTTTAATACTCCATAGTAAAAACGTGTCATATGTTCTTGAAAACATAAAGAATAACGTACAGTCTATGCTTATGACAAACGTGAAGATCGTGCAAATAAACCCCCGTATTCATGGCAAACATTTGTTTATAAAACAATGCTGAATTCATGTGTTGCTGCGTTGCTGTTAACATGTTGCTAGGAATACTGCGTGTTGTTCACTGCATGCTGAAAAGTTCTGGATCGAAGAGCCAAAACATTATTTTATAACTACAACGTGATTGCAACCAGTTTATAAACATGAGAATAGTGTAGAGTAATGATGTTATAATGAATTTAGGCTTAGCTTCACCAGATGTTCACCGCGGAATTACCTACCCGCATTGATAAGGCGAAACAGGAAAGAGACGGCCGTCACACCCTGCAACGTGACGTGTTAGTGGGTGCCCATCACCCATTCATCATCATCATATCAGCCGAAAGACGTCCACTGCTGAATACTTATAGGCCTCCCCCAAAAGGGGGGATTTGCAATAATCGCCACGCTTGGCAGGCGGGTTGGTGATCGCAGTGTATGGTGTTGCGTTTTACAGAGAACGCTGCTGCCCATTCTCTGGTGAGTCCCTTAGTCGCCTCTTACGACACCCACGGGAAACGATGGGATAGTATTATTCTTTTACGGCACCATACGGCACCGGCCGACACCATACGGCAAACCCACTCACACGTCTAAACTACCTCTAAACGACCTCATCGGAGAACATTACGGTAGACGAGAGGTGTGAAATGTGGAGGCACAAACGCTCTACCCGTCCGCTCTTCATGACCCCGGCAGGACATCTCACCCTTGAACGTGAACAGCAGCGGCCTTCCTGGAAATCTCTTAACTGACTGCAGACCCAGGTTAGCCGCTGTAAAATTTATTTGGCCAAATGGGACATTCTTCACCCATCCCAAACGCAATGGCAGTGCGGAGCCCCATCGCTCCTTCTTCACAGGACATGCATCACCTCTTTAGTTGTCCGTCGTGCACAACCACCTGCATCGTCCAAAATCTAAACAAGGCCAATGATAGAGTTGTACAGGCGACGAGAAAAGAAGAACAAGAAGAGTACACCTACTAGCTCGGGCAAACACAAGAAATTTTTATTTGAACAGATTTTAACATATGTTATGTTCCTGCAACTTTGTTGCTGTTCATCAACTATGTAGATCAACTGTTGTTAACAATGTTTAATGAATGTAGCTGTGAATATGGCTATAGATTGTAGCAATGAATATAGCTTAGCGAATAGGCTTACCTGACTGCTTTTCAAAAATATTGACAGTTATAGTAGGCGCCAGATAAACTTGCAATAAAGTACCTACACTAACCTTTCCCTAATATACATTCGTAGAAAAATGGTTCATAATTTATTGTCCCGAACAATAAATTATGAACCGTTTTTCATTAATGAAGAACGTAAAGGATCACGATAGAAGTCGATTCAAGACAGCTTTATATCTTTATTTCAGTTGTTGATAATAAGAAAGTCAATAAATGTATGTGGGTCAATGACCGTTATAGGCACCTGCCATAGAACAGCTATTGAGCGATTGGAGATCTACGGAGACCTCATCTGATTTGAACCTGCAGTAATTTTTTCGCAAAAATTAAATTATATTCCCTGATTATTACGCCCCGGTTGATGAAATTATGGGAATCTATGTTTTAAAAGAGACGATTTTGCAGTCATACTAGTAATATCATGCTTTTGCAACGCACTAATCTCATAGCTTTGACATCCAAATAGCCAATGTATGACAAATTAGGTCCCACATTGAACCCTGTTTGCATCCGTGTTTGGCACTGAAAGCACATCAAACGTAACGTTAACGCATATTAGCGCGTTAAACGGTGTGTTAATGATACGTTTGATGACTAGTGTCGTATGGTTAGATCACTTAGAGGTGTCTGAGGACTTCCACGAATTCATTAATGAGCTGTAGTGCTATTCTGTAACAACATTTTCGTCTCTTGACAGCGGAACCCGAGGTGACTATCAAATTTGTATAAATATAAGACCTGTATGTTGTGTTTAATAAAGCTCACTTTGTGAGCTTTGTCACTCAGCCGGTCGATTCTGTCGACATCTCACCGTGACCACATAAGTGGAGTGAACGACAAGTGAGTTGTCACGCCATCTTGTTTGTATGGTTTGACAGCTCACCTGTCGTTCACTTTGCCCAAGTGTTCACTTCGATATGTTTACAGAATCGCACTGCTGGTGAAGCTCGATATCGAATAAGTTATTTACAGAATAGCACTGCAGATACAGTACTATTCTGTAAGTAATTATTTCGATATCGAGCTTCACCTGAGAGACAAAGCCCACTAAGTGATCTTTATTACAAACAATTTAAGTCGAGAATTTGATACCTCACCTCGGATTCCGCTATCGAGACACGAAACTGTTGCTACAGAATAGCAATACTGTATGGCTATGTATGTAATTTCTACATGGAATATACTGAAATCAGTTGTAGTTTTATGTTAGGTGATTGGAGATCAATACGCCGTGGTAGGCAGTTAGGAACTCAGGGCTGCGGAATTTGTTCGAAAGAGTCACCGCGGCTCTGGAACGCAAAGGGCAGTGGGTTTTAGTCATTAAAAGTCTGACACTCCCTCCTACTTCGCCCAGAGCGGAACGCCATCCTCAAAAAAAACTGCCCAAGTGCGAGTCGGACTCGCGTGCAAAGGGTTCCGAACGAATTTAATTTTTTAACATGTTTTTTTTTACACTATAGACTTCTTATAGGTTTTCCTGTAATCTATGGGTAAAGATCTATTATCTCCATATTTTTTCAAAATTTTAGGCTCTGTAGTTTCGGAGATAAGGGGAATGGTTATTTTACGTCTAATTTCTTGAACAACTTCAAAACTATATATTTTCAAATTATGAAAAAAATATAACTAAAACCTTCACAGTAAGTACTTTCAATTGATATATCACACGATATTGTTCAAAAAACTTCTTTTTTTTCTAGTTTGACCCCCAAAAGTGACCCCTATACTAAAAATTCAATAATTTACGTAACGTGTCCGTATTTGGGTCACAGATGTCCATTTATGTACCAAATTTCAACAGAATCGGTCCAGTGGATTAGGAGAAAACTGGCTGTGATAGACGGACAGTCAGACAGACAGACACCTGAGTGATCATAAGGGTTTCGTTTTTTGTTCGAAACCCTAAAAAAGGAACTACCAATTCAGACAAAAAAAAATACAAAAACCAAAAGTACGCCTTTGTTATCTGACGGGTCAAATAGAGGTTTTTTTTTTTAATTGTACCACATTTCGCCAGTATGCTAGGTCTCTTTTATGAAAAGATGACTTAAAATGTTTAGTCAATGAACATTTGGAAAGCAAAATAGCATTCAAAGAAAAAAAACTTTCATTGACGTAATATGGACTAGTAACGGTTATTAGGTATAGTACATCAAACAAATTTTTGTAGGTTGTAGGTTTTTCGAAAGTTAACGCAATCTGCCGAGCCTTTTTCCAACTATTATGGGGTCGTCTTACTGTCGATTCGGATTCAGATGAGCACAAATATTTTACGTGGAACGACTGCCAATCTGACTTCCACAAACAAAAAACTTGGTACAGTAGTACCCAACTGATATGGCTTACCGATTAACCTGCGCAAAAGATGAATTTTAAAAGCGCGGGAAATGCTGACCAATCGGCACGCTCCACGCAACGCGCTTCTTTTTCTTCTACCGCTATTGGTCAGCAGCTGCCGCTATGTTAGCGTGCGCCACGTGGCATGCACGTGAATTGCGAGTGAGACGGAACTAACAGCTGCAGTGTATTATGAACCTTATAATAGTGACATAAGGTTGATTGTAAGTTTGTTTTCCTTCGTTAATCTTCGGGGCCATACTTTCTTTTCTGTGCGAACGAAGATTCACGACGCGCTTTATCAGTTGGGTACCACTGTAATACGGTACCCATTGACATAGGGTCAGAGCCTGCCAGGGTTGCGGAATTTGTTCGATAAGTCACCGCGGCCCTGGAACGCAAAGGGCACTAGGAAGAAAACGGATGGGTTTTAGTCAGTAGGAGTCTGACACTCCTTTCTGCCCCGCCCAGAGCGCGAGGAGTCATTTGATGATTTCCCATCCTTAAAAAAAACCCCTTGACAAGACTATCGTCTTTTCTGGCTTCTGATAACACGTTACGTCTGTCAACGATCTACAAATGACAGCTGGGGCCAACAGCTTAACGGGCTTTTCGAGGCAAGGAGTATGTGATGGATGGTCAGCCATCCACGGGCCAACCTCGGCAAGCGCTGCTTAACCTCGATGATCCTTGCGGCTGTTATTCTTATTATTTAGCCACGAACTCCTCGAATTTTTCAAAAGTTAACAAGTAAGTAATCATTTATTAAGAAAAAAACGGCCAATAGTTGGTACCGAACTCTTGGCCGTTTTTTTTTCTTATATATATATTTTATTTATATTTATACTTTGTTACCTGTATTATTTGTTGTTCGGTATTATTCTTGTATGGGAGCCCCCTTTAATTTTTAAATTAATTTAACTATTATTATTTGTTGTTATGGCGGCAATTGAAATACACACTCTGTGAATATTCCAACTGTGTGACTATTACGGTGCTTGAGATATAGCCCGCTGACAGACGGACGGACGGACAGACAGCAGAGGCTTAGTAATAGGATTCCGCTAACCCTTCGGGTACGGAACCCTAAAAAAATAGTCTTTAAAAGGAAGTAAGTGTAAGGAAATAGTGCGCCTGAGGACCCAACAATACCTATAAGTACTAAGTAGGTGCAGATGAACAAAGCTTATCACAACAAAATGAAAGCGCTGTAAACGTTTCATTCAAATAAAACCATTCAATTTTTGTGTACTGAATAAAAGAATAAAGTAGGCGATCGCCCACGGGCGGGCTTAGTGCGGAAACCTGATGCTTAAAGGGCCGAATTTTCAGTTTTAGGATTCCGTACCTCAAAAGGGAAAAACCGAATCCTTATAGATCACTTTGTTGTCAGTCTGTCCTTCCGTCTGTCTGTCTGTCAAGACCCTTATCTCGGGAACGCGTGAAGGTATCATGTTGAAATTAAAACCATATACTCAAGTTTACAGTTCCTTGAAGTGTGAAAAAATCAAACTTCTAAGTTAACGTAAAGAAAAGGTACGGCCGTTTATGCCGCAAAAAAGGATATTTCGATATTCCCTAGGGAATCAAAATTTATAGGGTATTTTCCGTTCACCTAGAACTATGAAATTTAGCAAGTCATATCGTCTTATACTATTAATTTAGGAAAAAACTGGTAACTATACATTTCATAAAAAATATAGTCTTATTAAATTAAAGTAATATGTACCAACAAATTTATATGGAACCTTCGGTGGGCGAATCCGTCTCGCAGTTCACCAGTTTTTATTTACAGGCCTACGCGTGAAACCTATTCCACTTTTTACCTTTAATAAAAATATTTTATGGGTTTTCTTTCAAACAGAATTATTAGAGAAAATGTGGGCGAAATTCACTGAAGAATCTGAATACGATCAGCGCCTCAGAGTACCTACTATTACGTAATATACTTACAGAGTGTAAGACAACACACGCGAGACTTTAAGATGGGACTCTAGTCGGTAAAACAGGTATTTGAAGAAAGTATTGCCGATGCCGTCTCGCTGCGCCATACCAAGTAAAGTGCGAAAGCGACAACTGCAGCTCAGGCTGATATTACCTGTAAAAACCTTGACCAAAAGACGTTTTGCATTCTGCTGTTTTCTTCTTCAAAACTGGACTGATCTAAAAAATAACATCAAAATTTAGAGGAAGACTATATAGCCTTCCTCTAAATTTTGATAGAAAATAATAGAAGCATAGATGCTTGTATTATTTTCTATTTTGTTAAAACATCAAATTTGTCTGACAGTCGTCTGAACATGGCGGTAAAAACGGGCTGTTCTTCTTCTTCAAAACTGGACTGATCTAAAAAATAACATCAAAATTTAGAGGAAGACTATATAGTCTTCCTCTAAATTTTGATAGAAAATAATAGAAGCATAGATGCTTGTATTATTTTCTATTTTGTTAAAACATCAAATTTGTCTGACAGTCGTCTGAACATGGCGGTAAAAACGGGCTGTTCTTTTTTTGGGTTTTTGGATTGTCATGATTTTTTAAGTTTTCATTTCATCTAGATTTTTTGGAAAAAAAATCATTGCTCTAGTAGCATTATCCAAGAAGAAAACAGCGGAATGCGTTTGTATGGAGAAAGGCCCAAGAGTTACCGACCCAAGTCCTCTCTTAAGTATGGGAACAACCCTGTGATCGTGAAAAAAACTCATGCATATTTTCTTTAGGGATGGGTTCAAAAGGTGCGTTGTAGACTAGGCCCAAATTCCTGCGGTAGAATCCTACTAAATATTTAACACTAATAGTACCAATAATACAACTACAATAAATAAATATTAATCCACTCTGTAGTAATACAACTCCTACTTATTAGTAGGCGTGGTATTAGGAGTTGTATCATTATGAGGACTATGCATGAAAACTTACCTATTTAGGGCAGAGATATTGAGACCCTCAATCTAAGGAAACTATTGGTAATAATCCACTCAGATATCAGCGTGGGATTCACATAAAACACCTATATTTAGAATGGGCCGATCTGTTTGATAATAGCCAACTTAAGAGATCAATAATACAATATACATATGTATCAGACTTTCGGGAATTCGAAAGTTATTATGTAGTTCAAACAATAACAGACATTAATATGTATGAATTTTTGATAAAACATTGGTAGTTTAGGGACTACTCTCATTTATTCAGCTTCATTCGCGTTTCGCTGAACGATTCTGGTCACACTTATACAGTTCTGCTTCTATCAGCCGCGTACAGCGTCGTAAGAATGAGAAAGGCGCTGAATATGCTCTGAAGAAGGTAAGATGTCCGTGACTACCGCAAGACCACCGACGCCAATCTTTTTTTTTTTGGTATTAATTGGTAATAATTAGTACTCGAACAAAAAAATTGGTACCTTCGTAGTTTTCGAGAAAATCGACTTTGAAGGTGGTCTGGCGGTATATTTTTATCGTTTGGCTTCTTGCAGAAGAAATATGTAAATTAAATGAAACGTAAAAAATTAAAACGACAGTGGGTCCACCCAGTACAGTCGAAGAGGCAGATCGAAGGATTGAGAATTTATCTCGCTCTAATAATTCTACGGACTTTAGACCGATAAAACTGGAAGTATAATTCACATATTAAGAAATATTTTTTCTTGGGAATTTGTTCGAAGAGATTACTCTTCGATCCAGGGGGGCTACTCTCTAACGAAATCCGTAGTTTCGGGCTTAGTTGCGGGCGGGCATTTTCTTCTCCGTATCACCTAACCACTGAGAACTAATGATAACACGATTTGACAGTTACTGTAAAATCGTGTTGTCATTCATTCTCAGTTCGGGTTCGGGACTAATCGTAAGTCTGTAGGTGATACGGAGTAGAATACGCCCGCCCGCAACTAAGACCGAAACTACGGATTTCGTTAGACGTGTACCGCACTGTTCCGCCGCGTAAGACCGCATTCGACGCTGAATGCGACGGAACAGCGCTGGACTCCATACATAGCACTCGCATAATAAAAACACATTTGTCCTCATTTTATACTTGTTTGCCACGAAAGCTGAAAAGACGCGGAATGCTGAATAGATGCGGACGCATCTCCATACTAAATCGTTGTTTTCTATGGGCATAATCTGAATAGAGCTGAAAAAGTGTGAGTACTCCCAAAATTCATTTTGCTACCTCTCAACGTGAGGATGCCTGTATAGAGTGTATGCGGAACAGAAAGTAAAGTCCCGCAAACCTCCATTGAAAAGGGAGGATCCTCGGACCGGACGTTGGTTGTTGTATCCGGTGGGCAACTGCCCGATAGTTGATATTCGAACTGTTATATGTTCAAATCGCACAGTAAACTATAGCACCACGATGCAGGATTTCATAGTAGTGGTTCAATGCTTGTTGGATAGATGGCGTTGCGTTTCTTTTTTTGCGATTTAGATTTTACTACGATGGTTTTTCTTGTGGCGGCATTGCATGCCGCTACATCTGTATAATTATGGGAATAGTAAAACTGCTTCGTTAGTGTCATGATCATAAGTACCTACTACTGCTAAGTATTGTGTCCTGAGGCCCTAGACAAAAAGCAATTCCATTAGCGACTGCGATTGTCGCAATTCCAAAATGTAAGGCATTAATCACATGACATTTCAACAGCTTTTGTCAATCCCATACATTTTTGACGTTTTGACAATCGCCTTCGTCATGCTACCGCTGAAAGAATGTCACTTGTCTTTTTTTTTTATTTGTGATGGGTTTGCTCTTGACTCTAGTCTAGGTCAGAGATGACAGAGACAAAGTCTACGATGGAGCGAGCTTACCCAGAAGGAGGAAATACAGACGCAGGCAGAGAGTTCCACTCCTTTGCTGTGCGCATTATAAAAGACGTTTGGAAACGCTTAGTGCGAATTGGAGGCATTGTAACAAGGTAGGGATGGTAAGATGCAGTGCGTCTGGATGTCCGATGGTAGAAGGGGGCCGGTGGAATGAGGTCGTGGAGTTCTTGGGCACACTCACCGAAGTACAATCTGTAGAAGACCGACAAGCAGGCAACCTTACGGCGATGAGCCAAGCTATGTAGCTTGGTATCCACCAGTTTTTCGTCACCGATGAGCCTCTTAGCTCTGCGTTCCACCGAGTCAAGCGCGGCAAGCTGATACTTAGCTGAGCCATCCCAAAGGTGGCTACAATACTCCATGCAGGATCGGACTTGCGCTTTATATAGAGTTAAAAGCTGTCCAGGCTTGAAGTATCGCTTCACCCTATTTAGGATGCCCAGCTTTTTGGCAGCGGTTTGGGCTTTGTACTCGATGGTGGCGCCGAAGTTGAGACAGGATGTCAACTCCATGACTAGGAGCTCGAGCCGATCAGTCACAGGAACAGATGCACCCCGAAAAGTAGGAGTATGGTCAAAACGACTCCTTTTTGCGGTAAAAAGACACGCCTGTGTTTTGGTGGCCTTAAAAGTGACCACATTGTCATCACCCCACTGGGAGACAAGGCTTAAGGTCGAATTTGTCCGCTCTACCATGGCCTCTCTCAAGGAATGAACTTCATCCCCGCTGGTTGTTGCGCTAGACAAGTATCTCTCTGAAACCGTACTGTCATCTGCGTACCCAACAAGACCAAGCTGAAGTAGGTCATTGATGTGCAGCAGGAAAAGACTTGCAGAGAGAACAGACCCCTGAGGAACTCCGGCATCAATAGCCATGATGTCAGAGGAGCAGCCGTCAACGACTACTCGGATCGACCGTTCACTCAGGAAGTCTGATATCCAGCTACAAAAACCAACTGGGATGCCATAAGCAGGAAGCTTGCTGAGCAGACCTGCGTGCCAAACCCTGTCAAAGGCCTTCGAGATATCGAGCGACACGGCAAGTGCTTCGCCGTGTCTCTCGATGTCTAGAGCCTCTGGGTTCGTTTCGGTTTCGTTTAGTGAAGAACTTTTTCGAAAAAGAGCTCACAGGGAAAAAGAGAGCAATTTTAAGTTTTACATTGTAACTGAAAAATATATACGTATATGTTTGTCTATGATCCTTTTTTCGAAGAAGTTCTGGTAATCTTAGTGTGCATACTAAGTTTCACTAAAAGCAGTACATTAATTTCGACTTGAAAGTTTTTATGAAAAACTGCGCGCTAAGAGTAAACGCTTTTAGAAACAACGTTTCGTTTCTCAAAGTCCTGGGATTTTTTTTTAAATTAACTGTTTACGATCCCGGGACTTTGGGACTTTCAGCTCCAGATTTGACAGTATTAATACACTGACCACAGACCGCAAATCTTTTGTATTTACTAAGTATAAGTATTATTAGCGGTCTCCCGACGCAATGACGATTGGCCCAAAGAATCGTAGCTATATTAAACTAAAAGGATCAATGGAAATTATTTTTACTGTCTAGTTTTTTTTTGTCGGGGTTTTTTTAAATTTAAAATTAAATTTCTATTTCATGCTTTTTAAACTTAATGTTCATTTCGTTAGTTAGTATTCCTCATTCCCATTCAATATAGTGTACATTATTCTACTAGTCAAGCCCTTTCATTTGATACCCATATTGTGGCAGTTGTGAAAAAATATGTAATCCGTCATTTTGTGGCGCCGGCCATCTTAGACCAATTTTCATCAAACATAGCTAATAACACTCCTGACTAATTCATCTTTCAAACAAAAAAAAACACCGGTAGCACTCCGGGAGTGCCGGCAGAAGTGAAAACTTTAGTATTAACGTTGTGTTTAATTATAAGTACAAAAATACTATCATTTATGAGGTAGAATACAATGTTTATTTATTGCGCTATCGTACACAAATATGACAATTTATATGTTACTAGCTGTGCCCGCGACTTCGTTCGCGTGGATGTCGAAAAATATCTGTTGCATAGACAAAATCTACTTTAAGTTAATACCTTGCGTATCCTGATCTCAAAATTAAGAAAATAGGAAGAGGGTACCTAATGCAGGGCACTCTATCATCTCTTCCGGTTGAAATGCCGATTAGCCCGGGTAATCTCCTGGTACATACCTACCTCGAGGTAGGTATCAGAATCAACAAAACCGACTATCGAATGAACGGTGGTAGGTAGTCTTCAAACTACGAAACAAACAAACTGATGAATAAAGTTGATTCTTAATTTTGTCCAGCCAGCAAAAAGAAACAGTTTCTTTGATTTTCCCTGACAATTGCAGATTACAGAACACCGATTAATTTTTACATTTTATGTTAAATAGTTCTACCGGGTTTATAGAATCGATTTACTGTGTAAGAAAAATCGAATTTTTTAAATCGATATTTAGGGTCGACTGAAAGAGGAGACTTATTAAATGAGGAGCTCGTAGCTTAATAATAACAGTCGCACGGGTCGATCTTCATGGTTTACCAACTCTTGCCTAGGTAGCTCTGTGAATAGGTGACCATATTATTTAACATACCGCGACTTCGCCGTGTTGATCGGAAGCAGATCCGAATATAGTTGGGAAAAGGTTAAGCATATATTAAAAAGACAGACATACCATTTGGCCCTAATTGGGGCTGACGGTCCTTGAGAGAGTAACTCTGCCGTTTTATTGTCCTTTTCATTGAATGGCGATTAATCAGCGGCCTAAATGATCCCCAATGCGCAAATGTGTCAAAGTGGCGAATGGGTCTGTCATGTGACAACATTTAATGAACAGGCTGGCAGATGCTTAGGCCGTCTATGAATAGGGTAGGTAAATGTGTGACGAAAATATAATTATGAATTTATTTATTTTTTGGGAATCCTAAATTCCATTAAATGCCGGGATGTCACTTAGACCGTCTCCCTAGTGGATAAAGGAAATTGAAACAAAATTATGTTTGTAATCTGTGCCCAGTTCTGCCAACTGTAGATTAAGTGTTTTTCGCAAATCATTTCAGTTTTTTACCATAAAGCATCATCTGCCTAGCCTTTTCCCAGCTAAATTGGAGTCAGCTTCCAGTCAAACGGGATTGGAGCGGCTGCCTACCAGACCTCTACAACCCTACAATACTGGGTTACACGATACTTCTTGCCAAAACTGTAGGTGTAAGATTTGTCGGCTTCTGACAATCCGTAAAGACTGCCTGAGATCTCTTCTCGGTAGGTATATTAAACTGGTCACCCATCCACAGACTGACCTTGGCAAGCGTTGCTTAACCTTGAAGATCGACCCGGGCGGCTATTATATTCCGTGGTACGTAGGAATCTCGGTATGTTAAAATGGTCCCATCCACAGACTGACCTTGGCAAGCGTTGCTTAACCTTGAAGATCAACCCGGGCGGCTATTATATTCCGCGGTACGTAGGAATCTCGGTATGTTAAAATGGCCACCTATCCACAGACTGACCTTGGCAAGCGTTGCTTAACCTTGAAGATCGACCCGGGCGGCTATTATATTCCGTGGTACGTAGGAATCTCGGTATGTTAAAATGGTCCCATCCACAGACTGACCTTGGCAAGCGTTGCTTAACCTTGAAGATCAACCCGGGCGGCTATTATATTCCGTGGTACGTAGGAATCTCGGTATGTTAAAATGGCCACCCATCCACAGACTGACCTTGGCAAGCGTTGCTTAACCTTGAAGATCGACCCGGGCGGCTATTGTATTCTGAGGTACGTAGGAATTTCGGTATGTTAAAATGGTCACCCATCCACAGACTTACCTTGGCAAGCGTTGCTTAACCTTGAAGATCGACCCGGGCGGCTAATATATTCCGAGGTACGTAGGAATCTCGGTATGTTGAAATGGTCACCCATCCACAGACTGACCTTGGCAAGCGTTGTTTAACCTTGAAGATCGACCCGGGCGGCTAATATATTCCGTGGTACGTAGGAATCTCGGTATGTTAAAATGGTCACCCATCCACAGACTGACCTTGGCAAGCGTTGCTTAACCTCGAAGATCGACCCGGGCGGCTAATATATTCCGAGGTACGTAGGAATCTCGGTATGTTAAAATGGTCACCCATCCAAAGACTGACCTTGGCAAGCGTTGCTTAACCTTGAAGATCGACCCGGGCGGCTATTATATTCTGAGGTACGTAGGAATTTCGGTATGTTGAAATGGTCACCCATCGACAGACTGACCTTGGCAAGCGTTGCTTAACCTTGAAGATCGACCCGGGCGGCTATTATATTCCGTGGTACGTAGGAATCTCGGTATGTTAAAATGGTCACCCATCCACAGACTGACCTTGGCAAGCGTTGCTTAACCTTGAAGATCGACCCGGGCGGCTAATATATTCCGAGGTACGTAGGAATCTCGGTATGTTAAAATGGTCACCCATCCACAGACTGACCTTGGCAAGCGTTGCTTAACCTTGAAGATCGACCCGGGCGGCTAATATATTCCGAGGTACGTAGGAATCTCGGTATGTTAAAATGGTCACCCATCCACAGACTGACCTTGGCAAGCGTTGCTTAACCTTGTAGATCGACCCGGGCGGCTAATATATTCCGAGGTACGTAGGAATCTCGGTATGTTAAAATGGTCACCCATCCACAGACTGACCTTGGCAAGCGTTGCTTAACCTCGAAGATCGACCCGGGCGGCTACTATAT
This sequence comes from Lacanobia wlatinum, assembly GCA_947578705.1. Lineage (NCBI taxonomy): Eukaryota > Metazoa > Arthropoda > Insecta > Lepidoptera > Noctuidae > Lacanobia > Lacanobia wlatinum. The sequence continues at coordinate 11,043,763 of OX388037.1, forward strand.
TCCGAGGTACGTAGGAATCTCGGTATGTTAAAATGGTCACCCATCCACAGACCGATCTCGGAAAGCGTAGCTTAATCTTGAAGATGGACTCGTGCAACTCATCATCTGCCTAACCTTTTCCCAATTATATTGGGGTCGGCTTCCAGTTAAACCGGATTTAGCTGAATACCAGTATTTTACGGCTGCCTACCAGACCTCCACAACCCATTAATTGGGTAACACGGTAGTTCTTGGCAAGACTGGAGCTAGATTTACTGGCTTCTGACAATCCGTAACGACTGCCAAAGATCTTCAAATGACTAAATGTTATTTTTTTTTTCCTTTGGTACCTATTAAGAGTTTCACAAATAATATACGCATTCATTCATGCAACAGTTCTAAACTGTTACTATTTAATCTCAATAGATGGCGGTGCATGTATGTGCTTCACGTAATGTAACTTTAAACGAAACCTTTAAATACACATATCTTTTGATAGAGTGAACCGATTGCGATGAAACAGAAACTAAGTTATACCTCCAGTTACGTACAATTTTATTGCGTGAAAGTTATCTACGTTATTTCTGTACTTTTGACGTGATGCCTGCACATCCAAACAGATAAACAGACAAACAGACAAAAATTCCAAAAATGATGGAAATGGGTTCTGTAAGTTACCCTTTATCTCCCTAGCTATTTTTTTATTTTTTATTTTGAATGTACAAAAACGACTCTTCAACAGATTTATTATATGTATAGATTATTCATAATATTATATCGTTATTTATTTATATATTACATTAATTTTTATCTCTTAGAAAAATCAACTTTCATCCATAATTTCGTAATTCCGTAATTTCGTATCCTTGGATACGCGTGGCACGCTGTACATAAACACAGACGGACATTCGCGCAAGCGCCCTGTGCCGCCTAAGCGGAGCAGCACACTCAGGCACGGTAGAAAGAGTGGGAGATACTAGTTCCTCTCCCTTCCCCTCGATCTTACGCTTTTTCGATCAGCATCACGTGACCCTGACGCGAGTTTGGAAGTTTTTACCCATCCAACAAAAAGTGCTCAGCGCCGCTAAAGAAGTTTTCACTTCAAAAAACAAAATCAAAATCGGTTCATCCGTTCGGGAGCTACGATGCCACAGACAGGCAGACATACACACACACAGACACGTCAAACTTATAACACCCCGTCGTTTTTGGGTCGGGGCTTAAAAATGATATAAGTATCATTAAATTAAATTCAAGTAAAATTAATTTCAATAATAAAATAAGTTACAATCACTCTTCAGGTTACTGTACACGTAAAGTCATATTTCCTATTGCTCCTTTTCAAAACCAATGTGTATATAACGAGTTTCCAATATCAACTTGTTGCCAGAAACCAGAAACTCAGTCACTTATTTGTTTGCCAGTGCGCAATATAAAAGTTACAAGTTTCCAGTTTAAAACTAAATATGAAATTTGTATTTCCGTTTTTCTTTGATATTCCTGTTTGGAGGAATATAATTGGACAACTATACTCCGGAACTGTTGCGTTCAAAGAATTAACTTTGAATTTTACAGAAAGAACAGCTAGCTTTTATAGTAGGTTGGTACCTTACCTACCTTGTTGCTATTCCACCAATTCGCACGAAGCGACAAGCGTTCCCAAAAGTCTTTTATAATGCGCATAGCAAAGGAGTGGAACTATCTTCCTGCATCTGTGTTTCGGTACATATTCAACCGTTTTTTTTTGTGGATGGGAAATCATCAAATTACTCCTCCCACTCTGGGCGAAGCAGAAGGGATTGTCAGACTCTTACTGACTAAAACCCATCCGCGTTCCTCCTAATGCACTTTGCGTTCCAGGGCCGCGTAGACTCTTTCGAACAAATTCCGTAACCCCGGCAGGCACTCGCCCTGCGACTCCCGGCACCCGGGGCGTCTACTTCTGGGGCGTGAGGTTTCCCTTTCTCTCACACGTTCGGCCTCCTCCTTCGCTAGCATTACTGCTTCGCAGAAGAAGGTTACCGCTTCCCATGCCTCCTCGCTCCGGATCATAGATTGAACCAGAGCCGGACGCGAGAGGTCGCCGCCGCCGATCGCCTCAATGAGGACCTGCTAGTCTATTCTGTAAGTAACCATTTCGATATCGAGCTTCACCTGAGTGATAAGGCTCACAAAGTGAACTTTATCACACACAACATAAAGGTCTTATGTTTATACTCACCTCGGATTCCGCTGTCGAGATTCGAAAATGTTGTTACAGAATAGCACTACTGGTGCTCCGCCCAAGCATATACAACCCTAATCTCTTCAAAGTGAGAGTGAACACGCTTCTTCTGGGTAAGCTCACTCCATCGTCGACTTTGTCTCTGTCACCTCTCACCTAGACTAGAGTCAAGAGCAAACCCATTTCAAATAATAAAAAAAAAATTGAGCTCGCCACTTCCACGAATGCACCCGAAGAGATCGGCGAAGATCACTGAACATCTCAGGAACGTGATGACGATAATGTTTGCCGGCTAAACATGGCTCTTGGTCGAACAAGACGGAAAGATCTGAAGGCAGCAAGTGTGACACTATTTTGGTTAGCAATTGAAAACGCACATAAATAACTAGATAAACTAATACTAATAATAGATAAACTAAAGGAAAACCTATGTTTGTTGGTTAAAATGTGTCTCGTGTTTTAATTAGGTTTTACGCCAGGAATATACTAGCATTTTGAATTTGTGTCCGTTAATCAGATTACCCCTACTACATGGAACACTGTTTTGCCGTAGGTACTACTTACTCTGCCTACCTATCGGAGAATATCGCGTCATGTTATGAACTCAAAAGCTTAAAATGTAACACTTTCACTTAATAAGTAAAATTTATAATGAATTTGCTGTTATTATGAAACACAACACTGAAAGGAATTTCGCTGACGAGATTTCGCAACCTACGGATTTATATTATATAGCGCCCTTTCATTACAGAGCTAGCGGGTATTTTAATGAAATAACGTTACCTACACAAAATACATTCATGAATAATATTATTATGGCACCTTTATGTCGTAGGATAGGCTCAACTGAAAATGTACACTATTTTTTATTTATTTATTTAAGGATTACCAACGAGTAAGGACACTACAAAAACTTCTGCAAATAAGAACCTTATTACACAATATTTTTTCGTGTTATTTATTTTCGTAACAATTGCTTACTATACTCCAAGTCTTCACCAAAGCGTATAGTAAGCCAACAACATAAAATGTATCTTATAAACTAAAAAACCGAATACATGCTTTAATCATCGAACCTTGAGTCCAAGAAAATACCTCAACCTCCGGTTCCTGAGTAATCAGAGCGTTCATCAAACTAATCGCTTGGGCCGTTGGTGCATATCGAGCTGTAAGGGTACGTGACGGTGGAGTCGCAAAGAGGCACCGGTGCGCGCCACCCGCTGTCGGGCCGGAGGAAAGAGTGCACAGCGAGCTAGCGTGGTCGCGTCGTCGATCTTATTGTTAAGTAATAAGTAGTAGTGCATCGTGATGCACACTCAATTACAGGTACTACACACAACCAGTGTAAGAAACCTTGCCAACAATCATCGTTTTAACCAGAGCCTGCTGGGTAGTGAAAGTCAGATAGGCAGGTATTCTATATAAAAAGCTGGTACCCAGTTACAGCGAGTTAGACTTGAAGCCGATTCAAAAATACTTGGAAAAAGGCTAGGCAGACTGTTGAGCAAGAAAATGACGACTGTTTTATTGAAATCTTTACGATTATATATCAATACATACCTAAAGAGGAATTGTATTCACAAAAGCCACATTAAACCATTGATATACAAAAAAACCCAAGATGCACAGTCTCGAACAAATACAACACTCGAAACTGTCGTCAAAAACTGACATGAATCAAGTGTCATGTGTGAGATGTGTGTAGTTATACTATAAACATTTTTTTTTGCAAATTCAACCTTACACGGGTCGCTTAAAGTTGTTTTTACAAAGCAGTTCAATATGGCAAGTGATGCGCAATTTTTTTTGCAAATTCAACCTTACACGGATCGCTTAAAGTTGTTTTTACAAAGCAGTGCACTATGTCGAGCGATGCGAGATTGTTTGAAACTTGCGCATATTGCGCTTATTTTTTGCGGACGTTTTTGAGATGCTGAGTGTGTATCTTGGGTTTTTTATATATCAGTGCATTAAACACAATTCTTCTCTAACCATAACTAGCTAAATTCTCGACGAGTTTTAGATTAACCCCTAAAGGAATACACAAAAGCACTACCCGTACGCGTTAACTTGGCACCTGGCTTGAATTACATTTGAAGTTCTTAAATTTAACAATTTGATTTCTATGAATATAATATAAACACGAAGGTAACCGTGACGCTATCCCGTTTATTGTTTTCAACGAAATTGAATTGTTCAATTTTAATTAAAACCTCAAAAAATAATTCGAAATGTGTCGAGCCACGTATCAAGTTAACGCGTACGGGATGTTTCGTAACTACCCATAAAATAATGTTAAATCATAACAACTAATTTTAGCGGGAGTCAGCCTAGGGATACAATTATCGAAGATTTGCGAGCAACTGAGCACCAGTCATTGTTGATAAACAATTCGATACAGCGTGATGTTTTGTGAAACCAGACGATTAGACAGGAACGTGATCTGAGAGCTACTGTTAAAGCTTATATAAAGAGGTATGTTCTTATGAAGATAAAACGATAGGTACAGCTTTTTACAGTGTAGTTTTCTAACCCAAAGGTTGACAGGTACAGAAAGCCTTCTTGCATGAAGTCCGCCAATTTACCTCTACTGTACATAACGTTCAGATAAGGGGTGTTTTTTTGTAGGTTAGGTTTTTAAATTGGCAATACTTTTTCTAGTGACTGTCAATTTGACAGTTGATTTATGGTTAGTACGTTTTGCCATTCACTATGAAAAGACTTACTTCGGAAAATGCGCAAATTTACTTTGTAAAGCATAGTTTAGTTCGCCAAACTTATCGTGCGCCCATTTTACGGTTGACATAATCGTCCATCCGAGACAGTTATTCGAAAAACCATGAATCATTTTGCACCACGCAAACTCTAGTTGATAATACGCACCCACAAAGACGCTATACATTGCGCACTGAAGAAGTTATGGCTACTGTGGAGCTTGGTGTTGAAGAGAACCCGAATGAGTCAAATCGCCATCGTGCTCAGCAATTGGAGCTGTGCGGAGGCCAGCTCACGGGTCCAAAATTTTGCATTGAAATTTGAGGATCATGCTGAACATTACTGAATATTATGCGGAAAGATTTTGGCTTGCGAGCTTACAAGATCCAACTGGAGCAAAAGTTGAAACCGTGTGACCATGCGTGGCCGAAAAACAATGTACAGCATAATCCTCTAATTGCAATGCAAAATTTTGGACCCGTGATCTGGCCTCCGCGATCGTGCGATCTCACACCTATAGATTACTTTCTTTGGGGATATGTGAAGTCGCTCGTCTACGCAGATAAACCACAGACGTTGGACTACTAATAAATCAACATGCACCGCGTTATGCCGATGTACAGTTGCTTGATAAAGTGGTCGAAAATTGGACTTCTCAATGACGCTTGAGCCAGACGTGGCGACCCCATGCCCGAAATCAAGTATAAGCACTCATTAGTGCCATTGCCTATGAATCAAATTAATTTTTTACGTGTTTCATTTAACTTTAAAAACCAAACCTCTAAAAAAACACCCTTTACATACATACATCCATACTAATATTATAAATGTGAAGTTAACTCTGTCTGTCTGTTACTTTTTCTCGTCTTTCAAGCGAGTCAGCAAGTTCGTCATGCTCCCTTAGATTTCACAGCTTGCGGTAGCGTCGGAGGTCGGGTTATCTCTTTCCATCAAATATGGCGAGGGAGGTAATGACTGATCTATGCGTTATGCTCGTGAACACGCTGCTTGTGGTGAATGGTCGTCTTGTTAATTTAATTTCAGACAACCATTGATCCATTACAGTCCGTTACATTTATTTAGTCCTTTGGGTGAAGTTCCATACCAGAGAGCTGCCTATTACCTTCAGGGTGCTGTTACTGCTCCCACGCAATCTGCTTAGCAGTGAGGCTGTCTTTTTGCGCTAGGTGGCATCCAAGCCATCTGTGCGCGACTCAGCGAACATTGTTGATGCACAGCAGAAGCGCGGAAGACGTAACAGCGCCCTGCCCTGTTAGCCAAGGTTTTTTTTTGTTAAGTTCACAACGATTAACTGCTTCTTGTTTAATTTTGGTAGCCCTAGTTTATCACTTCTGGCGTAGAGTCACAGATCTTTTGTTAGATTCTACCCTTGCACGTGTAGGCTGGTACACCCTTTATGTCTGGAGGCTTATTAAGTTTGGTTTATATTGTTTTTATGCTTGAGTTGTCTGATTATGATGATATAATGGAGTGTGCTAGCTTACAAGTGGTGAATGATTTAGTTGTGGGTTGTACGTGTTACCCATGTCATATTATTTTCTTTGTTCTTTCTTCTAACTCAAAAGACAGATGTGTTGCTGGGGAGTATGTTGCGCCACTTCTTCATCCTAGCTAAAACACTAGGAAGCGGTGACGGATGGGCATTTTTGGGAGACCGTCTATATGTAAACGTTGACGTTCAAAAAGTGCTGGCTCTCAGCCTAATTTGAATAAATTACTTTTGACTTTGACTTCTTAACGGCTGAAGGGATTTTTGGGATGAAACTTGGTACACGAGTAGACCATAGGATACTTTATATATCTGTAGTATATATACCCTTGATATGATTTTCAACTTTCACGAGGGCGAAGCCGCTGGCAGAAGCTAATACATAGTAAAATAAGTCAGTCAAACCGGATTCAGCTGAATACCAGTATTTTACGTGAAGCGGCTTACTTTTGTTCCGATTTCTGCTCGATAATTACGATTATGAAGTTCAAAGTGTTTTTCGAATTTTGTTGCTGACTGTAGGAACATGTGAATCTAAAACGCGATTTGCAAGAGTCATACAACGTGTACCTAACAGAATAAAAGCAATACCTCTTAAGGGATCATTGTACTCATCATTATGAACAACTTTTACTATGGTAATAAACCCGAAATCGTGAAAAAGGTCAGTTGTTCGATACATTTTGTCGAGTTATGCGCCAATAAATGTATGAGGCAGTCGATTTTGTTCAGTTTTGGTGCCATAGTGAAAATTGTTCATAATGGTCAGTACAATTACCCCCTTGAGAGAAAATGCGTTTGTTCTGTTACACGATGTATATTTGTGGACTACGTGTTACGTTACATTTACTTAAAATAATTATGCCGATTGAAGTCCCAAAGTCAACATTTGTAATGGAACTTTGCCAGTAATTGCTGTAATCTAGTATTTAAATTCAGGACATTTCAACTCCTTCACGATCATTATTATCTGACATCCATGAGTGCTATAAAGGGATCAAAGTTACGATAACTAGAATTAGTGGCCGCCATTTTATTTAAACGGGTCGAGTTGAGATTTAGATGAAGCTTTTGTAAGCCGTAGATTGGTGCCAGGATAAAAAGAAAATTATTTACGTTTTGATTATCTACTCTAATATTTTGGAGAAGTTTTAATGTAGGAGGTAATCTCTAGTAGTACCTAAATCGATTACGAAGCTAAAAATAAATTAAGCTACATTATCTTGAAGTGGATCTCGTGAATAAAAAATAACAGCCGCACGGGTCGATCTTCAAGGTTAAGCAAAGCTTGCCGAGGTCGATTCGTGGATCGGTGACCATCTTAATCATACCGAGATTCCTCCGTGTTTCGGAAAGCACGTTATCCGTTGGTCCAGGTTGTTATTTCTAGATCTTTGGCATTCGCTACGGATTGTTCAATTGATTAGATTAAAGCCGCGAACCCACCGCGATGCACGCAATCCATACGCGGCGCATTTTAGCTGTGTGGGTTAATTTGTTTGACAACGTGGGTCTATGTTTCCACTGAAGTACACGCTACATGCCCATGACTACGTACAACTGTAGCGTAGCCCACCGCGGCACACGGAGAGGCTATGTACGATTTTTTGCAAGAATATGGTTTTGACACAGTCGAGCTACGTGGGCGCCATATCCGAGAAAGCTACGCGTGTGCCAATGACGTCACTTGATGCGTAGCATGTCCATGAGTTGCAGTGGAAACAATCTCATACATTTTCATGCAAGGCGAAGCTTCACACACGTGCATAGCCACCCGTGCGTTGCGGTGGGTTCGCGGCTTTAGGTTGTCACTTCTGGCTGTCAACTGTATCCGGTTAGACTCAAAGCCAACAACAACACTGTTGAGATATTAAGGCTGCATGAGTGTCTAACTACTAATTGAATTGCACAAAATCCCCGCACCATGTGAGTCACTGACATTTTGTGCAATTCCAATGGGTAAAATTTCTCCGTTTCTCCGTTCTGCTGTCTCGCTCCTCTGAAATGGACAGGCTGATAAGGATGAGTAAATCGATTTTATCTCTATATATTTTTATCCTGGAAATATAATCGTACCTATATGCTCGTCCGGTTCCTGTGGTATCGATAGGCCAAGCAACATCTTGTTTTCAGAACAAAGTGATACTTAGGTATCTTCCTGCCAATATTTAAATAACTTTGATGGTACTTAAGTCATAACTATAGGTACCTAAGCAATTTAAGCTATTCAAAGCTTATTGCCAGTCCTTCTACTCAAGCGGCCTGTGGGTGAGATATACGCAGCGAGCATACGGAGCCCTGCGCACTCGTACAATAATGCGTTCAGAATGTTGTTGGGTTTGCCGTGGAGATGCAGCGCATCTGTGATGTTTGCTGAAGCACGCACTGATGGTTTAAAGGCCAACATGCGCAGAAAAGCAGCCACTCAACTGACCCGTATGCGGGGTAGCAATAGCTGTACGTTTCGATTGTCCCTTCCAAAATCACTGGGTCATGACTTGTGTTGATGAGGCGAGTCATAGTAAATAAGTGTGTACTGTACTGTACTTTACGTGTTAAGTTTTCTATTGGTCTATGCCACCCGAAATAAAAGTTTTTAATATTATTATTATTAATTTCAAATGACTTCGTTTCAAAAGCCTGAAACTATCCGAAAATAAATCAGCAAGTTCATTCTAACCATCCACTTGACGCAAAATCAGACGAAAAGGTTAAAAACCGTGTGATAGAGCTTGATTTTTTCTTTTCTACGTGAACCAATTATGAAGACAGCCCACGCAAATCGCTGGATTCAATGACTCTGCCGAGATTGGTCCTTACCTTGAAGTGTACTTCGTTCTCACCTTCCACATATTGTTTAAATGAATTTTATAATTTGATTGTTCCCCGATTTTGAGATGATTATCATTTGAAGTTAATTATTGAAGTGATAACTTCTTATGGGAGGGTAAACCGCTTCGTAACGTAACGCGATACTGCGCTAGTCTGTAGTTTCATGCGAAACATTAGATATCGACTGATGTTTTTTATCGACATCCAAGCTTTTCTGAAGTTAAACAATTTCAATATTAAATAGTTTTAGTTATCACTTCTGTCGAGCGTCCTGAGACGCACACTATTTTTTCTTAAATTCTAATTTAGCTTACTTTTTTGTTTTTTTTTTTTTTATCAAAATTTTCTGAACCCACTCTGAGTATGCAAAACTTAGTACCTTTCTAGTAACTTTTTTAGTATGTAACTTTATATTTGCACCAAGTGCAACCCCATTTCGTGTCCAGGCTCTCATTTTCCATTCCACGTTGCCTGAAAGAGATCGCGGAATGCAATAAGGCCGCCAATGGTATGTTATTAGTTTATGATTCTCTGTACGTATTTTTAAATTTGGTGTACAAAAAAGCATGTAATAAATAAACTTATGCTGCAATTACTGAAATACCAACTGTCATCCAGGGATACTGACATAAGACATTTACTAAAATAAAGAAGTACCTAACGATTACGTTACGTTAGTTACAGAAAACGATATTTTTTTAAACAAAATACCTAGTAGAAGTTTTTTGAGTCAATTTATTCTTAAACTTCTTACTAACGACCGACGTGGGTGTTTTATTTGTATCAAGCCATTAAGTGGTTTAGCATTATAAAAATCCTCTCTTCCAACTTTATTTTTTACTTAGTTTTCTATTATAATACTGTCTTATCCAATACTTATCTACATAATATCACGTTCCATACTAAAACCTAAAACATGGCTTTTTATCGACCTCTTTATATTTAAGTATTTAAAAGATTTTAGCTACCAGGATCGCAGTAAGTAAGTATTTATTTCTCAGTATATAGTACATTGAGATCTTACATTTTAAAATCGTTTCAATCTTACATTAAACATCGTTTCACACATACACATAAATGTTCTTGTGAAACCAGACATAGCAAATAAAATAGCTGAATAGCAATTAAAATGTTCGATTTCGCAGAAAATGGCAATGAATTAATTCCCTAAGGAGAACCGAAATACGATTATTTAAATTTCAACAGAAGTTGTGAAGACAGCAGTCACAGCAATTGATTTTATAATGAAATCACGACCCTGTTAAATTAAATGATTATATCGGTTTGAAGTATCGATGACCGGTGACCGTTTTCCCCAGAGGCAGCACCCTAGCCTCTGTAATAGAATGTAACTTATGCCGTATCACCGCGGCTCACGGATAGCAAATCACGAGGAACACGGATGGGTTTTTGTCAGTAAAAGACTGACACTCCCTTTCGCTCCACCCAGAGCTGAATGGATGGGAAACCATCAAATGACTCCTTCATTCAGAAGTTTCTACTAATGAGAATGATATCCTGGACTTGATTCCCAGTCGGGAAATATGGGAAACTGGATCTGTACTGAGTGATAGCAATGGGCTGGACCCATTACAATGGACGTATGGATCGGTGCACCACTTCTAATCCTTCAAGGAGAACAGGCGTGAATAGATTATGCTATGAAGAAACTGGGAAGATGAGGTCTTCAGTCGATTATTCTGTTGTCTTTTATCCCCGCGGGTAAAGGACCATGTTTTGTTATCTAGAAATTTCCAGCAAGATTCATCAAAAATGTCAAAGTAAATAGCGAACCGAATTATCAAAATTTTTTGATTGTTTTTTTTTATAAAACGTTGCCCCACACTAGGAAGTTTTCCTGTGCGTTTACAAACATACAAACTCACTTACACAAACAGCCAGACCCGGAACAACTATCTGTAGGCCATACAAATATTTGTTACGTGCGGGAATCGAACCCGCGACACGCAGCGCAGCAGTCAATCGCTCAACCACTGCGCCATCCGTGCCGTCTTTTAAAGTTGCTTCTTTAAAGTTGCTTTCATGCCAAGCTTTACTACATCAAAATAAACTTAAATATTGTCTAGTCAGCAACAATTTATGCAAGAACTAAACTGTGATTAGTGGTGTCTCGACTGAAACTTTTTGACTGAATACCTAAGCGAATAAGTTTTGACGTCTGCGATGCCGTTGGGTTGGTACGAAACTACGAATAACAGAGTACCGAAATACCTCGTGCTGTCGGTGGCCAATCTAAAAAACTGTACAGTTAGGGTGCCTTTCCATAACAGCGGAGCGGAGAACGGAGAAAAATTAACCAATCTTGTCAGTCAAAATGTGTGTGGACGTCAGATTTTATGCAATTCCATTGGTCAAAATTTCTCCGTTTCTCCGCCCTGCTGCCTCGCTCCGTTATAATGGACAGGCACCCTTATAGTTGAATCGTTTCTGCGGGATTCGTCGAACTTCATTGACCCTATTAGTCGCCACTGTTGATTCTGGCTTTCAGGATTTGCAGTGGCTGGGAATGTGTGACGGGCTTGTCCCATATTTTTTAAATATAAACAAAAAACAGCCGTTTAATTTAACGCTTAGTGCGTTTTGGCTGTTTTTTAACGTAAAAAAGAACGTAAAATCGATGATCTATCTCTACTCTATCTTCTAGTATATAAAAATCTCGTGTCACTGTATTTGTTACCAAACTCCTCGGAAACGGCTCGACCGATTTTCATGAAATTTTGTGTGTTTATTTCGGTAGGTATGAGAATAGGTGGTAGGGTTGTTTTTGTATTGCAAAACAACGTTTGCCGAGTCAGCTTAATATGTAAAGCTAACGAGTTTGTTTGTTAGCTTGAACGCGCTAATCTCGGTCCGATTTGAAAAATTATTTCAGTGTTAGATAGCCCATTTATCGAGGAAGGCATTCATTACGCTGAGACCAATAGGAGCGGAGCAGACGAAGTTGCGCGCATCAACTAGCCTCTATATAAACATCAGTTCAGCCATTTAGGTGTGAAAGCATAACAAACACATTTTCGCATTCATAACATTAGTTACCATTTCAAATGATAGCCAATTGCACAAAATTCGGCACACAGATAGACCATGTCTTGGATTAGATCACAGGATACTTTTTTATCCTGGAGGTTCATATTATGTATGTTCCCTTGGGTTAATTTCTGATTTCACGCGGACGAAGTCACTGGCAGATGCTAGAGTTAAAAAACTGGCCAAGTACGAGTCGGACTCGCGTGCAAAGGGTTCGGAACGAATTATTTTATGAATATGTTATTTTTACACTATAGACTTCTTATAGATTTTCCTGTAATCTTTAAGTATAAAACTATTATCTGCATTTTTTTTTTTCAAAAATTTAAGCTCAATTGCTTCGCAGATAAGGGGGGGAATGCTCATTTATGGTGTAATTTCTTGAATAACTTAAAAACTATTTATTTTAAAATTATGAAAAAACCCACGGTCCAAGATAATTAAAAACCCTAACATTAAGCCCTCTGATATGTTACACGATACAGTTTGAAAAACTTAACGGAACCCTAAAAATGGTATCTTTAAACACGGCTAGCGCGGCCATTCTTAGTTACTACGTCACAAAAAACAAAATGGCGCCTACTACACAAACCCACGGTCACCGTATATTGAGCTGTGATATCGAGTTTCAGGCTATTAAACGCTTAAGACCGAGTGGCACCGGGTCGCAAGATACTGTTGCAACTGTTTGTTTTCTATTGTTTATTGAGTATAGGTAGACCTTAGTAAACAAGGACAGATAATATTAATATTGGACTTCGATCGCATTAGGGTTGGTACAGAAAATCGCTGAGCATTCGCAACCGCGTCATATAGTATATTTATAAAGATATAGTTATTTTTTGATAAATTGTTAATCATGTTCATCGTGATCATGTTTTAGGAAAATATCAGTCTATTATCCAGAGTGAAATATATATCTTACTATGAGCAATTTATGGGCATGAAGAAGAAGAAGAAAAATGTTTATTTGGGACTCGCACAAAACAGACAGATGTAAAATTAATTAAAACTTAAAGTAGTCTATCACTTAATCACTAATAAATGAAGTGAAGCGCGAAGAAGCGTGCGTGAAGTAGTAAATCTCATATAAATCTCGTAAAAACCCAATTTAGTACACAAATTATCGGTATCAAAGTCGTTGCAAATTAACTGTGGAATATCCTATTTGAAGTAACTTATTTCACCCTGTATATTATTCTCACAATTTACCTATGCCTAGGTATTTTTTAGTAGTAAGTAGGTACTATCACATGCTCTGTGATTTACAAAATAGCAGACAGAAGAAACACCTGAGTCTATCCGACAGTCTATAAAAATAAATCAATAGTTTTATAAACAGAAAAACTTTTCGAGTGTGTCGTGAGTAACGACCATCGCCTTTATTTTTTTCCTTTCAACCATAAAACTATTCCGCGAAAACTAGCTACAAACTTTAGTCATAAATTCACTAAAGTTGCCACATAAATCTGGCCTCAATCAAACTTAGGTTCTAGTATGAGCTGAGGTTACACTTCTAAATTAAGAGGCGATGTGTCATATAAGGTCGGGTTTCCTGTGACAGCGCCTTGTGACATGTCATTGTCAAGCTGTTCAACTGTTTGTGCACTGGTGTGTATTCCTTGTTTAATTATTTTGAATTAGGGCTGATTTTTCAATCCTTGGATAAAACTTATCCGTCTAACAAAGTATTACACAATAATATAAAAATGTCACCTGTAAAATGACAAAAGACGGATAATTAGAACACATTTTTGAAGTGGTTGTTTAATACGATATTCGAAGAATAAGTTTTATTTAAGTATTGAAAAATTGGGCCTAAGTTGGCTTTTTGGTTGGTTTGTGTGGCAAGCAAAGAACATTGGATCCATTCATCGTTGAAAGTCTCACTAAGACCGGAAAACCATGGTGTGGACCCTAGCTTTCCAGTCTTAGTGAGACTCTGTGGTCGACAACTTATCAATAATAAAATCGTAACGCCTTCTTTTGCTTCGCCTTAGTTGGATAAGAAAAAGATTAAGGCGACGACTTACGCCAGCGACCTTGAGGGAACAAAACGGGCACTCGTTTAACACCCGTGCGACCCAAAATTCAGTAGTTTTTTGTTCTCACCTTATTATTAACAACTTTTAAATACCTAGGGCACTATCTTGCCGCTGACCTCAGGGACGATGTAGACATTGAGAGGGAGCGCAGGGCTCTAGCGGTCCGTAGCAATATGTTGTCCCGTAGATTTGTGTACAGACCAAGTAAAAGTAACACTTTTCAAGGCTTATTGCCAAAGTTTGTACACGGGCAGTCTATGGGTTAATTATGCTAAGAGATCGCTGGATGTCCTGCGCGTCCAATATAACAATACTTTCAGGATGTTGTTGAGGCTACCTCGTTACTGTAGCGCGTCAGAAATGTTTGCGCAAGCCCGTACTGACGACTTGCCATTATTCGCAAAAAAATCGCGTCGCTACTGAGGAGGGTGAGGGATAGTCGGAACAGGATCCTGAAAACTGTACCCGAGAGCTTCGGCTCTTCCATTGTACAACAGTTTGTGCGGAGATTGGTTCTTACTAACACTAGGAAATAAGTTATTTTTTGTATGTTTTTACTAACACAATATGGATTTTTATCCGAATTATGTTATTATTATTCTAAGACTTAATAAAATAGCCGTAAATCAAAATGTAGATAGCTAAATTGTCTTTGAGATAGTGTAAATTCCATCAAAATACGTCAGGCAGTTTTGGTCCGATTGTCGTTTTTACGTCCGTGTTAGATATATTTTTACGAATTAAATACACTATGTTAAATGAATACAACTCCAAATTAAAAAAAAAATATTTTTTAATTATTAAAAAAATGTCTTATAGTAACATATATTTTTTCCAAATAATTACGACCAGCCGTTTAGACGTGATTCTCATTTTAAAATCTTCTACTCTCAGTTATCTCCGCCGAGGTAACCAACTGTTTACATAAGACCATCGTTTATTTTGTAAATATTAAGTTTTAGTTTTTCTAGACAGAGTATTAAATGTGTTCCTCATCATAATTTCATTGAACTGCAAGACTTTTAAAATCTTGGCAAGTATGGTAGGTAGCTAGTATCAGACCACCTCGAAAGAGACAATAGGCTATCACAATTATTGACACCACAATCAAAAACACAATCACAAAAAGCTAATAAAAGATATTCACTTCCATTACAAACAGCCATTTCAATCAACATGTTAACACCAACAAATTAAAATGTCTGGCGAACTAATCATTTAAATTGAAGTACGATTAGATTGTTTACGTTGCAAATGAACGGACGTACAAACTCAGTGTCTACATAAAAGGCCTCCAGAAGTAGCCGCTTGCCGAATATTAATTAGCCTGTACACCATAGAGCAACGAGAAGCCTCTGCGGCTACTATGACTCGACTAGTATTGTCAAAACTTTTCATACAAACCAGTGAGTGTCACCGTGAGTTCATAGGAATGAAGGCTATCGCGTTTGAATTTGCCGCTAGAGGCGCTACTGTAGCGTGAGGTCATCGATATGTCAAATTTCATTGTTTTTTGGCTTTTGACAAGAGTTTATTTACTTATTTGTTTTTTTTTTTTTTTTGACGTGATAACGTCTTTAAAATCGTTTTAGTCGGGTGACATGTTCAGAAACTTGTGTCACACCAAAACCTCACGAGCGCGATCGCAGGTATAACGAGAAAGAGACGGACCGATCTCCCGTCTCATCTCGAGCGCTGCCAGTCATTCCGTGAAACTTGTCACGCGGAATCCTCACGAGCGGAGGCTGGCATAGCGTTCGAGTGAGTGGACCGATCTTCCGTCTCTCTCACTCTAGCGGCATACAAACGAATGGAGATTTTCTCGTTTTCGTTATCACGTAAACATCTCGATCGTAAACCTACTTTACAAACAACCAATTTTTTTTAAAAACTATTGAAGCTTGGTTACTAACTTT
The DNA here is from genome assembly GCA_947578705.1 of Lacanobia wlatinum. NCBI lineage: Eukaryota > Metazoa > Arthropoda > Insecta > Lepidoptera > Noctuidae > Lacanobia > Lacanobia wlatinum. The sequence continues at coordinate 11,060,032 of OX388037.1, forward strand.
GGAATACAAGGATACTGAGGAACTTTTGGCGGTTTTACGGTAATATAAACGTACAGATTCAATAAAGGGCAATGAAATAAAATATATACTGTAATAAAATTAAATACAATAAAATAAAAAGAAGCTGGATAAAGGCATTGTTTAATTTGAATACTGATGTATTCATAAGTCAGATAGGCAAACAATACACACCCTCTCACACACACACACGTACACTACACCCATATTCAAAGAGAGGCCCTCTCACACACCATTTACTCGTATTTCACATTTATTTCTATCTTGATTTTTGTGTAAAGTAGTTTAAGCTAGTTTAAATTCTGATACTTCGGGGGGTGGCGCCGTATGCCGAAATACAGGTCCTAACCTAGTTCGACAGCGGATGCTATTATATATATTTGAACCATTGTTATCTACTAGCTAATAATTTACGACAGTATATTGTTTCTCTTAAAAATGTAACGTATGTGTATTTTTTGGAAATAAAGATTATTATTATATTATATTATATATTATTATTTGTGAATATTTTACTGAAACAGCCTGAATATGGCAGATCAAGTTACGGTTCTCCCGACCACTGCATTGAACTTTTTTTATCGGAAATTTATGTATATGCCTTCTTTTTTTTTTCATTATGACGAACCATGTAACACTGCGATGATATCTATGTTGTATTTATCGCACGTTCAATTACTTTCATTCTACGAGGCATGCCTTTTAAGTTTTGTCGTTTGAAGAAAAAAACACAACTAGAACCTTATAGTACTTTTATTGTTTTTCAAAGTATTCACCACGTAGCTTAATACACTTTTCCATTCGCTCAAACCAGTTATTATAACATTTATTCCACTCTAAAGTGGGGGTGTTCAAAATGGCTGACTTGAAAGCGTCGACTGCTTCTTTACGGACTGGAACCTTTGACCACGAAGACTTTTCTTAATTTTAGGAAATGTAAAGAAATCGTTAGGGCTTAGGTCAGGACTGTATGGAGGATGGTCAAGAATTTCTACTTTTTCCTGCTTCAAATACTCAATCGTTTGAAGAGCGCTGTGTGAGCTTGCGTTGTCGTGGTGCAGGATGATGCGTCGCTCTGAGTTAGATTTTCGAAGTTCGGCGATGACTTGTGGTAAACAAACTGTGGTATAATATAGCTTTCTCACACCAAGCGCTTCATGCAAGATCTTCTGAATTGTTGTCCCTGAGATGCCTAATAGAGCCTCAATCTCTTGATACGTCACATGACGATCTTCGAGAATTTGTTGTCTCACAGCAATGATGTTACCTTCAGTGAAGGCAGATTTTGGGCATTGCGAGATTCGTCACTAACACTAGTATGTCCACGCTGGAATTCTAAATACCAGCGTTCGACAGTCCGCAGACATGGGGCTTCATCACTGAACACAGATGTTAGCTCTTCAAAACACTGAAGCCGTGTCAGGCCTCTTCTAAAGTTGTAGAAAATTATTGCACGAACATTTTCCTTAGAAGACATTTTCCTATGTAACCTGACAGATTCCAATCGACGCTGTGACTAAACAATAGCATTAATCCTAATACTTTCAACTGTTTTGAGATTCAAAATTTAAACACATTCGAATATAGAACAATTCAAAATTGCCGGGAAATATGGAAACGACAGAGCTTAAAAGGCATGCCTAGTAACTTTGTTCACATGCGCATAATATCTACTTTAATGCTACGGTTAAGGACCTCACTCGACAGTGGCGCCAACTAGTGAATACAAAAACGGTAGCCCTCATTTACGACCAGTGGCAGGTCTAAGCACAACCTCACAGCCACAAATTTTAAAACCTGCTCCTGCTTTATGAACGGAAACAATCACAAGTATTCCTCGTTAAACGCTCTTTCTATTCTTGAAAACCGTATGAAAAGTTACGTGGTTTAGAAAAAGTATGTGGCCAAACAGACAGGCAGACAGCGACTTTATTTTATACTATTTAAGGATGGAGTCTGCCGGCACGGAGTTCCAAGCTCTGTACTTTAAAGGCTATCTGCATACATTTTAAAAGCGACCCACGTCGACGGAACTTAAAATTTCTATGGCTATTCGCCAGAGGAAATGGCGTAATTACGTATTGCGAATTATTTATAGGTACAATCAACACATGTGAAAGGTTACCACTCGAAGTACGAAATCGCTCTTACTGGTATAAAATAAAAGCCCTGTCAATGTCAAATTGGTGCACTGTATGTGTAGTTGACCGTACCGCTTCTATATGTGTATTGTAATTGTATGTCGAGCGGTTGTTGATCGGTAATTTCGGCTAGGTTTGGTTGTCTATGGTTTTAGTTACCCTTTTATGGAAGTATTAGGATTGCCTTGACTCATGCGCATCTTTTCGGGGTGTTTGACGAGCTTAAGAACAGAACTTAGTGTTTTCTATTGAGATAATAATAAATAATTATAATTAATATTTTTTCTTAGTTTCGGAAGTCGGTGCTTTCGGTTTTGTTTCATTGTTCTCTAACACTTACTTCCGAAATTAAGGTTATTTTATTCTTTGTAGTATTTTGTTTCGAAGTCGGTTATATTTTTTTGTAAAATGTTTTTTTTTTCATTTTTAAGTGGTGATACTTGGACGACATCTTCGTCAACACAGAAATTGAAATAACCAAAAATGCAAACAAAATAAAAACTATTGAACCAAACTGAATCAATTTTTTACAATTACGGGACCAAACGGCAGGTGGAATGGCATCGAACTAAAAAAAAATCACAGAAATCGGATCAGAGACGTCGGAGTAAACGGTGTACATACATTAAAAAAAATATACCTGCCGAATTGAGAACCTCCTCCTTTTTTGGAAGTCGGTTAAGAATTGGTGATAAAAGTAAGAGTATACGCTGTATTTAGGAACACCAGCATATTTGAGAAGCAAAGTTAATTGTAACAATTGAAATTATTTTTGTAATGACTTGTTAAAATGAACTTTAAGAAAAACAAACGATTTACTAAATATTAACTGCCTCCGTGGTCGAGTGGTTTAGGCGTTTGCCTTGTGATCCGGTGATCATGGGTTTGATTCCCAAGGGAAGAGCATGCTTTCTTAATTTGTTTTCCAGTTTGGCTAGGAAATTGCAATCATGAATCACCTGATTGTCTGATAAAAAGATAATTCCGTGCTTCGGAAGGCACGTAGAGACTCTGACACTAGGGTGTGTAGGGTCTTTAGACCTTACTGCCCACACGATAAGAAGGAAAAGAACTAAACATTAAACAAAATCAACTACCTCATACGTTATGTGCGCATAAGGCTGGGTTTTGCGATGTGGTTGTTAAGAACCAATACAATCGCTTGCACTAAGCGAGGCTATATAAATTAAGCGATTCTATTGGTTGTAAAAAACACGTCCCTGGTGAAAACGCAGCCTAATTCGACAAAATGTACTGAACAGCTGTTTTTTCCCGTAGTTCATAATGATGAGTATAATGACCATCTTTCAGGTTTGTCCTTACATTTTGTTACACGATGTATACCAATTTTTAGGGTTCCGAACAAAAAACGTACCCTTGTAGAATCACTCGGGTGTCTGTCTGTCCGTCTGTCACAGCCAGTTTTCTCCGGATCTACTGGACCAATTCTGTTGAAATTTGGTACACATATGGACTTCTGCGGCCCAAGCACGGACGCGTTACGTAAAGTATTAAATTTTTAGTATGTAAACAATAGTTTTTTGAACAATATCGTGTAACATATCAAATGAAAGGGCTTACTGTGAGGGTTTTAATTATATTTTTTTCATAATAATAAAATAAATAGTTTTGAAGATTCAAGAAATTAGGAAAAATGACCCTTTTCTCTGAAACTGCTGAGCCTAAAGTTTGAAAAAAAAATGGAGATACTTTACCTATAGATTACAGTAAAACCTATAAGAAGTCTATAGTGTTAAAATAACATGTTGAAAAAATTAAATGCGTTCGGAACCCTTTGCACGCGAGTCCGACTCGCACTTGGCCAATTTTTATGTTATAAACCAGTCCCCTACTAATCACTCACAGAAATAGACCACCTCATCTCTCCACGCAGGAAACTTTAACTGTAGGAAACATTGTATTTTACTGTTGATTGACTGAATATCCATTATTTTCCCTTAAGTACATACATGCTTACATTCCACCTACAATGTCCAGTACACCTGACGTAGGTACATGTTTAAACCTGACATTTTCAAGCCTTTGACATTATGGATGATGTAGGTTGACAATTTGAATTCAGACGGTTTCTGGACTTCGTTTAATGACTAGCAAATAATTATGGTTGAACTTGCTTTTGCTAATGGAATTGCCGGTGTGAATACTAATATTATGTTAACGGGAAGGCCAGGTGAAAAAGCCTTTAAACTTGTCCAAATATCCAGGCTAATGTCTACCTATGTTCTATACTTCAAAATTCGTTCAGATATTGAGGCGTGTATTTACAAACATCTAGCCATCTTTATCATTTCAGCTGAATTGTACATTGTTTAATTGTGAGTTTTTTTGATTTACCATTTTGTTTGTGACATCCTAATTTTTTTCTAATTTTATTTTGTATTTTTTCCCTAAATCTAATAATCTTGGTATTTATATTTTAAATTGGTCATAGGTAGTATTAAATTTTTACGTGCTTAATTTTATTGTAACTGGTATAGAAGAAGTCACTGGCTCCTGAAATACAGGTATTCTACCTAGCTCAGGAGTCAGGGTTTCACTATTTTGTTAACAGTTTTTGTACCAATAAAGAATTATTATTATTATTAGCTGAGAGATTTTCACTGCTGGGCATGGAACTCGGGACTCCTCCAAGTGACATCACAAGGACCGGTCAGGATACAGTGCATACGAATAAACACGTTAAGAACATAAGTAGAGTTAAACATTCAAACAGAAAAATCTGTCTCATCTTCATAATTTCAGCCACTGCTGAAGGAAACCTCTTCCAAAGAGCGCCATCCATCCCTTTCTTGAGCAGTCTGCATCCATCTGCTGCCAGGCCTTACTTATTACACAGTTGTAAGGGACAAACCTCTAACAAAGTAATGACTTTTCCATTCCGTTTCCAATCAAAGAAGTCAACGTACACATCGCAAATAAACTAGTATCTAATTAAAAAGACTAACAATTCAACCCTCTCCGTGTGCACGTTAGGGATGAAGTTGTTAGAATAAAGCCAAGTTTACACGAGGATTTTTTCTCAAGTATTGACAGGAGACCTATTCAAAGTCCTTGTGACTCATCTATCTCGAAATAATGGTACAATCTTCTTTACAAATTGCCAGTGCCTGTGAAAACACAAAAAAAATAACGAGTGCACAACCTAGAACCACATAAATCTTGAAAAAATATTGGGTGGTATTCTTGTTCGTTTAACAATGTTGTCTGTTGTGAAAAGAAATCAGGCTATCAAGATGTTTTCAAATAACACTGGCCACATGCAAAAACTGCACACAAAGTTTTAAATAGCGAACAAACACGAAATAGTAGCGTGACAGACAATGTACCTACTAAAGAACTTCGTTTCAAAATTCGCGTTTCTATTTTTTCTGCAGTATTATAATCGATAGTATTGGATTGGCACAAGAAAAGAGAAGCCTGTGCTGATCAGTATGCAAAGTTGGGCTGTGAATGATGATGATGGTAAAATGGTCGGACTTGCTTTTAGGCGGTCGAGAATCTCGCCTCATGTAAACGGGAATAAGTCCGACTTTCAACCTTCAGTTGTAGCTTCAGTCGTAGATAGTAGGTAGTATGTCGTCACGTTTCGCTTCGGTTCCTAGTTTTTAATTTAATCTAACTGCGCCTCGGGGAACCGTTTGCGTTGAGACAGCTTTAATTTTTAAACAACTACTTTAAGTTCCTAAATCAAATGAGTTTTTAATGGCTTTTGGCTAAAGTTGATTGGTGGGAGATTAAGCTTCATTTCTGGTAAAAACAATTTTTCTAGGAAAACATAAATTACCTAAGTTGTCTCTAGCAAGATCGGTTTATTGGTCTTTCGAAAAATTATAAGATCTTATCAAAATTGGTGGTTTTCCATTGGAAAATAACAAATAAAGAAAAGACAAAAGAAAGAAAATACGTTTATTCTGCCAGAAATGCCAAATACCTATTTTATATGATATCCTACCTTATTTTGTAATGGTAATAATATTTTAACATTGAAATTAATACTTCGGAAGTCACCCGTGTGTTTTCTTCCCGCAAAAATTCATGGAAAATAATGTAAGTATCATGACATAACGGTTGCTAAGCTAGAAATGTAAGTAGGTATGAATAAAACAAAATTAGAAGAAATGAGGCCTGGAAACAAACATACATTAGCTATCTACATGGCTAGTTATATATTTTATGTTGTACTAGAAGTTTATGAAAATGTTGTATTACAGACAGTGCAGATTTAACTATAAACTGATCGAGCAGTTTCATCGATTTATTGAACAAAATTTTTCGTCGCTTCGCTGCTATATGTTAGGTCCAATAGAAATTATTGAGCATCTACATATACTAATACTAGCTGATGCCCGCGACTTTGTTCGCGTGGAAATTTTTAATGTGTTTTGTTTCGTTTCGTTTCGTTTTGCTTTGCTTTGCTTTGCTTTGCTTTGCTTTGCTTTGTCTTGTCTTGTTTTGCTTTGCTTTGCTTTGTTTTGTGAAAAAGATTTGTTATAAGGACACGGTTCCTGTTGGATACAATTATTATGTATAGGAACCATGCATTGTTCTAGGATATAAAAGTAGCCTATAGTCTTAGAGCCCAAAACTACCACTATGCAAAAACCACGCCAATACCTTGCCCCTTAAAACGAAAATCAAATTATCCAACGGGAACCGTGCATTCTTCCGGGATAAAAAGTAGCTCACGTCGTTCCCTCCTCAAAATTACCACTATTCAAAGAATCATGTTATGGGATTGCTCTCTGAAAAACAATAATAAATCTATCCCACGGGAACCCTAAACATTTTATTGATAAGAAGTAGCCTATGTCCTTTCTTAGGCTCTATAGTATCTGTGTACCAAATTTCATTTACATCGGTTCAGTAGTTTTGGCGTGAAAGCGAGACAGACAGACATACAGAGTAACTTTCGCATTTATAATATTAGTAAGGATTATAAAGCTGACGAGTTTGTTTGGTTAAACGCGCTAATCTCAGTAACTACTGGTTGAAATCGAAAAATTCTTTTCGTATTGGACAGTCTATTTATCGAGGAATCATAACGTCGCACCGCTACGATCAATAGTAGCGGTGCATTCATGAAAAATGTGATGCAGACAAAGTTGCGCGGGTCAGTTAGTTCGTTATAAAAATTGCAACTAAGGGTAGGGTAAGAAGGTAAACTAAGTAAAATACACAATAACGTAAAAATACCTACTCTTAGAAGGTAGACAAGGTAAGTCTGTAAAAACATGACCCACAGGAAGATGTGAACAAAATAACAAAGGTATAAAACGGATGGCGGAGCGGAAACACGGGTCACAGGCATATTGAAAACAATACCATGTCGCGGTGTTTTTCATTAGTTTTTATTCAACTTCGGAAAAAAGAGGGATACGAGTTTAAAATAGAGTTAATAGTTTTCGAGCGTATGATACTCATGGGCTGCAGCTGAAAATCAGCGTCAGGTGGTATACCTTGCGTTGCCAGCTGGCATTATGCCGAGCTGAGGCCCTTTTGGCATTAATAGCATAGCATAGTCGGCCTTATAATGTTCCCACTGTTGGGACTTAGGCCTCCTCTCTAGGAGAGGGAATGGGCCGTAATCCACCACGCGGGCCCAATGCGGGTTGGTGAATGTCACATGTCTTCGAATTTTTGGTTCTAGGACATGCCGGTTTCCTCACGATGTTTTCCTTCACCGTTTTGAGAGCAGTGGTGATGAAATAAATTACACAAAGTAATGTGCCTGGCTGGGTTTGAACCCGCGACCTACAACTCGTAAGTCGGAGCCATTACCACTCGACCACCACAGCTGGCACTGCTTTGGCATTAATAGTTTTAATAATTTATTTTGTTAATTTTTAAGGTGTTTTATTTATGTAATACCAATACACACATTTTTTTTTCTTTCTTTAATTTTCTTAGAGTACACATTCAGGTAAAATCCGGCCAAGTGCGAGTCGGACTCGTACACGAAGGTTAAATAGGAGCCCCATCTTATTTTTTATTTAATATGTTCTTATAGAGGCAATAGAAATACACTCTGTGAAAATTACAATTGTCTACCTATTACAGTTCTCGAGATACAGCCCGCTGACAGATTGACGGACGGACAGGCTTAGTAATAGGGTTCCGTAGGTTACACTTCGAGTACGGAACCCTAAAAAGGTATTCATAATATGATATGTATTGTTACGTAGATACTTTCTTGTAATTAAGAGTATCCGTGAAGTTTTGAAGTCTTGCACGTTTTTCCCGTTAGAGATCCACTCTTTGGACTGACTGACCATGCCAATTCAAGAGTGCCTGTCAATGGTTTAATTGAAATGAATGCTTTAAGTTTTCATTTTTTAGCCCGTTGGATTGGTCTCGTAGTTGAAAACGCGACTGTCGAGCAAAAAGTATTATCGGGTTTTTAAATAAGGAATTTTTCAGTAGCAGTCCTAAGTTTGAAGTTGGTGGTGTGAAACCCCCGTACCTCAGAAAGCACGCATAGACGCGGGACTTGCAGTTGCAGGTCCCGCAGCTATGCTATCTCTTCTCGGTTAAGTGCCTTCAGTCCATGATTGTAAAAGAATAGAGACTGCAATTGTGTGTTTACGCACGCACTTGGGCACTACAATACGTTCTGTGTAGTTGATATTGGCCACCGTGCCCGATATATTCGGTTGGAAAGATGAATGTTTTAAGATTATTAGTCTTTTCTTTGAGGATGCAAAATCATCAAATGTCTCCTCCCGCTCTGGGTGAAGCAGAAGTGAGTGTCAGACTCTTACTGACTAAAACTCATCCGTGTTCCTCCCAATGCTCTTTGCGTCCCAGGGCCGCGGTGACTCTTTCGAACAAATTCCGCACCCCCGGCAGGCACCGGGCCTAGCGGGCCCGGTCTTCTATGCTGACAGCTCTTTGAGACGCGCGTGGAACACAGCGCGCTGTCGACACGGGCCTGGGGGGCTACTCTCTAACGAAATCCGTAGTTTCGGGCTTAGTTGCGGGCGGGCATTTTCTACTCCGTATCACCTAACCACTGAGAACTAATGATAACACGATTTGACAGTTACTGTGAAATCGTGTTGTCATTCATTCTCAGTTCGGGTTCGGGACTAATCCTAAGTCTGTAGGTGATATGGAGTAGAATACGCCCGCCCGCAACTAAGCCCGATACTACGGATTTCGTTAGAGAGTTAGCCCCCCTGGTTCTGATCGGACGGCGAGCCACCCAATGCTCGACGTCCGCAGGCCCGCGCCTACGGTAGCCGGGAAGATTATTAGCCTACAAACATATATATTTCACTCAAAACATTCTTTAACTTTTTAAGTTCACTTACGTACACCACAGATCAATATGGACTTTTTTCAACATTTATAACTATTCGATTTGTGATAAACAAAAAGGCTTTTATCACGGCATGTCTAGGAAGTAGAAAATAAGACAAGACTGAGAGCTTGTCCCATTTCACGCGCGTACGGCTCTCACACAGGATCACATTAACATTCCACGAAGTAACTCCGTGTTAACCCAATTTTCAGACAGTTCCGTCAACTTTGTGATATAGTTGGATTAAACTTTGTTTATTGTTTAATGACATATTTAAGTGCAATGTACTGAGGTATCATACGTGTCATAGCCAGTTACGTAATCATACTATAATTTTTGACTTCAATAGCAATTAGCCTTTTTGGCTGCCTAGAAGAGTTTGAGGATTGGTGTACAAAAATAAATAAATATTTCTATTGTGTCCTTTCAATTAGAGCATCTTAGGCGGTTTTGGATTGTTGAGCCAAAAAAGATTGCAGTTAGGCAATGATATATAAAAAACACACTCAGCATCTCAAAAACGTCCGCAAAAAACAAGCGCAATATGTATAATTGTGCGCTAGTTTCAAACAGTCTCGCATCGCTCGCCCTGCACTGCTTTGTAAAAACAACTTTAAGCGATCCATGTAAAGAAAGAAAGAAAAGAAAAGAAAGAAAGAATAATGTTTATTTGAGACTTGTACAAAACAGACAGATGTAAAATTAATTAAAAACTAAAAGTAGTGTTTTAGGTTGAATTTGCAAAAAAAATTGCGTATCACTCGCCATACTGCACTGCTTTGTAAAAACAACTTTAAGCGATCCGCGTAAGGTTGAATTTAATAACTACACACAAATCACACATGACACTTGATACATGTCAGTTTTTGACGACAGTTTCGAGTGTTGCATTTGTTCGAGACTGTGCATCTTGGGTTTATATATCAATGCAGTTAGGTAAAAAATGCGATGAAAAAAAATAAGTAACTAAAACTAACTAACAAACTAACGTATAAAATAATAACAAAATAAAGAACTATATTATTCAGTTCTTACCCTTGTCCGCAACAGTCAACAATTGAAAATACCACTAGGTAAATCTTTCCCTCATTAAACTGTCCAGACAAATAGTTACCTATCGTCCCTATTATTACTCTTTTCTATAGCTCCAGAGATAAAAGAGGGACAAAGCTGAAACAGCATGTTAGTATAAGGTGAAAATTGGACCCGCATGGTACCTACGAGTTGTTTACGTTGCCATGCGTCCGTTTATCGAAATGGCAATCTAATCGGAATGGTAAAATGTCGACTCGATTTATACTCGATTGTCATTTGTTTTTGGATTGAAAAAATTTTAGTTGTGACTAATGAAACATATTTTTTTTAACCCCCGACCAAAAAGAGCGGTGTTATAAGTTTGACCGCTATATGTGTGTCTGTCTGTGGCACTGTGCTCCTTAACTTGTGAATACCCGGTCGCAATAGTCGTCGCGACGCAACAACAATTGAATAATTTATTGTAAAAAAATGGGCGGCCGCCATTTTTTTGGTCGATCGGGGGCCATGCAATATTGAACACTGCGATTAAAAAAAAAAAGTTTTTACCGCGTGATGTGGTATGGCATGTAAGATAATAGATTATGAGTCAATTTCAGTTTACACCCAATGGCACACACGTGTGCCAATGAAAAATCACAGGTTGTGGGTGAACCGATTTAGATGCGTTTTTTTTAAGGACCATAGCGGGAGGATTCTTTTGATAATTTCCCAAATCATTAAAAGAATCCTCCCACTCTGGGCAGAGCAGAGGAGTGTCAAACTTACTAACTAAAACCCAGCCGTGTTCCTCCTACAGCCCTTGGCGTTCCAGGGCCGCGGTGACTCTTTCGAACAAATTCCGCAACCCTGGCAGTTATGAAACATACCTACAGGTTTGATTTCAGGTCATTGACAGCTAGTTTTAACTGGGCTTTTTGTGGTATTCAGCTAGTCTATTCTGTAAATAACTATTTCGATATCGAGCTTCACCTAAATGACAAAACTCACAAAGTGAGCTTTATTGCACACAACATAAAGTTCTTAATTTAAACTCACCTCGGATTCCACTGTCGAGATACGAAAATGTTGTTACAGAATACCACTACAGTTCCTTGTTGTCGATTTTATTATTGACCACCTTAGACTGTCTAAGCTGATAGTGTGTAAAAGAATTAAAGAGGCAAAATTGTTTCTTTGTATGAAGTAATCCCTGAAAGAAATGATCCAATTGCAAAAATACTTAGACAAATGAAAAGCTACACTATAGCTAAGTCATCATCTGCCTAGCCTTTTCCCAACTACCAGCTTCCAGTCAAACCGGATTTTAAGTGAATACCAGCATTTTAGGTGGAGCGGCTTGCTACCAGACCTCCACAACCCATTAATTACACTTTCACTAAGTTCCATAGACATTTTATAAAATTGCACGGTTAGCTACTGTTGGTTAGGTCGACTCTTTTGTGAAGCAAATCTTCACAATATGTTCCCCAAAAACAGTAATAAAAAACAAGATACGGATTGGTCTTTAGAAACATTCTCATTATTTTTCTGTAGAACAATATTTTTTCTGGGACATAACTTTCTCAAATAAGTATCGATAAATAAATATTTACCATATCTCATTATCATTTTTATAGTAACAATAGTCCGAATTACAGTAATTCTTGTTGGCGCACTTGTCCGGTTTTTTTTTCATATATACATAATGTCACAAGTACCATTACTTTGCTCAGTGTTGTTTTTTTTTGTAATTTTATAACACCCCAAGAGCGTGATCGTAAACAACATTAAAACTTAGTTCGTAACAATATTACCTTTTTGTCATCCCTTATATCCCCACCCTTGAATACAAAACGGATCAAATTAACAAAGTTTTATTACAGTGAAACGATTAATACTTTATAGCTAATTGATGGATTAGAAGGTTCGTTGCTCCGAAATCTACAAGAATTTAAATTCGAGTGTTATTTATTTAAAGTTTCATTGAAATAACTATGTAAAATAATTGGATTATTATGTATCTACCGATACTTACATAAGTCACCATAAAATAGAATATTAAGCTAGCCAGCTTCGCTTAACTTTTTATCGTTACTCATTTTTTATTTTTAGCCTAATTTATTTAATATTTAACCATATTTTTCATTAGAACATGAATAAATAGCAGATTGTTTATTTAAACCTTTGATGAATTAGAATTTTGAATCTGCTTGTAATCTGTTTATTGTTGTTGTTGCAGAAGTAATAACATAATTGTAAAATACATTTTCGTGAATAAACACTTTTAACACATTTTTTTAAAATACAGAATGAGTCTAGAGTCTGTAAATAATATCTGACAATGCCTCAATAATGTCTGTAAATAAATAATATCTCATCGCTGTATGAAGTCCGTACGGTATCACAACAGCATAACCCATTTGTGTAAACATGGCGCGATGTGAATATTGTTAAAGAAACTTGCTCTAACCTTGGCAAAAAGTAAGAGGAACGTTTCACTAATTGTTTTGTCCATTTTCAAATTCTTAAATCGAAAGGTATTTCATTAAAAGATCCCAAAAATTTAAACTTTTTCTAACCGTAATGCAATTAAAGTTGTCCCAATAATTGTACCTTCGATCCCTTCGGCCTCAGTGAAGGAGAGAGCACTTAACGTTGAGACCTCATCCCTCCGGAGTTGATTGACCCCGCGCGAGCCTGCGTTTGATAAAAACGCCGGGAGGCCCTACCATGTGCTTGTATTTTCAGTGCGACTGAAGGAAAGCGCCAGTCGGCACCGAGCCGTGGCTGACGACGCACGTGTCTACGCGAGCCTCCGAAAGCTCCGCGCCGCGTAAATAACTTCGATACGCAACACGAAAAAAAATAGACTCACTTTCTAATATTAAATTTTTTTGAGTTGTTAAATAAAAGTTTTAGATTTTGTGTTATTTGCGAAAGTAGATAAACTTTTTGAAGTATTTGCTTGGAATTGAAACTTTTTGTGTGTTTTTAAGACAAGACATTAACGTCGTCTTCGCACCCAATCGTCGTTGAAATCCGAACTTGGAATATACGCAGCTAGCAGTGCATCGGACTTTACTCTCAGAAGCATCTGTAAACGTGCTCGATGAAATGTAAACGATAATGTGAGGACATAATAATGAATGTTTTGTTGATATAGTTTGAAAACAATCGCTCGTCCGTGCGTGTAGTGGTGATTCAATTTTATGCTTTGACTGGCGGTTTCCTGCAACGACAACCAACGGAAGTCGCCGATACGAAGACCGTGTAAGTTGGAAATAGCAGCTGTGTTCATCAACAGAACGGTAACCAACATTTGTTTTCTCTAAACATGTTTGTTGTGGCAACAATACCCATTATGAATGTTCGTACAATGTTTAGACCCACCTCCTACTTGCACACGTAGAGTACGGTTGAATCAAAACAAACTTCAGTTTGACGTTTGGAGTTTCAGTTTTGGCGATCCTATTTCGGCGATACATTTCATTACGTCACGGAATTGGACTTAATTGAACCTGGGACGTTGCTACGGAGTTCGTTCATTAATTGGAATTCCTTTCACGTTCGCATTGGGAATTTGATTAGACATAATGTTATATTTTGTTACGATTTTATGACATGAATGAAAGTGTATCCAACCGTACTTCGTTGAATATTTAGAGATAACTTGGGGACGTGACTGGGTGTTTATTATTTCTGATAACGGAAAATTATGTTTTGGTTAGTTTTGTTGTGAGAACATACAATAACGTTATGTCCTGTGTGTATATGATAAATTCTCAGTCATAAAATAATTAGGGCATAACTTTCGTAGTCTCTTCAACATTGTGTTATAAGCAAAAAGACAAGTTACAATATTTTTCTCTGTCAGCAAATATTTGAGTACAAAATAGGTGTTGCTAGGAAATGTTGCTAGGATTAATTGATGGTGATTTACTTGAACATTAATGTATGAAGGCACCTTTCAGATTTTTATGAAGGTATCACTAATAATGTGCACATAAAATACAAATTCCTAACTCTATGGAACAAATTATTCCAATGAATTCCTAATCATCGTCATTATCAATTTTATGGCTATTGTTCCTCTCCGTTTCAAACAGGAGTCTATTTTTAGTAGCCATTACTTTTTAGGGCAGATCCCTTCATCAGTATTATGTTGTTGTATTTATGTTTGATTTCTATCGCTGCTCTTTTGTTTCGGGTATTCTGTGTTTCTCACGTTAATCAAAACCTTGTGATGAATGCTGATCACTTTGATAAGTAGTCTCTTTGTAAGATATTTCAAAAGTAATTTTGAAATTTGCTTACATTTCTCTTCTAGTGACAAACTTTGAAAATGATATAAAATTAAGACTTAGTGCTTCTAGATATCACTGTTAGAATAATTATTAATCAAGCGAAAGCTCGAGTAACATTCTTTTTTTAGATTTTTATTAATTCGTCGTCATTGTACCGCCAAAATAAGCGATGTTGAATACGAGCAATGTTAAAATGTTGATGTAGAGGTAAAATAAACTACACTATAATGATATTATATCTATCTTTAATGTAAAATCAGCTTTTGTGCAGACGGAAAAAGCGACTTTTGTTTTATACTAAGTACCTAAGGTGAAGAGGTAAAATTGACTTTATTATAATGTTTTGAAATGATCATTTATATTGAATCCCATTAAAAACATGAATGTGAAAAAGGGAGCCAAAAGTTTAATCTTAATAATATTCGTGATTGCAGATTTTAGTGAAAACAGAATTGAGATCTAAATTGGCGCCAAGTTCTGTAGATAATCCTGAAATAAGATAAGTTAAGGCTCAAGATTCAACTTGGCTAGTTTTACATACATTTGTTATCTTATATCTGGCATTATTTTTCATCTTTATGTTATACTTACGCAAGTTACAGTTTTTATACTGAAATGTCAACATATCTTCTAAGATTTGCTGGTAAAACCAAATACCAGTTATGTCAAATCTGTTGGGCTTTAATAAATGTGCTAATTTTCTTGTATATAGGTTAGATATATTTCGAGTTGTTTAGGGGTCAAAAGTATCTCGAAATGGTTCGTGTATTACACACGGCTGCTGCGTCGCCAGTTCCTTTTGTCTTTGAACTTTTGGCTGGATACGCTGCCGCATGTCTAGATAAACACGGTGCTTTAGAAGTGCGTGGTCATAATTTAAGGGTGGTATTCTATCCCTGATTTATAGTTAAGAAACAATAGCAAAAAAAAAAGCTCTTTATTCAAAGAATTGTACAATAACATAACAAAACATCGAATTCCAAGAACAATTTCGCAAATATTATTCTCAATGTTGTATAATTATTATCGTCTCCTGATCGTAAGACGTGTATGTTAAATTGTTTAAACAAACAACGACTCGATCATCGTGTTGGCACATTGGTTTGCGTGCTATGATCTGTGTCACGCCTACAAATTAGAATGTGCGTATTTTGTAATACGGAAGACGTATGACTAATAAATATGTCAGGATATTTTGTTTGCAATTTGGATTTTGTGTTTTTTTTTTCTGCCAGGTCCTATAATACCGTATTGTTTTACTAATCTTTGTGGAATAAAAATTTTATTGTTCGAAAAAAAGAATAAAAATTAGGTGCTGCAAAAAAACAACTGATTGCAAATAAATACATATTAATCGAAAGACTCTTTGCACTAGGCTATCGCCTTAGATATATATGTCTAAGGTAATTCAAAATGGATAAAAACTAATTTTCAACCGCCTACATACAGCATGAAAGCATTGAAAACCCATAAGTTGAGTTATAATGTGCTATAGAAAAATAATTAAAAGATTTCGTAAAATTTAAAATAGACAAGGAGATAGCCCGTCTATAAAACTTTTTATCCGTATATTTATTAAAACCCGGAAGCTCTGTTGAATACGGGCCAAAGTTAGAAACCTTTTTAATTTTAAAAACGGACCTCAACGCCCGTATAAAATATGTACCGGTCCCTGCTTGTAACAAAGAAGTTTTCTTATTTAAATTTTAATTTTAAACGGACGATTCTAAAGGATTTTACAAGCAAAACAGCCTACGACCAAATTATGGGAAAAGATTTGAGATATTATAAATTTCTAAAAATGTCAGAATAATTTTACGTCAAGAATTTGTCTACGAATGTTTTGTAGTTAACCTTTTGAAAGGTTTTATTCGCATCTTATTGCCCTTATTTATATATCTAGTATATAAAGAATTATGTACGGCAATGTACGGCAACAATGACCTATTCATTAATTTGGTTTAGGCAGGTAATCTAACAATGCCCCTGGTGATGGCTTTGTCCTGAAAAAGCTAAATAAATTCAAAATACAAATGTTTTTCGTATTAATATCACAAACATGAAATTGAGATTTTTATCACTTTTTCATCGCCAAACCGATTTTGATGAATTTTGGACCATGGAGTCACAGTTATAGGCGACTTAACGCGGGCGACGCCGCCGGCAAAAGCTAGTGTAAAATATCCGTATCCTCTCCATCTAATTTATAAAAATCTCGTGTCATAGTCTTTGTTACCGAACTCGTCCGAAACGACTCGACCGATTTTCATGAAATTTTGTGTGTATATTTGGTAGGTATGAGAATAGGTGGCAGGCTACTTTTTTTTTTGTTGTATGGCAAAACAACGTTTGCCGAGTCAGCTAGTAATATATAAATTTCTTCCGTTACTGAATGACTGAGTGACTGATAAATAACGCACAGCCGAAACTACTGGTCGCAGAAAGCTGAAATTTGGCATGTAGGTTTCTTGGAAAGTCTAGTCCAAGAGATGATTTCCTGAAATCCCTACGGGAACGAGAAATAACGGAATATACGCGTACCAAGTCGCGAGCAAAGCTAGTTAATAATAATTTGCTTCAGAAATACGCAGTGATTTGATACCGGACGTTTACTGAAATGTTTCATAAACATGTGTTGTAATTTATTACTGTTCTAGTATTCTAGTATCAAATGTTATAGGAAAACATGGCACAGTAATACGTTTGCTTTAAAGTGAAATGCTCTATTTTCGAATTATTATAGCACTGCTATTTGTAAATTTAATAGTCACTATTTTTTTTTTTTCATCGAATCCAAATTTCTGTAGCCAGGATACAATAGTTTGTCTAACCAGTGTTTAATTTACTCATTTTTTGCTATTCATAAAACCTGAATCGAATCGGTTTTCATACAGCCTATAAAATTCCATTCTGCTGGGAGACAGGCCATAACAGGGCCATAGTCCAAAAAAGTTTTTTTTTGGGACGTGCTTATTAAGAAGTCATCGTAGTTGGGAAAGTGTGGCCACTCTTTCCACCACTCATCATCATCATCATATCAGCTAATAGCCGTCCACTACTGAACGTAAGCCTCTCCCAAAGAGCGCCAACCATAAATAAAAAAGAAATATTTTTCTTAAAAAAAAAAACAAAAGAAATTGAATACTTTATACTATTCATTATTTAAAATGCGGTCTTAAGCAGTCCGTATCCATCCGCTGCCAGCCACCTTCTTCAAATCATCGACCCACCTTGCCCACAGGGCGATCCACACTACGTCTGTGCATACGCAAACCAAGCACTGCAACTCCTGAAAGCCAGAATCAAACATATTTTAGAACAAAAAAGATAAAATGTGTATGTACCTAAGATATAAGTAAAAATCATTAAGCAGCAAGCCGTTTAGACCTCCTACATCCTATTACCAACAATACCCAAGTCCCACAAGTGTTTACTGAATATTATCGGATAACGGTTCGGTCCAAACGAGTCTTCAGAAGCTAGTAAATCCCTAAACATATTTAGTGGTGCTTATCCTAACGAGTACGCCCTAAGGTCAGGGGGTTGTTTGAGATGGGTTCTGTTTGGACTAAACTAAGAGGGAACAAGACCAGAGTTAAGATGTTAGTAATGAAGTTGGGACGGTGGTAATTAAAGGTGTAAGTCGCGAAAACTTCATTATGTTCTTGATTTATTAAAAAAAATTGTACCTCATACACATCCAATGCGGCCTTAATGCCCTCAACAATATTTGCTGTAGCAGAATTTGTTCGAAAGATTCACCGCGGTTCTGGAACGCAAAGGGCATTAGGAGGAACACGGATGGGTCAATAAGAGTTTGACACTCTCTTCCTCCGCTCAGAGCGGAAGGAGTCATTAGATGATTTACATTCCTAAAAAAAAGGCATTCTCTGCTTTCAACCAAGGTTGGTGAAGAGATAACATGGCAGGGTGCATTATTTAATCAGTTGGAAGAAAAACAAAAAATACATAGGTATCATAACATAAAAATCTGCTTCTATTTTCGTTAAGGCTCGCCGATCAGTCTAAATAAATCTAGCTGTCTATCCATATTACAATTGCACTTAAAGATGCAGGCAAAACATCGGGCGGAAACCGGAATGCCCAACCAAAAATTCAAAGATACTCGTATGTAGATGCGAGAAATGGGTCCAATACGAGTTGGTGGACGTTTTCATCAACTCGCATTGGACCCATTTCCCCGGTAGTAGAAGCGTTATCTTGTTGTTAGCTAATATTGCAACAAATACATTATAATTGAAAAAAAAATTACTTAAGAATTCAACAACATATCTTCTATCTTCTTCTTCTTCTAATATTATAAAGAGGAAAGATTTGTTTGTTTGTTTGAAATGATTAGGCTCCAAAACTACTGGACCGATTTGAAAAATTCAGCAATGGATAGCTACATTATCAAGAAATAACAAAACCTATATTTTATCCCCGTACTCCCACGAGAACGGGAACTACGCGGGTGAAATCGCGTGACGTTCACTAGTTTTATAATAATTTATTTAAATAAATAAAATTATAAATAAATTTACACAGTTAAGCACAGGGCAAACAACAGACTTCTCACACATTTTCTGTAACTGTTTTTTTACCTCCTTTTAAAAACTGAACATTTTGCTTACGCGATCTGGCTTGATCAATGAAGTGGCTCTTTAGTCAATTATGTCTGACAACGCTCGTTAAATAAAGAAGGGTCTTTAAACGATAAGTATATACGGGAAGAGTTTATACTTACTCTCCTTATTATTGAAGAATGGAAGATAGTTTAGTGTCCTGAGTTCTGCAGGTCAGATTTGCAACGGCTCCAAGTAAAAATATTGAGATTTAGGTGCTTTCAATTAGACTGAAAGTCGACCCTAATATAGTTGAAAAAAGGTTAGGTAGAGCAGATGGAGATGAGTTACCAAGTCTTATTTAGTTGTAAAGTATGTGAAATAAAATCTATACTATACTAGTGGACGTCACGCGGTTTCACCCGCGTAGTTACCGTTCCCGTGGGAGTACGAGGATAATATATAGCTTATGTTACTCCCTGATAATGTAACCAACCAATGCTAAAAGAATTTTTCAAATCGGACCAGAAGTTTCGGAGCCTATTCAATTCAAACAAACAAACAAATCTTTCTTCTTTGTAATATTAATAATTATTAGTATAGACTAATTTAGTAAAACTTAAAAGTTTGTTTCAACGAGCCAATCTCTGAAACTACCAGTCGGATTTGGAAAATTCTTTTTGTATATGATAGCCACATTCATGAGGAAGGCTTATAGGCTATACGCAAACGAGAAAAACGGGATATGCACATAAAAAGTCGCGGGCAAAAACTATATAGTAATTAATGAAGCAGGTTCTGTATCCTTCTGTAGTTATTCCGTCTAAACGGGACTCAACCCTAGGCGAGACAAGCAACCGAAACTTCCAGTCACTGAAGTTATATTTAGCTTTAACCTAATTTACATAGTTTAGATTTTATTCTTGGCTTCTCATTAAGTAAAAGTATACCACTTAAAAAAAAGAAAATAAAATTAGAATACTTTTAAAAGTTTTTTTCTTTCTTTAACTTTTACTTTATGTTATTCGTCTGTTGGGACATTGTCCTCCATTTCTTGGTTTTATTTTTAGGGTTCCGTTACCAAAGGGTAACCAACGGAACCCTATTACTAAGCCTCCGCTGTCCATCCATCCGTCCGTCCGTCTGTCATCGGGCTGCATCTCAAATCAAATCTAATAAAATCAAATCAAAAGTCGTTTATTCAAATTAGGCTGAGAGCCAGCACTTTTTGAATGTCAAGTTTTACAAAAGACAGTCCCCCAAAACGCCCGCCCGTCACCACTTCCTAGTGTTTTAGCTGTGGAGAAGAAGTGGCTAACAAACTCCCCAGCAACACATCTGTCTGTTACGTTTTAAGAACTTGAATCTATATAAAAGTATGCTAAGTTACATGACACGAAATTGTCTTGTTAGCTAGCACACTATGATACTGATAATGATAGAAATGTATATTAAAAAAAAAATAACGAATTGACCTACATAGTTAGATAAATAAAAGAAATAAAAATAACATAAAAAACAATAAAAAAACAATATTATATGAATACATATAACCTGTCATAAGCTAATTACTTAAAGAGAGTAAGCTAGTTACTTCAAGAGTCGTAATAGGTAGACTGTGTATTTGTATTGTCGCTATAACCACAAATAATAAATGGTATGGTTTATGGCATGATACCCTTCCTGTACGAGTTCGATTCGCACGCGGCTGGTATGTTTTTTTGTAAATAGTATTTCATTGAAATATTTCCCGACCGTTATTAAGCTACCTCGATAGCTCTGTCATTTTATTATTATAAGCCCGTAGTGTCCCACTGTAGGACAAAGGCCTCCCTTTCTTCTTTCCACCTGAATCTATCTTGAGAAATTTGAGCTCAATCCTATCTATCTATCCGATCTAATCTGAGTCTAATCCTAAGGTCTAGCTCATCTCGCCATCTCCTTTTGGGTCTGCCGTGTCACCGATTCCTGATGTTCGGGACCCAATCTGTGATTACTTTCGCCCAGTTCTCATGTGGCATGTTGCATGTCATTTACTCCGTTTAAATCCTGGAACCTTCCATGATTTGTATCACTACCTAGTGGTTCCTAGCTGAAAGTATCTGATACTGCTAGCTGTCTGACATTCGTGACATTCCAAAGCGTAGTTTTGTTTTTTTTTTTCACTGACAGTCGACGGCGCGGCAGGTCCGTGTTCCAGATTGAGGGATGGCCTAGGACTTGTCCTTACTAGCCCTTATCAGAGATAAGTGGAAAAAGAGTAGTAAAACCTTAAGTGGGGCATTATTACAAGATGGTTGGTTATATAAACCGTATTATGAAATGGAAAAAAATCCTAGGTTTCTACTTGAAACAATTATTCACGTTTAATTACTTAAACGTGAATATTTTTTCTTGCGACGAGGATGTTATTTAAATAATTCTGTGTTTCATGAAAACTCTAATTCCTGGGTTTTGAGGTACTTTAACCACTAATCAACCAATGGCGTTATGACAAATAACGTTAACGGACGGGTAAACGACCGATAAAACCTCTAAAACCGAGCATAACAAAAATAACGAGTGAATAGTACTTTAAGGCAAACGTGTTCCATCATCGACCACAACACCGCTTATGTTTTTCGTAGATAATGTTCAAATACGAGACTACCTAAAATAATAAAAAAAAGATCTGAATCGCCGCATTTTATTTCATCTTAATATTTTAAACTAGTGGACGTCACGCGGTTTCACCCGCGTAATTCCGGGGATAAAATATAGCCTATGTTACTCCCTGATAATATCCATTCATTGCTGAAAGATTTTTTCAAATCGGTCCAGTAGTTTCGGAGCTTATTCATTTCAAACAAACAAATCTTTCCTCTTTATAATATTAGTGTAGACAAACCTATACAGCAGTTGCGTAGTGATTGAGTAACATCCAAACCAACAGACTATCGCAATTTATTCCAAACACAAAATGATTGTCATGCATTTAAATGAAGTAGTGCTGTGAATCATCAAACTGTATATTTATTCTTACATCGTTTTAAATTCGGTAGCGCGTAAATACTGTAGTAACACTTGCTTTCTAACTTAAGGCTGCTCTCTCGAGAAATGCTTAAAAAGAGCGTGCAGATGAAGCAACTTTTCGTCGGTGTTTACTGAGAAATTACATCTGAAAAAAATAGGTAGTAATCTACATGATATGATACGTAATTTGGTTTGGCTAGAATAAGAAAAAAAAAACACCAAATCACCTCCAAATCGTTGTGATGAAACCATTTTACTTCTTCATTTTTAACAAAAGTCTAAAAAAATATATCTTCTGGTTTTCAATACAAACGAAAATAGTTTGGTTTGATTACTCTTTTAAAATATGTTTATTTTTTATATCTCTAATATAAAAATGAATCGCAAAATGTGTTGGTAAGCGCATAACTCAACAACGCCTGGACCAATTTGGCCAATTCTTTTTTTAAAATGTTCGTTGAAGTTCAAAGATGGTTTTTACGGCGAGAAAAATTCGAATAACTGCCGGAAAACCCTAAAACAGCCCTTTTCTTTTTACCATACAAACGTTTTCTAACTAAAACGAGCTTTATTGCTATTGTATAAAGTTCATATTGAATTACAAGCAGTCACTGTTGTTTAAAAAATGTAGGTATGTAGGGTAGGAGTAGGGTAGGAGTAGGGTAGGAGTAGGGTAGGAGTAGGGTAGGAGTAGGGTAGGAGTAGGGTAGGAGTAGGGTAGGAGTAGGGTAGGAGTTATATTATAGATGAAAATTGTGACGCAGACGAAGTTGCGCGGGTCAGCTAGTAATAAATAAAAATGCGGGCTGCGGAGTGGCGCGTAGAGGAGTAGTTAGCTCCGTTTATATGCACAAGGTCATTGGCATGTATACAATATGCCTTCTCGCCTAACCATTATTACGTTAGTCAATACGAGTCTGACCACAGAGTCTGACAGATCCCTGCACCCGCCCCAGGGTGGAGGACATCCATGAGGATTTCCAAACCAAAAATGGTTGTTTGAGTCCAATCTAATAGAGAGCGAGCCTATTGCCAAGAACATAGGACCTCATGTTCAGCAAGTAGGTCAAGGAATATTGAGTTCACGTTTCTCGTCTTTTTTACCTATGATGAAAATTAACGCTAAAATCAAAAGCAAATTTTCAGTTAAGCTTTAATCACAACGTTACTTTATTAAAATTAACGTTGTGATTAAAGCTGTCATTTACAGCATTTTTTGCTAAGGAAATGAACCGCAACCTTGGCTCGGAAATTTGTTTCTATTAGAAATATGCAATAAAGCTTGGGAATTTTCACGAAAATGTTGTTACCATCGCGATTAATTTAAGGAAAAATTACCAAGTCATTATCCCACCCACGCGCACAAAACGTTTTGGGAACACATTCATGGTGCGTGCAGCTAAGGAGTGGAATTCCCTGCCGGAGTCTGTGTTTCCTGATAGCTATAACCTGGGAGTATTTAAGTCAAGAGTGAATAGGTTACTTCTAGGCAAGCGTGCTCCATCTTCGACCACGTCATCGCTTACTACCAGGTGAGATAGTGGTCAAACGCGAGCCTATAAATAATAAAAAAAAAAAAAATTAACATATCAAATAAAATGCAGTATTTTTGGATTCTTATTATACTGTTTTTGAAACACAAAGTTTTTTAAAGCGGTCTCCTTTGGCCACGGTCAGGGTGAGGAACTTATTATAGAGCGTATTATAAAACTGTCATTTGTATCCACCAGGAGCGTCGTTGCACCAGGAGTCCAGGGCGGGAAGTTTCGACCTACTAACCGCCTAGCGATCGGTTAGTAGGTCGAACCGAATTCGAGCTTCGAACTTTAAATTTCGAACGCATTCCACGGTCAAAATCAATGGTATGATCCGTGGATCGCGTTCGAAATTTACTGTGTACGGGCCGGCCTTAGGACTTAACGACCAAATTCGGTCGCTACGCGATCGCGAGTAGCTAAGGCGCGAGGCGACGGAGCGGCCTCGCTAGCGAGCGACCGTCAATTCCAAATCATTCGCATTCGCATGTCAAAAATGTATGAAAATGGAGGCTTTTTTGACAGATTGCGAATGAGATGCGAATGCGGAAGTTGCTTAAAAACTGGCCAAGTGCGAGTCGGACTCGCGTGCAAAGGGTTCCGAACAAATTTAATTTTTTCAACATGTTATTTTAACACTACAAACTTCTAATAGGTTTTCCTGTAATGTTTAGGTCTCTATTCTCTCCAATCTATTATCTCCACCTTTTTTCAAAATTTTAGGCTCAGTAGTTTCGGAGATAAGGGGCCCCAATGGTAATTTTTCGTCTAATTTCTTGAATAACATATAAATCATTTATTTTAAAATTATGAAAAAATATAGTTAAAACCCTCACAGTAAGTCCTTTCATTTGATATGTCACAAGATATTGTTCAAAAAACTTTTTTTTTTTAATTTCTAGTTTGACCCCCAAAAGTGACCCCCATACTAAAAATTTTATAATTTACGTACTTAACGCGTTCGTATTTGGGTCACAGAAGTCCATATGTGCACCAAATTTCAACAGAATCAGTCCAGTGGATCCGGAGAAAACTGGCTGTGACAGACGGACAGACAGACACCCGAGTGATCCTATAAGGGTTCCTTTTTTTCGGAACCCTAAAAATGATTAGAATCGGCCCTCTATGCTATTCCGCCCGCTACAAAAACTCACTGTGACCACAAAATCGCGCCCGGCACCGCGCTCGCACCCGCTGATAACTCCGTGCGTACACTCTGGCAAAGCCATGCTACATTTACGTGACGAAAATATTGATAATGGAAGAGGCCTCCCCTCTTCCAACAGATTTAGAAAATTACCATTGATCAATGGCTGACTCATTGATCAATCGTCTTTAAATTTAATTTAGTTCCATTCTGTCCACCTCGACGAACATGGCCCAAATATCACCTATTTGATTTATCGTCACTATGCGGACGTGAAACAACACGATCTTTGTATAAGTAATTTTTTTTTTGTTTTCATCTAGAAACGTTCGTGCTAATTTTCTTTGAAATAATTATTATAATACCGGTAGTTGATTTGTGATTACTTATTATGCTCAATTGTTATCTACTTAATAGTTTTAGAAACATTTTTTCATTCGTATCCATTTCGTATCCTAAAAATCGTTTGACAATTAGAAAACACAAGGACTGTAACGTATATAAATAAACTTTTAATTCATCGGACATAGGGCGTGCGATTTTGACATATTGCACGTTTGCGAGTAAAACTCACGATTGTCAATTGAACAGCATTGTATGAAAACATAAATTAGCTGCAAAAAGATTAGGAACATCACATAGCTATGAAAACATTTGAAAAAACAAAACCCAAGGATTGAAAAACAAATACCAAAACGTTATCCATTTTACAAAACACTACAATATCAGCAAAATTATTTTCACAGATAAAACGAAAGCCTTTGTACAAATCCCTTGAAAGTCACAGAGCGCATATCAACGAAACGTTACGTAAGCGGACGTTCTATCGTGGCCGGCGGGAGCCTGAAAATGTCTTCTACAATAAAACGGTGTACACTAATCTGAGTGAAATTTAAACTTCTTTGTACAAGACGGGTCATATGTTATAAGTGTTATGAATGGAACGATAAAACATATTGATAACGAAATAAGTTTCAAGTTATACAAACTTATCGTAAGGCCGCGAGCGGCGCGCGTTGACCTCTACTGCTAGGTGTGGGTCGCGCGGTCTAAGTGAAGTTCGAATTTCAAATCACATAATTGCCCCGGCGGGTTATAATGAAATTCAGTGCAATATTATTGCTCGGTGCCGGGCCGGGGGCAAAGTTTCGCCCGCGCGACCTGCTCCTAGCAGTGGAGGCCGACGCGTGCCAGCTCTCTTCATGGCTTAAACACAATTTCCTTGCTGAGTATGCTCCGCAGGGATAAAGGTGTCTTTCCTAAATGCCTCCCTGCATTCAGAATGCCCCAAACCCAATATAGGAGACCACAAAAGCCTTCCATTGATGTACATCTGAATCCTGGTCTGAACTTTCAGACCCCTGATCTGAAGATTTCATATCAATAATTATGCAACGGAAAAAGTATTTTTTTCAAGTCGCATGATGAAACTTAAACTCCAAAACTTAACTTTCAAATCGATCATTGAGTTCGGAATTCTATAACGCCCGTGAAATAAGACACTCTACCTTTTTTCTTATTTGCGCATTCTCAATGTCAGAAGCTATTTTATTAATGTGTTCTTACTTAAACTAGGTTTAAAATAAAAATAAATAAAATCGATCATAAAAACCTTCGATGATAAAAAGTGCAATATTGAGCTCAATTTTCCAGTTCAAACTCATCGATTTTTGTTAGTAAAAAAAGCAAAAGAGAATACTTTTTAAAATATAGAATGTATCGGAAAATCAGCTCTGCATGAAGGAACCTTTACTTTTTTTAAACCTTATTTATGTATCAAACGACAAATTAGTGTTGCACAATACCTGCTTATGGTATAACCAGCTTAATTACACGGGCCTCACAGGCCTCCTCTCCATGACAAGCCCTGGATTACGGCCCATTGCCTCTAAAACCACGTGGCCCCATTTCGGATTGATAAACGTCATGTTTTTTTTTTGTCTTAGAAGAATGATAATTATAATTTTCTTACGATGTTTTCGTTCACGTGAAGATGATATTATATTTTAGAAAATTCTGTTGTCAAGTGTAAACTGTAAGGTTCATTGGCTTGCAAAAAAACTGGTAATCTTTATGTACCTACCTATGCATGACTGTGTAAAAGTCAGTTACAGATTCGTCATCACGCTCTTAAGTTCCAAACTTATTTTTCTCACAAAAACTTTCGAACAACTCAATGTGCAAAACCTTTTCCAGCAAAAACTATCTTAATCATACTAATCAAGGATTGCATTGAAGCTAAAATAGCCTGAAAATGATGAAGAAAATCGTTCAGCGAACACGAAACGGTGCTAAGTATATTAGTCTGAAAACATCTTTTGTTAAATTAGGGGTGTCTAAGCATCATACAGCCATTTAAGTTTGTTCAACACTCATTAAAATGTCTGCAGAAGTTAGGGTTGTACCCTACGAGATATCTATCGACAAATCGCCTTGCTAACTAACTGTTTTATCTGATTCGGTATGTTTGATTTTATGGAATTTGTTCGTTGTTAAACTGTTCTAGATAACTTGGGGATATGTATGATTATTCTGTCTGTCATATTATGTGTTAGGGTAGACTTTCAGGTTTAGGATTTCAATCTATATCTATACTAATATATAAAGCTGAAGAGTTTGTTTGTTTGCTTGAACGCGCTAATCTCGGGAACTACTGGTCCGATTTGAAAAATTCTTTCAGTGTTAGATAGCCCGTTTATCGAGATTATAGGCTATATATCATTACGCTAAAATGCAGTAATGAAAATTGTGACACAGACGAAGTTAGGCGGATCAGCTAGTCTAATATATAAAAATCTCGTGTCACGGTATTTGTTACCGAACTCCTCCAAAACGACTGAACCGATTTTCATGAAATTTTGTGTGTATATTCGGTAGTTGTGAGAATAGGTGGTAGGCTATTTTTTATATGGGAAAACGACGTTTGCCGAGTCAGCTCGTATTTATATATACCTTGATATTAGGGTTGCTAAGAAGCGATATCTTTTTGAGTGAATAGTTAAGACTTCAAGTCATCGTTTTCTTTGAGAATTATTTTACTAATTTCATTAATTTATTACCAAGCTTAAATTACATGAATAAGATGAATGCAGATATTAATTTTGTGAAGCTCTATGAAAGCATCTGACTATTTTAGGCTTGAAAATAATTATTAATAAGTATCTTCTTTTAGGATTAGATTTTCTGACAAAGCACCTAAAATATTCTTTATATTTGGCAGCAGACTAGTCACTGATATATGAAACTTGTTTTTTTTTCAAATAAAATGAATAAACTCGAATATTCTCAAAGTTTAATGAAAACTTGAAATAAACTAGTTTGTATGTTAAACCAACTAATACAAAGAATAAATGAAATCTCCCCACACTATATTATGTGCGTAATTTATAACATATTAATTTTGAAATATAAATGTAAATTGCAGCATCAAATTTAAATGCATCAAACTCAATTTCGATTAAATAACGAGTTTTCAATCAAATAAAAGTATATTAAGCTCCATTTTGTAACGTTGGTTAAAATCCAAATACTTTTGCTGTGATTTTTTACCTTTTATTTGTTCCAAAGATGTTGACACCGAAACCTTTCATTCAGACATCCATAGCTCGACTTTACCCACTGCTGAGTATAGGTCGCTCTTTACTTGTGCCAATCCCCACGTTCGTGTGCCAGCCTCAACCAGGTTCTTCCCGCGATGGCAACAATGTCGCCCACTCATCTTGCTGCCGGTCGACCAACACTTCTTCTTCCAGTCCGCGGAGGCCACTCGGTCACTGCCTTTCTCCACCTTTCATCGTCGCGCCTTGCCAGGTGTCCTGCCCAACTCCATTTTAATTTCGCAATTCGTTCCGAACCATCAAAAAAGATCAATTGGAAATGGATAACTTCTTTTGAAGTTCTGATTCTGCATAGGTATATTGAAGACCCATTGTAAATGACGTGAGGCTCAGACAAGAGAAATATTCCTTGACACTTCTCTAATAAACAAATAGCCCCTCCGTTTACTATTCATTGAGGGAATATTTTCAATGACATGAATGGGCATGTAGCGTAACTTACGCCTACAGGTAAGAAAAAAATACAGTTTTCAGAAATATTCTTACGAGCGATGAAAAAAAGAAATGTCATTTTATATACTCGTAGAAACAGACAACTCGTATGTTTGTTTTTCGCAGAATATAGAAATGTAGGATTTTTAATATCAATAGAATACCGTAATATGTTTGCTAGGTACATCTAAAGTCACAATTGATACGAAGAAATATTTCTGACTTATCTGAATTCGCCTATTGTAACTATATAATTCTTTTTCGTGGAACCCGAGGCAAAAACAGAAAACATCTTTTTGGAGGAGATAAATCGTTGGATGTATGCTAAAGAAATCCTGAAAAGAAACCAATATCCCGATCCCGTTAGTATCGTCTACGTAGGCTCACACAAATACTATTGCTTTTTTCTGGGACGGTGTGAAATCATACAAAATAACCGCTGAAAACATTTTATAAAGAAGTTACCGAAAATGTCGAGAAATACCGTATTAAAATTGAACTGAAAGCTACAAAAATTGTTTAAAAGCTAATTATATTTACTTAATTATATTTCGATTCCAATGTATTTCGCAAAACTAATTAATTTAATTACCTAAATGTTATCTCAAATTCACGAAAAAACATTGATCAAACATTTTGAAGTCGTAATTAATTGAACATTTTGATTACTTACAGATTTCTTCGAAAACATCTCCTACATTTTTCGCCCCAGTCTTGATCGTAAAGAAATGAAAGATATTTCTAACTAGGACCTAATCGTGAAGTTTTATTACTCGCGGAGTATTAACGAATTCAGATCACATAGGACTCGTCGAATACGGTACCCATGACCCACTTCCCATCAATTATGTACACGAAACTTTTACAAACTTCTGTAATTACGTTATCTGATGAGCATTACACAGAAAATGTCGGACAACAAATATCCCTAAGTTTATTATTCTGTTTCGTCCAATATTGATGAATCCATAATCAATTTAGGGATCTTGTTCAACTGTTATACATGAGAAATGGAAGCTTTATTTTGTATTCTATATTGCTTTTATTATTCTTGTGGTATTGTGTTATTGTAATCATTATTAGATATTCTTTGTATACTTGAATAGAAAAACAAATACGCGGTGCCATATCAGTCGTCTTACAAAGACAGCCCCCACTTCATCAATCCCAATGACTACTACACTTTTGTAAAAAAAAATGAGATTTATGAACATTTTAATTTTTGGAGGAATGCGGAACAGAGAGTAAAGTCCCGCAAACCTCCGTTGTAAAGGGAGGATCCTCCTACCAGACAGTTGTTGTGTCTGGCGGGCAACTACCCAATGGTTTATATTCGGGCTGATGTATATATTCAAATCGCACGGTAAACTCTGCTTGCGAGATGCAGGATTTCAATTTAGTAGTTCGCTGCTAGTTGGATAGATGGCGTCGCGGTTCTTTTTGTTGCGATGTAGATTTGCTCCGTTGTTTTTTTGTAGCGGTATTGATGCCGCTACAAATTGTTCAAAAAAAAAATATTCATCATCATGACGCATGACGTACTTTGAAACATCCAGGAGCGCGCGCAGTCCGAGCCTTCTTGTTCTTCTCGTGTGGGCAGTAAGTTCTAACAATCCCACATACCTTAGTGTCAGAGTAGTCCAAGCACAAGGCTTGGACTACTAGAACGGCCTAAGGACGGCCTAGAATGGAATGGTGACATTGTCTTGATACGTAAAAATAGGCTGTTTCGTAATTCTACTGCGTTATTAAATTTTATTGTACCTACTATCTTAGTGAATTATTTTTTTAAATAATCGCGCCTAGAGGTAGTTTTTGTCGGGTACATTAAGTGAGCCTCCTTTGTTAGACAACTAAAATAACACCGTGTATATCTTAAACTACTTTTACAAGACCTTATCTCCAACAATGTGTCGAGTGTTAATGATGGAGAATTTCTACATCAACATACTTATTGTTACTTTAATTCCGCTTAGAGGAGAAAAGCACATCTTTTTGGCACAGCTCCAACTCAATCAGAGACAAATTCAATATTTTACTCCCACATTATCGTTTTTGTCCCGACTCTTATTGGGACATTCGATACACCTTGGATTCTTCCGTATTTTCTTTCTTGCTACATGATATTGGAGTAAAAATCTCCGCGTTTTTTTTTTATTATAAATAAACTTAATTGGATTTATAAATTTGGAAAAAGTATGTAGAGCAGAAGTCATTTGATTTATTAATTGTCCTGAAATAGTATTCGTCAAATCGCATTACGTGGAATATTATTTTGAAGCAACAGCAATATTAAAATTCTCAGGAAAATGACCTAGAATGACAAGTATTTTTAGATTGTCTTTACTACGTTTCTTTCCAATACATATTACTTCTTAAAATATTAAAGGACATTGCCCTCTGCATTTTGTTTTCTGGAATCGTCGAAAATTGGGTTAGTAACGTAATTTAAATTTACCGTTTATTTAATTAGGCACTGACATTGCCCCTAGTTCATGTTACTAGAAAGATTGCCGTGATTAAATACTGTCTCAGTAAGTTCTTGGAAGTGGAAACTTGAAAGAAAATGCTTCTGCTCTTTGTTAAAGTTGGCTTCGCAACAAAGCTACTTACTTAAAAAAAAAGTCCAACTTCCAACCCCAGTTAAGCCTGCAAAGCGTTTCTCCCGTGACTTAACCCACTGTTATCGTGCATTTCTTCGAAAAAAAAAAACTTTTAAATGGCCCTGAATTAGTAGCTTTTAATCAGTGAAAAAAAAATATAGGAATCGTATTGTCACCAGCCAGTGCTTATCCAGTTTCGATGCGACCTAAAGTTAACGTTAACGCGATCGATTAAGTTAACAAAATTGGAGTTTTCAATCACGTGTATTAAATGCTAACTTAAAGGTAACAATTTCCCTTTCAAATACATAATTACCTATGTTATTTCACTTCACGTGAACGTTAGCATTCACGGTCATAGCGTCAATATAATGAGCTGTTGTGTGCGAGTCCTTTTGTAGTTGCGTACGTATAACATTACATTTCTGTACGTCTGGAGTGTTCGTCATGTCGTACTGCCACAGAGAATATTTTATTACTGTAGCTACTGTCTACAAGGGAATTGAGTTAGTAGTAAGTAGAGTTTATTAGTTGGTGAGTACGCGTATGATATAATTTAGGTTACTAGTAAATTGAATGACAATTACCCTCGATCCTACTCGATATCTTCTATAAACGCACAGCCTAAACCACGAAGTCTAGATAGCTGATGTTTGGCATTTAGGTGTATTTCATGGCGTAAGTAGCGCCTAAGAAAGGAGTTTTGGGAACTTCAACTGTAAAGAGTTCCCATGACTGTGATGGAGGGGGCATCAGCTAATTTGTAACAAAACCGGCCAAGTGCGAGTCGGAGTCACACACG
The DNA here is from genome assembly GCA_947578705.1 of Lacanobia wlatinum. Lineage (NCBI taxonomy): Eukaryota > Metazoa > Arthropoda > Insecta > Lepidoptera > Noctuidae > Lacanobia > Lacanobia wlatinum. The sequence goes on from OX388037.1 coordinate 11,092,546, forward strand.
AAGGGTTCTGACCATAAACCTCAATTTTTATTATTTATTGCTATAGCGCTGATAGAAATACACAATTTGTGAAAATTTCAACTGTCTACCTGTTACGGTTCTTGAGATACAGCCAGACGGACGGACGGACGGACGGACGGACGGACAAACGAACAGCGTTGACTTAGTAATAGGGTTCCGTTGGTTACCCTTTGGGTACGGAACTCTAAAAAATATGTATACTACGCGGGCCTGTTTAAAGCCAATTTCAAAATAAACAAAACTTTACGCGTTCAGCAAATCACAAACTGCGTTCAAAGCTGTCAATGTCATCCTTGATGTGGATATGTCGTAGTCGGATTGTATAAATCGGTATTACATTACGCCTAGCCGTTTTCAAAAACAGGGAAGTTTTGTACTGCGGCGGGTCAACGATTAGCCGGACTGAGTCGAAGTCCGCCAGAAAGTGTTCGTAATGTAATAGAGTGGGTCATTACCCGCCTCTTTGACAAATTTGTAAAGGAGCGGTTGACAGGGCCCCGCTTAACGGGGCTCCTATTTCTATGTAAAGGGTTTAAAGTAACCTAACATGAATGGTATGACGGGAGCTAAGTTTGCTCGCTTTGCTCGCACATTTTAGCTCCCGCCATACCATTCGAACCTAACCTATCCGAGTCGTACTATGTACAAAGTTGTTACTAAATAGTAACATTTCTAAACATTAAAATTTATTTTCAATTAAACAAGTTTCATTTTGTTAGTACATGGTCACCCTACATTGTGGAATAAGTACAATGAGGCTAAACGTGAGCCACTATATTGTAGAACGTCTTGCAATGAAAATCCGGCTAATCGTTAACCCGCCGCAATACAAAACGGCCCTGTTTTTGAAAACGGCTAGCCGTAATGTAATACGGCGATTTATACAATCCCACTGCGACAGACATATCACTGACAGTTCTCGGACGCTGCTTGTGTGAGCTATAGCATTCAGTGGCCTTAGTCCCAGTTTCTAAACGTACTCAATCGCGTTTACATAAAAGTCAATTTGTTTTGAAACTGAATTTTCGCCGTCTGGTGACAGTAACGAACCTCTCTTTTTTTCTTTACTAATTGTCATAAGTAAACTTATACGTATGGTTAATATAATTTGCATTACCGATGCGGGTGAATTTGTTGACGCCATATTTTAGGGTTAACCTATTTAGAAAAAGAAAGAAAAAAAATACGTTTATTCAGGAGTTTTCATTTCTGTGTGTATGTATGGTTAGTTAAGTATTTATTAAAACTGTTATAAACAACCTATAATGACATCATCTGTATTACATCCACATTTTTTCGGAGAACACGAGCGTTGTGTATAATGTTTCTTGTATGCCCTTGTCCAAGCCCAACTTTTCCAAACAAAACTTTTCTGCCACAGCAGCCCTCTTCAATCTATCTTCCTACAAAAGTACTTCCTTGGTGACTGATACCGACTTGTACAGATAAAAATATATTTTCCCTCAGATGTAAACAGATTCACTTCTCCCTTCGACAACACATAACAATGTTTTACCGCCCAAATCAATAATCGTTACGACGTCGAGTTTTTCCCATGGGCTGGATTATGTTAACTGTTTTTCCCGTACCGGTGTTTTTCCTGAAACACCATTTTTCGTTGCCCCAATTAATGTTCGAAATTTTGTTTTTGAAACGGTATTTTTTCGAGTGTGATGATTGGTATAGGTGCCTACTTCCTTGTTGAAACAAAAATGGTAGAAGTGAAAATGTTTTTTATTAATTGAATCGCATTTTGCTGTTGGCTGGAAATTTATTTTATCATCAAATTGTGTTGCCATATTTATGTAGGTTATAGTTTTTTTATAGTCTGTTGTGTACCTACTAGGACAACGCCTCCCCAAATCTTTCCAGACCCTTTTTCATGTGGCCCCTGGAACTAGTCTTTATGGTGCGCGTCATCTCTCCACGGATTTCTGGGACGGTCTCGGCGACGCTGTTCATAATCGCACTATTGCCCATTGTTTTCTTGTCGTCAAGAAAAACACTAATAATACTAGGCAGTATCATGAAATACATACCGGGGTAGATGACATAATAATTCAATGAAAAAACTGATTTATGTGTGTATGTCCCCAGAGTAAAAAGTCCCATTCATAATTCCATTCAACCATCGCTCTTTTATTACCCCCATTATTGCTTAAGTGCGTCGAGACCAGTCACCTAATTAACAAAGTTATTAAAATTGTTTCAACAACATGCGGAATTCCATTACTAAAATTAGTTTTGTGTACACGCAAACTTTTCAGTGGTTTGATTAATGTGTGCTGAATTTTACAAGAGAAGTAAGGAAACGCCTGCCTATATTTTCATAGGGATAATAATGCGTCCTTCTTATTCCAGTTTACATGTTTTTGGCAATTTAAAGCTCGTCGTCAGCCCAGGGGCCGTACTGCGAGAGTGTACTACGTGATCTCGACAAAAGGATGTGCGATTAACGCTTATGCGACAAAACTGTACTTGAGTCGCAGTACAGTCACGTAGTACACTTGTACTGCGAAGTGCCAATGCCATCATGATTCTGCATGATTTTGTTGCGAGAAAGGGATAACACTAGCCCTATCTCGCAACACAATTGTTCTGTATAGCGCCATTTATCTCTCAAACCGAAATCATGATGCTTTTTAGCGTCAAAGTAAGGCACTAGATATCAGTACCTCCTCGGAGGTAGATACAACATTATTATCATAAGATGCTGATAGATACGTTGTCGACCTTCAAAGTTCTCAAGCTGGCAACTTAAAACGATTTTAAAAGTTAGTTAGTAATTATTACCCAAGAAAGTCACGAGGAACTACCTGATTTACCAATTAGTAGAGTCTATTGGAATGACCGCTCACGTTATGCTCAAATCACCTGCTCTCATCTTTGGGACGGATCTGCCAAATACCAGCTTGATGCCCTTGAGTCAATTGAGAAACGAGCCAAGAGGATCATCGGTAATGACAGGCTCGTCGAGTCGAAGCTCCAAAGCCTTGAGCATCGACGCCGAGTTGCTGGCCTGTCGGTTTTCTATCGCTTGCATTTTGGGGAGTGTGCGACGGAATTGCATGATTTAATTCCGCCAAGCCCGTTCCATCATCGGACCACAAGACGAACGGCGATGCGCCACCGGTACATGGTGGACATCCCACCCACACGCACTAAACGTTTTGGGAACACATTCATAGTGCGTACAGCTAAGGAGTGGAATTCCCTGCCAGAGTCTGTGTTTCCAGATAGCTACAACCTGGGAGTCTTTAAGACAAGAGTGAATAGGTTGCTTCTAGGCAAACGTGCTCCATCTTCGACCACATCATCGCTAACCATCAGGTGAGATTGTGGTCAAACGTATGCCTATACATAGTAAAAAAAAAAAGAAAACCTAATCTATCACGGTGAGTTTTTTTTCTAGAATCGACTAGTTGTTGAGAATTTACAAGCTTATTATATTTCAAACGATACACTAGACCCATCATCTATGTAGCGTAGTATAGAGAAGAAATAAACAATTTGTTAAGTTTGGCCACAAAAATATCATCAGGCATAGTCGTTAACATTCAACAACATTCAGAACCTCTCATCATCAGAGACTATCATCACTTTTCCCTTTCTTTCATCTAACCCCCCATTTATCCAACGTTGGGTATAAAACCATCAAGCTAATAGTTTCTTTGCTCTGGCGTTCGGAAGTCTATGGGGGATCTTTAAAAATAGCCCTCCCATATCGATGCGGTATGGACGTCTTTCATAAAACAAACTAAGTTATGGCCCGACCACAAATAGCCCGTGAAAATAGCCCGCGTCCGTTACAGGGTTAAGTGCGTATGTGCATTAGATATTGTCCTATTAAAATTATTGATTTTTCTAAACTATTTACTTAAATGTTTTGTGTTTAGTAATGTGTTTGGGTTTTTTATGAGCGTTTCTGATAACTACGAGACTAGGGGAAGTCTATAACTGTGCTTCTGCATAGCAAATACTCTTCTCATCATTATAATTATGAGAACCACCAACATAAATCACCAAGCTTTTTTTGCATGGGCTTGAGATTTAAATGCCAGGTATCCGTCCGTCCGTCCGTCCGTCTGCTAGCGGGCTGTATCTCAAGAACCGTAATAAGTAGACAGTTGAAATTTTTGTAAGGTGTGTATTTCTATTGCCGCTTTAACAACAAATAATCAAAATTAAATGAAATAAAAATAATTGAAATAAAAATTAAACTGAATAAGAAATTAAAGGGTGCTTTCATACAAGAAACGTGTATTTTTTTCGGTTTATGGTACGGAACCCTTCGTGTGCGAGTCTGACGCACTTGGCCGGTTTTCAGAATGTTTTCTGCCCATTGATATATAAAAAACCCAAGATGCACAGTCTCGAACAAATGCAACACTCGAAACTGTCATCAAAAACTGACATGTATCAAGTGTCATGTGTGAGCTGTGTGTAGTTATACTATAAACATTTTTTTTTTGCAAATTCAACCTTACATGGATCGCTTAAAGTTGTTTTTACAAAGCAGTGCAGTATGGCGAGTGATGCGCAATTTTTTTGCAAATTAACCTTACACGGATCGCTTAAAGTTGTTTTACAAAGCAGTGCAGTATGGCGAGCGGTGCGAGACTGTTTGAAACTAGCGCACAATTATACATATTGCGCTTATTTTTGCGGACGTTTTTGAGATGCTGAGTGTGTATCTTAAGTTTTTATATATCAATGATTCTGCCACACTAATTCATTTCAGCGGGCCAGAATACACTCGCATGAAGTCTTAGTACCTATATTTTGCCTCACTAAGGCAGTCTGTTAATCTGACGAACCTACTAATATTATGAATGTGAAAGATAAACTTTCACATTCATAATCCGCAGATTTGCACGTTGTACGACGCAAGTCAAAATAACCCTTTTCAGAGCATACTGCCAGTCTTTTTACACATGCAGTCTGTGGGTCAGGTATACGCTGAGGGCATACAATGCCTTGCGTGTCCAGTATAACAATGTATTCAGGATGCTGTTGGGTCTACCACGTTTTTGTAGCGCTTCTGGGATGTTCACCGAGGCCAGGGTTGATGGTTTTCATGCCATTATACGGAAAACGTGCGCTTCTGTTCTCAGTAGAGTACGTGCTAGCTCCCACAGCATCCTGAGTGTATTTTGTGATAAGTGGGACAGCCCCATGCTGGCTCACTGGATACGGCTGCACACGTAGGTGTCAGTTGTTTTAATTTTGTATGATTTGTACTAACATTAGGTTAAGACTTTTACTAACAAGCTGTGGATTTTATCTGCAATAAATCTTTATTATTATTATTTATAATATTACTAGTGTGTTATATTTCGCAAAAACGATTGAGATGCAAACACATTTGAAACCAATCCTTTCTTCCTAGAATTTATAATTATCCCACCTTAATCTATACAGTTTATTTTCTCGATTTTGTGATAAAATGGTCACTTAGGATAATCCTGGATCAGTAGGAATAAAGAGAATTGAAAATAGATGGTCGATTAAATCAACTGCCAATTACTATTCTGGTAACTTACGCGTTTGTACGGGGACCGAATAAAAAGATACCTAGTTATATTCCACAACGTAACTAGATATCGTATCGTATCGAAAATATCATGGTCTCAAAAACACTGTTCGAAACACTTAAGAGTAAATACTTGCGGCGAGACTTAGTATGTAAAAAGTCATAATTCGAGGTTTGGCTGTCGATTGTTTCCTCCTCCAATATTGGATCGATTTAAAAGATATTTCACAGACGCCATAAGAAGGATATTATACTGCGTCTCTATGTTTTCCTTTTTGATGATTTATTAACCGTCTAAGCACTAGAACTCTCACAATATGCTCAAAATTGTGTGATAAATCGCTGTCAACAGAGCCCTAGTGTACAAATTTGGCAACTATTTATCAAAAAGAGAAAACATAGAGACATAATATATATCCTTCTTATTCAGTTTGTGAAATATCTCTTAAATTGGTCTAATATTGGAGGAGAAAACAGTCGAGAGCCAAACCTCGAATTATGACTTTTTACATACAAGTCTCGCCTCCAGCATTTCCTCTTAAACATTGTTGTCAGTATAAATACAGAAAATCGCCTTTAAATTTTGCTGAAACTTATTTACTAAACTCTGTAAGCCTTCTCAAATAAATTCATCCGTGTAGATCCCCCAAACTTTTCCAACTATCGAAGTAGGTACCTTCTCGTCAAGGCATGTTATCTTAAGATTATGTTTTGTTTCAAGGATATAGTTACTTAACAATATTTGTCGATACGATACTAGGTAGTTACCAATTCTCATATCGATAAATATTTTTAATTTATGTTTAAGGGTGCTATTACAAAATCGAGCGCTTGGCCCGGACTAAAGCTACAGACCGCGTTTTCCGAGATTTATAGTGATTGCAGCGCTGTATACAAAAATTGTTTATAAATATTGTTTTTCATTTAAATAGACAATTTCTTTTTTTTTCAAGCAAGGTAGCATAGTGACCTTAGTTATTAGTTACTTTTTGTTTAAATTTGGATTATATTTTCATAGAAATAAAATATAATTTCGGACGAAAAATTATCAGTAACTCTCTGTATGACACATAATAAATTGATTATAGCACTCCAGAGTAGAAGATACAGTTGTACCATAAACATTTTTATTCATGATTAAATTATTATATCTTCGATGTAAAAAAGCATCAAAAGATGCCTAAAGTAAAATTTTATGAAACATCCTTAGCAGAGACAAGGTTATTTAAAGCACTCCCAAGAAACAGAATCAAACTTTCTTGGCCGTACATTTTTTTTAAATTTGTGTCTATATATAAACCATAATCACATATCAAAACTCGAGTCAAACGCTGAAATCCAAGAAAAAATGTGATAGCCCTCTTAAAAGGCGATCGGTAACTGTATTGTATACTATATACAGGAAGCGCGGTAGGTAAGTACTTCCTTTAACTATAAAATTAAGTAAGTACTGCTCATACATCGAAGGTATTAAAACTGACCGCATAGTAACTTTTGTTGTGGTTTCTATACATACTTATTTGTAGGTTTATATGTTATTTTAAAAGTTATTCTATACTATAAAGAGGAAAGATTTGTTTGTTTGTTGGTTTGAATTGAATAGGCTCCGAACCTACTGGACCGATTTGAAAAAATCTTTTAGTATTGGATAGCTACATTATCAGGGAGTAACATAGGCTATATATTATTCCCGAGCTCCCACGGGAACGGGAACTACGCGGGTAAAACCGCGTGACGTCCACTAGTATTACATAAAACTAGCCACTTATGATGTCTAACTTGATCTGTTACTTATTTTTCATTATTTTACTTCCACTGCCACGTAGTAACCGAAATAAGAGCATATACAACGTGTAATATAAACGCAATACCTCTTAAGGGGTCATTGAAGTCATCATTATGAACAACTTTCAACACTGAAACCGCGAAAAAAAATCGACTCCACCATACATTTCTGTGAGCATAACTCGACAAAATGTACTGAACAGCTGATTTTTTTTTCGCGATTTCGGGATTGGTCCCATAGTAAAAGTTGTTCATAATGATGCCTTCAATGAGCCTTAAGAGGTATTGCGTTTATTCTGTTACAGGTTGTTTATATGGATAGTAGCCCACACTTATTTAAGACAACGCAAAATACTTACTTAAAAACCCTGCATGAGTCTTACGAGAAATTCAAGGTTATATGAAAGCAGCTCGTTATAAATAATATTTCATCGATCTACAATAATAATAATTATTCACCTGTAACTTCGCACCAAACTGTAACCAAACCTAAAATCGATGAAATATCACGAAAACTTCAGAAGATGCGATTGAAACTTTCTCGTGATTCCACAGATTAATTGCTGAAATTCATTACAGAATGAAATATGAGACAAAAGATTGGTTCCACCACAATTAATGACGGGCTATCTTTCAACGTTTAAAAGCACTCAACAATTTACCAAAAATAAAGGATTCCCATTTGCGTAAAAAATAATCTGCAGTCAAGGTCGCTAACCTGTGTAATAAAATGCCTGAAAAAAAAAAACATCACGAAGTATACAAAAAACCGGCCAAGTGTGAGTCGGGCTCGCACACGAATGGTTCCGTACCATAAACCGAAATAATCACTTTCTTGTGTGGTAAAAGTCCAACCTACCTACCATCCTTATCCTTACTAATATCCTTATCCTTACTAATACTATAAATGCGAAAGTAACTCTGTCTGTCTGTCTGTAGCGCTTTCACGCCAAAACTGCTTAACCGATTTGAATGAAATTTGGTACACAGATAGTCTAGAGCCTGAAAAAGGACATGGGCTACTTTTTATCCCGAGAGTCTGATCCCCAGAGACCACGCGGGCGTAGCCGCTGGCAGAAGCTAGTTTATTATATATATTTTTTTATTATTTGTTGTTCTGGCGGCAATAGTAATACACAATCTGTGTACTTCTTCTTCTTCTACTGTTGATGAGATCCAGGTCGCTGTAAGACAGACAGACAAACGGACGGATGGACGGACAGCGGAGGCTTAGTAATATAGGCCCGTTGGTACCCTTCGGAAACAGAACCCTAACAATGCTTTAGGTAGACACTAATTAAAGTAAAAAAGTTATACCATAAAGCACAGAGATATTACAGAGGTTCATAAACATTTTTACTGTCAGACATTACTTCAGCTATTTCATATCTGTCAGTTCGTATTTTTTTAGCTAGTGTACCTCTAATATGTTATTACGATGATGACAATGTCTGCTCCAATTTCATTATACGCATAAAAAGCTATGACAAACATGGCAAATGTTGGTGTTCAGTTTTGCTCAGCATGATTTTAGTATTTATGATGAAACTGCCTCGTTGGTCTAGTGGCTGCGAGCGCTGCTGGTGTGCAGGTCGTGGGTTCGATTCCTGGGTTAGGCACATTGATATATAAAAAGCCCAAGATGCACAGTCTCGAACAAATGCAACACTCGAAACTGTCGTCAAAAACTGACATGTATCAAGTGTCATGTGTGAGTTGTGTGTAGTTATACTATAAACAACTTTTTTTGCAAATTGAACCTTACACGGATCGCTTAAAGTTGTTTTTACAAAGCAGTACAGCTAGTCTATTCTGTAAAAAACTATTTCGATATCGAGCTTCACCTGAGTGATAAAACTCATAAAGTGAGCTTTATTGCACACAACATAAAGATCTTCATTTGAAACTCACTTCGAATTCTACTGTCGAGATACGAAAATGTTGTTAGAGAATAGCACTACAGTATGGCGAGTGATGCGCAATTTTTTTTGCAAATTCAACCTTACACGGATCGCTTAAATTTGTTTTTACAAAGCAGTGCAGTATGGCGAGCGATGCGAGACTGTTTGAAACTAGCGCACAATTATACATAATGCGCTTGTTTTATGCGGACGTTTTTGAGATGCTGAGTGTGTACCTTGGGTTTTTTATATATCAATGGTTAGGCAAAGGCTTACTGGGATGTCAATCTGGAATTTGTCAGAAGCAGTCTGGAGTCTGTATATTTGGCAATATGCTCGTGTCCTGTTGCGGAATTTGTTCGAAAGAGAAACCGCGGCCCTGGACCGCAAAGGGCATTTGGAGGAACACAGGTGGGTTTTAGTCAGTAACAGTCTGATAACACTCCAAAAAGCAGATGGAGTCATTTCATGATTTCCCATTAAAAAAAAAATGGCGCGTCTCCTCTTACATGGGACTGAACGGGTAATTTTTCATTGGCACAAGTGTGTGCCATTGGGCGTCAACTGAAATTGACGCATAATGGCATCCCACATGCCATACCGAATCACGCGGTTTAAAATTCTTTTTTAAAAAAAATGCAGTGTTTAATATCCTATGGCCCCCGATCGACCAAAAAACATGGCGGTCTACGACTTTTTTATAATAATTTTTTTGATTGTTGTTGCGTCGCGACGGCTATTGCGACCGGGTGCTCACAGGTTCATACATGGCGAAATGTGAGTGAATGTACTAAAGATACTACATTGCTTAATCCTTCTAAGAATATAAGCTAAATGTAATAATTATCTTCTTCTCTGCCATTTCGCTCTTGGCAGAGCGGTCACGTCGAGTCATCACACTCTCCGCATGATCTCCCGCCCTCTCCCTGTTTGCAGACTGTCTGGCGCAATCAGATACGCGGCTTCATAGTACGGATTTAACTTGATCAGTCCAAAGTATAGGTGACCTGCGCTATAATGTTATATCATGTGTTAAACGATCAAAACAAAATTCACATCTTCCGCATTGACACTAAGACGAGTTCAAACTTAGGTAATTTGGGTATCAACTGAACTTCAGACTCATTAGACCAAATTCCAGGCTTTGGACCTAAGTACCAACTTTCGCAATGTTGGTCCTTTTGGTCTAAGCCTCAAATGGCCCTTAAGTCTAGCCTGACTTGTCCCAGTTTCTCTTCAAGGAGAATGAAGTCTTTACTATGTTCGTTCCGCCTTTTTACTGTTGCTAGTTTTATGTGCTATATCGCTTTTACTATTCACTTTGAATCTGTGTGTTTTTACTGCTTAGATACTAAAGCTGCGACGTTAGGCAAAGCAGATCTTCCTTCTAATATTCTTATTTATTCGCCAAGAACTTGTCATGTTCCACATACTACACTATTATGTAGTATGTGCAACATGACAAGTTCCACATCATCATAAGTTTGACAACATTTTAATATTGATAACATTTTTAGAGAGATCGCCTCAACCCGGACAACATCTTTTGCACGCAAGTGTACTATGAATGTCTTTCCAGCTCTATTAATTTTATCATTTTCTGACAGTAGTAAGAATTTACGCTCTCTTTTTGGCAAGGACATCTAAAAAACTGGCCAAGTGCGAGTCGGAATAGCGTGCAAAGGCGTGTTTTGTTTGGAAGTCGGTTACCATTTTTGTAAAAAGTTTTTTTGGTCTAACAGCTTGGAACTTTATACGGGTGCAGCTTAATCCGCGTAACATCCAAAATTATTTTTGAAGGATGTGAAATCATCAAATGACTCCTTTCGCTCTTGGGGGAGCGTCAGACTCTTAGTGACGAAAAGCCGTCCGTGTTCCTCCTAATGCCCTTTGCGTTTCAAGGCCGGGTTTTTGAGCAAATTTTGCAACAAAATTATCCCGTGGGCCCACGTACCTACTCTAAGGGAGACTTTTGCCAACACTCGATAAAAATGGCAAAAGCAGGTCATGAAGAAAACCAGGACCTACCTATCTTAAGACCTTGCCAACTCGTAACAGCCAATACTAATAATTATAAGTATAAAATAATCTAGGCCGAGAGCCATAAAACTAATGTAGTTAACAATGGCAGTATAGACTAAGTCATGAAATATTATAGGTTGTGCCGGAAACCTGACCTTGGCTTATTGGCTACGGCGTTGCTTACATAGATTTCTCAATACCTATCTACAAGAACTGCGCGAATCTGTCTGTTGTGGAGTCACCTGAATAGTAAGATTAAATTAATAAATTGTTTTAAACATGTAGAGTGAATGCTTTCATAATCAAATCTTGATTTTGGCTCCATTACTGCGTTGTAGATTTATTTTTTAATTAAATATGGGATTGTTAATTCTTCTTTAATCGGTGATTTTTCATCGGCACACGTGTGTGCCATTGGGCGTCAACTGAAATTGACGCATAATGGCATCCCACATGCCATAACAAATCACGCAGTTTAAACTCCTTTTTTTAAAAAACGCAGTGTTTGATATCCTATGGCCCCCGATCGACCAAAAAACATGGCGGCCGACGATTTTTTTTTTATAAATTATTCAATTGTTGTTGCGTCGCCACGGCTATTGCCACCGGGTGCTCATTGGTTTAAACTAGATCACAGCTAACTTACTTATAAAAATATTAACAAAAGCACTAAGGGCTTAGCACTAAGGGCTTAGCACGAATGTTTTGACGTATATATTTTGAATATAAAAACTACAATCCCACAGTATTTTGGTTACATTTTATGCGACATACACAATTTGTATCCTACAAAAATGTGAATATTTCTTTTTTGTGATGGGTTTGCTCTTCACTCTAGTCGCAAATATCAAATACACTAAGCAACAAAAAATATTTTTTTTCCCCGAGATTTGACTGTGTGATTTGTAATTATCATAGTATAGAAAAATTAGGACAGCAAATCAAACTTTTCAGTCACGTATAGATTTTAAGATATGTTCATCTTTAATGTTCACAGTTTTTCGTCGCTTTTATCAAGTAAATATTGTTTTATTGGTTGAGTTGGAGAATTTACGCAATTTCATTGTTAAAATCTTTCCGTTTCTCCGCTCCGCTGCCTTGCTCCGCTGTAACGGATAGGCACCCTTACTGTCCTACTGCTGGGCAAAGGACTATCCCATTGACATCCTAATATTGTAGTTATTGTAAAATTTTACGTTACGTATATACACGTCAAAAACATGTGCTAGGCTCTCTGGTATCTTTTACCTCTCAGTTCTGATAATAGGTACAAGTAGTTCTTAATCTTTAGCATAATAAACAAGCTAACGAATACAGACGATTATGAGCTAAATGTAGTAACATTTAGCTCATCATCGTCTGTATTCGTTAGGTTAAGATCAGTAGATCTTAACCTTTTAGATCTTTAAGACCAAGAGCCTTTAAATTAAAAACCTTTTAGTCTAAACTGGGAAAAGTACTCGTCTTTGTCCTCGTTACTAGTATTTTATTGTTAATCTCGGCTTCAGGCGGATCGGGGAAAGTAAGGGATTAATATAGATTAAAATAGTTTTTGTTAAAGGAATTAAATTAGACATTATATATACAGTTTGCGAAAAACATTTTCGTACATATTTCGTTGAAGGTCCTTAGTTTTTAGGGTTCCGAAAATCCGCAAAAAAACTGAACTCTTATAGGATCACTCGGGTGTCTGTTTGTCTGTCTGTCTGTCTGTCCGTTTGTCACAGCCAGTTTTCTCCGGATCTATTGGACCGATTCTGTTGAAATTTGGTATACATATGGACTTCTGAGACCCAAACACGGACGCGTTACGTTAATTAATAAATTTTGAGTATGGGGTCACTTTTGGGGGTCAAACTAGAAAAAAAATTGTGAGACTATTGTGTGACGTATCTAATGAAAGGGCTTACTGCGAAGGTTTTAATTATACTTTTTTCATAAATTTAAAATAAACAGTTTTGAAACCATTCAAGAAATGAGACCGAAAATGACCATACCGCCCTTATGTCCGAAACAACTGAGCTTAAAATAAAAAAAAAAACACCGGTAGCACTCCGGGAGTGCCGGCAGAAGTGAAAACTTTAGTATTAACGTTGTGTTTAATTATAAGTACAAAAATACTATCATTTATGAGGTAGAATACAATGTTTATTTATTGCGCTATCGTACACAAATATGACAATTTACATGTTATTATTCATAATATTATATCGTTATTTATTTATATATTACATTTTTTTTTTATTTGTGATGGGTTTGCTCTTGACTCCAGTCTAGGTCAAAGATGACCGAGACAAAGTCTACGATGGAGCGAGCTTACCCAGAAGGAGCCTGTTCACTCTAACTTTGAAGAGATTAGGGTTGTAAAAATCAACTTTCATCCATAATTTCGTAATTCCGTAATTTCGTATCCTTGGGTACGCGTGGCACGCTGTACATAAACACAGACGGACATTCGCGCAAGCGCCCTGTGCCGCCTAAGCGGAGCTGCACACTCAGGCACGGTAGAAAGAGTGGGAGATACTAGTTCCTCTCCCTTCCCCTCGATCTTGCGCTTTTTCGATCAGCATCACGTGACCCTGACGCGAGCCCGTCTTACGCTTTTTCGATTAGCATCACGTGACCCTGACGCGAGTCCGTCTTACGCTTTTTCGATCAGGTCACGTGTCCTGACGCGAGTTTAAGATTTTATACCCATTACAGAAAAAGTGCTCAACGCCGCTAAAGAATTTTTCACTTCAAAAAATGCAGATCTATACCTAAAGATAACAGGAAAACCTATAAGAAGTCTGTAGTGTTAAAATAACATGTTAAAAAAATGAAATTGGTTCGGAACCCTTTGTACGCTATTCCGACTCGCACTTGGCCAGTTTTTTAGATGTCCTTGCCAAAAAGAGAGCGTAAATTCTTACTACTGTCAGAAAATGATACAATTAATAGAGCTGGAAAGACATTCATATTGCACTTGCGTGCAAAAGATGTTGTCCGGGTTGAGGCGATCTCTCTAAAAATGTTATCAATATTAAAATGTTGTCAAACTAATGATAATGTGGAACTTGTCATGTTCCACATACTACATAATAGTGTTATTTTAACACTACAGACTTCTTATAGGTTTTCCTGTTATCTTTAGGTATAGACCTGCATTTTTTTTTTATTAAGCTCAGTTGTTTCGGAGATAAGGGCGGTATGGTCATTTTCGGTCTCATTTCTTGAATGGTTTCAAAACTGTTTATTTTAAATTTATGAAAAAAGTATAATTAAAACCTTCGCAGTAAGCCCTTTCATTAGATACGTCACACAATACAGTCTCACAATTTTTTTTCTAGTTTTACCCCCAAAAGTGACCCCATACTCAAAATTTATTAATTAACGTAACGCGTCCGTGTTTGGGTCTCAGAAGTCCATATGTATACCAAATTTCAACAGAATCGGTCCAATAGATCCGGAGAAAACTGGCTGTGACAAACGGACAGACAGACAGACAGACAAACAGACACCCGAGTGATCCTATAAGAGTTCAGTTTTTTTGCGGATTTTCGGAACCCTAAAAACTAAGGACCTTCAACGAAATATGTACGAAAATGTTTTTCGCAAACTGTATGTATAATGTCTAATTTAATTCCTTTAACAAAAACTATTTAAATCTATATTAATCCCTTACTTTCCCCGATCCGCCTGAAGCCGAGATTAACAATAAAATACTGGTAACGAGGACAAAAACGAGTACTCTTCCCAGTTTAGACTAAAAGGTTTTTAATTTAGGTCTTAAAGATCTAAAAGGTTAAGATCTACTGATCTTAACCTAACGAATACAGACGATGATGAGCTAAATGTTACTACATTAACTCATCATCATCTGTATTCGTTAGCTTGTTTATTATGCTAAAGATTAAGAACTACTTATACCTTTTATCAGAACTGAGAGGTAAAAGAGACCAGATGGCCTAGCACAAATGCGTTTGACGTGTATATACGTAACGTAAAATTTTACAATAACTACAATATTAGGATGTCAATGGGATAGTCCTTTGCCCAGCAGTAGGACAGTAAGGGTGCCTGTCCATTACAGCGGAGCAAGGCAGCACACCGGAGAAACGGAAAGATTTTAACAATGGAATAGGGAATATGCATGCGATTTTTTTATTTGCTAAATGAAATACTTATTAACTCTAATAAACAATTATGAAATTATTTTTTAAATACCTTCATCAGCGATGAAGTTATAAAGCTTCAAAGTTTACAATTAGATAGAGAAGTCCGATATGAATTGTGACGTCAAAGTTCTTGGCGCCTATACAGCTGCCATAGAAAACAGCGTTTTCGCGAGAGGGACAGATACATTTGTTTAAAATAATTATATCTCGTTTGTTTTTCGAGCAATTTTGATTCTATTTTCACTGTTAGTATTATATTTGTGTATATTTTTAGATAAACTGTATAGATACTAAATATTTTTTTCGTGCATATTCCCTATTGCGTAAATTCTCCAACTCAACCAATAAAACAATATTTACTTGATAAAAGCGACGAAAAACTGTGAACATTAAAGATGAACATATCTTAAAATCTATACGTGACTGAAAAGTTTGATTTGCTGTCCTAATTTTTCTGTATCAAGATAATTACAAATCACAAAGTCAAATCTCGGGGAAAAAAATGTATTTTTTTGTTACTTAGTGAATTTGATATTTGTGACTAGAGTAAAGAGCAAACCCGTCAAAAAAAAAAATACATTTATGTAGGATAAAAATTGTCTATGTCGCATAAAATGTAACCAAAATACTGTGGGATTCCAGTTTTTATATTCAAAATATAAACGTCATACGACAAAACATTCGTGCTTAGCCCTCAGTGCTTTTGTTAATATTTTTATAAGTAAGTTAGCTGTGATCTAGTTTAAAACCTGTGAGCACCCGGTCGCAATAGCCGTCGCGACGCAACAACAATTGAATAATTTGTTGTCAAAAAATCGTCGGCCGCCATGTTTTTTGGTCGGACACATATGGAATTCTGTGACCCGGACACGGACGCGTTACGTAATTCATTAAATTTACAGTGTCACTTTTGGGGGTCAAACTAGAAAATTTAAAAAAAAGTTTTTTGAACAATATCGTGTGACATATCAAGTGAAAGGGCTTACTGTGAGGGTTATAATTTCTTTTTCATAATTTTAAAATAAATGGCTTTGAAGTTATTCAAGAAATTAGACGAAAAATGACCATTCCCCCCCCTTATTTCCGAAACTAATGAGTCTAAAATTTTGAAAAAAAAATGGAGATAATAGATCTTTACCTATAAATTTCAGGAAAGCCTATAAGAAATCTATCGTGTTCAAATAATATGATAAAAAAATTAAATTCGTTCGGAACCCTTCGCACGCGAGTCCGACTCGCACTTGGCCAGTTAAAAAAAAAAAGAAGTTTTAACCGCGTGATTTGGTATGGCATGTGGGATGCCACTATGCGTCAATTTCAGTTGACGCCCAATGGCACACACGTGTGCCAATGAAAAATCACCGATTAAAAAGTTAATATAACAATAAAGAAGAATTAACAATCCCATATTTAATTAAAAAATAAATCTACAACGCAGTAATGGAGCCAAAATCAAGATTGGATTATGAAAGCATTCACTCTACATGTTTAAAAAATTTTATTAATTTAATCTTACTATTCAGGTGACTCCACAACAGACAGATTCGCGCAGTTCTTGTATATAGGTATTGAGAAATCTATGTAATCAACGCCGTAGCCAATAAGCCAAGGTCAGGATTCCGGCACAACCTATAATATTTCATGACTTAGTCTATACTGCCATTCTTAACTACATCAGTTTTATGGCTCTCGGCCTAGATTATTTTATACTTATAATTATAAGTATTGGCTGTTACGAGTTGGCAAGGTCTTAAGATATGTAGGTCCTGGTTTTTTTCATGACCTGCTTTTGCCATTTTGAGCGAGTGCTGGCAAAAGTCTCCCTTAGAGTAGGTACGTGGGCCCACGGGATAATTTTGTTGCAAAATTTGCTCAAAAACCCGGCCTTGAAACGTAAAGGGCATTAGGAGGAACACGGACGGCTGTTAGTCACTAAGAGTCTGACGCTCCCCCCAGAGCGGAAGGAGTCATTTGATGATTTCACATCCTTAAAAAATAATTTTGTATGTTACGCGGATTAAGCTGCACCCGTATAAAGTTCCAAGCTGTTAGACCAAAAAAAACTTTTTAACTCCGACTTCCGAAATTAAGTTTATTTTATTCTTTGTAGTGTTTTGTTTGGAAGTCGGTTATATTTTTTTGTAAAAAGTTTTTTATTTTTCACTTTTAAGTGGTGATACCTGGACGACGTCTTCGTCGACGCAAAAATGCTCATAAAATAAAAACTACTGTGCCAAACTGAATCAATTTTTTATGGGACCAAATGGCAAGTATACTGCATCGAAATAAAAAGAATCGCAGTAATCGGAGAAACATCGAAGTTATCGGTGTACATACAAAAAAAAAATACACCCTCCGGATTAGGAACATCCTTCTTTTTTGGAAGTCGATTAAAAAAGGCTCAACATAGATAGACTAACTCAGGCCATAGTCCAATCGTGTTACAAAAATTATCCTACTATTGTTGAATATTTGGCAGGTTAGTGAAGTTTTTAGAGTAATAAACCTTAAAAATAATAAAATGTAAAATATAGTAGCTAGCGATGTTTGTCTTGGATCTAAAAGTCTTTGTGTACCTACTTAAGCTGTAAAATGGGAGCAAGTGAGACACATTAATTACGAGTCTCTCCAGAAATTGTTTAAGTTTTCTCATTACATGCCCACTTAGCAGAATATTAAGTATCTAGACAAATAAACATCAAAACATGATACTGTAGATTTGACTTCACTGTTTTTATTTATCACAACTACTTTTTTTTTTGAATTTTTATACAGTGGTATGTCTCCTAGTTGAGACGTTAAGCACTATGTATAGTTGTGCTAAATAAAAACAGCAAAGTACAAACACACATCAAAACATAATACTGTAGATTTGACTTTGCTGTTTTTATTTATCACAACTATTAGGGTTCCGAACAAAAAACGGAAGCCTTATAGGATCACTCGGGTATCTGTCTGTCTGTCCGTCTGTCACAGCCAGTTTTCTCTGGATCCACTGGACCGATTCTGTTGAAATTAGGTACACATATGGACTTCTGTGACCCGAACACGAACGCGTCACGTAAATAATAAAATGATTAGTATAGGGGTCACTTTTGGGGGTCAAACTAGAAAATTTCAAAAAAAAGTTTTTTGAACAATATCATGTGACATATCAAATGAAAGGGCTTACTATAAGAGTTTTAAATGTACTTTTTTTCATAATTTTAAAATAAATGGTTTTGAAGCTATTCAAGAAATTAGACGAAAAATTACGAGTCCCGCCCTTATCTCCGAAACTACTGAGCCTAAAATTTAGAAAAAAATGTAGATAATAGATATGTACCTATAAATTACAGGAAAACTTCTAAAAAGTCTATAGAGTTAAAATAACACTTTAAATAAATGAAATTCGTCGAAACCCTTCTCACGCGAGTCCGACTCCCACTTGGCCAGTTTTTTTTTGTAATTTTTATACAATGATATGTCTCCTAGTTGAGACGTTAAGCAGTATATATGGCAAGTAAATTAGTCTGAACTTAATCGCATCCTGGGGCCCTACTATGACGTGCCAATACGATCATGTTTTTTTTTTTTTTTTTTTTTTTTTTTTAAGGATGGGAAATCATCAAATGACTCCTCCCGCTCTGGGTGGAGCAGAAGGGAGTGTCAGACTCTTACTGACTAAAACCCATCCGTGTTCCTCCTAATGCCCTTTGCGTTCCTGGGCCGCGGCGACTCTCTCGAACAAATCCCGCAACCCCGGCAGGCACTGGCCCTAGCGGGCACGATCATGTTAAGCTGCTGTAAAAAGGAATATTGTAATGCGTCTTGAATAACTCCGTCTCCCTCCCACACCGTGATCATGATCGTTTTAAGATGTCATAGTAGGTACGCCGCTTGCGGTATGTGATGATCATTGTATCACATCTTGGATAATTTTTCATTTCAATCTGTGTTTAGATTGCTTCCATCCATCAATCTCTGAGCCAGTACATTTGATTAATTTAAAACCAATTATGATAGCACTTGAAATATATTTTTGTATCTTTCTTTTAATTAATAAATTTATTATATACCTTATTACATATACCTCATAAGAAACACAGCAGCGAGTCATTTCTTGATGTAGTGTAATAGAACATACTCATAAAGCATACAAGTATTATTGTATATGCTCCTATCAGTCAACTATATCTGTATTAAAACTGAATCCGATCACAATGAATCCTACAAAAAAGTATACACTCGAATCAGTATTCAAGAAAAGCTGCAGCTATAAAACAGACTAGTCCCGTATTCTGGCTTACACCCATAAAACCGCTGTTTCTATTTATATAAACAGCTAGTTTTATATTCTATTTTTAGAGTTTACGAGTTACGGTAAACTCTATCCTTATTAAAATTTGAATACTTAAGGATGTTCTTGAAATATTTTATTCCTTAGTTTTTTTTCTATTTAGCTCGACCTCAATTTGCGTAAGATAATATTGTTTCAATATTACCCAAGCAAAAAAGAGAGAATCCTTTTTAATTTTCTTCTGCCTTTAAATATATTTGCTACGGTGGCCTAAATATTTTTTGGTCTAGGTTAAGGCTCTCTGGGGATTCACAAAAGGCTAAATATATATATGCTTTTATTAATTTGCCATTGTGGTCACGAATACGAACGACCTCATGGCTAAATAATTTCAGCACGGGTTGATCATCCAGGGTCATGAATGGTTGACTATCTTAATTTTCATGCTTCATTACAAGCATGAAAAACTACTCCAGCTTTTACGATAGATTCCGGAGGACACGATGGAGCATACGGTGGAGGTCTGCCCAGCTTGGGCGGAGCACCGCCGTATCCTCCTCGAAGCGATCGGCGGCGGCGACCTCTCGCGTTCGGCCCTGGTTCAAGCCATGGTCCGGAGCCCTCGCTCCGGACCATGGCTTGAACCAGGGACATGGGAAGCGGTAACCTCCTTCTGCGAAGCAGTAATGCTAGCGAAGGAGGAAGTCGATCGCGAGAGAGAGAGGGAAACCTCACGCCCCAGCCGCCGCAACAGAAGAAGACGCCCCGGGCGTCGGGAGTCGCAGGGCGATTCTCGGCCACCGTAGGCGCGGGCCTGCGGACGGGCGCATTGGGTGGCTCGCCGTCCGATCAGAACCAGGCCCGAGTCGACGGCGCGCTGGGTTTCACGCGCGCCTTAAAGAGCTGTCAGCATAAAAGACGGGGCCCGCTAGGGCCAGTGCCTGCTGGGGCTGCGGACTTTGTTCGAAAGAGTCACCGTGGCCCTGGAATGCAAAGGGCACTAGTAGGAACACGGATCGGTTTTAGTCAGTAAGAGTCTGACACTCTCTTCTGCTGCACCCAGAGCGGGAGGAGTCATTTGAAGATTTCCCATCCTTAAAAAAAAAGAAGCTTTTACGATACATTGTAAAAGCTGGAGTAGCTGGAGTAGTTTTTCTAAGCTTAATCTAACTATTCTTGATCTGCAACATGTTTCAAGCACGTAATCAGCTTTGAAGTTAAAAAACACTTATGCCAATAGCAACATTATATAAATTGATCGATGTAACGCATCAATCATAGAGAATACTGATAAATTAGCAGAGACTCCTTTAACTCAGAATTGTCACCACGCATAGACTAGTCATTAAAACATAGCTAACTACTTAATTGTCAAGGGACTTGAACCTTGTGATACAGCATCAATAGCAATCAGGGATAATTACTCTATCGTGTTAATGATAAGGTAGAGATATCGGCTTGTCATGAGACTATCTGGAGCAACTAATGAGGGAGGATGACTATAGGGTTCATTTATGATCTTTGTTGGGTAATCGAGTTCACAAGTAATGGTAACGTCTGCCAAAACACACTGGTGGAAAACGATGTGTTGTAAAAAAATAAAAGGCTCGTTTTGACAGCAGGATACAACATTGCTTTACTAGTAAGTATGAAAGAGACATAAAAATAAATCTCTTTCGCACTTAGTAGTAAAGCAATTTTCTATCCCTTTCTACACAGCTGTCAAATCGGACTTCTTAGATTTTGGTGACTTTCGTTGAAAAAATTATGGCGTCTTAAAATGGAAGGGTTTTAAAATTTAACGAATTCATTTGTCTCTCACCGAGAGACACTTCTCATTGATTTAAGATTTTTTCCGCATTCGTCCCCTTTTTTAACAAATTCCGAAGGATTTTTTCATAAGTAACTTCATGTCAAATGTGGAATAAACTCCTCAGTTATACATCTGAGGGCTAATTCTACTCATTTTAAAACAACGTTCGTATTTGCATCTTAGTAACAATAGCAATCTAAAAACTCATTTTTCATACATTTTTGGTAGATAGCGACTGAGATGCGAATGCGAACGTTGCTTGAAAATTTGTAGAAATGCTTTCAGCAGGTCTAAAAAGGCCACTTTAGCAGAATCAGAAAGTAAATGACGCTACCCGTCACTGTCAAATTGTCCCAATCAACCTTGAACCTAATTTGTTAGCGATAAAGATGAAAATGAAATTTGACAGATTGTTGCGTGATTAATATTATGATTCTCCTAAAGTGGCCTTTTTAGCCCCCCTGATTTTCAGAGACAATGTTTAGTCACAAACTAAAGGAAGCAAGATTAAACTATGTTATGCAACTACTATAAGATAAAACAATGTTGTATGGTTATTTTCTTAACTTAGTACCTAATTAAACTGCAAAGCAAACAGCTTTTAACACGGAATAGAAAATACAGCTCACTAAACATTGAAATATTTAGTAGCCTAACTAACTTTAAAGCTTCAGCAAAAAATTAAATCTTTGTACTCTCTGTTGCTAAAACCGTTAGTTTAATAAAAGGAGCCGAGTAAATTGAAATTTTCTCGGAAACAAGCTAATTAAGAACAGCATAAACAATTTAACACGTGCCTTGCATACACTTGTGGCTTGCTGCCGAAGGATTTATTTACGGACTTAGACATGGCCGGTTTCTTAAGCTTACAGATCGTTATTTGTTAAATTTGAAGCTTCATGGATGTGTCATTTACTGTTAGTCTGTTTTAGCCCACGACTATGCAAAAGTTTCACTCCCCATGACTTCCTACTTTGTTATCTTCGGCCTCTGTGGACTAATACAAAAGCAGGAAGCCATTTTGTAGCCATTTTCTACGGGATCTACTGCGACACCTCAGAAGCTGCTTTTCTAAACGGTTACTTTGGCCTAAGACCCATCGGGCATGGGCATACGGTAGCCAAGTCCTTTTTGGAGGGTATGCGGTACAGAGAGTAAAGTCCCGTACATAACCATTGAAAATGGCAGGATCCTCCGACTGCAACTGCCTGATAATTGATATTCGGGCTGATTTATATGTTCAAATCGCACGGTAAAAACTCTGCTTGCACGATATAGGATTCTGAAGTAGTAGTTTGCTGCTAGTTGAATAGATGGCGTAGCGGTTCTTTTTGTTGCGATGTCGATTTTGCTCCGCTGGTTTTTTCTTGGGGCGGCATTGATGCCGCTACACTTTTTCACTTTAACTTTATCTTTAAACTAGTTTACCCGCGCAACTTCGTCTGCTCTGTTCTTATAAGTCTTAGCGTGATGATATGTAGCCTATAGCCTTTCTCGATAAATGGGCTATCTAACACTGAAATAATTTTTCAAATCGGACTAGTAGTTCCTGATTAGCGGGTTCAAGCAAACAAATAAACTCTTCAGATTTATATATCAGTACATATAGATGTGTCAATTGAGAATTAAAGTTATTGTTATAATATTCTTAATTTCTAATTTACAACACATGTCGTGAAGATGGTGTGCCACAAGGTCTCACACTCGGCCCGTCTTTCTTTTCTTGGAAATGTCACCATTGTAGAGATCGTCCCCCCTCCAAAAAGTTTAAAGTGCTCGTGTGCTAAATAGTCCCCGAAAGTTCAAGGTTGCTTTTCCATGAGTTCCAAAGGTAATGTATCGTAGTAGGTACACGTGGAGTTGTAGAAGCCCTTCAAGGGTACAACCTTATAGTAAATACCAAATAGAAGTGTAAACAATACTCCGTAAGATGATAGGTAACGTTCGTAGGAAATCTTTGAAACTGTTAATAATAATGTAGGCACAAATGTAGGTACAATTCCTGTTGCTTCAAATTAACTAGATCTTACTGTTTTTAAAAAGTAATAGAAAAACTATATTGAATTCATTTAATTATCTTGTGTCTGGGTTCCAAATGCAAAAAAAAATGATGTGAAAGAAAATTTCAGATGTTATATTCAGATTTAAGTAGAGAACAAGTGCCTAGAATTTAGATTTTAAGTGCCGTTCAAAAAAATAAACAAGCGAAACACAACAATCTCGCGAATATATTACGCCAAATGACGTCATTCACTTAACGATACACTGCGGTACCAAAATTCAAGCATTTATATTTAAAAAAGAAATGGGGAATGGGCTATAAAATTTGAACGCGACGTACGAGAAAATTCTATACGTTTATTGTGTCTGACAACTGAACGTGAGATTCTTGTCGAGAAAAATATTTCATGAGACGCCTAAGTACCTTTACAATATATTTTCTTAGCTGTAACTGAGTGTATAAAATTCAATTTTCGTTTGTAAATTCTCCAGACATAAAGATGAAAATTACTTTGTCGTACATATTTTCTTGATTCGGTTGCTGTATAAAATATTGACAGTCCAATAGTCTTTCTGTACAGAGATGGATTGAGAAATGACAAATTATTTTTTTTTATTTTCAATACGAGAAAAAAACCCGTTTACATTTTTTATTGTTTATAGGTACTTAAATAAACCTTAAACGTTAGACTTATTTAGCTCCAAAATGAGATAGTTGACTGTATCTATTGTTTGGGGCACTCTTGCGCACCTCAAAAGGAAACTGTAACGTTTCACCAACAGTCGATTGGCCCATGAACCGTTGGTCAACATTATCTTTAACCCATTAACTTTTCATCCAAAGAACTTTTCACCCACGAACGTTTCGCACAAATAACTCTTCATCAGTGAATGCTTAAAAGTTATTGGTCAAAACAATCTGTTGGTTAACAGAATGTTTTGACCAATAACTTTTAACTCAAAAGATAAAATTTTTGGGGTGGTTTTGGATCTACCTCCTCGCGGTCCACCCCGGGCAACGGCACCACAGGCTTGCCTGTGGTACGGCAGAACGATCCCACTAAAAGCGGTGGTAGGCTCCGCAAGGAGCCGCCTGGCTCGCTACCACCATCCCGCCAAAGTCCGGCGCCAAGCAGCTTGCTGTGTTCCGTCGGTGTGCGGGACTGCCAGTGCCTCTGGGGGAGAAGGAGACTGTCAGTTGCTCTGCTCAGAAACGGTCTTGGTCACTGGGCTGGGCTTTCCGGGTAACTCATTTTGGAGGGTAGCGGGATCCGAAGCACGGTGCCAGCCGTTGGCCGACCGCAGTTAGTAGGGGGCCCAAGTAGCACGCCAGCCACGTGTGAAAGGCTGCCCCGCCAACTAGCGAAAAATCCCGGTATGTTCCACCGTGCCAGCCGGCGACTGGATGGGAGGACCCGGTGGCCATATCCGGGGGGGTTCGGGCGTCCCCGCAGTCTCCAAATGAGTTCCCCACAGGTCAGTTTAGCTCTAGTGTTCCACCTGGTTCACTGGGCAGCGCCTCGACATTTCAACTTTTCTCCCCATCTACTCTCATGATGACCAAAGCAAAGAGGAAAAATATGGTAAAACAACGGCTGCATCTCCTCCCACTAAAAGTGCAACTCACTAATATTAGGGGGTTGCACTCCAATCTCGATCCGGTCCATCACCACCTTGAGACCGAGAAGCCGCACCTGTTTTTCCTAACGGAGACGAAGATAACAACCCCGTCGGACGTGGCGTACCTCAACTACCCGGGCTACTCTCTGGAACACAAGTTCAAGAAGCAGGCTGGGGTCTGTGTGTACGTCCGCGATGACATTTGTTGTCGTCGTCTCGGTTGCTTTGAGAAATCGGGTTTTTCTGCCATATGGCTACTTTTGGACACAGGCGTGGAGAAATTTATTTACATCGGCGTATACCGATCGCACAGCGGAGATCAGGAGACAACAGCGCTGTTCAATTCCCTCGTGGAGTCGGCCGACGTAGTCCAGCAACGGTACCCAACAGCGAAGCTCATTTTTCTGGGGGACTTCAACGCCCACCATAAAGAGTGGTTGTTCCCGTACCAGAAAACTGACCATGCCGGGTTAGAGGCGCGCAAGTTTGCTTTAACGCTAGATCTAACCCAACTGGTGAATGTGGCAACGCGGGTACCGGATGTTGACGCCCATACACCCAATTGCTTGGACCTTCTGCTGACAACTGATCCGGGCAGTCATTCAGTATCGGTCTCAGCTCCGCTGGGAACGTCTGACCACTGCCTGGTGAAATCCGTATTGACCTGCTCTCCTCCAGATAAGAGTCATAGAGGCACGAGACGAGTATGGCGATACGAGTCAGCAGATTGGGATGAGATGCGGCACTTTTTTGCATCTTATCCATGGCGGCAAGTGTGCTTCTCCTCGGGTGACCCTTCGTGCTGTGCTGACTTGATTGCGGACGTGATTCGGCAGGGGATGGAGTATTTTATTCCATTCTCCGACATCCCGCTCGGTCACAAATCCCGGCCTTGGTATAATGCAGAATGCGCCCACGCTGAGGCCCGTAAAGAGTCTGCATACCAAGCGTGGATCAAGGCCCGCAACCGAAAGGTTAAAGCACGTAGGGTTCGCGCGAGGAAAAGAGCCTTTAATTCTGCCGCTAAGTTCTGCAAGCGGGTTTTACGTAGGGCACGTTTTGACCATGTCGGACGTATCGGGGCCAAACTAGCATTGCACCCTCCAGGTAGTAAACAGTTTTGGTCCCTGTCGAAAGCGGTTGAAACGAATTTCTGTCGACCCACTTTGCCTCCAATGTTGAAACCTGATGGCTCGCTGGCTCACTCTGCAAGTGAGAAAGCAAATTTATTTGCAACTCTCTTTGCAAGCAATTCGCGTCTGGACGCTGGCTCCAAGCAACCACCGACTTTACCTCGTTGTGACTCTTCGATGCCGGAGATCACAGTTCACATTAAAGAGGTCCGAAGAGTATTGTGCAGTCTAGACGTGAATAAGGCCAGCGGGCCTGACGGCATTCCAGCGAGAGTGCTGAGGCAATGTGCACCTGAACTGTCTCCTGTGTTGGCACGCCTGTACCGCCTCTCTCTTGAAAAAAGAACGGTGCCGAAATCATGGAAGCTTGCGAATGTGCAACCGGTGCCCAAAAAGGGAGACCGTGCTGACCCTGCCCATTACCGTCCGATCGCCATTACCTCCATCCTTTGCAAGGTTATGGAAAGGGTTCTGAACAGTAAGCTGCTGACCTACCTTGAAGACAATGATCTCCTCAGTGACCGTCAATATGGCTTTCGCCGGGGACGGTCAACTGGCGATCTTCTTGTGTATGTCACGCACTGCTGGGGCGAGGCCATCGAGAGACACGGCGAAGCACTTGCCGTGTCACTCGACATCTCGAAGGCCTTTGACAGGGTTTGGCACGCAGGTCTACTGAGCAAGCTTCCTGCTTATGGCATCCCAGCTGGTTTTTGTAGCTGGATATCAGACTTCCTGAGTGAACGGTCGATCCGAGTAGTCGTTGACGGCTGCTCCTCTGACCTCATGGCTATTGATGCTGGAGTTCCTCAGGGATCTGTTCTCTCTGCAACTCTTTTCCTGCTGCACATCAATGACTTACTTCAGCTTGGTCTTGTTGGGTACGCAGATGACAGTACGGTTTCAGAGAGATACTTGTCCAGCGCAACAACCAGCGGGGATGAAGTTCGTTCCTTGAGAGAGGCCATGGTAGAGCGGACAAATTTGACCTTAAGCCTTGTCTCCCAGTGGGGTGATGACAATGTGGTCACTTTTAACGCCACCAAAACACAGGCGTGTCTTTTTACCGCAAAAAGGAGTCGTTTTGACCAAACTCCTACTTTTCGGGGTGCATCTGTTCCTGTGACTGATCGGCTCGAGCTCCTAGGCATGGAGTTGATATCCAGTCTCAATTTCGGCGCCACCATCGAGTACAAAGCCCAAACGGCGGCCAAAAAGCTGGGCATCCTAAATAGGGTGAAGCGATACTTCAGGCCTGGACAGCTTTTAACCCTGTATAAAGCGCAAGTCCGATCCTGCATGGAGTATT
The DNA here is from genome assembly GCA_947578705.1 of Lacanobia wlatinum. Taxonomy (NCBI): domain Eukaryota; kingdom Metazoa; phylum Arthropoda; class Insecta; order Lepidoptera; family Noctuidae; genus Lacanobia; species Lacanobia wlatinum. The sequence continues at coordinate 11,120,120 of OX388037.1, forward strand.
GTAGCCACCTTTGGGATGGCTCAGCTAAGTATCAGCTTGCCGCGCTTGACTCGGTGGAACGCAGAGCTAAGAGGCTCATCGGTGACGTAAAACTGGTGGATGCCAAGCTGCATAGCTTGGCTCATCGCCGTAAGGTTGCCTGCTTGTCGGTCTTCTACAGATTGTACTTCGGTGAGTGTGCCCAAGAACTCCACGACCTCATCCCACCGGCCCCCTTCTACCATCGGACATCCAGACGCACTGCATCTTACCATCCCTACCTTGTTGCTATTCCACCAACTCGCACTAAGCGTTTCCAAACGTCTTTTATAATGCGCACAGCAAAGGAGTGGAACTCTCTGCCTGCGTCCGTGTTTCCAAACGCTTACAACCCTAATCTCTTCAAAGTTAGAGTGAACAGGCTCCTTCTGGGTAAGCTCGCTCCATCGTAGACTTTGTCTCGGTCATCTTTGACCTAGACTGGAGTCAAGAGCAAACCCATCACAAATAAAAAAATAAAAAAAATTGGCCAACAGACACCAGGATAGGTGAAAATAAATAAAAACTTGTAAAAATAACTTAACAAAATACGATTTTAAAAACTGTTGCCTAAACAGGGTGAATTTTCAAAGTGTGCCTTCGTGGCCAAAACCGAAACTATGAGGAATATCGAAAAACACTGAAGAGAATTTTGAGCCCTATTTTAATGAAAACTACATAAAACTGCATCATTGGATTTTTGAATCGAACAGATTGATTTTGTAAAAAAAAAAACTAGTTAGCTATATTTTGGTGGTATTATTAAAAAAATATAGCTAACTAGTGAACGTCACGCGGTTTCCCCCGGCGTAGTTCCCGTTCCCGTGGGAGAACGGGGATAATATATAGCCTATGTTACTCCCTGATAATGTAGCTATCCAACGCTAAAATAATTTTTCAAATCTGTGCAGTAGTTTTGGAGCCTATTCAATTCAAACAAACAAACAAATCTTTAAGTAAATATCTATTATTGTATAACGAAAATAATCTATTAACTATATACACTCATTAACACGAAATTATATATAAAAACAAAATAAATCATTGGGCATCAAAAAAATAATCCACATCGCTGTCAGTGGCAAAAGTGCCCAGAACACTGGCAGCATTGCCGCGTTGAATGGCAATGCTGATTCTTTGGCCGAAAAAAAGCCCAGCCCTCTGGTCACGTGAACAGTCGACAAGTTGTTTGCTAATGTCCCGAAAGACTCGATGCGCACTCGGACCCCATGGGCCTACTGTTTCAACGCCAAACGGCTCAAATATGTAACTCCCAATAAGTTGTTATATTTGCGCCGTTTGAGGTTTTCTGCACCTGCAGCAGCCGCTCCAGCACAGCCCGCCGTGCTAAGAAGATGGGATGGTGCAAGGGTATCGACACATGTTGCATCCCACACCAAAGGCCTACCCACCTTCCAAGGCATTATGGTCATCCCATCTGGCCTTTTCCCACCGTCGCGTGCCAAGCCGTTGGGTTCTAAAACAGCTGGCAAATCTTTCTTCTTTATAATATTATATATTATTAGTATAGAATCTATACTGTAGATAGTATAGATGGAGCTCAAATTCTGGGAAGTACTAAAATAAGGCAAACTAAAGGAAAGCCTTCATTTTTAACAAATTAATTTTAAAATTTCTGACCACAGATATTTTTCCAAAAATCCAATGATCCAGTTGTAGATTCTCGGGTCCGATGTTGATCAAAACTGAATCATTGATTTTTGAAAAAAAAAATCCGTTTATATATTTATTCCAGTTTTTTATTAAAAAAGTATTTTGTTAAAAATGAGCTCTTTACTTTAGTTTCTCATTACTTCCGAATCGTATTTTTTAAGTTATTTTTACTAGCTTTTATTTACTTTCACCTTTAGGGTTCACTTTTCCCTTCCAGGGAATATAAATGAAATACTTCTGAGTCGAAATAGTATACTATAATGTCCATTAACACATTTGATTACAAAGGGGCGTATTATCACACATGTTCCCTAATGCCTCGCTAGTGCACGACTGGGCACCGTCGAGCTATCGCTTACATACATTTTATTGTGTCATCACTGTGGAATGCGTAGCGTTCCTACAATATTCCCCTTCTTAAAAAAAAAAATTACATTAAAAAAAAATTATACACGTCGTAAGTCATGGTTACCCTATCATTACTTTATAATTATACAGTATGTCGATAATGTTACACCGATGTACGCTGTTGCTACTGAATGTGCTGACACTGATTTTCTGTGACACATGTGATACATTGTTATTACTTTGTCGACCTACATCATACTTCGCTAGTTATAAGTTTACATTGTTATGCACTGACTTATTATAATAGATACTTGTTATGAAATGAATACATTAACGTGTTTATAATTATTACAGTTGTCCATTAGTTGTTCCAGGAAACATTTGAATTGATAATATCACTTAATTTTATTCTTATTATCTAATTTCACATACTATAACTAATACATTGCTGGCGCTACCGTTGTTGCGACTGGCGTAGCCTGGGCGGTTGCCTGTCCGACCGTCCCAACGCGACCTTCCTCGAGTTGAGACACGAGATGATCAACAAATTTTCCATGCACGTGTCTGCCACACTTTTTCAGAAACACATAGAGACATACACTTGTAACTATTGCGATCAGCGCAAAAACGAGTACACCGTACATTTCGATTTTTCTCTCCATTTCCGTTCTAGCAGTGTTGTCCGAACCCGTCTGTGCTACTATAACTTGCTCGTTCTTCGATTGTGGGTTTCCCATGTCTATAAAAATGGCCATTCGCTAGTGACTAAATGCTATCTTTCCGAGGCCATGTAAATCAATTTTATTGTAGTGCTATTAATATTAATCGCACTTATATATTGTTATTACTCTCTTTTGCTGACTAATTATAAATTGAACCGCACAGTCGGCTTAACCACCCGTCCACTACGTGTGGTGCGAGTCATTAACTTGTTGCTATTTTCGTGCAAGTTGCCTTGTTCGTTATTATCTAATTTGGGTACAATACTGTATCTACTTATGTTGCTATCTAGATCCTCATCATTTACCTTAGCAGATTCCTTTAAAACATAGGCAGGCTTTAACCGATCTATTGAGACACTTAACTCTCTATTACTTAATTGTACCTTAAAAACCTTTGTATTTCTGCTTATGACGCGGTAGGGGCCATCATACGTAGGGGTTAAAGGTTTTTTAATCTTATCGTTCCTTATAAATACGTGTGAGCATGTCCCTAGATCCTTATATACGAATAATTTACGTGAATCGCTATCTGCTCTTGGCTTGGGCCTTAAGCTATGAACTGTTTCTCGCAATTTTTCAACGTATGTATAGTGACTAATATGTTTAATATCTGTGTCATTGTAAAAATCGCCCGGTAAGCGTAACGGCTGGCCTAGTACTAACTCTGCGGCGCTAAAGCCGGTTTCACACCTGCCCGCTGCCCTAAGACCGAATAAAACTGTTGGCAGCTCGTCATCCCAAGATGTTCTATCCGTCATTCGACATGTCAAAGCTACCTTAAGCGCGCGGTGCCACCTCTCTATCTTTCCATTACCCTGTGGGTGGTACGGTGTGGTTCGTATTCTCTCAACTCCTAACAATTTAAGTAAGTTGGTAAACAATTCGCTTTCGAATTGTCTACCCTGATCAGTGGTCAGTCTAGACGGGCATCCGAACCTGCAAATCCAGTTTTCGTAAACTGCTTTTGCCACCGTTTCTGCAGTAATGTCTGCAATAGGTATTGCTTCTGGCCAGTTTGTGAATCTATCAATAATAGTAACACAATATTTGTTACCTCTCTGTGTCGTTTGTAGAGGGCCTACGATGTCGGCGTGTATGTGTTGAAACCTCTCGCTCGGTGTAAACTCGCCCAAACCTGAAATCACATGTCGATTCACTTTAGTTTTTTGGCACTTTATACAACTTTTTGTCCACGTTCTAATATCTTTTTTAATTCCAGGCCAAAAAAATCTAGAAGTTACCATTTTTACTGTTACCCTAGTACCTGGATGGCTTATATCATGTATTGATTCAAATACTAATTTTCTGAAACTTTCTGGTACATATGGCCTGATATTATTTGTTGATGTTTCACAATAAATACTTCTGTTTACGTAAGGTAACTTAACTCGTTTCAACTGTATTCTTGTCCCTTCATTGCTATTTAGCAAATCGGTAATATGATTATCCTCATCCTGTTTCGTCGCTAATTCCTCGTAATCAATTTTGTTTGGACACACTATAGTCTCAACACGTGATAAAGCGTCCGCTACTGCGTTTTCGCTACCGCTTATGTGTTGAATGTTGTTGGTATACTCACTTATATAAATTAACTGTCTAATACGTCTGGATGTTTCCTTTTCTGAATTTATTTTTGTTAATGCATGTACCAGAGGTTTATGGTCTGTGAACACCGTTAACTCTCTTCCTTCAATGAGATTCTTAAAATGCATAATAGACATATAAATAGCGAGTAATTCTCTGTCGTACGTAGAATATTTCTGTTGCGTTTCAGATATTTTTTTTGAAAAAAATCCCAATGGTTGCCAAATGCCTTTAATTTTTTGTTGCAAAACGGCACCTATACATGTATCGGATGCATCTGTCATTAATGACAGTGGAACACCAGTAACCGGGTGCGCGAGTGTTACGGCGCTTTGTAGGCTCTCCTTACACTGCGCGAATGCTGTTTCAGAGTCCTTGTCCCACTTTATGACTGACTTATCCTTTTTCTTTGAATTATGTAGAAACTTATTCAAATGTGAATGATATTCGGCTGCCTTAGGTAGGTGTGCCCTATAAAAATTTATCATCCCTAGAAATCTTCTCAATCTTTCCACAGTTTCCGGTCTTGGATAGTCTATAATAGCCTTTATCTTGTCAGATAAGGGACTGATTCCGTTTTGTGTTACTTTATACCCTAGAAAATCTATTTCTTTTTCGCCGAATCGGCACTTATTACTGTTTATCGTGATGCCTATTTTTGCCATGCGCTCGAATATTTGCTTTAAATGTTTCCTATGACTAAGCTCATTTTCTGACGCTATTATGACGTCATCAATGTAGCAAAATAAAGAACTGATTACCTTTTCTTTTTCGTCTGTCAAATTTTCTAGTCCCTGCAATACGGTATGGTCCATAAACCTTTGGAAGGATTGTGCGGCGTTTCTTAACCCGAACGTCATGCGCGTGAACTCGAAAAGCCCAAAAGGTGTAATAATGGCAGTCTTTTCAACGTCTTCCGGGGCTACTTTAATAAAATGGTACGCTCTGTTAATATCTAACCTGGAGAACACTTTTTTCCTTGACAACGCATACGTGAAATCATGCAACCTCGGCACGGGGTACCTGTCGGGTTTTGTTATTGCATTTAATCGCCTATAATCACCACACGGTCGTATTTGCCCGTCCTTTTTCGGAACCACATGCAAAGGGCTCGCCCATTGACTACTCGATGGCTGACATATGCCCATTTCCTGCATTACACGAAATTCATTTCTCACCTGTTTATATTTGTCCGGTGGTAGGGCCCTGGCGCGCGCATGGACCGGCGGACCCGTGGTCTCGATGTGATGGTAAACTGCATGGTTGGGCGTATCTTTAAATGACACTGGCCTTGTTATCTCTGAAAACTGCCTCAATAAATCACAATAAGGATTATCCGCACTAATAGTCGTAAGGGACGGTTCCCTGGAACTTATGATGGACCCTACTGCGTATAAATTCGTCACTTGATCTATCAACTTCTTGTTGTATAAATCTACTACTAATCTATGCGTTCTCAAAAAATCAGCGCCTATAATTGGCCTTCTGACATTACATATTATGAATGACCACTTATAACTACGTCTTAAGCCTAAGTTAAGTTCTAACACTACGATACCAGACGTACTTATTTCCGTTCCGTTTGCTGCGAATAATGTGTATGGGCATTTACTGTAACTTTTACCACAAAATTTTGACGCGGGAACCACTGACACATTAGCACCAGTGTCTATCAAAAAATTCATTCCGTTTTTACTGTCTGTGACACAAAGGCGATGGTTTTCATCTAAGCTGGCGCATTCTCCCATCGATCTCGAACGCACCACATTTAGTTTCCCTTGGTTGAGTTTCCATTCCAGTTACACGGCTGTTCGCAACTTCTGGCTGCCTCCCGAAAACGAAAATGATACCTGCATAACCAGTCGGCACTCTGCGGTGTGCGCCTCTGGCCTCGTGATTGTGAACGAGACCTGCTCACACTTCTGTCTCTGCTCCATGGACGATAGCTGCGCCGATCATCACGTCGTTTTATTTCGTTAACCTCTACTCGTAACGCTTTGAGTTCTGCAGACATGTCTCGTATTTCGGTCAGTAATTCTGTGTTCATACTTGTGGCCGTCGGCGGTGAGCATTTTACCTCTGAAATCTCCCCGCTGCGCAAGTTATCCATAATTTTATCTGCCATACCTGCGAGCTCATCCAGTTTGGCTTCACCGTTACAGCTGGCGAGTATAGCACGCACCCATCCGGGTAACCTTGACATCCATAAATTTTTTAGGGTATCTCCTGCCGTAGCTGTGTTCTTGGCTAGCTCACGCATTTTTGCCAGTAATTGTGATGGCCTCTGTTGTCCTAGGTCCATCTCCTTTACCAGTTTATGGAACTGCGCTTCCGCACTCTCCTGGAAAACCTTTAGTAATCTTTTCTTCAACGTCGTGTACCGCTGCTGCTCTGGCGGATCATCTATCAAATCCGCAACCTGACTTAGCTCTTCTTTGCCCAGTTTTGCCAATACTAAATCGTATTTGACATTCTCCCCTTGATGCTGTGGTCCTATTATGGCTTCGAACTGCGCGAACCACATGCGTGGCATATCGGTCCAAAAAGAGGGAATTCTCGCGTTCAAACTGATTCCCGCCATTTCGTGATTGAACTGCTGCTGCATGGCTGCTGGCACAGGATGAACAGGGTTCGCCATGTCTTGATATTTTATGCGTTATGTAATCACAGTCACTTTACCGCGATACTGACCACTTGGTTACACAAATCAGACGTGCCGCGATATAGTTGCAAGGCAAATCACGTCGGGGTCACCAATTTAGGGTTCACTTTTCCCTTCCAGGGAATATAAATGAAATACTTCTGAGTCGAAATAGTATACTATAATGTCCATTAACACATTTGATTACAAAGGGGCGTATTATCACACATGTTCCCTAATGCCTCGCTAGTGCACGACTGGGCACCGTCGAGCTATCGCTTACATACATTTTATTGTGTCATCACTGTGGAATGCGTAGCGTTCCTACACACCTATCCCGATGTTTGTTCGTCAATTCGACCTTTGGGGTTAAAAGTTATTGGTCAAAACATTCTGTTGGTTAAGCATTCACTGACGAAGAGTTATTTGGGCGAAACGTTCGTCGGTGAAAAGTTCTATGGATGAAAAGTTAATGGGTTAAAGATAATGTTGACCAACGGTTCATGGGCCAATTGACTGTTGATGAAACGTTACAGTTTTCCTCAAAAGACTGCGTTCATTTCAAAACAGGGAGCAAAGTATCATAATTGATAAATCCTTTCACAAAATATCGACAGCGTCAACTTGAACTTGAAGCAAATCAATAAGGAGCTATCATAAAGTTTCAAATCCGCGCCTGTTGGTATTTGAAAGCTAAGCGTTTAATATTGTTTGAATCCAATTTCTGATTTTGAATAAATCTAGCTGGCTTTACTGAAGTTAAATGGAACTTTTCTCCAGTATTGGTATCGACAACTCTGTTGAGATACAATATCGAAGATGATTGACATTTTAAATAATACCGTTTGTTTAGTAGCTTCTTTATAAATTTTCATTCAAAGATAAATATTTTTTTTACTTGGTTATTAGAACTGTTATCTTAATATAATACTGGTTGATCACAGAATTAGAACTTATATGACAAGGACATTTCGAAAAATTTTGCAAGCGAGAGCGAGCGAAGTGAGCTCGAATATTTCCAACTCGGATAGGTTTTATTATCTTTTGATCAAACACATACTTTACTTACAGATTTTGCTGACTTATAGGAAAAGCTCAAGTACCAACAAGTTGTAGAATACAAGAGCGAGCGAAGTGAGCTCGGAAATTCATGCAACCTATTTCCGACAGGTTTCATTGCGTCAACTATTTAGGGGTGACACCCGACCGTGACCAAAAACAATCAACGAATGTTCGGGTGTCCCCCAAAACAGATAATGTCACTCGTGGCGGGCAGCACCTACTACACAACCTCAGAAACTTAAGCATCGTAAGTTTTAGGTCGCATCCGTTTCCCGAAACACAAAACAAATTAACATCGTCCAAAAAATAAAAGCAAAACTAAGTAATGACCTAAAATTAACACAACCGACCAAAATAAATGTCGTAATTAAAAATAAACAGGTCCTTTATAATACCGCTATTTATTATGTTAAGTCACCGCAATAGGTCTTGAGGAAATGGCTTGGTTTATTATCCGGACGCCCAAGTTAGGTAGTTAGGGCTTCAAGTAGACCGCCTGGATCGTCTAACGGTCGTGGAGAATGTAATGCTGGCTAGCTTGCTGAAGTGTTACTTGTAAAGGGATCTGTTTTTGCTAAGGAAAGTGACGTTGACTTTATTTGTGTTTAAAACGACTCCATATGAACTTCCGACAGTTTGTGTTTTATTTTTGAAGTACAATTGTCATGCTTGTAGGAAAATATCTTTGCACGATGGGTCGTACAATGTTGCTGGATTGGAGGGTTGAAAGGCGACAAGATACTGTCACTGTGAAGAAGGCGCTACCACGTTGGATGTATTTAAATGAAAATACTTTTTCAACTGTAGATGGTAGCGAGTACGGTCCCTGCTGAGCCAAGCCCTCTGTCTTGTAGCGGATGGAAAGGACTCTATAAAGGCACTGAAGGAACGGCCTGTGACGAGGAACTGATTTGTTTTGGCCCGCGAGTCTCTTTTATAAGGGTCTTTGGCGTCAGTTTCACCCCGGCTAGTGGGGGTAGAACGGTACTCGCTACGGTTGTTTATTAATAAAATTAGAAACTATTTTCGGCGCAGGATTACAAAGAGACAAATACATCATTTGTTAATAGGTACAGACAAACTTTCACAAAACAATGCAAACAAGGGATTTTAACTGTTGCCGGACGTTAATAAATATTAGAGAAATGCACCATTCTGTTAATGGGCAGACATAAAACTTTCACAAAACAAGGGATCTTTAACTATAGGGGTCGGTAATAACTAAACAAATGACAATGTGACCCAAACATTTTTAAAGCTTCGAACTATCCCTTGCATCTGTCTACTTTCTAAAAATATGCTGCTAACTAACGGTATTACTTAAAACATGTGCCTAACTATTAACTCCAAACCTAAGACTATGTATGCGGCTATCCTGCACAATATCCTTTTTTTAGGAAAGGAAATCATCAAGTAACGGTACGGATGGGAGTGTCAGACTCTTACTGACTAAAACCTATCCGTGTCATCCGAATGCCCCTTACGATCCAGGGCCACGAAGACTCTTTCGAACAAATTCTGCAACCCTGGAACAAATTCCGTAACCCTGGACAAATTCTGCAACCCTGGTGGAAAATAATGCTACCATTCTAATCTGCGATTGGGTGAATCACGTCAGTCGCATGCACAGTGAGTGATCGATGGGCAAATAGTCTCCAAAAAGTGCCTGAAGATGGACGACGCAAGGGTTAGTTCAAAGTGGCTCGAAAAAAATACGTGGAAAGATTTCGAATAGTTCTTTGCCCCGCAGTGAAACAGTTTAAACTGAATATTTAAAAAAAAAACTTGTTGGTTTATGAAATTAAATCTTAACTATGCTCGCACCCAAAAGTTTGAAATACAGTCCAACTTCAACACAAAACTTCTTGTCGCTCTGCACAGCTGAAAATATCAGTTAGAAAATATTCAAAAACACACTGTGATAATAGCCACGTCCATCTTAATAAAGCACTTTTATTTTGTCAACCAAATAAGTATTTTATTGCCACTCCAGCCTGTTCTTCTCAAACACACAGAAACATTCATAAAACGTTTTCCGAGTAAGTTTTCGTCATATTTATTGTTCGCGCACAAACCGCAGGCTTGTTGCTAGTTTTTGAAATACTATTCCAGCTTTGTTTTGGAGTGAGTTTTAATTAAAAAACTTGTACGGTTTCAACATTAATTAGTGGACAAATGGCACTCGAAAAGTTTGAAATACGTGCCTCAATATCGTACTACATTTCTGGGTTAAAGTTTCCGGATTGGTTTTACTAGGAAATGTTTCGAAAACTTGGCTAGGAATACGGCTATGTATTTAATTTTTAGTTTGTAGTTTCCACTTGCCATTTTCTGTGCAGGAAATCCAAGTTGTACCGCCATTTTCTTTGTGGTCTAAATGGAAAGAAACAAGCAAGAGAGGCTTTCCCAGAATTTGCACCAATCGGTTTTTGCCCTATCCCATTAGAAGTGTCCAACGGAGGCCCCGTTGGACACTTCAAATGGGATAGCAAGTAGGCTTAGACCTCTCGTATGGCCCTTAGTTTTGGAATCCCAATATTCTAAAAGAAATGAAAGACATTTACAATAATTATGGTAGTAATGATATTCGTAGTTCGTAGAACAACTTAGTTTATCCAGAACTGTTACTACGATAGGGAACATACATTACACAGGTTGATACTCTTATGTTTTCCAATCACGTCTGTTTTCAAATATTCGATTACCAATTCTCAATACACAGTGTTCCAATTTCCTTGCGAACATTGTTATGAGGATTCAATTTCTTAATATTTACAAAATCGAACCGTGTGCGTCGGAGGAAATGTTGGTTAAATAAAATGTCTTTGATTTTGACGTGAGTTTCAATTTATTTTTTAATGCATAGCATAGTGGGCCTTATAATGTTCCCACTGTTGGGACTCAGGCCTCCTCTCTAGGAGAGGGAATGGGCCGTAATCCACCACGCGGGCCCAATGCGGGTTGGTGAATGTCACATGTCTTCGAATTTTTGGTTCTAGGACATGCCGGTTTCCTCACGATGTTTTCCTTCACCGTTTTGAGAGCAGTGGTGATGAAATAAATTACACAAAATAATGTGCTTGGCTGGGTTTGAACCCGCGACCTACAACTCGTAAGTCGAAGCCATTACCACTCGGCCACCACTGCTCGTTTTTTAATGGACTTATTATAATTTTTGGATGCAATGTAGAAACCATTTGGCATTTATTATATCCATGTTAAATACATACTTTATGCAAAACGAATCTAAATACGAAAGGAATAAAAATCCAAGGTCAAGTGCGAGTCGGACTCTCACACGAAAAGGTTCCGTCGCATAAACCGAGAAAAAAAACACGTTTCTTGTATTCTACAGCGGAGGGTTAGTAATACAGTTGGTTGGCTGTTGGTTACCCTTCAGGGACCGAACCCTAAAAATCATCAGAGAGAGAGAATGAAAGAGGGAAACCAACCCACTCAATGAACTAAAGCAAGACGCTTTTCAAATACACATGTCACTTTAAAACTATGCTGAAGCTATTTTATAATACAAAAAACTGGCCAAATGCGAGTTGGACTCGCGTGCAAAGGGTTCCGAACCAATTTTTTTTTTACATATTGTTTTAACACTACAACAGACTTCTTATAGGTTTTCCTTTAGGTGTGCCCAATACCTCATAATATGCTCAGTGGTTTCGGAGATAAGGGAGGGGGTATGGTCATTTTTGGTCTAATTTCTTGAACAGCTTCAAAACTATTTATTTTAAAATTGTGAAAAAATATAATTAAAACCCTCACAGTAAGCCCTTCCATTTGATATGTCACATAATACAGTTTGAAAAACATTATTTTTAATTTTCTAGTTTGACCCCCAAAAGTGACCCCATACTAAAAATTTATTTATTTACATAAAGCGTCCGTATTTGGGTCACAGAAGTCCATGTGTATACCAAATTTCAACAGAATCTTTCCAGTAGACCCGGAGAAAACTGGCTGTGACAGACGGACAGACAGACAGACGGACGGACAGACAGACAGACACCCGAGTGATCCTATAAGGGTTCCGTTTTTTTACGGATGTTCGGAACCCTAAAAAGGTCGACAAGTACGTCACTCCAACATTAAACTTTGTGGACATGACAGATGCGACACACCTTACCTATTTTTCCAAACAAAAGAACGTTGCAATAACGATTTTCTTTGAAACAAGGAATTTATATGAAGTAGAGTCCTCTACAATTTTGGTGGGTATTCGAAAAGGTAGTCTTTTTTGTCCATTTTACGGACGGCTTCTAACATAGATATTCAAGTATCTTGGGTTTCGGTCAGACTTATTGTTTCCCATTGAGTTTTCATCTATGTATCAAACATGAAAGGTTTTGCTTGACGGAATAATCAAAACCGGACCTATTTTGTTGTACTCTGGGTGAATTCACAAGGTATGCATCAATATATATAATACTCTTACATTACTGAGTGACTGACAGACAACGCACAGATGAAACTACTGGTCGTAGACAGCTGAAATTTGGCAGGTAGGTTCCGTGGCGAGGTTGCGGGATTTGTTCGAAAGAGTCACCGCGGCCCTGGAACGCTAAGGGCATTAGGAGGAACACGGATGGGTTTAAGTCAGTAAGAGCCTGACACTCCCTTCTCTGCTCCGCCCAGACTGGGAGGAGTCATGTGATGATTTCACATCCTTAAAAAATCAATCCTTGGCGAGTGTGAGCACTAAGACGATTTCCCAATATTTCTACGGACACGGTAAAAAAAACGGAATATGCGCGTAGGACTAGGAAGTTGCGGGCAAAAACTATTATTTATAATTAGTTATAGATACAAGTATAAATCAAGTCGTTACGTATTGAGATAAACCTGTAATGATAGATGTAAGATGAAAAAAAAAAAATAAAAAAATACTAATATAACAAATGTGAAAGTTTGTGAGAATGGATGAATGGATGTCTGGTACATTTATACTACGGAACGGATTTTAATGGAAATTTATAAACGTTAGGCCTATATTTCAAAACTAGTTGACCCGCGCAACTTCGTCGGCTCCGCTCCTATTGGTCTTAGCGTGATGAATTTTTCAAATCGAACTAATAGTTCCAGAGATTAGCGCGTTCAAGCAAGCAAAAAAACAAACAAACTCTTCAGCTTGGTATATTATTAGTAATTAGTATAATAGTATTAGTAAAGTTATACGGATAGAGCAGTGGACTCAAATAACAAGGATTTTCGTCTTATCACTAAATATTTGAAAAGCGCTCTCACTATATATATGCCACATAATTATAATTTGAAAATTCCGCAACAAACACGATTGCTAGTTCTATAAATAAAAGAAAATTATACTTTTAATATATTTAAATAAAAGAACCCTTTTGAAAATGAATAGGTTCATTAACCGACACAAAAAGCAATTCTGTGAAAATTCGAATTAGAAGTTACTTATTTGAAAAGCCTAACCCTTGACATAGTTTGTAGATTTATTAATTGCCACTAGTCATAAACACTCCGGTTTTAAATCGTATTTTACCTTATACACCTATTTAATTCATACAAAAAACAAGTAAAAGAGGCCAAGGACGAACTTCTTTGTTATGGTGGACCTGTGTGACGAAGCTACTCAAAAAGAAGGGACGTCGAATCCACTTACTTACAAAAAATTGGTATTAATAGATAAATAGCAAGTGTACAGTTCCACGCAAACGGGCTACCGACCACAGCCACCGGTGATTGGTGATAAGCTGTTTACATAATTTTAAACACGTTTTGTCTGCAATCGCCGCACACGTGTCGAGTCGTGACGAGTGCAGTCCAATCGTGACACAGTATCTGCGACATGTCACCGGTATGTGCGGCCACTCGCTCTCGCCACTCATAACGCAACTCATCGTGAGACTGTACAGCAGAAGAGTGTTACAAATTGTAGCGGCCACCGACTACTAGCGGCGGCCACCAACCACTCGTGGCAACAACCGACTACTTAATTTGCTCCGTACCAAAGGAAGTGGCGCGCGACAGCCACTGGTGGCTTTAGAGTCGGTGGCCCGTTTGTGCGGAGCTTTTAATCTAGATGGCAAGTGTATCCCAATGTAGGACGTAGGCTTAAAAGTTACGTTAGTAGATGTCTACATCCTATGGCAAACAAACAACTCCGGACAACTTTAATGAATTTCTAAAGCCTCCCCTAGCCTAGACCGAGAAACTTTCTGATACCTGTAGCTTCCACATTACCTTCGTCACAAACTAATTTAATTAAATTATTATAAACTAGCTACAACGTTTCGTAAACTACACTTAAAACTTTCATAGCTCGTAATTCCTATACCCCACTTTTATTACTTTTCACTATATAAATAAACTCTCCCTATTCATTCTCAAACCACAAGTTATTATCGTTTAACACCGAAAAGATACTTAAAACTAATTTTCATAAGTTTCATCACTGGTTATAAACTTTGAATAATCATATAAAATTCTTCCTTTAACGCTACCATAACTCCATGAATGGACTAACATCTGGATTCTTCAGCAACCACAATAAAACCGAAAGTTACCGATCTCACACGAAGTTAACCGATGGGCAGTAAAAGGAACAAAAATAAAGCTCGACGCAGACTGTCGGGATTCGAATAAAACGAGTGCAGAAGTGCACGTGTGCACTACCCCGGTCCTAAAATGGACAGCGGTGAAAATAGATACCTATGTAGCATTTTGCTCTATTTGCGCCTTTAAAGTGACGTCTGTATCGATCCTACGATTGTGAATTTGCATACGGGTCTATTATTTTTCTACATGACGCCATTTCTCTCTGTGACGTCAATTCTCTATTCGATTGGGACAGTGATAAAAGCTGACGTTCGAGTTTTAACAAGCGTCGGGGCCTGAACGATGCGAAAAATTGATTTTTTTTTAAGTGCCACGTGAAACTGCTTTTTTGATTGAGCACTTTTTACCTACAACGTGTGATTGTTTATTCCTTTTACAAACAAACGCATAGACAATTCGGGGGAGTCTCCGACGAATTTTCTTGTAGTTTTTTATTTCCATCTTTCTTCTATTTGTGATTTTTTTCACTTTATTTATCGTTTTTTAAGAATTGTGAATGCCACATAAGCAATGGAAATAAATAATAATGTTTATTGTTTAATGAAAAGATAATTTCACACGAAAGTTATTTCAACAATTGTACTCTTATCTAAATGTTAGCCGAATTCTGACCAGCATGAAAACCTTCAAGGTAATTGTTACCAGACATGGAAGCATAAGGGTACGTTTTCAGATCCAGGTCAATCCAAGTCCTTATAAAAGTGTCTCCGTGTCCTAGTCACGACATAGCAATTAAAACTGACGAGATAACCCACTTTGATTGGATTTATTTTTAGGCCATCAAATTAAGCCAAGGTTTAGTTACGAACAAACTGGGCTTAGATGCAATTAATGTTTTATTTCATTACTCACGTAAATAAGGACATGTCGTGGGTGTCTTTAGGCTACGGGTAATTTAATTATGTCAAATTTTAATTAACTTTGTGCTAAAGTTGTCTTTGGTAGGGCTGAACATCCGTGTTGTGCGAACTTTTCATTAATATGTTTTTCATACTGCTTGATGTGTGAATAAACTCGCTAACTATACGGACACCTTTAGTTCACTTAGTGCGTGCAGCTAAGGAGTGGAATTCCCTGCCAGAGTCTGTATTTCCAGATAGCTATAACCTGGGAGTCTTTAAGACAAGAGTGAATAGGTTGCTTCTAGGCAAACGTGCTCTATCTACGACCGCATCATCGCTTACCATCAGGTGAGATAGTGGTCAAACGTATGCCTATCTATAGTAAAAAAAAAAACACCTTCATACCTCTTCAGCATACCTATAACCTAATTATCTGGGGCATAGTGTGTCTTCTCACTCTTCGTAAAATACTGACATGAAAGTGTGTTTAACCTAAAAGCCTTTATATTGAAAAGCTGAGATAAATAAGAAATCTTAATAAACTCGTGCAAGATACGAAAAATGTTCGCATGAAATGGATTTGGCCGCAAGACTCAAGTTCTTACATTCAACATGGACATGGTTTCATGAAGTTAACTTGTCAGCGAAAAACCGAAGCTAGCGATCTTTGAATAGGAAGCGAGAAACTCTGTGACTACAAGAAAGACTTAGACACAGAAAATTCAGTCAACACAACTCAGTTTTTAATCCAGAAGACTACTTTAATTTTATTGGTTTATGCTCTTAGCACCTACCTACTAATCTTAACTAATATCATAAAGCTGAAGAGTTTGTTTATTTGTATGCGCTAATCTCAGGAACTATTGGTTTGAATTGAAAAATTCTTTTAGTGTTGGATAGCCCATTTATCGAGGAAGCCTATAGACTATATAACATCAGCTACGACCAATACGAGCTAAGCATTACTGAAAAATTTGACGCAGACAAAGAAAATTTGAAACTGACAGTTTAATTACACAGCAGTTCGACTCTGTAAACATTTCATCGTGAAATCTTAGACGAAAAAAACACGAAATGGGCAAAGTTTTAGGGGAATGACAGTTCACTCCACCTAAGATTTTACGGAGAAATGTTTACAGAATCGTACGGCTGATCACGTTCACACTCATTGGTAAAATTCCCCCGTGTCATGTTATTATTGAAGTGTAGTCAATGGAAGGTACATCTTAATGTGATTTTTCAAGAAAATCTCCAGTGGCGACCACATCCTCGCTTCCCATCAGGTGAGATGTGATCAAACGCAAGCCTGTCAATAATCATAAACTTCACTTCACATCTGGACAGCTTCTGAGTCTGTACGAAGCACAAGTCCGTTCCTGTATGGAGTATTGCAGCCACTTATGGAACGCAATCAAAAAGGCTTATAGGTGACGAGACGTTGGTGGATCAGCTTCTCAGCCTAGCTCATCGGGGCGTAGTGTTGCCTGCCTGTCGGGTCTTCTACAGATTGTACTTTGATGAGTGTGCGCAGGAACTCCACGACCTGATCCCACCATCGCCCTTTTACTACCGGAATACCAGACGTACTGCAGGGTACCATCCGTACTTCGTCGATATCCCGACTAGTCGTACCCAGCGTTTTTCCTCCGAATTTATTATGCGCACAGCTAAAGTGTGGAACTTGCCTTGTCTTGCCAACGTCTGTGTTCTCTTCCACGTATAACCCGTCTGCCTTCAAAGCAAGAGTGAACAGGCATCTTCTGGGCACGCTCACTCCATCATAGACCTCATCCATGGTTTTCCATCAGGCGTGATTGTGGTCAAGAGCAAGCCTATTCCTAAATAAAAAATAAATATCTGGGTAATCTCTTGGTATTGAGTGCGCATTGTAGAATCACGAATTCCCTGCAGCACCACTTTCCTGAAGAACTAATTCCCTGAGGCAGCAGTTACCAATATTTACCTTCTGTTTTTTCTTGTTTTATGACACTACGTAGAGCTATCCAATATGTGTCAAGCATTTATCTTTTATTGAAAAAGACGGTTCTCGCCTACATTCCCAGCTATAACATCGTTTTCTGTAGTCTATTGTAATGTTAAGAGGATTGACTTACATGAAAACATTTTCAACGAAATAAGCGTGTTTGTTTATTATAACAGTTTCATAATAATCAAGTAAATATTTCGAGTTCTTTGGGATTTTTCTCATGCCAAAGAAAAATGAATTAGATTTTCTTTTTCGGAGAAATATAACTTACCTCCATGAATCTCAATAATTTTTGCATCAATATTTAGATTTAGTAATATTAAGGTTACCAACATAATCTTCACTTCGTAATCTTACTTGCTGATGCCTATTTATTTATATTTGTAAGCACGTATAATAATTATGTCAAAATCACAACTTGAATGATCATACACTAGGTAGAACGTCTATTTTCATCGTGATACGGAAATCCTATCCTTTAATATTCTACTTTTCAATATTGATTAGGTATTATTATTCTGTTACTGATAGAAAACGCAAAGCCAAAACGACTAATCATAGAAAACTGAAGCATTTAGGTTCCTTGGGGAGTGTAGGAGATCGTGAAAAAATTAAATAAATATGCAACTTATAACAGAATAATCGCAATACCTCTTAAGGATCATTGTATTATTAATCATTATGAACAACTTTCACTATGGGACCAACATTAAAATCGTGGAAAAACGACTGCACCATACATTTATAGCATAGTCGGCCTTATAATGTTCCCACTGTTGGGACTCCGGCCTCCTCTCTAGGAGAGGGAATGGGCCGTAATCCACCACGCGGGCCCAATGCGGATTGGTGAATGTCACATGTCTTCGAATTTTTGGTTCTAGGACATGCCGGTTTCCTCACGATGTTTTCCTTCACCGTTTTGAGAGCAGTGGTGATGAAATAAATTACACAAAGTAATGTGCCTGGCTGGGTTTGAACCCGCGACCTACAACTCGTAAGTCGGAGCCATTACCACTCGGCCACCACTGCTGCACCATACATTTACGTGCGCATAACTCGACAAAACGTACTGACCAGCAGATTTTTTTTTTCGCGATTTCGGTATTGGTCCCATAGTAAAAGTTGTTCATAATGATGAGTACAATGACTCCTTAAGAGGTATTGCGTTTATTCTGTTACACGTTGTATAAGTATAAAGTGGTCAGTAAACCAACTTTGACAGAACAAATTAAACTTTTGACACCAGTCTAATAAACCGAGGGTTCCGTACAAATTTGTAGCTACAAATTACTTTAAATAAAGACTATATTTTCTTGTGATTTGATTACAAATGTATAGTTTCCAGACTTTTCCCTATACTTGTAGTATAAGCCGGTATTACTTGCCAAATTTCATACTTCTAGGTCAACGGGAAGTACCCTATACATTTTGATTCCCTTGAGAATGTCGAAATATACATTTTTTGCGGCATAAACGACCTTATATTTTTTACGTTAACTTAGAAGTCTGTTTTTTAACAGCTGCAAGGGGCCGTAGACCTGATTTATATGATTTTAATTTCCTTTCCGATACCTCCACGCGTTCCCGAGATAAACGATATTGACAGACAGACGGACGGACAACAAAGTGATCCTAAAAGGGTTCCGTTTGTTCTTTTGAGGTACGGAACCCTAAAAAAGTTAATTTAATCGACTTGCAAGTTTTAATGCCCCTTTATTTTATTCAGTATTCCAAAGAATTGCCTTAATACTTACCTAAATATCAAGGTAATTTAGTAATAGGTCTTTTTTAACTTACCTACTTACTTTTTATACCTTTGTTTATGAAAATTTTTGTGTAGGGTTGCATTAACATTAGTTAGTAGCTATTGTCGCCTCTTATGTACCTAAGTAGGTTCCTAGTTCCTACTCACATTTCAACAAACTGCACTTACGTCCGGTTCTTAATGATCAAAGTTTTGCATAGTACTCTGAGGTTAGAATGTACTGTCCACTTTTGAGTCACTGTTTAGTAGTAGGTATGTCCACACTAGAGCACTTTTGTGACTAGTAGACAAACATAACTAAGTAATAACAAAATAATGTCCGGAGGAAAAACGGTTCAGGGGCCTTACTATGCCGGCCTAATCTATATCCATCTTAATATAATATAAATCACGTGCCACGTTGTTTGTCCGCGATGAACTCCTAAACCACTGAACCGATTTTGATGAAACTTTGTACCTATCTGTTATTTGATCCAACTTAAAAGATGGGATAGGTTTTTGGAACGGGAAAATACGGGATACGGGAAAAAACGGGATATACGCGTACGAAGTCGCGGGGAAAAGCTAGTACTATTATATAAAGCTGAAGAGTTTGTTTGTTTGCTTGCTTGATCTCAAGAACGACTGATCAGATTTAAAAAAAACAGTATTAGATAGCCCATTTATCGAGGAAGGCTATAGGCTACATAGATGGTCTTAGCGTGATGACGCTAAGACCAATAGGAGCCGTGAGCCGAAGCTGCGCGGGTCAACTAGTGCCATCATAATTCTATTGTGAAACAGGGATAGTGCTATAAGTACTGTAAAACTCCGCCTCTTTTCATACTAGAACCAAGATTTTTTTTAAAGCGGCACCGTATGTACCCACTTCTACAATACCTGAAGATGCGAAAGAAATGAACTGTTTTTAGGCAATATTTATGCACCCTACACTGTTGCCACTAATTATTCTATAATTACTAAATATCCCAAATAAATGAACACAGGTAGTGAGTGCCTCGAATGAAAATTCTTCATCAAACACAAAATGTTCGTAGAAATAACAATGGACCGGCAGGTGTGATACCAATAACAAGCGGTAATTACAACTGGGCCGTGGGAGCGCTTGAACTTATGAGTACCAGGAGCACAAAATAAGACAGAAGGTCGATTTCATACAAGGAGCGGGACGCACGCATAAACAGAATAAATTGTTGCAACAAGTCTCGACTTCGTGTAAATACAGATTAAGTTGTGTGTGTGTAAGTGATTTTAATTCAATTTGATTATGATATCCGTACGAATTTAGTTCGATTATGTTTTCGTTTATTTATTTTTGTGTTTTTAATTATGACTCTGTTGAATTCATCTTGATTAAATTTCTGTTGGATTTTAATTTTATGTTTAATTTTGGTATGTTTAATTTTAATTTTGTTATGTTTAATTTTAATTATTTTGAATTGATTTAATTTGATAATGATTTTAATTTCGATTGTAATTTTATTTCTGACAATGATTTTTAATGTTTTATGCAAATTTTTAGTTCTGATTTTGGCTTGAGGAGCCTGATTGCAATTTGTGTATTTAATTACCCTCTAATTGTAAGTAGCATTTATATAATTTCAACTTAACCAGTATTAATGCATGATGTGCTTACCTGTAAGAGATTGATACACTAGACCCGAATTCGATTGTTTGTAACCCATAATTGTATAAGTCTATTCAATTGTTGGTGAGCCAAATAAATAAATAAAAAAGTTGAGTTTCGAATGACTAGAAGATTGAAATACTTCGTAGTTACAGGTCCCAGACAGGCGCGAATGTACTGTTGCATTGGCTGTCGCATTGCCGCGTTGCACCTGTCTGCAGGAACTTAAAAGCTTCAAGAGAAATTTATAATGTGGATCTTAAAATTGTTTATACGTGAACACGTTTGTTCACATTTTTGGAAACTAAAATGCGAACGCAGATAAGACGCACTTCACATACAGCGAGCGCAAGCGCACTCACTGTCATATGTTTGACATCGCCATTTTTTAATAATGATGCGTTTATGTGTGCGTTCGCCTGTTTTTGATTGCTGTATGGAACCGACCTTCTGTACTATCTACTTTGTTGCATGAACTTCTGTTACAATGATTAGAGAACATATGTTAATTATGAACAATGAATCATATTACGATTCACTGTTTATTGTGCTTGTGATGCTAATTTGAATTTAAATGGTTATTTCGTGTCCTAATTTGTTTTTTTAGGCATTTGAAGTTTAGTTCTAATGTTTAAGTTGTATTTTGTTTAATATAGTAATGTCTAAGTTATTGGTAATACTTATTTTTTGGTTTGGTTCATCGGTTGGTAGCATGACTGCTGAACATAGCGGTTTTCTGTTTCCCATGCACAGTTCTTGCAAAGTTATTGCTTTTTAGGGTTCCTTACCCAAAGCGTAACAAACGGAACCCTATTACTAAGCCTCTGCTGTTTGTCCGTCCGTCCGTTTGTCTGTCAGAGGGCTGTATCTCAAGAACCGTAATAGGTAGACAGTTGAAATTTTCACAGATTGTGTATTTCTATTGCCGCTTTAACAACAAAAAATAAAAAAATAAGTTTTATGGTACGGAACCCTTCGTGGGCGAGTCCGACTCGCAGTTAACTGGTTCTTTTTCTATTAAGAACTTTTCGATAACAGTTATACGTTCGATCATGTGACCAGTCAATGTCAGGTTTTCTATACTATAACATGAGACTTATACAATAACATAACATAACAATTTGAAAAAGTACACATACAGTTTTCCTCATGGTTGCAAGTCAGCAAAAGATCACTAAAAAATTCTTGTGCCACCATTCTCATTCCTGAAAATAAAAAAAGAATGCAAATTCAGTTTACTCATGAAGATTGAACATGCGCCCAAATGGGTGGGAGCCTTGAGTTTTTTAAGTAGGACTTCGTATAATAGCTTACAGACAGTGACGAGTTTTTTAGGGCGTGGGAGGACGAATGTTGAATGAGTGTCTCCTGTGTTGAAAAAATAAAATGTGTGGAGCAGATCTGTTACCGAATTTAATATTATTATTTACCGTTTCGATGATATTGTTAAACACTTTTTTTAGTAAAAAAATACTAAGCATTTTAATTTTGTGTTGAAAGATCTTACTGGATTGACTGACTGTTTAACTCACATTAGTTTTGAAAAAAAGAACTGTAGTGTAAAGCTAATTTTATCTTTATAGAATTTGCGGAGTGCTTTTCCTAGCATAAATAGAGAGCAGGGTCAGATAATTATAAAATTGCAATTTATGAGTCACCAACAAGTAAACATTAACAAAAAGCTATTCAGAAGCAATATAAATTATGTTTTAATTTTATAGCCCAATCGAAATGCGGCCACAGAACGCCCAGGCTTTTCCCGGGAACCTTTTACGATAGCAGGTCTTAATTTTATATACCATAGATAAAATATCTTCTGTATCACTCCTTGATTCATGGCCCAGAACTAATTTTGTTTTTCGCTCCGAATTGAACTAAGTGCCTATTGAATTAAAATGAAAATGCTTTAATAGGATTATGTGTAATATAGGAAAGCGTTTTATAACGAAGTGGCCCTTTAGTAAAAGCTTTGGAGCCTTCTTGTAATTAAATCCAACTATAACACAGCGTTTCAAAGGAGGAAAATGTATCTAATGGTAGTAATATTTAAGTAAGTTCGTAAGACTTCGCTACTCGCCAGGTGACTTGCTAGGCTTGTGACGCTGCAAACCTCACGCCCTAGCTGCTGCATGAGACGAAGACGCCCCGGGCGTCAGGATTCGCAAGGCCCGAAGGAAGGCAATTCCCGATTTCAAACATTAAAATACGACAACATTTAAACTTTATCTAAACTAACATACACAAATAAACCTTACAGAACTAATTAGATAGAAATTAAACCTAAAGTAATTAAAATCTAATACAATCTAATTAGTTTCTTCGCAAAACATTAAGACAAAATTTTCGATTTACATGGTTGCCCCTACCACTACTTGCGCCCTGGGGCGCGGACAGGGACGCGGGCGCGGGGGGGTGGGTCTCATCGCCGACAGTAATTATAGCAGAAAAATGATGTAAGCAAAGATTTGATCGATACCCTTAACAATTTTATTGAAAACATGCAACAATATCAACAATATGATCTATACTACAAGTATTGTAAGTTTTTAGATTTGCTTTCACTCAAATTGATATTTTTCATAAAAATCTAAGAGCAAAAATCTTTCAATCATATAAACAGACTTAACTAAATTAGAAATTCAGTACCATAAAAGTTATAGTAAGACAAAGTTTTGCAACTACTGTGAAAGTAATCAAAACTACTCTTTCTGTTACAACATGATTATGAGAGAAAAATACGTAATGTTTTAGCTGATTGGTTTCATTCGTCACGAAGGTTACATTGAGGGTCAAAGCGAAGGTAGGTAGGTAAAAAAACTGTTTTTTTCATATACCTAGCGAAGTAGCTTATATCACTAAGTTGTCTTTTCTACTACTACTACTAGCTGCCAGAGATATGCGAGGATGCATAGCGAGGAATGTGTTTGTTAAGAACCAATAGAATCCCATATAAATATAAATAAATAAATAGAATAAATAAAATAAATAAAATAAATAAAATAAATAAAATAAATAAAATAAATAAAATAAATAAAATAAATAAAATAAATAAAATAAATAAAATAAATAAAATAAATAAAATAAATAAAATAAATAAAATAAATAAAATAAATAAAATAAATAAAATTAATAAAATAAAATAAAATAAATAAAAATAAAACATCCTATC
This sequence comes from Lacanobia wlatinum, assembly GCA_947578705.1. Lineage (NCBI taxonomy): Eukaryota > Metazoa > Arthropoda > Insecta > Lepidoptera > Noctuidae > Lacanobia > Lacanobia wlatinum. The sequence goes on from OX388037.1 coordinate 11,144,156, forward strand.
ACATCTCTGATGGAAACGCAGCCTTATACTGTCGACCTTTCTTCTGTGTCTGTTTTCGAAGGAAAATCTTCTAAAGGCAAAGTCAAATGATTTATTTCAACTAGACCAATAAAGGCACTTTTGAACGTCAAATGAAAATAAAATATAGTGACTAGTCGTCCGTTCGCAAAACTCCATAGTTACTCTTTTCAAAAATAATTTTTACAATATTTGCATACATTAATCAATTGATTAGGCGCCTGGCCTTTTGTGGAAAAGACCAAGCCTTTTGAGTGTCTTCCTTACTAAAAACTTCCCAGGTGATCGCCATTACATATGGATCGTGAAACATGACCTCTTTAAACACCACCACGACACATTTTCTTTACAACGCCTGTCCGGGCACATCTCTAGGGAAACTGTAAGGGATTCTCCCCTGAGCCCCACGCACGGCAACACTTGATCACTGTGCCACCATCTTTCCTGCGGTCTGTCGGTGGGCGGACAGAAAATCCCAAACGGACAGTATTACCTACCTAACATTCATTTAAAAATAAAACGAAAGTTAGAGGTTGACTCCAATCACTTGAATAAAATACCTCTTTCGACTTGCAGGTAAAATATTACTTACCCATCTTTACTACCTCAGACATGGTTATATCAAGCACTTACTAGCACATTCTGTTATGTATCAACATATATTTTATCATTTATAATTTAAAGCACTGAATGAATTTGGAGGTTTGAAACAGAGATAAAATGGGTTTCCAATCGGATGGAGTCACGATGAATTTTCTTGATATAAAGTCGCGTATCCACCTGCTAGCAAATTGTATGCAAAGGGCATAGCACCATTGTGGCATAGCCCCCCGCCGCCACTTTATATTTTTTTTCAAAGTGGCGCATGATCTAACATGCATATATGGGTAGAGGACACTTCAACAAACAAAAAATGTTAGGAACAGTGTTTTTATTTTTACTTTCTTCCAAAACATGATATGCATATAAGCATATAATTAAGTCATTTTTAATGATAGTCACGATGTCACATGAAGACTCTACCTCGAAATATTACGTGACACTTTAGGGCACCATGTTGCAAACACTTTTTGTTGGTTTCAATGTCCTCTTCCCGTACATGCATGTTACATCGTGGGCAGCGATTTTGAAAATTATCAAAATGGCTACAGGGGGCTATGCCAGCTCCCATACAAAAAAGTTCAAACCCCTTTAATTACACTGTGGGGTGCGATCGAGCGCTTGATCACATTATACTTGCAGGTGGAAACGCGGCGTTAGCACTAAGGATACTTCTTCATCATTGCATTGCAAAAGTTTTGTGTTATGTAATTTTCAAGTTAAATAAAATAAGAACCTACAACAAAAATCAATGGAAGTTCACTGAAGCAACACCTGATTTAACTTCATTTAACATTAAATACACACTCATTAAATACCTGACATTAACATTCGCTACATTGAACATCTGATTATATTAATTAATAAGCTGACAGTACGGATGAAAGCTGTTCTCAATGCCTAATTAATTGAATGAGTTCTGAATGTAAATTATAATTATCATGTCTGGAAAATTTTCGAACGTGGTTTGTCAAAAGGGGCTTGGGACATAATTATTTGGGCTCTCGCAAAATGTTTAACCATACTTATGTAGGTAGATCATTTTTGTGTTTTTTAGGGTTCCGAACAAAAAACGGAACCCTTATAGAATCACTCTGGTGTCTGTCTGTCCGTCTGTCACAGCCAGTTTTCTCACACATATGGATTTCTGTGACCCAAATACAGACGCGTTACGTAAATCATTAATTTTTTAGTATGGGGGTCACTTTTAGGGGTCATACTAGAAAATTAAAAAAAAAAAGTTTTTTGAACAATATCGTGTGACATATCAAATGAAAGGGCTTACTGTGAAAGTTTTAATTACATTTTTTTCATAATTTAATAAGTTATTCAAAATGACCATTAGTTTCGGAGATAAGGGGGGGGGGGGCCTTATCTCCGAAACTGCTGAGCCTAAAATTTTGAAAAAAATGGGGATAATAGATCAATTATAATAATCAAAGGGGAAAGAAGATAGAACAATAACAGATAAGTCTACAGTGCTAAAATAACACGTTAAAAAAATGAAATTCCAGGAACCCTTTGCACGCGAGTCTGACTCGCACTTGGCTAGTTTTTTTTTATAGAATGACCCTGTACTTGTTGACCTTTATCATGTTCTTGACGTAAAGTGATGGACAAGGTCTACGATTAAATGAGTGTGCCCAAATATAAGGTTTTAAAGTTTTATTATATAACGGTTGAAGACAAAGCAAAAGCAGATTGAAGTCCTATAATTATATATTCTGCTGACTGCCTAGGAAAAAGACGTCTTTTCTTTTTGACATTCAATAAAGACACTCATAATGAACTCACGTGAGTTCATTATGAGTGTCTTTATTGAATGTCATATCTAACTGGTATTTTCATGCATAATTTTGTCAGATCGTAGTCGATCAAAATATGCTTAACGTTTTTAATTCCGCGTCTTTGTAAATATACTTGTTCTTTTCTCGACAGGGAATATGCTTTCCCCCATTTCCAATTCGCCAATGGCTTGTTTCGATTAGACCGAATGTAAAAGGGTTTAGCCCATGGCTTTTTATCGAGCACATTCCATTATCGGCCTTGCCGAAAAACCCAAACGATTTCAATGATACTATTTCGAATTGGGATCAACCGTATAACGACTCACTCTCTTTTCTTACTCGATACTAACTGTTTACCGTATCAGTAAGTCCCAAATGGCACTTGATATATAATTAAAGGAGTATTTTTGTCTAAATCTCATTACCACTCTTTGCTCTTGGCAGCAATGGATATTTTTAGTTTTTTTTCCATCCACGTATTCCCAAGGCCTACTGAAATATTCCACTGTTTTTGCTTCAACCTTTTCCCATATTTTCCTTTGGGTATTGTAAGTGTGAATAGTTTATTTGTTGTGAACAGGTTACAGGGTCATTCAAGTGAAACTGTGACCTCCGGAGCTTGTAAGACATTGTATCTTCAGGTGTAAATCCTTACCTTAATTATAATGGACTTAAAAGGCGACCAAACGATCAAAGCCATCGTGCGCACATAGCGGTTACTCTCAGAATTCCTTTGCCCGGGTGATAGATAGGTATTGAGTCCTTATCTCGTAACCATCTCACCTCTAATTGAACCTCTCGAAGTCTGAGGAGCTACTCTCCAAGCCCGAAGTCCGTAGTTTCGGGCTTAGTTGCGGGCGTATTCTGCTCAGTATCACCTACGGACTTACGATTAGTCCTGAACTCGAACTAAGAATTAATGACAACACGATTTGACAGTAAATGTTAATTCGTGTTGTCATTAATTCTTAATGTTTAGGTGATACAGAGCCTTTACATAATCACCTTTACATAGCCTGACCTTTACATAATTATAATCAAAACTACTTAATCATTTTGATGAAATTCATGTGAAAACAACCGATCATTCCAACCTAAGAAATCTCTTGCCATAATATTATGATACAATAGTTTCTGCCAGCGGTTCCGCGCGCGCAAAAGTTGGAAGTTATCCCACAGAAACGTTTTACAGGGATAAAGAGTATCCATATGCAATAATCCAGGCCACAGATAATCTACGTGTTAGGTACCATCCCATGGCGTATCCAGGCCATGGTCTTTTTTTGTGTAATTACAACCAACACCATTCAATTTAGCCGCTCGTTATAAAAACCAGACTTCCATGTAGTATGATTTATGATTTACATTTTATAATCATCATTAATTGTTTTTACGACATCTTTGTTGGGACTCTAAAGTCAACGGCCGAAGTGCATTGTGTCATCAGCTACGCACATGGGCTCAGCAATTAATTGCCTCGGCAACTGTCACTCAAGCGTCTAAAATAACATGCCACGCATGATGGAAATGCGTATCTACCCATGAAACAAAAGAAAAAAGAGTTTTTAGAGCCGATGCCAGATGCTGATAAAAAGAAAAAAAAGGAATGTGAAATAAATTCGAATAGATTAGGCAAGCTTGCAGTTCAAGTGAGGAATTAAGAATTTGGGTTTCGTCGCGTGTATTGTCTATATCATCATCGTTTTAGCCGTAAGATGTATACACATGGACAATATAAGCACGGGTCTGCTCAAAGGATAGGCTAAATTGACCAGTCTTGTTCAGTCCACATTAAACCGATGCTTATTTGCTACCTACCCTCATAAATCCTCAGACCGTGTCCCTGGCCGCAATTATTTTTACTTTATTGTACTCCAAAAGTTATAAGAAACCTAAAACTGCGAAACATGCAATTGTCGGCCTTATCGGATTTTGTGATCTCTTCCCGTGTACCTGGAGTAGCCAAAACAGAATGAAAAACGAGTGCTAAGGCCAACTAACATCATCACCAACTTTTACGCCAAATCTTTTACGGTTCAAGCGTTATGGAATGCTTTGCCCGTGTCGGTAGGTGTCCACATTTAAAATAATGGTCAAAGATCACTATCCCTATCTTTGATCGTTTTAACTTGAGTTCTATGCTTTTTGTTGCATAATTATTATTGTATGTATAAATCGTACACCTAACACTACCTTTCCTTTTCGCCTCAAAATCCATACAAAGGTTGTCCTGAAAAGATCGCTTTTATCGATAAAGCCGCATCTGTATCACCCTATGTAATGTTTTCTTCATCTATCTTTTCTATAATGTAAATGGTGTACATATTATTAGGTCATTACATATGAAATTGGCGTTTTGTAAGGGAGGAACACAAAGTCGTTTTTTTTTTTAATATAACATATTTATTTAATCAAAGTATGTACCATTGCTATCTATGCACTTTTGCCATCTCATAGGTAGTTGATCCCTTTACTAAAAAAACCATTCGGACGGGAATCAAGCAAATCTTTAAAGGCACTTTGGACTGCCCCATCGGAGTTAATTTTTTTCCCTTGCAAGAAGTTATCCAAATTTCGAAAAAAATAGTAATTTATTGGAGCAAGGTCCGGGGAGTACGGTGGATGTCTTAGACATTCCAATTGAAACTCCTCTAATTTGGTAGCCATCTGTTGTGCAGTGTATCATCTAGCGTTTTCCTGAAGCAGCAGTGGCCTAGAGCGATTGACCAGCCTCGGCTGTTTAGCAGCTAGCTTTTCCATCATGGTTTGCAGTTGCTGACAATAGACATCTGCCGTCATCATCTGGTCAGATTTAAGAAAGCTGTAGTGAACGACACCGGCACTAGTCCACCAAACGCTAACAAGTATTTTTTTTGAGTCAATTTTCGCTTGGGGCAGGATTTGGCTGGTTCGCCAGGGTTCAACCATTGCGATGAGCGTTTCCGATAGTCGTACAGGATCCACTTTTCATCACAGGTAATGATTCGATTTAAAATCCCTTCATTATTGTGCCGGTTGAGTAATTTAATATTCACGGGACTAGATCAAGTACCTAAGTATATGTTGTTTTATTCATTGACACAAAAGGCACACAATAACGCTAACATGGTCACCCAAAACCAGTGTGAAAAATAAAGATGTTATTCGCATAACTCATTTGAAAAGCGTGGCCGAATAAAATTATCATTAGTCATATGTTTACAAACAATGAGTAACGGTGAAAAGATATTATTGTACACGATGTTTATATCACGATTTTTATGTCACGTGTTTTGTAGTACAAGACCAGTGTTGCCCTATTTTTTGGACGTAAACAGTATATGGCACAGCTGCTCAATAACATTCGTCAGTAATTCGACAAGATGTACAGGTAGGCGTTCGCGTCAAGATGTAGATTTTTAAAACATAATTTTATGTACTTGATGAAGATGATATTTATTTTAATTGTAAATCGTTAATTCTATTTTTTCACAGTAAATGATTGTTTACTTGCTTAAAAAAGCAAGTGTATACCTAATACATTGTTCTCTACTAGATAACTTGTAAAAATAGGGTTTTTTAAAGTTGAATCACAAAAACCGTATCTCTTCTATGCAAATCATTACAACTATTCTTCGTATTTTCCAATTTTGCTCATTATAGTTGGTTAAAAGTCAAAAAACGCAATTAAATTCCTGTGCCCTAAGATAAGTGCGGATGCACCAGTAGCTCATAAATCAAGGTAGCTATTAAGAATGCACAGCACTATAGCGCCTCTTCGCGCCACTTCTACTTGACAGCACCGCTACCTATCGACACTGGCCAGTCAGAATTATTAGCAGGTACTTATTAATTCCATGGAATGAATAAACCAACACACTTATCTATGCGTGTGGCCAAATATAGAACTAAATGGAATGTACTGGATTTGACAGCTTTTTGACAGTTTCCTTTAACAAACAGCGCCACCAAGACATGTATTGAAATATTTGTCGGTCTATAGGCATGAACGGAATTAATTAGTTGGAGTAGAGGATCACAAGTGCCCTTTCTAGTTCATTAGTTAGGCAGGTTCTAGTATATGATTAAAACTAATTGGTGATCCAATTCTGTTGTCACGATTTGGTTTATACATGTATATGTACGTAGATCTAACACACTAGGTACCTAAGTAGGCATGTAGTATCTCCTTTAAAGCCAGCAATGTTGTACAATAGTCTCACACTGGTTATATTTACCTTTACAATAATAGTTGATTTAACCTCAGTAAATATTAATATGATTTTTTATCCTGAATTAAGCAAAAGAGGCCTTTGCAAGTACGCCTATAACCAGAATTTCAGATCTAGAAGCCAGCACAAAATAAACGTAGCTTGAGTCAATTTTAGTAGGTCATGCTTACTTACATAGTTTATTCATGTTTAATGAAGATTCAAATCTTTGAGGCACTTCAAAAGTCTTTTGATGTGGATTTTTAGCCTATAAAGCAATTCACAACCACGCCACACTATTTACATTTTAGAAATCTTAGTAAATATTTTACGATAATATTTTCCATAAATAACGTTTATTGACGTGAGAAATAAACCGACATCACACAGAAAACAGCAAAAAAACGTAACCTCGTTTACCTTGAAGATAAATCTCATTACATCTAGAAGAACATGTTACAAAAGCTTGTAAAAAACGTTTATTCAGCCCTCGAGACTTGCTGCTTACATTTAAACTTTACCGGAAAAACTTGCCAGCAAAATGTTCATCTAAAAAAAAAACTAAAACAGCCTATGTACGCCGTAAAACAATAAAGGTACATTTTCCGTACCGTAGAAGTATTAAAAAAGAAGTTAAACAGACCATAAAAAAGTTGTAAAAGACTGACCATTTCTGGATATTTCCCCGCATCCGTATTTACCTGAATAAAACTAGTGAACTAGGAACCTAATTCTGTAACTGTTTTCACTTTTATACCACCTACGGCGAAACAAATGTACCGTTTTACGACGTCGACATAAATAAATCAAAGCTACAATCCGTCATATAGCTCGTAAAATAACCCTCTAAATAACTAAGACCTAGATTTGAAATTGACAAATTAGCTTAGTTGTAACATGAGCTAGACTATAACGCAGAGGATTATTACCAGACAAAAATAAATTACAGCATATTTACTATAATAATCAGCGGCTTAAGTTTTTGCAAACACAATAAAAAATATACGATTCCAGACTACAAAATGAGCTTAATCCATCAACTTCATGTACAAAAGAAAGTCCTTATTCAAATTAATAGACAAAAACTTTTGTCTTTATTTACATTTTATAGATTATACGACCCTGTTACACGAAACGAAACCACGGGCCATATCCAGTGTAAATCTATGCTCATAATACCCATGGGTACGCTCACAGAGTGAATAAAAATCTTTTCGATAACACATTGATAACTTCCGATGATATCGGATATATGAACAGCAACGTCCCATCGAGCCCGCGAAGTCTTTGTTCACGAGTTTTACGTGAAAAATGGTTCCGGGTATGGCGTAAAAGTAAAGCCTGCTTTTTATTTCATACTTTTTATCCGATTCGGCATCCCTGAGGAACATTTTGTGAACGAGATACACAGTTGTATACCAACATTCGAAAAAATATGACATCTTGTGGTGATAAATGTAAATAGAAGACGAATAAAATCTACACTTCTTTGTGCACGTCCAGTATTATGTAACGACAAATGAACGAAAGTCCTTTTTCAGTAAGTTCAGTTCAAGTTCGATCAAGGTCTGAAATAAAATTATTTTATTTTTATTTTATTTTTTACAATATAAAACTTGTGTAAATCTAGACTAAGATCTGTGGATCTTACTCTAGATTTACTTTAAATAAATTAACGATTGACAGACTTCTGAAAGATTGCAAAACAAAACCACCATTTTATTACTTGCCAAAAAACATTACTCACCAGCAAACGATGTCAGGCTATCTGCTCGAGGATATTTACGTCCATTCTATTGTAATATTTTCGTGAAAGCCCCATCTCCGGTCCAATAGACGATTAATCATATTTCCATACTAATTCATTCCCTGCTGAGACCCGTCTGAATGTAATGCCTTTCCTTTCCTTATCTGTTTATTTCTTTAACAGCAGGAAACCACCCCCCAAGTCCCCATTCAAGAAAAACTGATCTCCGTCTAAGCAACATTGTTGTATTTTTTACTCTCCAGTTTTTGGGATTAGGCCTAGGTCCATTGTCACTGAATACTTCACTCGATATTATACCAAGAATACTTTTAAGACCCAAGAGCACTTTCTTCTCGACTCTTTTATGTTTAATCATTTTATAAGATTTTCTTTTCGTTTAAACTTGCAAGTGAAAGCTGGATTTGTGGAATGCCTACACAACATCACAGTGTGAATTTGTTTAACTCTCAGCATTGTAGCTTCGTCATCTTGCCAGGAAAATTACGCTCATTGTGCGTCTCATTGTAGAAAATTACTTTGAGACCAACTTTGCCGAGCCTCTGAAAGAACTTGTTTGAAAGTATAATTACAGAAATCGCGGAACCTTAATGGCGTTTAAGCTAAATCATCTCCCATTTTTTATTCCTTATGTCTACCCACAGTCCTAAGCCCATTTTGTACCAAACTTCATACGATCGTTGAAACTAAATATTCAGGTTCAACATTCACCAAAAGTCAGCGAACCAGATAATTCGAAACTTATCGGAGTACTTCGTCTACTGAAAATATTACCTACTTTCTGAGCAATACAACCAAATGAAATTCTTCGCTAATGTATTTCGCTTGAGGTATATTTTATGCTACATATCTACCATTACACCTCTACATTTAAATTTTCACTCTTTAGGTATAGATTTTTTTGTATACATGCTGAAATTACAAAAGGTATGTTTTCGATGATTCTAATCTCTTTATTGTAATGACTATAAAAAGGGGGAATGTGAAACGTTAGCGGAACGCACGTTTTAAAGTTTAAACATCCAAGTTTGAACATCAACATTAGGAAAAGCTGTTTAAACATTGTATTACTCATTACGTAATAATTAGTCTTCTATGTATATAAGGTATTTCTAACGTGTTGCTATTGTCTTGCATTTTGAACTTTGTATTTATATTCATAACATACGTGGTATTCAAAATCTACAGAGATAATATTTAACACACCTTTACACTCAACGATAAAATAGACCATAGCAACAGTACAAGAAGGAAACGTTATGCATTTTGTTCAAAATCGTGTTGCCAAAAATCTACAGTTTCTAATTGCAAGATACGGAAAAAGAAACGTGATGAATCCCATGACTTTCCAAAACATTCGATCATTATGTAAGAAATGCCAGAACCTTTTCCGTCCAATTTTCCTACGCCAATGTCTTCATTACAAGTCAAGCCTCCACGACTCCAACAAAAGAACAAAATTAAACACTCATAAGGAAAATTGAACCTTACTTTGTAAAGGGAATCAAAAATTGGAAGATAAAAGATAAAATTCAGACCTAATGACCCTTAGCAGAAATACACCCTCTGCGTAATTTATTTGGGCAATACATGAAAATGACGAAGGGGCCATAAAAGGGGCATTAAAGCCGTCGCCTCGACCAGATCTGGAATCTTCTCAATTTCCTAATGGTTCCATAACAAATGTCATCAGGATGGCCAGACGAGAGTTTCGTGCGAGAATGGAACGACTATTAATACAGCCAATGTACTAGATGACAGGGTACGACCTAGATTTCACGCTGTCTGGACGTGTTAACAATATTTCATATTTTACGAAACTCGACTTTGTGTAAAAAAGTCTACTCGATGAGTGTGCTCTTGAGTAGATTATTACTGAGACCTACTTTTGATATTGTATTACGCGAACCTACTACGTTTGAAGCCAATTCAATCTTGGGAGAAGGCAATTCTAATTGAAACTTGTAATTTCGAGCTTCTGTGCCAGAAAGAGAATCAGACGATTTTACTAATTAGACAACTTTAAGAATCGTAGAAACTTCCAAGTGATTACTACAATTAAGTTTGTCTGATGGTATTTAAATTCCTTACAACTGTTAGAAAATATCAACGACGCAGCAATTTTAAACACAATGCATGCTTAATGTACCTACCATATACTCAGAAATAAATTATCTTATCTCATCTTATGCCAAAGGTTTTATAAAATACATCATTTTCTAACATACAAGTACTTAACATTTTGTACGCGTTTACTGTCGCGAATAATAGGTATAGAATAAATAAAAATAGCCCACACCTTGTGTAATATCAACTTCATTGGTGGAAAAATTATACACAGGACCCATATTTTTTCTCACTATGTAATGAATTAAACTCCCACGAGTTAAGGGAATATAAACACGGCGCTTGCCCGCGGGATCATTATTCTCGTAAATATATACTTTTTTAATTTCAACGCGGCGAGTGTGAAATTATGCGAAAAGCGTCCGTCCTCATTTATTTTTTCCACAGAATATGTAGGTAGACGCGTCTGCGTCCTCTGCAAGAGACGGCTTTGTCAACACTTTCTAAATAAGCAAAGTGTTTTAGTCAGTGTCATCAAATAGCTGTAGAATCTGACAGCCCGAGACATTTCTAATTTAAATATTTTAGTCATTTCCTATTCATTTCAAATTAACAGTTGTAAGTTTTGTTATTTATCGACATTAATAGAGGGGTTTTGTCTGTTGTTACGAGAACTGAGTCGTGTGGAGTGAAAAACTTTTCATTCCAAAGGACTAAGCCTGCGAACACGTATGTATGTGAGTATGTTTGTGCACTAATATAGATTTTAGAATGAAAATTATTCTAAAATCATAAAAATCGGTCCAGCGATTTAGGTGTGAAAGCGTACAAACATACTCACTTTCGCATTCATAATATTAATTCGGATTAGTAACGGCTTCGTTCGTCACTGTCAGCACAGGGTTTCCACGCTCTGTGATTTGCGTCCGCGCTATTGCAATCTGTGTGATTAAGATCGGAAAGAAATATAATTTTAGATAATGTCACATTTACAAAGAGGCACATCAAATTGAAATGAGCGTAGGGCGGTAATAAAATTAACATAACCTTTTACTGCTCGTAAGCAATTTGGCCATTTTCGTAGCCGTAACATGTTAAAATGTTCCTGTTTCCATTCGAGGGTATAAAATAGGAGTTTAAAACCCTATAAAAGTGACTGGGATTGAGGTCGTGTGTATAATGTGTGACGGGAGATAGGAAAACAAGAAGGATACGAAAGCTTCCGGAATTGGCCGAATCGTTTACCGAACGCAAAATGATTACGATATTATAAAAGTTTCATTGCAATGAGTGTTTCACGCCACTAATTGGAAATAATGTCGGAAAACATTATTGCGTTTTGACAGTGCTGCCACCAGAGGCTCTAGATAAAATACCATTCTATCAGCGAATGCGATCGCCGAAATGTCAAATTATAAGGATCGATCAAATGACATTTCAACAGCGCTTGTCAATCTCATACATTTTTGACGTATTGACAATAGCTTTCTCCTCTATACCGCTGTCAGAATGTCATTTGTTTATTGCCTCTGAGGCTCTAGACAAGTGACTTTGGTAGCGAGGCTAAGGCGATTTTCAGAACGTCAAACATTGACAAACGCTGCCGAAACGTCCTGGATCAAGTCGTTTTATTTGGATATTTCGAGAAACGCATTCGCTCATAGAAGGTCATGTCACTTATCTAGAGCCTCTGGTCTACCTACGTCATTTCAGAAGTTAACCCACATTAAGCGAAACAAAAATCTACTTTTGCATTGACAATCTGGTATGTTTTGGGTAGATCCATAGGCTTTACAAGATTAGTAGATAATATAAATTAGGTTGGTACTTTAAGGTTTAGCAATATAACTTAGCTGGATTACTTAATCCCAATTTCGATGCTACAATTAGAATCTATTTAGTATTTCAACCCTGTGAATTACTTGGGATATACTGTTTGCAATTTCCGTGTTTCAGTTAATAGTTGCCGAGTTCTGCTTAATGAGTTTCGGATTGGATTCGATTTAGATAGCAAAATTCAAATTACTGCTTTTACTAGTTAAGTAGTACTATGAAATCTCGTAATAGTTTACGTAAATTCGACAGTAGTAGATACTTTTTTTACTGAATTCAAAAAAGACGGGGCTTTGTAGATATTCGTATATAGGTATGTAATCTTACTTCTAAAAATATTCACAATGTATTTTGTAAGAATTATATACAAAAAGTTTAAACGTAAACAAAACCTTGTTTGAATCGTTTATTTTAACACAATTACTCCAGAGGCGGCTGAAACAAGGGCGAGCCCTTTTTCGGATCTCTAATCCTTTAACCGGGGACCTTAACATATGGACATCACAAAAAATCAAACGGATTACTCATAAGCCCTTACAAGTTAAGGTCAACGGGGATAAATCTCCTAAAGTCGCTACAAGAAGGGTTGTTCTGCAAAAAAGAGGTTGAATAAGGAATAATAATGGGTCAACGTAACATTGTTAGCTTAAGGAGTATGTACTTAAGGCGAGTTTTAAAAGTAGCCAGCGACATAAAAAAAATGTAAATTACAGCGTCTTATCCAAAAATAATTTATACGTTTTCACACCCGTGGCTTCGGGCTTCGTCTGCGTGAATGTTGGATAGTATCCCAAGGGAACATACTCCTAGGATAAAAAGCAACCAGATGAAAGGAAAATATGTGCTATTCCAGACTATGATCTACCTCTGTACCAAATTTCATCCAGATCCGTTTAGCCCGTCTGGCGTGATTAAGTTACAAACCTCGCTTTCACATTTTTAATAGCTGTAAGATTAAAGCTAACCTATGACACTCCGCGATGGACTACTAGTATGCAGTACTTTCTATAAGTGCTTGAATTTTTTTATTGGTTTAGTTGTTCCAGAAATTCCTTTTTACAACGTTCGTATTAACACACACATACACAATTTTAGCTCTTCAAATATTTTTTTTACCTAATTATTAGATCATATTTTGTTACAAAACAAATTCGCAAAACATATTAGGTCCTAATAAAAGGCTGCACTTGGAAAAAAAATGCCGACTTCAATTAATTCTCTTAGGCTATCTCCGAGCATCCCCTTAAAGGACTGTTGACTTATCTGATTCAAAGTTGGGACAAATTTCAACCATTTGCCACTGACATTAACTGACAGGTCAGGGCTATAAAGCTGTTGGCAAACACAGAAGGGACAGACAGAGGTCTCAGTGAGTAATGTTATGTGTTACCGTTTATAAGTTGCGTGCTCAGCATGGTTAATTGATTCACTTTATGTGTTTGACGTGATTCTGATTCTTTGACTGAGATAACGTTGGTAGATTACCTATAGGTCTGTATCTTTCTTTTACTTACCTTTCGGGCGTCTGTTTAAAAACGGGCATGAGTATTAGGTATTCCAGATTAAAGATTAGATACAGGCAGACTTAGAATTTAGATTGCACGTTAAAATTAATGGCGTAAATGACGCTGTTATCAGGTACGTGAGGGGTTTTAGGAACCCTATTGATGCTTTCGTTGTACGTCCACGGGTTTTCTTCTTAAAATCCTGCAGACTTATTTGTTTTTAGGGTTCCGAAAAAAAAGGAACCCTTATAGGATCACTCGGGTGTCTGTCTGTCCGTCTGTCACAGCCAGTTTTCTCCGGATCCACAGGACTGATTCTGTTGAAATTTGGTACACATATGGAATTCTATGACCCAAACACGGACGCGTTACGTAAATCATTAAATTTTTAGTATGAGAGTCACTTTTGGGGGTCAAGCTAGAAAATTAAAAAACAATTTTTTTGAACAATATCGTGTGACATATCAAATAAAAGGGCTTACTGTGATGGTTTTTATTATATTATTTCATAATTTTAAAATTATTGGTTTTGAAGTTATTCAAGAAATTAGACGAAAAATGACCATTTCCCCCCCTTATCTCCGAAACTACTGAGACTAAAATTTAAAAAAAATTGTAAATAATAGATCTTTACCTAAAGATTACAGGAAAACCTATTAGAAGTCTGTAGTGTTAAAATAACATGTTAAAAAAAAACTAAATACGTTCGGAACCCTTTGCACGCGAGTCCGACTCGCACTTGGACAGTTTTTATTCCATGATTTAATAATATAGCTGAAGATTTTGTGTAGTAAATGTTTTTTATTTCTTACAGATTTTATCCATCGTCCATTGCGCCTGAAACTGTTTAAGATGTAAGTTTTTTATAAATATTTAGTACACGCTTTGTACACATACATGACCAATATTTTGAGTATTAAACATATGGCTTTTCACTACACTTTGCTAAAAATGTCCAACACAATATTGCTGTAGGCTTCGTCCCAAAAATGAAAAGTACGACTCCAATCAGAATAATCACGATGTCGTAACATTGCCAACAGTGGCAACTTTATTTGCTTTTAAATGAATTATGTGACACAGCTATCACAAATATTGGCTCCACTCTGACCAACAGTGTCCTATTTACATAGAGAACAGCCTCTCGAATTCGCCCTAGATACAGAAGTAATTATGTTTTTATATCGTCAGAGTAAATAACAGCTATGAAAGAAAAGACGGTTAATTATAAAGATTGGTTTCCATGGTAACCAATTTGTAAAGTATCGTCTGGCTTGGATTGAAAAACAACGTTATAGTTTAGTTCAAATAAAATATAGTTTTCAGCAATAAATAGAAGGTATATCAGTGCTCTATTAGTTGAAAGAAACACTTAATAAAATGAATCAAAGCAATTTAGTTATTTATTATATTAAGTATAGTTAGTTTATAATAATTATTTTAGTTAGTTTATAATAATTAACTGTTAATTTAAAAAAAAAAACTTCTTTTAATTAACTATCAAGCAGAGTGTAAGATTGTCTTTGATTTTAATTTAATCAAAACACAAATAAAATTATAACGAAAAACGTAAGCTTAATAATGTTTCATGGTTCATAACTTGAAATTCATAAAACTGGAGAAGTTATTTTGTAAATTTGGATGAGTTTATTAGTCTCTTATATTCATATTTTTAAACGTTTTTAACACAGTTACCACCCTAATGACTAGTCAGTCATTTAATAATAATTTAATACCTCCGATGAAATGGGTCAAAACCCACGGGAAATCTTTTTATAGGCAGGTAAGCCGGCCGATATCAAAATGTCCAGCTTTCATGTCATCCTTTTTCGTGAGAACAAATTATGCAAAAGGGATAACTAATTTTAGGGATATTTAATTAAATTTTTCGACAAGGAGAATCCAACGATTGATTGCTCTTGCCTGCTTCGACCGCATGAAAGTTGAAAAATACAATACGAGAACGAACTACCGACATAAATCGTAACAGTATTATGGTCTACTTCATATCTTGGTCTATCTGTTTTCCTAAATACATTGAGCCGTTGAATGTGTTTTTCTCTATGACAGCCCAGAATTTGGAAGTTTGTGGTGTGCACCCTCGTGGCTCGGTGCGCACGTTAAGGCGATGACAGACGCCAGCGACCTTCAGGGAACAAAACGCGCACTTGTTTAACACTCGCGCGACCCAAATTCAGTAATTTTTTGTACTTATTCGAAGACTTTAAAAAAATAGCCTTATATCAAAATGTATATAGTTAAATTTTCTTTGAATAATGTAAATTTCATTAAAATACGCCCGGCGGTTTTGGTCCGATTATCGTTTTTATGTCCGTGTTAGACATAACTTTACAAATCTATACTAATATATAAAACTGAAGAGTTTGTTTGTTTGCTTGAACGCGCTAATCTCAGAAACTACTGGTCCGATTTGAAAAATTCTTTCAGTGTTAGATAGTCCATTTATCGAGAATGGCTACAGGCTATATATCATCACGCTAAGGCCAATAAAAGCGGAGCAGACGAAGTTGCGCGGGTCAACTAGTTAATTATATTATGTTGAACGAATAAAACTCAAACTTTTCATATAACTAATTATTAAGAAAATAGTCTAATGTTTTTTAGCCGTTTAGACGTGATTCTTATTTTAGAATTAGCTACTCTCAGGCATCTCCGCCTTAAGCCGTTTGCCCTGCGCCTGATCTCTCTGCGCGAGTGTCGGACTGCCATCCCGTCGGAATTTGAGAGTGATGGAGACTGCACCTATGTTTGCACACACACTTGTGCACAATACCTCTAATATGTCCCGCGCTGACACGGCTGGTCTCTGTTGAAATTGGCCGCCATGGCCTACAGACTTTTTAGTTATGTTGAAAAGATTATTTTTACTTAGTAACAAAATATTCCTTGATAAATCCATAGTCAAATTCAGTCGACCAACAGTTGACACCTCCAAAAGCTATCTACCCTTCGCAGACCAGCTTGACAATTCAGATTATCTTAAAATTCAATTATTCCAGATTCCTGTCTACGAAAGTGTTGATAGTTTCAACCACAGCCAAGGTAGAGTATTCAAGTCTTTGTCAAAGTACTTAGAACTTGTTGAAGTTTAAATTCGCTTCACTTATTTTAGAGTAAAAGGGAAACTTTTCAGGCCAAGACTGAATTTTGAACTTGCGAAAGGCAACTGGCAGTGTTGGAAAAGTTATGCATTGAGATTAGTTGGTCTCTACTCAAAGGTGCACTCAGCACCTTGACAAAGTTTGTTGCCAATTATTTTAACGTCTTGTTATGAGGTATTAAATTATCTCACTTATTTTTTGTACCTTCGCCTCTGTAGGGTAGTTCGAAAAATGAAACGCCTTTTTGGTCTCACATGTGTTTGTACTAAAAAGCTTGAGACAAACGCGATGTTTGTTTTACATAAGTTAATCGATCTTGTTTTGTGTATCTAACTTTTTATTACTTATGTTAAACTATAAGTCATAAAAAGATAAGATGTCGCTCGTAATTTCAACTTTTTTGTTAACAAGAAAATCAGTGTTACGAACTTTAGGAATATAAAAAAACTATAAAACTTTACTCTACCTTCACATTTTTTTATATCGGTTTCTTGATCATTATCGTAATGAAGTATTTTCTGGAACTTTTATCTCAAAAGATGTATCGTCGTGTTTATTTTCACATTTTAGCCGGTCCGTAGTAGCGCTAAAGTACATAATTGCAGAACAAGCTTTCAGATTACGAAATGCAGAACGGAGGAGTACAAATTACCGGGAACATTAACACTGAAAGAAAGAACAAAATTTATTTAGCACATCATGAAATATTGCAGCAACCGTTTCTATAAAAGACTACCTTTTGCCCGCGACTTCGTAAGCGCATATCCCGTTTTCTCCCGTTCCCGTAGGAATTTAGGGAAATCCTTTGTGCTCCCTCACACTCCCCAAGGTCGCAGAAAGCTAAAATTTGGTATGTAGGTTACATACCAAATTTTAGCTTTCTGCGACCAGTAGTTTCGGCTGTGCGTTGTTTGTCAGTCACTCACTCACTCACTCAGTAACGGAAGAATTTTATATATTAAGATAAATTTAAGAATAATTCACCTTCATGGTATATTAAACATAGATATATTAAAGTTGGAACTTCGTAACAAATTATACTTACTCAAAAACTATGCAGAAGAGTTTTTCCTCATCTGGGAAATTTCCTAATCACCAACCAGTCCCGACATGTTACATAAGACCTATTTGGCTAACAAATGAACAAGTCAAGAGATCCGTATGGCATTCTGTAACTTCCAGCACATGCGACAAACGTACGTCCATTTTATTGGTGGAAGTGGAAACTCCAGAAGAAATTAATAGGAACATGTTGCCAGTAGGAAATGTGATGCAAAATTGCACTTGTTTGTATTCATCATCATATCAGATGAAAGACGTCCACTGTTGGACATAGGCCTCCCCCAAGTGTCGCCACAACGACCGGTCCTGTGCGTCTCCCTTCCATCGGCTTCCCGCGACTTTCACCAGGTCATCGATCCACCTTATGGGTTATTTGTATTATGAGTAGCATTTACCCGCTGCTTCGAATCCGTGGACCATCTTATAAGAACAGTGTTTTTCTTTCTAGAAAAAGGCGATGGTACTAAGCTATTGTAAAGCTTTCTATCATAAAACGATTTTTGTTATCGGAACTGTAGATGCCTTTTACAAATATAGGTACCTATTTATAAACAAACGAACATACAAATAAATACACCTGTATAATTATTATAAAAATAGTTCAGATCGAATCCTAAATTCCCAAAAGGATTCCGTTTACATTCCATCTGAGTAAATCTCTTTTTCATATCGTACCTATTCTTGTTACAGCACCTATCAAAAAGCGACTGTTGTAATCGGAACAATGGATCCCTATAACAAATATAGGTTTTCATAAACAAACGAAAATGCAAATAAACGCAGAAAAGTCACGTGACATAATTATTATAATAATACATAGTTCAGATCGAATCCTAAATTCCCAAAAGGATTCCATTTACATTCCATCTGAGTAAATCTCTTTTTCATATCGTACCTATTCCTGTTACAGCACCTATCAAAACACGATTGTTGTAATCGGAACAATGGATCCCTTTTACAAATATAGGTTTTCATAAACAAACGAAAATGCAAATAAACGCAGAAAAGTCACGTGTATAATTATTATAATAATACATAGTTCAGATCGAATCCTAAATTCCCAAAAGGATTCCGTTTACATTCCATCTGAGTAAATCTCTTTTTCATATCGTACCTACTCCTGTTACAGCACCACTATTTACAACGATAAAAGTAATAATATCCATATCATACCTACCCTTAGATAATATTAGCCTACTAAACAGTAACTCCACTGAGCTTATCGCAATGTACTGCTAGAAATGATTCTCTGCAAAATGGCGCCACACCCGGTCCTCCGCTACTCCGGCCTTTTATATTTAGTTTGCTCCACTTTATTCAGCAACATTAGAAGAACATACAAATACAACTTGTAGCAAATAAACGCAATACCTCTTAAGGGGACCCCGAATCGTACATTTTGTCGAGTTATGCGCTCATGTATGGGGAAGTCGATTTTTTTTCGCGATTTCAGTGTTGGTCCCGTAGTGAAAGTTGTTCATAATAATGAGTTCAATGACCTCTTAAGAGGTATTGCGTTCATTCTGTTACAAGTTGTAGAATGTAAAAGCTGCTATGGAAGACACCAGATAATTGTGTGGAATAACGGTCATTGTAAAAATAAAAATCTATAAATGTACATATGTGGTTACATACATTTTTTACTTTCTTAATATTATTTATCAAAAACAGAAATTAAAACGTAAAGCTGTCCTGAATCGACTTCTATCGTGATCCTTTACGTCCTCTAGTTATGAAAATCGATTCATAATTTTATAGTGCGGGTATCTACCAAGGGATGTTAGGGTAAGGTCAATGTACTTTATTGCAAGTTTATTTGGCGCCTACTTTAGCTCTACTTCTCTTTACAACTGATAATCTGGCTCTTTCAGTTTTATCTAAGCTTCGGCTTCCAGTCGTGCCCAAATCTATCTGAATCAATATTTTGCCTTTCCAGAGACGATTAAATTAATATTTACTCTTCCGAGTAAGTACAGGATACTGGATATTCGCAATTGGGTTACCGATGAGAATATCGTTTCACATAAATAATTGTTCCCACTTGTCGGCTATCGAGCCCGGATTTTAATCGGATGTTGCAGTGGCAGAGCATTTTATTTGAAGCTATTCAAACTTGTCTGACACCGATTTCATAGAGGCGCCGACGCCCGATTAAAATCCGACCCCGACAACTGACAAGTGGGAACGGGCAGTTACTGTGTTCAATAATGGTTCTACATCTACACTAATATTATAGAGAGGAAAGATTTGTTTGTTTGAATTGAATAGGCTCCGAAACTACTGGACCGATGGTTCATTATCCCTGAATAACATAGGCTATAATATTTATTACTAAAAAAAAAATAGGTACCTATCCTTAAGATAAATTACAGCGCGGACGAAGTCTCGGGCAAAGTGCTAGTGCTATAATAAAGTGGCTTCCCATATGTCTTCGCCGGGATTCTCATATTTTATTTCAGCTCTACAGTATTATGTTCGGCCGCCCGATACGAACCCTCCCGCATCTCAAAGATCCGCCGTCCTAGGCACACCTTAACCATTCCTGATGACTCTACCACTCTTCTACAAGAAAGTCGTAAAGAAACCAGCACACTCAAAACAAGACCGCCGTCCTTTCGCCCTCGCCGCCGAGGCCCGTTGCGATCTTCCCTTCAATGTCCACCCCGACCTTTGCTCGAGGCAGTCCGCGCCGCTGAGCCTGTAGTTTTAAATTCGCCCCTAAATAATCAATATTCGATCCAGCCGTCCCTAGCTGTCCTCCCCCCAGCGACGCCCTAAGCCGAGGTCCGTACCCCACAGGGGGTGCCCTTAGCATGTAGTCGCTTAGTTTGTAAGTTTAAAATAAGCCCTGGCTGGAGGCTTTAATATTTATATTAAGGCCACCACAGGAAAGTCCGGTTAAGCAGTCGACAACCTCCTAGGTTGACCTGCGAGAGGCCACACATAAAAAAAAACAGTATTATGTTCAATACTAAAACCCCCTCTTACCTTAAAGAACGATTCAAGTTCCTTCATGACACACATAATAGATCAGATATCTGAGGTCAACGGAAAACTTGAAACTAAAAATTCCGATTCATTCCAACAGCTTCTACGACAAATCTTTCGCGATTCAAACGGTGCGGTTATGGAATGGCTTGCCCGTGTCAATAAGGCGTGCTCAATCTTTGTCTTTTTTTTTAAACTTTGGTCAAGAACCACTATCTCTCATTAATTGTTTTTACTAGATTTCTCTATTTTTGTTTCATAATTATTATTGTATAAATTTATCTATTTAGTATGAATTGATGTTTGCATAAATAGTACACCTAAGACTATCTACAATACTGTCTCTCCTTTTTCTCTTTAAAATCCATCCAAAGGTTGTCTTCAAAAGATCGCTATTAGCGATAAGGCCGCCCATGGTGTCACCCTATGTAATGTTTCTCATCTATTTTTTCTGTAACTTATATGGTGTACATAATAAAGAGTACCTATTCTATTCTATAAGTTTTATATTCAATAAGCTAAACACATAGCTGTAGAGTACCAAAACTGTACCTTCCCAACCTCAGTCACATGGGGCTTTGGACTTAATACCGTCAGAAATGAGGGTATATTACGATAGAACATTTCCGCATAACCCTTTGGGGTTCGTGGGGATGACAGTTATGTAAAGTGAGTCATACATAACGTATATAACAGAAAAACTTACTTCGGGAACTGTATTTAGAACTTTTGTGGGACAACTTTTATGTGAGTTGCAGGGAAACTCCGTCGTCGTTTATTTACCCCGCAATGGCTGAAGGCGTTACCATAACACATGCTTGGTTTGGTCTCTATGTTCTTTACAGAATAAACAACAATTTCTATAACAATAAATACTTTTATTGAAAAATTAACAAACACCAAAAATTTATCATTTATAATACGTAGACTACCCCGGTTTTACCCGACTGCACTAGGAGGAGGGTTATGTTTTTCGATTGTATGTACGTATATTTCTTTCGCACGCTCAAAGTCAAAGTCAAAGTCAAACGATTTATTTCAACTAGACCAATAAAGGCACTTTTGAACGTCAAATTAAAATAAAATAAAATATTATAGTGACTCTAGTCGTCCGTTCGCAAAAGGTAGATTCTTATGGAGAAGAACGGACAAGAAACTCCATAGTTACTCTTTTCAAAAATAAGCTTTACAATATTTGCATACATTAATCAGTTGATTATATGTGAGGACGATGCTCCCAAAAAAACACTTATGTACTACTAGTAGGTACAATAAAGAAATGCCAGCAGAGGTAAAATTAATAAGTTTGCTAGTAAGGGAACATAATACTCACATACGTACAAATTTTTGCAACTATTGATTTATATGATCAGTGTGTGAGTTAAATTAAATATGAAAATCAGTAAATACACCTGTTTACATAGTAAATATTAATACAATAAACACAAACATATCAACCAGTTTCACAATGTCTACTACACCCTAGATTGTCCTATGGAGCAGGACCAGCATGTTTCCAAGCATTCTTATCTTGAATATAATCATCTAATTTGTAATATGCTTGTTCACAAAGTGTCTTTTTTACACACGTTTTAAATTTTCTTTCATTTAATGCTAATATTTCAGAAGGAATTTTGTTGTAACATTTAATACAGTACCCCATGAAAGATGTTCGTACTTTGGATAATCTAAAAAATGGTTGATCTAGTTTATTTCTATTTCTAGTATTAAAATTATGTCTATCACTAATTTTGCTAAATAGATGTCGATTTTTCCTTACATGCATAATATTTTCATAGATGAATTGACAAGGGACTGTCATAATATTAATCTTTTTAAAGAGTTCCCTAAGAGAATCGCGGCGACGAAGATTATAAATGGCTCTGACAGCACGCTTTTGTAGAATAAATATGGATTCAATGTCAGCAGCTCGACCCCACAGCAAAATACCATACGACATAATGCTGTGAAAGTAACTAAAATAGACCAAACGCGCGGTTTCTATATCTGTTAGCTGTCTTATCTTTCTAACAGCATAAGCGGCTGAGCTTAGCCGCGCCGCAAGAGATGTTATGTGAGGTCCCCATTGCAATTTCTCGTCTAAAGTGATTCCCAGGAAAACCGTCTGATCAATAAATTCCAGTTTTTGTCCATTCAATATGATGTCACATTCGTTACTTTTAACATTAGGTAAAGAAAATTTAATACATTTAGTTTTGAAGTGAAAACTTCTTTA
This sequence comes from Lacanobia wlatinum, assembly GCA_947578705.1. Taxonomy (NCBI): domain Eukaryota; kingdom Metazoa; phylum Arthropoda; class Insecta; order Lepidoptera; family Noctuidae; genus Lacanobia; species Lacanobia wlatinum. The sequence goes on from OX388037.1 coordinate 11,167,329, forward strand.
GCGGCGTTGAGCACTTTTTCTGTAATGGGTATAAAATCTTAAACTCGCGTCAGGGTCACGTGACCTAATCGCAAAAAGCGTAAGACGGCTCGCGTCAGGGTCACGTGATGCGAAAAAGCGTAAGATCGACGGGAAGGGAGAGGAACTAGTATCTCCCACTCTTTCTACCGTACCTGCTCCGCTTAGGCGGCACAGGGCGCTTGCGCGAATGTCCGTCTGTGTTTATGTACAGCGTGCCACGCGTATCCAAGGATACGAAATTACGGAATTACGAAATTATGGATGAAAGTTGATTTTTCTAAGAGATAAAAATTAATGTAATATATAAATAAATAACGATATAATATTATGAATAATAACATGTAAATTGTCATATTTGTGTACGATAGCGCAATAAATAAACATTGTATTCTACCTCATAAATGATAGTATTTTTGTACTTATAATTAAACACAACGTTATTTTTTGTTGTTTTTATGGTTCGTTTTGTTTATGTCAGGAACTGTGTCAAGATTGACATCTGTCACTGACAGTCGCTGTCGCGGCCACACGTCAGTGTCTTTTTGTTTATTTTGTTGTCGGTGGTTTGTCTATGATGTGACCGCGACAGTAAGGATGTATTATTTACATGTTTTCACTTCTGCCGGCACTCCCGGAGTGCTACCGGTGTTTTTTTTTTTCATTTAGTACTAAGTTGTTTGCCGTAAACCAATCTTGAACCTGGTGAATAGAGTAATTGACATCATCAAGGTTTTGTGACCGTCGGTCTATTTTAAATATCAATGATGTGTCATCAGCAAATAACACCATCTTTGGTTCATTTTGAAGTAGCCTAAATGGCTTGATGGATCTTAGCTTGAGAGGTGTGGACTTCTGTGACCCAAACACGGACGCGTTACGTAAATCATTCTTTTTTAGTATGGGGGTCACTTTTGGGGATCAAAATAGAAAATTAAAAAAAAAAGTTTTTTGAAAAATATCGTATGACATATCAAATGAAAAGGCTCACTGTTTTCAGGGTTTTAATTATATTTTTTTCATAATTTCAAAATAAATGGTTTTAAAGTTATTCAAGAAATTAGGCAAAGAATGACCATTCCCCCCACCTTATCTCCGAAAGTACTGAGCCTAAAATATTGAAAAGAATGGAGATAATAGATCGTTACCTATAGATAATAGATGATGAGATGATAGAAAACTTATAAGAATTATATAGTGTTAAAATAACATGTTAAAAAAAATAATTTTGTTCGCAACCCTTTGCACGCGAGTCCGACTCGCACTTGGCCAGTTTTTTAAATATTTCATTTATTTATTTAAATTAAGTACAGCCACATCACATACATTGTACAATAATTAAAAAAAAGCTCCGTAACAGTATTTCTAATGCACATGACAATTAAGGCGTACATAACGCTCACCAGAACTATAGTGCTTGCTGCCTTGAAATAACAAGATTTGTAACAATTTTTTAACAAAGTTATAAGAGTTATTGCAAAAAAAAAAGAGTAAATTATACAAATGAAAAAAATATTATTAAAAGTTAAAAAATATCTCAATTGATCAAAAGTATCAAAATTAAAAATGTCAAAATATTAAATATAAAAATTAAAATTGAATTCATAACATGTGAACAGAATGAAAATTAAAATTAAAATTAAAACAGAATTATAACATGTCAAACAATTAAAATAGAATTAAAATCATTATCATATAAAATACTATTAAATTAAATTTCAAGGTTTTACAGTCCTTCCAAAGGTTGTCTGTTAGAAATTTCTTTCAACGATAAGACCACCATTATACTAAGATTTCGTATAAAACAGTTGTATAACTATTTTAGTGGAACTAAAGAAATTCTACTATACGCTTATAAATGGAAAGATTTAGAAGCCCACACCAAAACAAACCATAACATACTCGTATGACTTTGAAAGACCGCCCTCCCTGGAGCGCAGCGCGAGGCAGCACTGCTGCAGCTTGGGCTTGGGGTCGTTCCAGTCCTGGTTCATGATGAACTATCAACACTTACTCGTACAGCTGTCGCTGAAAACCAGCGCTGTGGCTCTGTCTCGCACACGAGTCCTAGCATTATGCTGAGCGATAGCCGTTTTGGCGCATATCTTCCCAATTGTTATAAAGTAATTTTGTTTTATTTAATTTTTATTTTTTGGTATACGTCATGCTTGGCGCAAATAAACGCTTTTTCTCGCCGTCCTCCATGGAACACAGCGTGAGGCAGCACTGATGATCAATATAAAACTCTTCCGTCACTGAGTGACTGACAGGCAACGCACAGCCAGAAAGCTGCATGTAGGTTCCCTGGGGAGTGTAGGGGAGCACTTGACTGAGAGAAGATTTCACGAAATTCTTACGGGAACGGGAAAGTACGGGATATACGCGTACGAAGTCGCGACCAAAAGTGAGTTGTTACTATGAAATTCCATTCCATTCCATATAAAAATCGAGCTTAACTTATTTTAATTAGTTACGGTGCATAATAAAGAGCATAATATCTATATAACTTAGCTAGAGTTGAGTTTCAAATCTTAGAGTGATAGTTAAAAGGGTCTTGGCCATAGAAATAAAAAATCTTTCTTATATTTATGGTCTTGGTCCACTTTATGAAATCCTGTAGTGGGAAGGAATCTCATTTTTTATTCATTTGCCGTATGTAGGAGCTAGACTGATGCTAGCTTATAACTAAAGCGGATTATTATGTCCAAGAGACCAAAATGAAGGAAAAAAAACTGGCCAAGTGCGAGTCGGACTCGCGTGCAAAAGGTTCCGAACGAATTTTATTTTTTTAACATGTTATTTAACACTAAAGAATTCTTATAGGTTTTCCTGTAATCTATAGATCAATTTTAGGCTCAGTGGTTTCGGAGATAAGGGGGGGGGAGATGGTCATTCTTCGTCTAATTTCCTTAATAACTTCAAAACCATTTATTTTAAAATTATAAAAAAAAATATAATTAAAACCCTCACAGTAAGCCCTTTCATTTGATATGTCAAACAATATTGTTCAAAAATCTTTTTTTTTTAAGTCTTCTATTTTGACCCCCAAAGGTGACTCCCATACTAAAAAACGTTTACTTAACGCATCCGTATTTGGGTCACAGATGTCCAAATGTGTACCAAATTTCAACAAAATCGGTCCAGTGGATCCGGAGAAAACTGGCTGTGACAGATGGACAGACAGACACCCGAGTGATCCTATAAGGGTTCCATTTTTTGTTCGGAACCCTAAAAACATAGATTAAGTACACCGTCCACTGTATATATTATGAAAATGAGTTCCCTTTTTGTGTTTATATCATCGATATTTCATATTAGAAAAGTGTTTACCGAACTATGCTGCTATTAAAATTGTTTTTCGTTTATCCAAGTTTGCTTATTGACTTCGCCGTATTCAATTATGAAGGGATTCAATACTTTTTGGGAAGTATTAGATATTGGACTTACGTTACATAATTTCCAATGAAAATATTTGATACTTTGTTTCTCGCAGCCTGTGTTTTTATTAATTTTGATCTCTTCTCTTCTTCTCGTGTGGGCAGTAAAGTCTAATGACCCCACACACCCTAGTGTCAGAGTTTCTAAACCGCCTCAAGGGCCTCTGACATGGTTTATTTGACGACCGCCATTTGGCGGCCGGGACCACCGGCTTATACGTGTCTTCCGAAGCACGGAATCATCTTTTTATCAGACAATCAGGTGATTCAAGCTTGCAATGAGTTTGTTTCGGTGTTTCTTCTCAGGGTAGTCAGCTAGGAAACATCCAGCCTCATCTAGATTAATATGACAAAAAAAATTACGTGTAAAAGAGTTACTTGTAACCTATTTGTAAAATAAATATCATTTATCATTTAATATCCTAGCCAAACTGGAAAACAACTTTACAAAGTATGCTTTCCCGTGGAAATCGAACCCACGACCACCGGGTCACAAGGCAAACTTTTAAACCACTCGACCACGGCGACAGATAATTTTGAGTTGATACTGAATCTATGTAGACATTGTAAAAGTATTTACAAGTATTGAAAGGTTGTCTGTATCCTTTGCGATACCCGCCCATTGTACACTAGTTTTTATAAGCGTTTTTCCTGTGCTTGTTATGAGGTGTACAATAAAGTTTATAATAAATAAATAAATACAATAAAGAGAGAAAAAAAAAACAAAAACCAGATCCCCAAAACAGAGTTATGAGTACCTATACATTTATATCGTATCCATCTACCTACATGTTCAGGTACCTGCATTATTATTTCAACGATAATATTAGAGAGCAACTGATGTACCTACTTAATGAAAACAAGGCGAAAAAATATAAAAAAGTAACAAAACAAATCTTCATTTGAAGGACAAATAATACAATAACTTATCCATTATTTCCTTATTCCTTCCTACCAAATCACATAATCGATACATCGACTCTACGATTATCGATAGAGGTGAGACAAATAATCGGTATAGGAACTCAGCGCAAGCGCAGAATGCAAAGCACGAAATGATATTCGCTTGAATATAAATGCCTCATCTGCGTATGGGCACGGAAATGACATCACTCACTTCGAGATATTATGAATGAGTGTTTTATTAAATTGTCATGTGTTATTAACTTACGATACGAAGGCTTTTTTACCGTTTGCCTGTTCATTTGTTTGTTTGTAATGAAAAAGAAATAACATGACGCATCAATATTATTTTGGTTATTTAGTATTTCAGTAAGCTCAAAAATGTCATGGAAAATGCAACTCGGGCTACCAAGTTACTGTCGCTACCTAGTGTGGGGAACAAATGTAAAATAATGATAAATAAATTATATTATATTCCTTTATTATATATTTACAGAATTATAATTTGATTTCATAACTATACTTATATATATCTACACTAATATACAAAGCTGAAGAGTTTGTTTGCTTGAACGCGCTAATCTCAGGAACTACTGGTCCGATTTGAAAAATTCTTTCAGTGTTAGATAGCCAATTTATCGAAGAAGGCTAAATATCATCATGCTAAGGCCAATAGGAGCGGAGCAGACGAAGTTGCGCGGGTCAACTAGTGTTTTACAAAGCGACTATCTGCCGCCCGCGTGAATGAAGAAAATTATCCCAAAGATAAATATTCGCGGGATAAAAAGTATTCCAAGTGAGGTATTCCAGACTATAATCTACGACTGAGCCAAATTGCATCCGTTTAGCCACTCTGAAGTGTAACAAATTAATATCCATCCTCCCAAGCTTTCGCATTTGTCATATTAAGTATGGATACTAGTATAGATTCTGGAGATACCAAGCCAAAGTACTATCCCTGGGTATCCTAGAGTCATGGCTACTTGGCCAGTGCCTGCCAGGGTTGCGGAATTTGTTCGAAAGGGTCACCGCGGCCCTGGAACGCAAAGGGCACTAGAAGGAACACGGATGGGTTTTAGTCAGTAAGAGTCTGACACTCCCTTCTGCTCCGCCCAGAGCGGGAGGAGTCATTTGATGATTTCCCATAGACAAAAAAAAAACAAAAGAAATGGCTACTTTTTATTGCAGAAGAAATCCTAGGTTCCCATTTTATAGGCAACATAAGCGAAGCCGCGTAAAAAAACTATCCACTGATGTTCATTATAAACATTATTGCCACTAAATCTATTTCGGATGTCGTACTGCTTATTTATGGATTTGACCATGTCCGTTTGAAACATGCGTGTTTCCTTTACTTACAGGATGGATGTCCATAAAAAGTAAAAAACGATGTGAACGATGTGAACACTTGTCACTGTACTGTGAGTCATAGGAGAGTTTGTAAGAGAAAAATATAACCGACTTCCAAACAAAACACTACAAAGAATAAAATAACCTTTTCTCTAATTTCGGAAGTCGGTGTTAAAAAACAAAGAAACAAAAAACACCGACCAATTTTTTACGGGACCAAATGGCAAGTATACTCCATCGAACTAAAAAAGAATGACAGAAATTGGATCAGAAACCTCGGAGTAATCGGTTTACATACATAAAAAACCCACCGAATTGAGAACCTCCTCCTTTTTTTGTAAGTCGGTTAAACGTATAATACAGTCTAGCGTGACGAAACAATCACACAATTTGTAAGCGTAAAAATTATATGTATTCAATCTTATGAAAGTTAAAAAATGTAAAAGGACAAAATAATCGCCTTTACGCCTTATGGTAAAGAAAAAAAATGAGTTTCTTAATTGTTTTTCAGATACAAAAAGTCACCCTTTTTGACCATGCACTTCTGATACACCCTGTACCGCGACTTTAATATAACTAAAAAAAATATCTGGCGATGATATCTACTCAGATCATGAACCAACTAAAAATCTGACAAACTGATTATAATGAGCAAGCAGGCTAGATTGTGCGTTTGTGAACCACTGTTCCAGGGTACCAGCTGGGCCTGTCACCTTGCAGCAGTGATGTCGCAAACCGTTTTGGTTTTTGTGTTGTTCTGTTTTGTTTTGTGTTTTACTAACATAGTTTTTAAGTACATTGTTGTAAATGTAAATAATACTAATTATTATTATTATAAAAAAAAACTCGGTCCAATAGTAGCCTAGCATATGCAGCTTGCAGCAGTAACAATTTTATCGGCAAAACATATCAAACACGAAAAAATGTCGTAACTCACCCATACTCGAATCATATCCACGCGAGCTTCATACAAATTACTTTCCGGTAGCCATACCAGCGAAAACTAAACCCGGCCAAGAGCGAGTCCGACTCTCACACGAAGGGTTCCGTACCATAAACTGAATAAAACACGTTTATTTTATGACACGTGAACAAAAAATAATAACCTTTTAATTAAAGGGGGCTCCTTTAAATTAAAGTTTTATTATTTTTTTTGTTATAGCGGCAATAGAATTACACACTCTGTGAGAATTTCAACTTTCTGCCTATTACTACAACCCGGTGACAGACAGACGGACGGACGGACGGACGAACAGCGGCTTAGTAATAGGGTTACCCTTTGGGTATTACGGGACCCGAAAAAGGTGCGTAAAATAAAGGTTGATTAAAATATCTGGGGCATTCTCAATACCAACATTTATTATTATTGAAGGCACGGCTGTGAATATTTGTTCGACGTAATAACACAAATGAAATGTATTCATATGAATGTGGAGACAAAAATATTTTTTGTTGAACACAAAGGAAAATTCTGGTACTTTGTGATGTTTGCTTGCCGGTATTATAAGCGGGGCTTATTTGTCATGTGAGTTTTTTAAATGGCGAGTGAGATTACGTTTATAAATGAAACTCCTTTAGTAACCAGTCAGCCGGCTACATCAGACTTACCTTTTCATAAAGGCGTAGCCTCACCGCGGCAAACGGAGACGTTACGAAAATGTCTTAAGCTTCGCTTTGCAAGAAAATGTATGTGATTGTTTCCACTGCAAACCATGAACACGCTACGCATCATTTGACGTCATTAGTACATTGCTCGAATATGGCGCTCCCATAGCTCAACGCTGTCAACGCTATGCACGTTGTGCATGCGGTACAATCTACTACGAACGGACTATGTTCAAATGCTGGTCGATTCTGTAAACATATCGAAATGAACACGTAGGCGAAGTGAACGACAAGTGAGCTGTCGAACCATACAAACATGATGGAATGAAAGCTCACTTGTCGTTCACTCCACCTAAGTATACACGGTGAGAGGTCGACTGAATAGACCAGCTGTTTACATGTCGAAGTGATCACGAAGTGAGCTGTTAATCCATCTAATCAAGATGGAGTGACAGCTCATTTCGTGATCACTTCACTCAAGCGTTCACTTCGACATTTTTACAGAATCGACCGGCTGTATCGCAGCACAGTGCGCCGCGATGGGCCATCCTACAGTTGTACATAATTGTGTGTAGTGTGTACTACAGTGGAAACGAAGACCCATGTTTTCAAACAAATAAATTAACGCAGCTAAAAAGCGCCGCGTACCTGCGCACAACATGAGCCGAAACATGACCTATTTTTGTATAGTTCATACCAAATAGGGCAGAAGTTCTGTGATATGGAATATATAAATTCATGTACTACAAACTCAAAAGTTACTCTGTTCTTTTGTTACCGTTTCACGTCTTATAAACCGCTTTACCGATCAAACACATGGTCAAAACCTTTGCACCTAGACGGTTCATAAAAATATTTTTATAGAAACAACTCAGTATGACCTGCAATAAATTTTTCAGATCCAAATCAAACATTTAATATATTGTACAAAATCCTTCCATACCTGTCGTCCAAATAATATTAGAAATTATACAAAAAGCACCATTTTCGGCCACAAAAAGCTCCAACAAACGAGGACCACTAATGACCTAATTAAGATTAGAGACAGTCGAGTGCATCTGCAACTTGGAAGCTTAGAGTGCCGTAAAATGAGATAGTAATTAGATCAGTTATATACATAAGTGTGCCAAGTTCAAATGGGGTAAGTTCTGTGAATAGGTCAGTTGTTATTTTACATTTGTTGAGTTTTGATAAAAGTTGCAAGTGCCTTTTGGAAGTTTTCCTTTTTCCAGAAGTGGGTTTTGTAATCAACCAATGTTTCCATTGTTCTCGCTGTGTTGCCTTCTCCATCGTAAACGCCTCTCATTCGCTAGGCCAGCCTTTCCTTTGTTATCTGAAAATTATAAATACCTAAATAGCCACATTTTTTAAAATATCTGTACCAAATATTCGCTAATGACGGTTTTCAAATCCACCGTGCCTCATACTAACAAATATAAATAATAGTGGGTAAATAAGTAACCAAACAACAACAATTGACAAAACAATTTTAACAAAACTACAATGAAAGCCTTGGTTTTATAGTATGTTCTTTACCATGTGCATGTAGTAATCAGTTTACTTTTTTCTTCTTCTGAGAAAATACCTTCTTAGGGAAATTCCATAATAAGCAGGTTTGTCGTGTTTATAAATTATTGCGACGCCATAACAGACTCATTTTAAACACAGAATGAATGACGACAGACTTAAGAGTAAACCATTCTCACATGAGAAGCTATACTAGGACGCATTTTCCCCACGTTTGACTACAAAGACCATTCTTGGGAACTGTAAACGTCTACAAATAGAGACTGTTTGATCAGGGCTTTATCAAAAGGTTGACGTAGGAGAATTTTACATAAATAAACAATATTGTAGCGTATCATCTTCTTTAGAAAATATTTCTATATACATAGTTATCTTTCAGGGAATCAATATATAGCGTTACTGATGCTGACTGAGTGATTTAGTGACTGACAGACAACGCACAGCTGACACTACTGGTAGTAGAAAGCTGAAATCAGAGCAGCTCTAAGATATTTTTCCTAAATTCCTACGGTAAAAAGGAAAAAACAGGATACGCGCGCACAAAGACGCTGGCAAAAGCTAATCTATACTTATATATAAAGCTGAAGAGTTTGTTTGTTTGTTTGCTTGAACCCGCTAATCTCAGGAACTACTGGTCCGATTTGAAAAAATCTTTCAATGTTAGATAGCCCATTTATCGAGGAAGGCTATAGGCTATATATCATCACGCTAAGACCAATAGGAGCGGAGCAGTAATGAAAATTGTGACGCAGACGAAGTTGCGCGGGTCAGCTAGTTATTATATAAAATACCAAACCAATTCAAAGTACTTCTGGGTACGAACGAAAAATCAATATAATTATCACCATCATTCGATTTCTCATGCTTTTGTTACCAGCAGGAAGATATTTCAGCAATTTTTCCCAAACATTGTTCTAAAATGTTTTAATTGATTACTTTAAAACAAAACCAACCTTTCCTTTCACGGAACCACTTCCATTCAACACCACAACATTGTTAGACGCTCTTCTACGGTCCACACATATGGTTTTAAATTGTAAAAAGCTCTTATTGTTAACATTGCCGGCTGTGGACCCCTAATTACACAAAGGGTACAACCCTAATGGAAATAAATTAAGGTACTGTTAGTATCAAAAGTTTGAAACAGGTTCGTGAATGAAAACTTGAGAAATGTTGTAATGTGAAATTATTAATGTAGCAGTTGTAAATTTTTAAATTACGGTATGGATAAAAGTTTGCTCCAGTGATCATTCCGGTGACAAAATTAATATAAATTACAGTGCTCACCTTGCCTTCCACAAAAATTAAATTAATTAAATTTAATTAATTTATTCAATAACTTAGGACTAGATTACATTGCGGATTCAGTGCTAAAGTTTCTAAATCTAGTTAGTGGGTGCAGTACTGTTCCTCTAGATAGGTTACGACGTAACCTGTGTTTAGATAAAACAGTTCCGATCCCCTGTGGTAACGTAGTGGTTTACATATATCTAGTACGTGAGCAGCAGAATTATTAAGTTACATAGAAAAATAATATTGTACAAACAGGAACAAACGAAAAAATAAAGGTACTATTTCGACCAATAAAATTACAGTTATACAGAAAAAAAAACAAGGTAAATAATTTAAAAAATATGTTCAGTGTTATTGTGTGTGGAATAGTTGTAAAATTCATCTTTCTGCCCTTATCCCATGTTACTTGGGGTCGGCGAAACACGTTTTTTTCTTCCATTCTGTATTATCAGCCGTCACGCTATCACTAACTCCCTTTTCTTTCATATTGCTCCTCACAAAATCCATACATCTTTTCTGTGGCCTCCCTCTCCATCCAAATAAAATTATTCCTACTAAATCTTGGGTCGGTAATATATCGTCATTGAATAAATACGCTTGCCGAATGTGAATGCTTTCATAATTAATCCAGATTAAAGGTAAAATGGTAAATGTCAACCTAATAATATGTGATTTATTTTCTGCCCAAACTAAAGTCAGAAATAACTGAGAATTTATTGCCTTATTCGAATTCAGATACCGGCCCAGATCATTAGGAACGAATTTATTACCTAAGGTGCTTAGGAAGCTTACTGGGACAATTTAGGTCTCTTCATTAAAATAAACGTTTGAATAATTGGAGCTAACAAAAAAAAAGTGGGAAAAAACACTCAGGTTCTTTAAAAAGCAATCTAGAGAAAGGAACTTCCGTTCTATTTGTGAGAGACAATATATTTTAGGAGCAATTGAATTCTATTTTTATTTTCCTTTAAATCTAATATGGCTTCCACGCTACAGCACAACTCAGAATTAAACTATATCTATTCTAAAAAACAATGGTCCTATCTCCACTTTTAAGTACAAACATGCACATTTCCGTGTAATAAAACTTTTAACACGCCATAACTTTAACAAAACAAAAGAAAACATAAAGACACATGACATGTCCTCGTTTTATAGTCACATTTAACGGGAAGATTTCAAGCATATCGCGAGTATATCTCCGGCCAATATGTTCGACATGTGATGGCCGGTAAAAAGAACAAAAGAGCTGTCGCTTAGAGAACACGTGGTTAGTGTGGTGACGACGCTGAGAAACGAGCTCGGCACTGCCAATTAGGTATGTGTGATAGGGTTACCACTTATGATGAGAAAGTTTTTTTGATATAAATATGTTTTGAAAAGGAATAGAATGATTTTTATTTGCAAAGAATGTAGGTACATTACACATAAGATGATACAAATATTAGGGTTCCTTGTACATTCTAACTTTAAGGCGTGCAAAAATTAATTAAGTTAATTTATAACTAAGTAATTTATCAGCTAAAAAGTCTGTTACAGAAAAATAACATTTATCTATTAGTAATTTTGTTTTGTTTTGTATTTTCTGTTTGTGTAGGTAGTGATTTTGCATTTTCTTGATTTGTACCTTCAGAAAGTCAGTCTGATAGGAATTAAATCAGAAGTTGGCTCAAACATCGAGCAAATAATAAATTACTTATCCGTGAATTAAACTACAGCTTTTACAACAATATTGGTTAAAAATCCTATCTAGAATACCAGTAATACTTCAAGATAAATATGTGTACTAGACCTACTTTTCTATTCTTACTCGTAATATTTTTTCAGCTAAAAATAGACACCATTAGTAAATTATTCCTTCACGAGAATCTCTACCAACACTTTACATCAGAAAAAAAAATATTTTCGGCATGAGAGCGTACAAGAATAATGTAATGTCATACACAGAAAAGAACTTAACAGAATTTTCGAGTCACGTGATCTATTCAATTCTTGAAAACATGAATAGGTAGGTAACTCTTCAACTTACCATTCATTTTCCGAGTGCTATTGTTATACCCACGATTTACTAAACCCAGCTTCAGTCGACCGTCATCAGACAAACAAAAACCACGGAGAAAATATTTCATCAGTAAGAAAAGGTTGCCATAAATCAGTGTCCGCATTATGTAAAATTTCATTAGCCCTTACCATTGTAGCATTTCAATGAGGTATCGAGTTGGCGACGCGATGTCGAGGATTTATTTATTGTTAGATTTCCTCTCACCCTATTTCTTTTTCGGAGAAAGTGACAATTCTAAGAAAAGGGAGTTTCATCATATTAATTAATATCATAAAAAAGTTAAATGGGTAATCTATGGGGAGTAAAAAGTAAAAAAAAGGGTAATCTATTCAAGTACCTATTCAATTGACTACGAGAACTCTTTCATTGATAACTACGTTGTCACTGAGTCTCACACTTTTTAGCTCTGAAAAATACCCGGTCCCTGTGGGATAAGTAGGCCGAAGGAGCTGGAAGAAACTTATCCCATATTCAGCGTTTCGTGATACTTTGGGAGTCAAATGTGTCCAAAAGAAACCAAAATGCAACCACTATTTGACGTGGCAGGGCGAGTCTGACGATTTAAATCTCTGCGTGACATCCCTGATAAAGGGAAGAGGAACCGTTTGGCTTAGAGCCCGCGACTGTACCAGTTACATGACAGATTTCTGAAGATAAATCACAAGATTTCGGCTTACTGAAGAATATCTTGCTATTTGTATTTGGAGTTTTACACTTATTTCAGTTATCTATTTTAGGAGTCCAATTTGATCGTTATGTATTTATTCCTGAGTTTTTATGATTTCAGTGTTCGTAACCAATATTAACAAATTATTCTTATGAATAAATAAATGAATCCAGTGACCGAATATTAGTTTGCTAAGATGCTAATACGTTTAAACAACGGTTATCTTTAATCACTCAACAGATCGTTAAGGCCTCTCTCTTGAGAAATGCTTAAAAACAGCGTGCAGATGAAGTAACTTTTCGTCGGCATTTATTGAGGAATTACATCTAAAAAAAATAGGTAGTAATCTACATGATATGATACGTAGTTTGGTTTCGCCAGAATTTATGTACCGGTTTCACATAATAAGAAAAAAAAACACCAAATCACCTCCAAATCGTTGAGATGAAACCATTTTACTCCTTCATTTTTTAACAAAAGTCTAAAAAAAATACAGACGAAAATAATTTGGTTTTGTTACTTTTTAAAATATGTGTATTTTTTTATAATAAATTAAAAATGCGGATAGTGGAGTGGCGCGTAGAGGAGTAGTTAGCTCCGTTTGTATACACAAGGTCATTGGCATGTTAACAAGCCTTAAGGCCCTTCCGACAAACTTATGCAAGAACTTTAAGGTAGGTAACGCGACTTTAATTCGTAACGCACAAACTTCGAGTATCTACCGAACTAAATACAAATTAGATTAAAGCAACATCTATCATCGAACGCCTCAATAATACCGGATATTACAAACTGTAATTTCGTCGAAATTACATTACAAACAGCGACATAAAATTTATTTCAAAAGGAAATTTTACATCACAAAACAAAATGGACAGAGATATTTCCTCCAATATGGACACGTAAAACGTTGGCCAAAGAACAAAAGCTATTCATTACGACATTCTTCCATGCAACATGATATATCTGACTTAATATTGCATACTGAGATTGCTCGTAAACTGGCCTAAAGCATTGTTCGTTTGACCCATATAACGCAAGATAACATGCCCCTTATTTCTTTAGTATATCAATGTAACGAGAGGCCAGATTACACTGGCGGCTTTCTCGTCAACATGTGTGAGCCAACGACCGCTCCAATTCGCGGCCGTGTATCAGGAATTAGACACATATGTAACATTTTTAAATACACGTTCTTAATTAACCGGAGCGCGAAGCTTAGGTAAATAGGTTGCACGAAAATAACTCGTGACTTCGATTTTCATGTGTAATTTTTTTTCTTAATTTTTTTATTGCATTTAATGTAAACTGGTGGCGAAACCATTCGACGATTGATCTTGTGTAAATTTTTGGTATTAATAAAACGTTGGGCGGGGTTTTCACGTTCTTATACTATGTAAATACTGTAAAAAACTGGCCAAGTGCGAGTCGGACTGGCGTGCAAAGGGTTCCGAACGAATTTTTTTTTTTTAACATGTTATTTTAGCACTACAGACTTCTAATAGGTTTTCCTGTAATCTTTAGGTAAAGATCTATTATCTCCGTTTTTTTTTTCAAAATTTTAGGCTCATTAGTTTCGGAGATAAGGGAGGGAATGGTCATTTTTCGTCTAATTTCTTGAATAACTTCAAAACCAATAATTTTAAAATTATGAAAAAGTATAAATAAAACCCTCACAGTAAGCCCTTTCATTTGATGTCACATGATATTGTTCAAAAATCTTTTTTTTTTTTAATTTTCTAGTTTGACCCCCAAAAGTGACCACCATACTATAAATTTAATGATTTACGTAACGCGTCCGTGTTTGGGTCATAGAAGTCTATATGTGTACCAAATTTCAACAGAATCGGTCCAGTGGATCCGGAGAAAACTGGCTGTGACAGACGGACAGACAGACACCGGAGTGATCCTATAAGGGTTCCGTTTTTTTTTTCGGAACCCTAAAATGTAATTAAAAGTCTGCATTTATCTTTTGAATCTGAGGCGTTGGAACGCATCGCGTCTCCATGCATTCGGGAAATCGAAATTTTGAGCCAGATGTAGAACTCGTGTAAAACAAACACACTTTTATAACATGTTAAGTTTGATAGATACATCAGAAAATAGTATAAACCTTGTCTTCAAGATATTCCTAAATTAAACAGAACACGAAACTTTATAGACAAGTATTGAAATAGTTTTCGTTTGTCTTTAGAAAGTCAAAGCTATTTAAATATCTACGCAAAATACATATTTATTTTGATTCCAATAGAAATAGTTTTAAGTGTAATTAAATTATCGCTGTCTAGGGATTTGAATAATAGTTTCGGACCAAACTTATTTGCCAGAGCTTTCTTGAGTAAATAAGAAAACATTTGTTAAGATTGATAAGTAGGTATCTACTGAATCGTCGGGAGTCGCAGGGCGATTCTCGGCCACCGTAGGCGCGGGCCTGCGGACGGCGAGCATTGGGTGGCACGCCGTCTGATCAGAACCAGCTAGTCTATTCTGTAAGAAACTATTTCGATATCGAGCTTCACCTGAGTGATCAAACTCACAAAGTGAGCTTTATTGCACACAACATAAAGGTCTTCTTTTGAAACTCACCTCGAATTCTAATGTCGAGATACCAAAATTTTGTTAGAGAATAGCACTACAGGCCCGGGTCGACGGCGCGCTATGTTCCACGCGCGCCTCAAAGAGCTGTCAGCATAAAGGACGGGGCCCGCTAGGGCCAGTGCCTGTCAGGGTTGCGGGATTTGTTTGAGAGAGTCGCCACGGCCCTGGAACGCAAAGGGCATTAGGAGGAACACGGATGGGTTTTAGTCAGTAAGAGTTTGATACTCCCTTCTGCTTCACCCAGAGCGGGAAGAGTCATTTGATGATTTCCCATCCTTAAAAAAAAGGTATCTACTGAATAGTACCTATAGTTGGCGACAGATATGTTTGCAATAAAGTACATTGCCCTTTCCCTAACATGTCTTCTTAAGTAACCGAAAAATAAATTATGAATCGTGTTTCACGACTCTGGTGAATCACGATGGATTTTGATTCAGGGCAGCGTTATGTCTTTATTTCCGTTTTTTAAATTACGGATGTCATTAAATGTAGCTGGTTCAATGACCGTTATTACAAATTTGGCACCTGCCATAGGTATAGGCATAAATAATTATATATAAGAGTTTTAGGACCGAATATTATTCAATTTTATTATTTTAGGGTGGCTTGCAGCTATTAATACAGAGGTCCACAGAATTGAGTCCAAGCCTCCACAGAATTATGAAAATAATCACTAATTCATTCAAAATAAAAGCTAAGACGAGATTCCCTTTGGCTGATAGAGATTTAAAATCCACTGCCCCGGTGAGAGAGTATATAGTGTTTTAAAATTACCTATGTTGTGTAAAAGTGATTTTTTCTAGAAATAAATTCTTTTCTAACGCGAATGTGCCAATTTTTCATAAAGCAATACACATATAACATAGCTTTGTAAAAAAATAATATTACCAACAGACAAGGCAAAAGCCTTACCCGGTAAACCCTTAAAGGATCATAAGCTCCATGTTCCATAACTACATACAGAATATTTCACCAAAATGTTACTACACAAACCACCGATATTAGGGACCGACTAACTCGGGTCACCACTGAGAGTATTTAAGGCTAATTTGCATTCTAAAGTCCGTCCGTAAATTTAGTGTTCATCGACTATTACGGTGAGCAACACTAACTTTTTGGATTTAGCATATGTAACTAATGTTTCGCGCTAAACTTTGCCCAAATAATTTAATCTGGTTTAGTATTTATGAGTCCTAAGCCTATGGTTGAACAGGTTTAGTTGTTGTTTGTTGGCTTTGTATGTACGCTTCTGTAATCTTTATTGTTTTGGTTGATTGCCTTGTTAGGCATTCATCTCTTACTTCATACTTAGTCATCTAATTTGGTCACTTTTGTCATTTGCTGTCCTTATCCCATGTTACTTGAGGTCGGTGCATTATCCTTATTCGTTATTCTTACCCCATCATTCACTACCTCTTCTTCCATTTCATTTCTCACACAATCAATCCATCTTCTCCCTGGCCTCTCTCTTGAAGTCATTATGTTATCAACCACACTTAATTACACCTTAAAATGAATTAATTCATGATTCAGCAGTTTGACCATAACTGAAAAGGTCGCTAAAACCCATTTTTTTATTTTTTTTAAGGATGGGAAATCATCAAATGACTCCTCCCGCTCTGGGTGAAGCAGAAGGGAGTGTCAGACTCTTACTGACTAAAACCCATCCGTGTTCCTCCTAATGCCCTTTGCGTTCCAGGGACGCGGCGACTCTCTCGAACAAATCCCGCAACCCCGGCAGGCACTGGCCCTAGCGGGCCCCGTCCTTTATGCTGACAGCTCCTTGAGGCGCGCGTGGAACACAGCGCGCCGTCGACCCGGGCCTGGTTCTGATCAGACGGCGAGCCACCCAATGCTCGCCGTCCGCAGGCCCGCACCTACGGTGGCCGAGAATCGCCCTGCGACTCCCGACGGGCTAAAACCCATACACATAACGTTTCGTGAATACTTTCATTGTGCGTACAGTTTAGCAGTGGAATTCCCTGTCGATGTGTGTTTTTCTGATAGCTAAAGCAGGTAATCTTTAAGTGAAGAGTTAATAGACCACTTCTAGGCAAGCGTGCTCTAGCCTCGACCACATCATCGCTTTCCATCAGGCGAGATTGTGGTCAAACGCGAGTATACACACAATAAAAAAATAACACATCTACTTCAAACGAAAGGAATGTATCTGACCTTTCGTTTGATGTTGTCGAACTCAACCAATCCAAGCATTACAAATTGACATTTAAAACAGCAGCAGTTATAACTGCATACGAATCTGAGATATATTTCCAGATAATAAATCTTATAGTGACCCAGTTACCAACATTTCTAACATCGGCTTTGATCTTACAAGTTCTTAGAAACGTATGACTCAGTTCCCGTGACACGAAAATCAAATCACACGTGTGTTTAAATCACATTGTAGTTTTACTTTGATTTAATTCTTATAAGTGGAGTCTCAGTCCTTGCAATATTTTTAGAATTTATTTCTGTTCCACTTACTATTAAATTAAAGGGAGAAAATTCTCTATGCATCCTATTCCTCATCATCGTCGTCAGCATCATATCAGCCAAAAGACATCCAATACAGGACATAGCCCTCCCCAAAGTGTCGCCACAACAACCGGTCCTGTGCGTCTTGCATCCATCGGTTACCCGCGACCGTCACCAGGTCATCGGTCCACCTTGTGGGAGGCCTTCCAACATTGCGTTTTCCGGTACGCGGTCGCCACTCCAGAACTTTTCGGCCCATCGACCATCCATTCTGCGAGCAATGTGCCCTGACCACTGCCACTTCAGTTTGGTGATCTTTCGGGCTATGTCGGTAACCTTGGTTCTCTTGCGGGATATCATAATTCCTGATTCGATCACGCAAGGAAACTCCAAGCATTGCAATCTCCATTGCCCGTTGAATGATTTTAAGCCTTTTGATCCTTTTGATGAGGCTCATCCTATTCCTACCTGATTTAAAATGCCACCGGTCCAATCCGTGAAACAGAATGACTACCTAAGTGTGAAAACAGGGGTTATTTCTCTTCATAAATAGCTATTCTGCTTCAAGTTTCAACCATTTCACTATGTTAATAGCTATGCGCTCTGTTCACCTCTACTTGCCTTTACTGAAAGCTATTTCCGGCACTGTTAAGTGGTCTAGTAGGTTCCATCTATTCTTCTTCTACAAGTTTATTTTCTTTTGCTTAGGGAATTGCAAGAAAGTTGTATTATCTCTTCATTTTGTTTATAAGCGAAGTATTTTATCTTCTTGAACATTCAGTTCAACTTCTATAGACCAATCTTCAAGTAAGTCTATCGTTCATTAGCCTCACGCTCAGCAGTAGTTCTTGCGACTTAGGGGCCAACGGACCAAATCAAATTCATATTTGAATTATTTCTGGTTATGTACATACAGGTCTTATACAAACGACGAAACAACGCAGTCAATCCATCAGAACGATGTCACTAAATATAACAGTACCGACCACCCAATATAGACCCCGATCGTAATGGAGTACACGTGTTTATCCGATATCAAACCACGTGGCCGCCTCTGATCTAAATACTGCATAATGCATCAGCAATGACAGATTGTAAGCAATATGCGAACAAAATTAATAACCTAGATTCCAGTCAGTTTTGGATGATAGGTTTGTACAGCTGCATTGACTTTGAAGCTTGATAGGGCAATAGTAGTCGATTTTCAGAAATTCAGGCGGATTTGATGATACAAGTAGCTGATTATATAGTATTAGTGATGCCTCGAGGAGCACGTGGCTAAATAATAACAGCAACACTTCTCGATTTTTCAGATTAAGTAACTCTTAACGAGGTCTGTCCACACGTGGGTGACCAACAATTTCATAGCAAGAATCCTACCTGCCTCGGAATGTACGTTAAGCTGTTGGTACCAGCTGTCATTTGTAGATCTTTGACAGTCGTTACGGATAGTCAGGAACCACAAAATCTGATACCAGTATTGCGAAGAGTTATCGTGTTATTCAGTTACTTGGATGTGAAGGTCACATAGGCAGTCGCTTCATGTAAATGCTAGTACTCAACTGCATCCGATTTGACCACAAGCTGAACCCAACATAGTTAGGCCTAGTCAGTATATTGATATTCAGACGAATTCAATTATAGTGGAAGCTGACACCCAGTAGCGTAGCGAAGGGGGGGTGGGGAGAGGTTCTTTTGTGGGGTGACACCACATTATCCACCCCAGGTGTCACCCATGCTAGCTACGCTACTGCTGTCACCTCCAACATTTTATGGTACTTACAACATCCCTACGTAATCTGTTAAAATTTATGAAAGTAGCTACATTATTATCCCCATTTTACTGTAGACCCAAATTGTTAGCTAAAACGAAAATAACTTTAATATCATATAATTTGATAATAACAGGAAAAGATAATTCCATTAACAAATATTGTGTGATAACGATAATAAGGAAATACATTTCCATTCATGTTTTTATCTCATTTTATTTTGATGCGTTGGAAAAGGATGGATGTACCTACATTCTTTCCGCGAAACGACATGATACCATTTAATTGTACCACGATATTTTATTCCTTTGCTGCTTACTCTTAGATCCCCAAAATATGCGGTTGACATAAACTCCTAAATATACAACAGAATAAACGCATAAACGCTCTTAAGAGGTCATTGTACTCATCATTATGAACGACTTTTATAAATGCCGAAATCGCGATAAAAAATCAGCTGTTCAGTACATTTTGTCGAGTTATGCGCACATAAATGTGTGGGACAGTTGAATTTTTTTCGCGATTTCAGTGATGACAATGACCCCTTAAGAAGTATTGCGTTTATTCTGTTAGAGGTTGTATAGATAGTTATGTTTCGGACGTTTAAGAATCGTTATGTCAAACGATCGTTGTAATTATGCCGCTTTGTGTAGGACATTGCTTTGTCACTACTTGGGCCTATAGGAACATCGTTCTTTATCTTATTCTCTTTCAGTAAGGGCTGATTTTTCAGTAGTCAGATAACTTTTAACTGAAGCATAAATATAGTGGTTTGACATATATTTTATTTAAAAAAGATGTCAATTTTCAATTTTCCAGATAAAAGCTAACTGACCATTAAAAAACTGGCCAAGTGCGAGTCGGACTCGCGTGCAAGTGAACGAATTTTTTTTTAACATGTTATTTTAGCAGTATAGACTTCTTATAGGTTTTCCTGTAATCTATAGGTAAAGACGTATTATCTCCATATTTTTCAAAATTTTAGGCTCAGTAGTTTCGGAGATAAGGGGTGGGAATGGTCATTTTTCGTTTAATTTCTTGAATAACTTCAAAACTATTTGATATGTCACAAAATATTGTTCAAAAAACATTTTTTTTTAATTTTCTGGTTTGACCCCCAAAAGTGAACCCCATACTAAAAATTTAATAATTTACGTAACATTACCGTGTTTGGGTCACAGAAGTCCATATGTATACCAAATTTCAACAGAATCGGTCCAGTGGATCCGGAGAAAACTGGCTGTGACAGACGGACAGACAGACAGACACCCGAGTGATCAAATAAGGGTTCCGTTTTTGTTCGGAAATCGGCACTTAATGTATAAATTCCACGCTAAGTTTTTCATTAAATCTGAAATTTGGTGACTGTAAAACACCTTCACGTAATATTGAAACAGCAATGAAGGTCCTAAATAGCACTACAAACAAGCACACATCGTTTATTTCAATTTAATTGAATAAATAACAGTTATTCATATTTCAATTAAGGCATGGAAGCCAGGTTCTCACAGAAACGTGAAACGCAGTAAAGGAAATGAATTAATATAACGTTGGGAAATTGTTTCCTCTGTTTGAAATATAGTTCAAGTATAAGTTACAGGAAGTTTGTGAAGGAAAACGATATTATCGTGAGTTTCGATCGTGAATTCGTGATATTTTATAACAAACTTTGGTCGTGGCCATGAAAGTTTCGAACCTATTTCTTCTACAGGTTTCCGGTTGAAAACCTGGTATAAAAACTGTAACTTTGTATGTATAGAAAAACTATAGGGTCTTTCTGTACATAAAACATTCAAAGTTCACAACCCTAACAAAAATGACGATGAACCAAAATATCACGAGAAAATCTATAATCTTAGTAATTTTGTCCACTAAACTCAATCAAATTAACAGTTACTGGTTTTTATGTACAAGAAGTATTCCTGTAGAGTGACACACGACGGCCTCATCTCGGAGGACATACCGGTACATGCGGGAGTTCGACAGGGGTGTCTTCTCTCACCTCTCCTCTTCCTTGTTGTTCTGGATGGCATCATGCTCAATACATTGAGCAGCAAACGCCGCGGCATAGAGTGGGGACTATCCAGCGTCTTGAAAGACCTGGATTATGCCGATGACCTATGCCTGCTGAGCCACACACGCTCTGACATGCAAGCCAAGCTGGACGACTTACGACGAGAGGCTAAGGAGGCGGGACTAAAAGTCAACATCCGGAAGACCCAGGAAATGAGGTGCGGGGCGACAAGCTCTTTGCCGTTGCTCATCGGCACAGAGAAGGTGGAGAGAGTCAACAAATTCACATACCTCGGTAATGTAGTGTCAGAAACTGGAGGAACTGAAGAAGACATTACTTCCAGAATTGCCAAGGCAAGAGCAGCCTTTGCACAGCTCCGTCCTGTATGGCAATCAAGGAAATTGACCCAAAGAGTTTAACTCAAAATATTCCGGTCCAACATAAAAACCGTGTTGCTGTACGGATGTGAGACATGGAAGGTCACTAAGGAC
The DNA here is from genome assembly GCA_947578705.1 of Lacanobia wlatinum. Taxonomy (NCBI): domain Eukaryota; kingdom Metazoa; phylum Arthropoda; class Insecta; order Lepidoptera; family Noctuidae; genus Lacanobia; species Lacanobia wlatinum. Next base: position 11,189,544 of record OX388037.1, read on the forward strand.
ATCTCGCACAAACTCCAGGTCGTTATCAACCGATTTCTTCGTCGTATCCTCGGTGTTTACTGGCCCGAGAAAATCTCCAACCAAGATCTGTGCGAACGCTGCGGTGAGACTCCTATCGACCAGCAGATCAAACGCCGCAAGTGGAACTGGATCGGCCACACGCTCAAAAGGGATCCTGAACACATACCGAGGCAAGCCCTAGACTGGAATCCCCAAGGAAAGCGTAAACGTGGTCGCCCCAAGCAGACCTGGCGCAGGACGATCATTGCAGAAGCGAAGCAATTGGGAAAGACCTGGAGCGAAATGAAGCGCGAAGCTCAAGACCGTTCGGGATGGCGGCGCACTGTGGACGCCCTCTGCCCCATCTAGGGGACACAGGAACTTAAGTCAAGTAAGTCAAGGTTTTTATGTATGTTAATACATAGTCAATGATAAAACCATCGATTAAAGTCACTTAATCGTTGGTTTTTCTACATGGCAACTGAGCCGTCTGGAATGGATGAAGTTTAAAGTATTGAAAATATGACTAAGGTATTGGAGTACCTTCAATCTCCAAAAAAAAACTTTTCTAAAGCTTGTTATTGTTTACTCAAAACCAGTAATAACAGAAATTAACCTGAAATTAATGAGCATGAGATTTTGGAAATAAACAGGAAGATGTTGGCATCAGAATTGTTTGTTTTGACATACAATGAATATAAATGTTTTTACTAAGTTAGCTCGAAGTTTAGAACTTCTTGCTAATTCAAATGAATACCTTCTATATTGGGTGTAACGTAAATAATACAAAACTTGTAAACTCGTGTAAAGAGTCATTGTACTCATTCATTATGAACAACTTTTAGTATGGGAAGTCAGATTCAAATTTATGGACAAGCACGGGAAAAAGTAGCTTTATGATATGAAGCCAATTTTTAATATAGATTTAACCTTTTTAAAGTATGAATGTAAACTAAGCAAAACCAGTACGTACATATACAAGGTTATTATACTTCTACCGGGACCTCTGTACCGCGCCTTAGGTATGTGCGCGGTGAGACAGAGGGGTAGTGCAGGCCGATTGCTCTGTCAGTCCACCGTCAACGCGAGCGGCAGCAGGTAGTGTTTTGTTCCCCCGTCTCACCTCACCTTCCTAAGGCGCGGTACAACGGTCCCGATTTGAATATAGTAAAACACTAACAACCTTATAGGGAGTCAAATACTCATGATTATAAACAACATTTACTATGAAACCAATCCTGAAAACTTGAAATAAAATATCAGCTGTTCAGTGTATTTGGCCTATTTATGAAGACATGACGTATGGAGGCAGCCAATATTTTTTTTCTTGATAACGGGTTTGATCCCAAAGTAAAAGTTGTTTTTATTCATATGAAGATACTTTCACTTCCAAAAAGGGTTTCATTGTTTTACAAACAACCCTGTATATGTGAGAATCGTTGATTTTGTAGTTTATGCCTACTGCCAAAGGATAATTAAATATACATACATTTTTAAAATTTCGAAATTATCAGGTTGGTACCTAATACCCAATCTCCGAACAAAAAACGAATTTACATTCCCTGACAAAAATGATATCCCTTAAAAACGAAAGAAGAGTTCATCAAGCCAGCTGTCAAAGAAAAACGTTCAAACTTTGTGAGAGGCGACCTCAGTTCAACGTTTTTACGTCAAAACCAGCCAGAATCCGACGTAGCAGCTAATTGGGAACATTCTTTATTTTTTTGGACACGTTATCCTACTATCCTACTAATATTGTAAATATGATAGTTTGTGATGATAGTTGGATGGATGGTTGTTTGCTTCTCTTTCACGTCGGAACGCCTGAAAGGATCTTCATGAAATTTGGCACAGAGGTAGATTATAGTCTGGAATAACACAAAGGCATACCGCGAGTATGTTCCCTAGGGGGCGAAGCCGCTGGCAGGAGCTAATTAAAATATGTATTTGATTATTTATTAAGGTTTTAAAAGAGAAAATATTGGTGGGAAAACGGTAGCTTTATATACAGGTACTTGCTGACTCGCGCAACTTCGTCTGCGTCACAATTTTCATTACTGCTCCGCTCCTATTGGTCTTAGCGTGATGATATAAAGCTTATAGCTTTCCTCGATAAATGGGCTATCTAACACTGAAAGATTTTTTCAAATCGGACCAGCAGTTCCTGAAATTAGCGTGTTCAAGCAAACAAAAAAACTCTTCAGCTTTATATATTAGTATAGATTAGTTTTTGGGTACCAAGTGTGGAAATCGGAAAATCGTTTTGAGATCCAGCATTATGTCACCAGCACCACACAGTATTTAAATAAATACCAGACTTTTATTTTCGTACTGCAGGGGAAGGGCATCTTCTGACTTAATAAGTTCAGGTTTCTCACGATATTATTCTACGATGTTTAAAAGACAACTTATTTCACATGAACTAAGAAGAAAAGCCTTTTTTAATAACGATACCAGCTTCAGCCTACAAATCATAAAATATTCTCATTCTTATCATATCACAATTTACATCAGACAAAGGAGTATCCATCCATAGTCAAACTTTTTATCAAGCCACATATTGCAATATACCGCGAGGCGCGGACCACAAACTATGTTTTTTGTTCCGGAGGGACTACCATAATATCCATCCCATAAAATATACGTTTACGTAGATAGTACTGAAGGGTCCACTCCTTTGAAGCCTTTTGTTAAGAGGATAACCTCAGGGATAACCAGGGCAAGGGTAGTAATTTTGCAAATAGTTGTGTAATTTTTTATTGGTTATCTAGTCTGAGATGTTGAAAAGGGATCTTGCATTATCTTTGCTTATTGGGCAGGCAAGATGATTCCTTCTTGCTTGAAAGAGGAGTCTTGTGTGGTTGTTTACAATCACAACAGGACAGTTTATGTACCCCAAATGCGAACAACTAACGTTTTCTTAGTTTTTTTTTTTCAAATTATTATGTTAAGAAGAGAGCCCACCGCTGGGCATAAACTTACTTCTATTCCTTCCATAGCTTCCAGTTCTGTGTCTCTTCTCACCATTTTCTAAGGGAGATATCCAAGTCATCCCGCTATTTCTTTCGTGGTCCGCAACGGCAAAGTAAAACACAAAATTCGGTGCCCTAAAATCGCGATTCGATGGGGTCTCGCGATTTTAGGGCACCAATTTTGTGTTTTTCGGACTCACCGCCCAATGCGGCAGACATGTGATTATTGATATGATATTATTTTATCTATTAAAAATGTTTTGAAACTCCCATTCTCTGCTAAGCCACGTACTCATATCAAAACCAAACAACCACGTACAGCGTATTAGACACGTCGTCCGCATTACCTTAATCATATTAAGTTAAAAACTCATCGACTTAGACGTTCCATTACACATCACTACGTCATCTGTTCGAGACACCCTCGAGGAAAATTACAAAAAGTTAAAGGCCCTGACCCGAATACTTAAAATATTTCCATCCATCGACAAAATGTAACGGACCGACAGTTTTTTTTTAATTAATTATAATCTATACAAGTTCCGGTTCAAGATCGTTCGCGGTTAGATTTCGTAGCACTTTTTTTTATTTGAGATGGGTTTACTCTTGAGTCTAGGTCAGAGATGACAGAGACAAAGTCTACGATGGAGCGAGTTTACCCAGAAGGACACTAACTTTGAAGATATTAGGGTTGTAAGCGTTTGGAAACACAGACGCAATTTCTTTGACGTCACATCCCTTATTTAGTAGAACACTGGGTAAACTAAACTATCTATTATTGACCCGAGAAGGTTTATGATTAAGAGAATATAGACCAAATTTATGTGTGTTTGTAAACTGTGTTGGAATCAATTTGTTATAGATATTGTTTTCATCAAGTTCGAGTAAGATGTTCGTTTGTTTTGGATAGGGATGTTTGCAATATTTCGGCAGATTTATTAGTTGGGAAGTTGCCTGTATCCACACCCCGTTATCTAAAATACATTGAAATAGGTAGTACCTTATGCGGTGGTAAGACGTCATTGGTACAGTTAGAATCTAAAGTAATGGCGGTTGTAATCAATCCGCGAGACTCTACGACGCACTTGGGCAGTAGCAAAATCATGTGATAGCGGGGGTGAAGGGTGGGGTACTGCGCAGCAAAAATGTACTTCACAAACGTCATTAATTTTGAATCGACTTATACCTTTAGTTCTATTTTAGAATCCTTGCAGCCAAAAGCGTTCATCTGCGATTACGTGAATTAAACTTTCACATTTTATTAATTTATTTGGATGACTACCAAAATATTCATAGATACCACAGAATTATCTATCCAGTTTTGTAAACAGATGTTCTAATATTATGTTAAACAGCAACCAATGCCAAATTGTGTGATATTAACCATGAAAATATAAATAAATATTGCAATATGTACGCAGGAAATTATTTACAAATTAGTGTTTGCTTTAGTAATTTTGTAATCTTTCATCATCAGACGTTCAGGTTTCAGAAATCAGTGAGTTATTTATTAAACTCTTTATTGTACCGTGTGCACCTCATAGTAAGAACAAGACAAACATTGATGAAAACAAGTGGAGGCATAATGGCGGTCTTATTGCACAGGACAATCTCTTAACGTTATTTGGTTACTTACTTGAGAATGGAAACATGAAACTGCTAGCGTCTGTGTTTTCTGTCACTTATCAGCCCTTAAGGCTGCTCTGCTCTGCATAAATGCTTAAAAACAGCGTGCAGATGAAGCAACTTTTCGTCGGCATTTACTGAGAAATTACATTTGAAAAAAATTATTAAGAAAAGCCTAAAAAAAATCTGCTGCTTTGCAATACAAACGAAAACAATTTGGTTTTGTTACTTTTTTAAAATGTGTTACTTTTTTATAATAAATTAAAAATGTGGGTAGCGGAGTGGCGCGTAGTTAGCTCCGTTTATATGCATGTATACATGTCATTGGCATGTATACAAGCCTTAAAAGCAACAGAGAACAGGCTTTTTTGGGCTTATTCGTTCCATCGTAGACTTCATGCAGTGCTTTTTATCAGGCGAGACCGAGGTCACAAGCAGCTCATCACAAAAAAAACATTATTTGAAACCGAACATTGGAGAAATATTCATTAGAAAACCCCAGATTTCAGAACCAAAAACTAATAAGTTTTACTTTACTACGCCGTGTAAATATTCGTATCTACATAACAATTACTAGAACTTACCACAGAATAAAACATACGAATAGAAGCGAAACTCGTGTGTTTTCGTGTGTTAAAGAAAGAAAAGAAAGAAAAAAAAATTGCTGCGTAGACGAAGACGTCGTCCAATTATCACCACTTAAAATTGAAAAACTTTTTACAAAAAAATATAACTGACTTCCAAACATAACACTACAAAGTATAAATTAACCTTAACTTCGGAAGTCGGTGTTGAAAAAAACAAAGAAAAGAAAACAAAAACACCGACAAAACACCGGTATATTTATTTTTATTGTAATCTTTTTTTAGTCTGAATTTTTTGGGGGGGGGGGGAAAGGAGAAGATTCCTGGAAATGTAGAAAATCCGGGAAAATGTCAAAATAATTTTGCTACTTTATCTTTAGTATGAACTCAGAAATATTAGATTTAATTAGGTTGTAATTTCTGATAAAGTGAGTCAGAAAGCTCAGTTGGTAACGTCTGCCGCAAAGAAACACATAGTCTTAAACATGTTGACATTAAACGCCCTGAACCTGTAAGCATAAATGTAGAATGCGTCGATCTACTGCGTTGACTGTCACTTCTATTAATTCATATTCCACGCCAATACTCAGTTCAGTTCAATAATTACTACAGTACATACTGTTACAAAGGCTTTATATACCTTCCAGGTACATAAGGACCTAACACCCTATTGAGTAATCGGCTATTGTAACCTTCGATCGTAATGTATTGTGTTTTCAATAGAAGTTCAAAGGATATAAATCAATAGTCCTACAGAGAATTTATATAGGTTTCCTTTTTGTACAACGTATTTTCTTTTTTTGTTAGGCAAAGGGAACTAGACTCATTTTGGCGTAATAATTTGTGTCCTTATGTAGACTAAATCATTATTTTCTAGTACCAAAACGTAGGCAAACATGAGAATTGTGTATCGCGTTCGTTAAATTAATGCCTGACCTGACTCTTTGATCATTTGTATTTTAACAAAAGATACTACAAGAATTTTATTTATTTTTTGATCGTATATTATTCGTAAAACCTTATTATGTCTTATCTCTCATCAAAACATCTTAACAGACTCACAAAAGCCTGAAAGGTTCAACAAACAAACCGTACCAAGTGGTTTTTCTTCGAAGTGGTTTAATAAAAATGACCACACAGTGTATTGTGAGGTGAATTATTGTGCACCGCATTGTAAACATACCTTCTGTAATGTTACGCTTAGCCTCGTACAATATCATGTGAGAACAAACAAACATTGGTTAAGGAAGCTGCATCAAATCTATTTTCAACGTCGTTTATTTTTGTTTCAAAACAAATGCACGGAAAACGGTTTTGTAAACCCTTTATTTAAAAAAAAACAGTTTAATAGCGCGAGTCGATAGAAGGAATAAGCTTTAGTATCATTGATATAAAAAAAAAACCCAAGATACACACTCAGCATCCCAAAAACGTCCGCATAAAACAAGCGCACAATTTAAAATTGTGCGCTAGTTTCAAACAGTCTCGCATCGCTCGCCATACTGCACTGCTTTGTAAAAACAACTTTAAGCCATCCGTGTTAGGTTGAATTTGCAAACAAAATGTTTATAGTATAACTACATACAACTCACACATGACACTGCATCTTGGGTTTTTTATATATCAATGTTTAGTATACAGTAAAAAGGTTATGTTGTCAATATACATATTTACTTGCACAATGCAGGAAACTTACTAGTCCTCCTAAGATGCATCTTCTTACAAATAGTCTGCCTATTGACGTAAAAGTTTACCGGCCCTACCATGACGTCTTGAAACCATCATCGTTCGAGTGAGAGAGAGATAGAGCCATACAGGGCTATAGCCCTACATTTTCCTTTTTCACCACGCATTTCTGATGGCACTAGTTCGTCTGGCCAGCGATTGACGTGGATTTTGGTGGTTAGTACCATAAAATGCCAAAATATTTCGATTGCATGTTATGTACTCATATCTAATCTAATCTAAATCTAAATATATAATATAACTAAAAGGTGACTGACTGACTGACTGACATAGTGATCTATCAACGCACAGCCCAAACCACTGGACGGATAGGGTTGAAATTTGGCATGCAGGTAATGTTATGACGTAGGCATCCGCTAAGAAAGGATTTTGATCAATTCTACCCCCAAAGGGATAAAATAGGGGATAAAAGTTTGTATGAAACTTTGTCAATTTTAAACTTCTTAACGCGAGCGAGGCCGCGGGCAAAAGCTAGTCTAATATATGAAAATCTCGTGTCACGGGTTTGTTACCGAATTCCTCCAACACGGCTCGACCGATTTTCATGAAATTTTCTGTGTATATTCGGTAGATATAAGAATAGGTGGTAGGCTATTTATATATATCCTTCTGAGACCCAGCTTTTCAAAAACCTCTTAGGGCTTGGGATCCAACGTACAATTTTATGAACATAATAAATACTAGCTTCTGCCAGCGGCTTCGCCCGCGCGGTCCCTAGGGAACATACTCCCGGGATAAAAAGTAGCCTATGTCCTTCGTCAGGTTCTAGACCATCTGTGTACCAAATTTCATTTAAATCGGTTCAGTAGTTTTGGCGTAAAAGCGCGTCAGACAGACAGACAGATAGAATTACTTTCGCATTTATAATATTAGAAAGGAGTAAGGATTTGCTGTCAGGCCCACAACTACTTAACCTTGTAAACTAAAAATTCGAAGAATTTCAGGTGTGATACAATATTTACATGTGTAGGCTATGTGTTAAGGATATGTTAACGTAGGTTGAACTGGTCTATCTTTTGTTAAAATATTGTACTTTGGGCCTGAGTGGCATCTCATACTTTTTGTTCAAAATATGAAAGCAGGCGATTTAAATATTATGTACAAAAAATTGTATGGTGGACGTTTATGACGTTAGACATCATTTTAAAGCTGGGCCTGACAAGGGAATTTTATTATGTGCAAAATTTTGCACATGGGTTTTCAGAGGCGGTAGTTTCTCAGGTAACCTAAAAAAAAACCCTTTTTTATTATTGGTCTAAGTAGTTTAGAATAGTCGATAAGTACCTACTTGGATAACAAAATTGTATCCACGAGAACACTGCCGACAAACTGTACAGCAGTTTGACAGAAGATATGTGTATATTTTCTCTAAGTTACTTTTCTGGAATAAATAAATAAAATAAAAAAAAACATAGCTCTACCGTGCTTAACCTTTAAGTTACCCTTTACTGAAGTCGGTATCCACAAATCTCAGCAAACCTAATTACATAAACCAATAACTTATTTAGCGCTCTATCACAAACAAAAACTATTTTTATTCGACAGCGATACTTAATCAGAAGGGCCGACAAATGAATCCATTTGTGCAAATCCGCAAATTCTCAGACAATTTATCTAGCAACCGACAATCGGGAGAAAAACGATGCTAATAGAGACGAAATAAGTTGTAAGCACTTGGTAATTTATGGACACCTTACTGGGAGGCTGTAAATCTGGATTACGTATAGATCTGTACAAACAACCATGGGGAAAGTTCGACAGCAGGTGAAATAATCACATTTTTTTTGGTGACCTTTGTTTTCATGGAAGTGATGTAGTTACTTCCTAACAAAATAACTTGGTTTTGGGCCTATTTCGGGATATGCAATTTCCTTATATTCCATAAACGAATTGTATGGAAATATCGGCTGGTAAGTCAATCGGAATTTATTTTGAGAAATTGGCTGTTTATTTTAGGAAGATTTGCGCGAATCCAGTATATTTACCACCCACCTTTGAAGACTTGTACTACCACACTGTTAGCCTATTGTTACATAACACTATGAGTCCGAAATAAAATACGTACAGTAACAAAATTACATTTTTTATTAAAATATTGATTCTGTTTTATTCATGGGAAACAACTTGTTGGGCGAGATCCTGTGTCCTTGTCCAACAGTTGCAGTAAGTATGCTGTTTTATTACAAATACGTAATTATTTATTAAATTAATTATTATATTCACGAAGGTCACTATTTATCTATCGTTTCCTGCATGATCATACAAAGTATGATGTGTAATTGTGTATACCTAATAAATAAAAAATAATTACATTGATTTTGCAGACTATTTACTGATTGGCAACTGTCAATAATGGTGTAATTAAATTAACAATATCAGGGTCTTATTTAATATAGGTAAATGACAATACCGTTACCGTGTCCACCAGTCGGTTTACTAAATGGGCCCCAGACGAATCGATACTACGAGTTCCAATTAATTTGATAGTCGATTTTTAGTCTTAATTTCAACTTATTAATAGTTCTGGCAAGTCATGTCGAATACACGGTCAAATATCCCAACCTCTTGCCATCATGCCTAACCAGATAAATTCCCCAATTTTAATTTGAAATCGATCCGATTTCGATAACTCAAATATTTCAGACAATGCCTACGTAGTCTCAATAAAAAGTAAAAAGAATTGAAATTGAAGCACTATTGAATGGGAACAGCTCAAGTAATTGTAACGTCTAAACAAAGGATCAAAGTACTTTACTGAAATTTAACGAAATTTAATATATGTAAGTATTAATCTAATGCCTTTTATATCAATTGTCAGAACCAGTTTTATCACGGGACATCGTGTTAGAATAGAATAGAACACTCTTTATGATGTACACAATATAAGTTACAGAAGAGATAGATGAAAAAACATTACATAGAGTGACACAATGGGCGGCCCTATCGCTAAAAGCGATCTTTTCAAGACAACCTTTGGGTGGATATTAAAGAGAAAGGAAAGAGTATTCCGACTCGAGCTGTAGAGCTCAGATGAGCAATGGAAAGTTAGGCAGATGATATCAATTCATAAAGTCCCTGAAACCCACGATACATTGAAATCATTATTATGAAAAACCAGCGGTGGTGACAGCGCCACACTCATCGATTACCCGACAGTTATGAACGACAAGAAATTACGCAGTTTCCCCCAAACTCGCTTGTTATTACGTGAAAATCTGCGAGGAAGCTTCTCCCGTCTGATTTATTCGTACTTTATCGTTTGCAACCCGCTTTAGACCTTGTCCTGAGTGAACGCGCGTTGACTAGAGCGGCAGCGGGTGCGGGCGCGATTAGGTGGCCATAATACACCTCGAGTTGTTGTAGCGAGTAGTAAGGTCTGTTTTTTTTAATGCCGTAGAATAAATTGACAAGTGCAAAACTGACTAAAATGCTATTGTAATCTATGTCAGTTTGCCATTTGCACTTGTCAATTTAGTCTCCGGGATTTAAAAACAGACCATAGATGTCTTCCTCAGGGTAATACAATAGACGATCGCTCGCTACCTAGCCCGCTCCATCATGATGCGCTAGACGCCTGCTGTAATGTATAGTGCGTAGTGACTTCAGTATGCATGCAAAAGCCGGTTTCAAATTATTTCATATTTCTCGTCCGCCTTAGTACCCGCGTAAGCTTCTCACCCAGTATGGAACTTAGTTAGTGAAGTTTCAGATCATATTTTACATTATTATTGTAATCCAAGTTCAGCGAACAATGTTTTTGTAAGTCCCTTTACGAGAATATTTTGTGTGTGTGTGTTTGCCGCAATTGAGGGCTAACGTTTTAGGTTATTCGACTTGCGTTGTTATCTGGATAGACCCTATAGTTAGGTAGTTATACATTTTTAGGTTTCCGAACAAAAAACGGAACCCTTATAGGATCACTCGGGTGTCTGTCTGTCTGTCTATCTGTCCGTTTGTCACAGCCAGTTTTCGCCGGATCTACTGCACCGATTCTGTTGAAATTTGGTACACATATGGACTTCTATGACCCAAACAAGGACGCGTTACGTAAATCATTAAATATTTATAATGGGGGTCACTTTTGGCGGTCAAACTAGAAAATTTCAAAAACAAGTTTTTTGAACAATATTGTGTGATATATCAAATGAAAGAGCCTACTGTAAGGGTTTTAAATATATATTTTTCATAATTTTAAAATAAATTGTTTTGAAGTTATTCAAGAAATACGACGGAAAATGACCATAAACCCTTATCTCCGAAACTACTGAGCCTAAAATTTTGAAAAAAAAAATGGAGATAATAGATCTTTACCTATAGATTACAGGAAAACCTATAAGAAGTCTATAGTGTTAAAATAACACTTTAAAAAAATGAACTTCGTTCGGAACCCTTTGCACGCCAGTCCGACTCGCACTTGGCCAGTTTTTTCTCGTAGTATAGAGGTGTCAAGAGGTTGAGAAACCTTAATCCTTTGCCAGCAGTGATGATATAAAGTTCGTATCCGTTCATTACATCAGAGCTTTAATCTTCTTCTAGTAACAGACGTAGTGAATATCGATTTTCACTCATATTTCGAGCAGTTATTTTCAGCTAAATATGATCATGTCGTCTGAAACTGTCTAGACACGAGTTTGTTAAACAAAATTTCAGCGAAATTATTACACAACACGATACACAAACACAATTAAAAGCCTATCTGGGGTTACAAATATTTTCATCCGATTATAGTTGAACAAAAACATTGTGCCACTGTTAAAATCATGGAACACGACTATTTTGCAAATGTGTACAGTTTCCATTGACCTTTTCGAAGAATTTGGTATTCGTTGATTACGTTTTAGTTCGGAAATAGCAGAATGAGCGCGGAATTTCATTAAAATTTTGCTAAAAATATGCTACCAACATTTTCGTCAACCAACAGTTAATTGTCTCTTGATTTTGGGTGAAAACAATAACAACGCTACAGTTATAAATTATCAAAATAACTCACAAAGCCAAACTAGCTTAGTTGAAGGTCCTGCTCAGACACGACGGAATCTGCGCGGTAATCGCGCGGTTACGTCTGCACGCGGGAAGTCATTAAGATGCTTATGTAAAGGAACTACGCGGGGCTAAAATCGGGTAATTCCCGCCTTGTTTGAACCGGTATTAACAGTAATGTTAAACCATGCTACAGCCTACATTACCAATCAATCTACCTAGCCTTATCCCAATAATGTTGGGGTCAGCAGGGAAAGCCCGAAACTATGGACTTCGGGCTTAGAGAGTAGCCCACTCTCTAAGCCCGAAGTCCATAGTTTCGGGCTTAGTTACGAGTATATTGTACTCCGTAATACCTACTTTTTTTTTTTTTTTTTAGCACGAATATTTTGACGTATAGTATTGTGAATGAATTTTGAATGTAAAAAAATACAAACCCTGTAGTATTTTGGTTCAATTTTATTTTATATACATACACAATTTATATCATTCAAAAATATGAATATAGTATCTAATTCAAATAAATATTATGTACGAAACAAGTATTGTAGCTATGGTAAAATTTTACGTTACGTTACTATACCGCAAAAATACTCGTGCTAGGCCCTCAGACCACTAAGATTTAATGACAACACTATTCGACAGTAACTGTCAAATCTTGTTGTCATTAATTTTTAGTTCTGGCTCTGCACTACGTAAGTCTGTAGGTGATACAGAGTAGATTACGCCCGCAACTAAGCCCGAAACTACAGACTTCGGGCTTAGAGAGTAGCCCCCGCTTCCAATCTAACCGGCTGCAGCTGAGTACCGGTATTTTACAAGCAGCGACTGCGTATCTGACCCCCAAAAACCCAGTAACTGGGTAACACGATACCCCTATACTATAAAACTATTTGAAAAAAAATACCGGCCAAATGCGAGTCGGACTCGCCCATCGAGGGCTCCGTACAAATTTGTTGCTACATATTACTTTAAATAAAGAGTATATTTTTATGATTTTAATCATAAAAATATACTCTAAAATATACTCTTTTTATGTAGGAAAAAATTGGTAATTTATTACCAATTTTTTCCTACACTTTTAGTATAAGACAACTTGCCAAATTTCGTGATTCTAGATCAACGGGAACTACCATATAGGTTTTCGACCCAAAACCTATAGGGTACTTCCGGTTGACCTAGAATTGTCAATTTTGGTTAAAAGCAAGGTCTTACAGCACAAGTAATGGGAAAATTACGAAAATAAAAAAGGTGAAAATTAAGGTAAATTTTGGTAGTTACAAGTTTTCGCGAAAATCTAAATTTGCACATATCTTTTTACTGTGTTGACTCAGTACCTTGATTTAACACACCTGATACTATACTATACTAGACTATATACCTCAGTATCTGGTATAAATTTTAACTTGCAAGGTTCACAAAATCGGTGGTGACAGACAGACGGACAAGAGAGTGTTCTTATAAGGGTTACTTTTTTACCTTTTGAGGTACGGAACCTTCAAAACCAGATGCTTTTTATTTCTGCCACAAAGTCTTTCCACCAATTCATCATCAAAATCAAAAGCAACATCACAATCATAAAGAAAATTTTAAATAGACATCCCCTAATGTGGTTACCGAAACCCTAATAGTCGGTATCACGAACCATGGGCATGACAAATGATATTTAAACGCGTATCCTCATGAGAGATCGCCCTGTCACCGCCGAATACCGCCATAATCCTTTACTCCGCTTATAACCTGCACGAAACAGTTATCAACTAAGTCTTTAATCTTTTTGTTCTATAAACAGCTAAGACTATCCCATTTGTATTCTATTTTTGGGACGATGAGTCGTTAGATTTACGCAACCCTATAGTAACCAGATGATTAATGTCTCACCAATTATAAATAACTAGCTTCTGCCAGCGGCTTCGCCCGCGTGGTCCCTAGGGAACATACTTCCGGGATAAAAATCATATGTCCTTTCTCAGGCTCTAGACTATCTCTGTAACAAATTTCATTTAAATCGGTTCGGTAGTTTTGGCGTGAAAGCGCGACAGACAGACAGAGTTACTTTCGCGTTTATAATATTAAGAAAGGACTAGCGTTTGCTCGCGACTTCGTACCCGTATATCTCGTTTTTTTCCCGTTCCCGTAGGAATTTCGGGAAATCTTAGAGCTCCTTTACACTCCCCAAGGCACCTACATGCCACATTTCAGCTTTCTACGACGAGTAGCTTCGGTTGTGCGTTGTCTGTCAGTACCTAAGGGATGATTTTTTTTATATTAAGGTAAGCTAAGTTTCGATACAGGTACCTAATAGAAATATTTGTTTTCGATACATATACTTTTTTATAATATGAGAAAGTAATATTGTTATTTTTTTTTTTTGTTTTTACGAGATAATCTCTGATATTCTATATTATATGATATTCTATATATCTCTAATAATTTTATTAAACGGATCACTAGATCCGTTTAATAAAATTATTTCAGTGATAGAAAGCACAATAGCTTAAAATAAACTACTTTTTATTCCGGAAAATCGTTCATGTTAATCATGAAACATTTTCCGGATCTTTGGCATAAGCTCTGAGAAGCGTAATCATAAGAAAAAGTTAATTTGTTTTTGGACGCGGTAAACTGACAGTTCGGTGTTTGCCGTATGGTGTCGGCCAGTGCCGTATGGTGCCGTAAAAGAATAATACCATCCCATTACTTCCCTTGGGTGTCGTAAGAGGCGACTAAGGGACTCACCAGCGTTCTCTGTAAAACGCAACACCATACACTGCGATCGCCAACCCGCCTGCCAAGCGTGGCGATTATGGCAAACCCCCCTTTGGAGGAGGCCTATGTCCAGCAGTGGACGTCTTTCGGCTGTTATGATGATTATGATGAAACTGACAGTGCAAAGTCGGGCATATAATATTTTGATTACAAACTTAATACACCTCATGACCACTACGATAAACAAAATTACCATGTACACACATACCTTGATCTCAAACAGTATTTTTTGCTCACTCACGACCTACTAAAAATGGAAAATCAGGTTACATTTGATGCCTCATCCATCCTCCGTTGAAACGGTTAAAACAAAGTGTAGCATCAACGTAAGTTATTTCCTCTTCCACATTTTTATTCAACGTGGTTTTGGTAAAAGAGAAAAATATTGTGTGTTCTATTTGTGATGCTGGGCACGTTTCAGGAAACAAATAACGGTGATGGATATCGTTTTACTATGTAGGTTACTACTGATAAAAGTCTGAGGCTGCCGAGTTGTTTGGGTAAAGCCCTCTTTATAGGGTGTCTTAGTGATTTTGGTAAGAGGTTATTTATCAGCGCTCAGTTTAAGTCACTCAGTCACATAGTCGCTGAGTAACGGAATGATTTTATCAATATATATAAAATTCTTCTGTTACTGACTGATTGATAGACAACACACAGCCAAAACTACCGGTCGTAGAAAGCTAAATTTTGTCATGTAGTCCTTGGGGAGTGTTGAGGAACACTAAGAGAAGTCGATTTCTCGAAATTCGCGGACGGCGAGCGTTGGGTGGCTCGCCATCCGATCAGGACCAGGCGGGCTACTCTCTAACGAAATCCGTAGTTTCGGGCTTAGTTTCGGGCGGGCATTTTCTACTTCGTATCACCTAACCACTGAGAACTAATGATAACACGATTTGACAGTTACTGTGAAATCGTGTTGACATTCATTCTCAGTTCGGGTTCGGGACTAATCGTAAGTCTGTAGGTGATACGGAGTAGAATACGAACGCCCGCAACTAAGCCCGAAACTACGGATTTCGTTAGAGAGTACCCCCCCAGGCCCGGGTCGACGGCGCGTTGTGTTCCACGCGCGCCTCAAAGAGATGTCAGCAAGGTAGACGGGGACCGCTAGGGCCAGTGCCTGCCAGGGTAGCGGAATTTTTTCGAAAGAGTTACCGCGGTCCTGGTACGCAAAGGGCATTAGGAGGAACACGGATGGGTTTTAGTCAGTAAAAGTCTGACACTCCCTTCTGCTCCGCCAAGAGCGGGAGGAGTCATTTGATGTTTTCCCATTTATAAAAAAAAGGTCATGTATTTTACGCAGGTGTCCGCCACAGCGTAAGAAAAGCGCGTTGGGGCCCGCTTGCAATGTGCTATGGTTCCAACCAAATGCATGAACGTAATCATAAGATCCTATAAATGTGAAGGAGAACCTTGGAGACATGATAACACAATATCTTCTGATTTGTAGGCATCTATGAACGTGGTCGATTAAAGGTTACCACCCACAATTTCACAGGAAAGCCTGAACATTTTCCAAATATCAAATTGTTTTTTGTTAGTGTGAGAAGATAATTTATTCCCTAAACTAGTAACCCGGACTATAAATATCCTCATCGGTACCAACGTTTTGGTAACGTGCTCGTAAATCAATCGATTTGATCGAAACACTGACAAACAACTGAATTGGATTATAAGTTTGTCAGATTTTGATTTTCATTCAGAGAAGTGATTCCCTCTTAAGAGGAATCGCGGGCGGAGAGACTTTGTATTTAAAAAGTCATAATTCGAGTTTTGGCTCTCGCCTGTTTCCTCCTACAGCATTGGACCGATTTAAAAGTTATTCCATAACTGAATAAGAAGAATATATGCGAGTACTGTGTCCCTATGCTTTCCTTTTTGATGATATAATAACCGTATAAGCTCAAGAACCCTCAAAAAATACTCAAAATTGTCCAATATACCGCTGTCAACAGAGCCCTAGTGTACTTGGCAACTATTTATGAAAAAAGTAAAACATTGGGACACAGTATACATCCTTTTTATTCAGTTTGTGAAATATCTTTTAAATCGATCCAATATTGGAGGAAACAGGAGAGAGCCAAACCTCGAATTATAACTTTTTACATACAAAGCCTATCCACCCGCGTTTCCTCTTTAAAAGCCTCTTCGATTACCAATATAGCTGGTGGCTACAGCATACCCCTGTGCTGTTCCTCTGAAACGGCTGCAAAACACAGCAAGGATGAAAAACCCGGTCCATGAAGATATAACAAAAGATCAACCCTTGTATTGAAATTGAGATCTGAATATTATTCAGAGTTTCTGTGAATAAGGACCCCCCACGCCTTGAAATATTGCCTTAAAGTGACCAAAATAGACTTTATTTAGACTTTCACTTTAGAAACGTTTCTTGCCAAAAAACTGATATAATGGCCGGTAAAAATCCTACAGTCCCTGGAAAATATCAGAAATAATTGAATTACAAAAAAGTAACTATAGGTAACTAGGGGTAACTATCCACCCCCAGATAACAATAAATCTATTTATAGAATCACTTAAAAGTAGGTAGATCATAATAGATACTTAGGTAGCTCCCAAGCTGCCAAAATAGTTTCCATCTCTTTAGAACTTATTACAATCTCGAAAGCTTCTCAAGTGGGTCAATCAGAAAGCTTTTTAAAAGTTCTTACCAACTGTCATAAACTGTATCTTCGCTTTTAAACGTTTTGCGACAATTGAGACAGGTTCTTTGGACTTCTTTTAGTAACAGGCTGTCGATTTTTCAAATAATATCAATAAGTATACCTAAATTTTATTTCTAACTGCGTGTTAAGTTAGTCTCTAGGTGACGAAGTGTTTTAGTGAATACAGAAGTATATTATTTTTATATCATTGTTAGAGTCCCAGAACACATATTCCAGCAGAAAAATCAGCCAGTCCTGTGGTCAATTCGTATTCGGTTAAAGAATCAGCCAGTTCTATGGTCAATTCGCATTTGGTTACAGAATCAGCCAGTCCTGTGGCAAATTCGAATTTGGCTATAGAATCAGCCAGTTTGTGGCCAATTCGAATTTGGCTAAAGAATCAGCCAGTCCTGTAGCCAATTCGAATATGGCTATAGAATCAGCCAGTCCTGTGGCAAATTCGAATTTGGCTATAGAATCAGCCAGTCTGTGGCAAATTCGAATTTGGATAAAGAATTAGCTAGTCCTGTGGCCAATTCGAATTTGGCTAAAGAATCAGCCAGTCCTGTGGCTAATTCGAATTTTGCAAAAGAATCAGCCAGTACTGTGGCCAATTCGGATAAAGAATTAGCCAGAGTTTCCTTTTAATTTTTTTTATAATTGTGGAGTACGACCTTAATTTTGTACGACAATTGTAATCAGTTAAGTGGGAAGGCTTCTTTGAAGGTTTCATTCAACCTGTCAATAAACGTTATAAACTTCTGCAAATCGCAACCGAAATAGGCACTTACATAAATAATAATAATTTGACAAACTTCGTCAACGAAGTTATCAATAAACATCTGTTACATAATTACGGAAAACCTTTTATCGCTACGCCTACAGCAGTATTTAACAGGAGCACTTAAACTGACTTCGAAATTTAATATTATATTATAACACCAAAATTAAACTTGGCTTTGGAACTGGCTGTAATTTATTTCTCACTGGCTTTTGCCTGCGACAACGCCCGCTTCGCTCGATAAAATGGTAAAATATCTACTTACTATCGGGGTAGAAGGTATCCGATTCTAATCAAGATCATGAGAAGCGCTCTGGAGACGCCGCCGAGTGGTCTAGGATTTTTTTCTTCTGCCTAAGCATTCGAGTTCCACTTCCATAGGAGTCTTTTTAATGATGGGAAATCATAAAATGACTCCTTCCGCTCTGGGCGGAGTGGAAGGTAGTGTCAAACTCTTACTGAGTAAAACCCATCCGTGTTCTTCCTAATGCCCTTTGCGATCCAGAGCCACGTTGACTCTTTCGAACAATCTGTCGAATAAATTCCGCAACTCCTATAGAAGGGTGACAACATCATCCATTTTGGTCTACATGCGAAAGTTCTGGAAAAAACGTGCTTTATTTTGATAGATCTTGTCTTCCAAAACAATTCTTTCAAAGGCACCAAAGCTGTGACAACCCTGTACTTGGTTTTATTTGGGTCAATAGTCTGGCTTTTCATACTTGGCCGGCCGGCACTTTCATATTTGCACTAAAAATATATGAAACCCGGATGACCTTTCACTCAAATTATTCAACCGTTGCTGCATTGGGACTATATTGGCTCACAAAAATCCCAACACCGATATATACATACAAACTTTAACATTTATAATTTTAGTTTGACGCAAAACACATGTAATGAACTTCAGAATCAGATAGAGTAGGCGTTATATAAAAAAACAATCATTTCCATCTAGAGACTTCGTAAAGGTCACACATTTTCATGATATTAAATGAAAAGTGTTGGTAACTTCGTGCCGATTGTGACCTTTGAAAGTAGTGTTATTGTAATGCTTAATTTGCTGTAAAGGTAAAACAGTTATCGGAAAAGCTTTGTTCATTATTCAAAGGCTCGTGTTTGACAAAAATCCCACCTGATGGTTGCGATGTTATATGGTTAAAGATGGAGCACTCTGAAGATGGAGAAGGTACGTGAAGTCAATCCTGATTTGGATCGCAAACTCTTAGTTTGATCTGTTGTGTGAAAGTACCAACATAATTATCATTATCTTGCCCATTTCCCAATTTAATTTGCGTTGTCTATAAAGCTTGATTCACACATAGTCAGACGTAGCTAAGCAGTGTAAGAGCTGTGACCATGCAGGGACCATGCATCCGTGTCCTGTCAGGAGTTTGCTGTTCAGAAACGTCAGGGACGTTACGGGGCAATGACCGGGCTGTGGCCGGGCTGTGGATATGCCCAAGTTAAAGTAACATCTAAGTAAGATGTTACTACTTCTTCCCTCTTTCGTTCTAGTTATATCACCTGTTACACAGTCTATCCATTATTATATTGTCTTTTTTCACTTTCGCAGCCATCCACAAAATTACTCAAAACTTAGCGCAAATTCAATAATTCCGAGCTAACCACGTCGTTTCATGAATTGTCATTATGTTCTTTGTGTTGTTTATTAATTATTTATTGGGCTACTACTTTACTATTATCATATAATCAATATTACTTTTGCTTCATTGACTAATATTACCTACTTGGATTTAAACAGTTTTAAATTAATTAATTATCGTAAGCCTCATTCGGATTATTTCAATGTAATGAGGTCAATTTGACATTCAACAAAAACTCTTGATTGTTCAAATATGGCGACAGGAAACATTGATTGACAGTGATCTTTCCAACTTGTTGAAAAACAAGGAGGCAGGTATTACACATTCATATAAACTTTATCTATACTTCCATACTGATTGTGTACCTATAGTAAAGTATCTTTGTGTCGATCTGTAAAGTTTTCCCGGCTTCACTTATATTCCCAACTAATATTATAAATGTGAATGTATGTTTGTTTGTTACGCTTTCACGCGAAAACTACTTAACCAATCATCATGAAACTTTGTTCACATATTTTTGGAGGTATTTGAAGTAACATAGGATACTTTTTATATAACAAAAAAATACGAAAAATACCGCCTAACGAAGTGGGTACGGGTCAGCTAGTATACAATATACTAGTTGTAGGTATATTTCGACTCAAGAAAAGATAGCGGCATAGGCACCTACTTTAAAAAAAATGGATGTGGCTAAATCTGTATAATAGAGCATCAATTCCGCCACAAGAAAAAACTAACAAAGCAAAAGTACCGCAATAAAAAGAAACGCAGTGCCATATACCCCGCCAGCAACGAAATACTGAACGAAATCCTACATCGTGGCATCAGAGTTTTCCGTGCGATTTGAACAATAAATAGCCCGAATATCAACTATCGGGCAGTTGCCCTCCGGACACAACAACCGTCCAGTCAGAGGATCCTCCCTTTTCTATGGAGTTTTGCGGGATTTTAGACCGTACTGTACATACCTCTACATGTACTTTTTTTTTCAAAAGTAAATACTGCATTCAATAGTTAAATGGAGTGTTGGAGCAGAAACGTGAAAATCTGATCCCACGTGGCTGAAGTCGCGTAAAAAGTGCTCGCTACAGAATAAGCTGTTTTTAAATTCTAAGAAACTGATATCAAATTTCAGTCTCCATTTATTTTAAACAAGGTTTTCTCTAACATGCAGTGCAGAGTCAATATTGGTATAAAGATATTTACATAAGTTTCCAATATCATGTTATTTATCATAATCCAATCTCTGTTATTACTATATCGATGTTTGTTTTTGTTGAGCAAAATTCTGAGAAACCTCTCATATGAGGCATCTAGACTTAATATTCCCTTTTGAACCCAGTTACTTAGAACACCCGATAAGTTATTTTTCTTTTCTGGTAAAAACCTTGGATAGTATCTACGTTATTTGGAGTTAAGAGAAAATAAATAACGAGTTTTATTTTACCAAATTACATTACGTTAGTAATATTGGTACAAATATTTAGCTTAAACCTTTCCATTAGCTGGTTTGCATGTCTAGGAATTATAAAAGCTGAGGAATAGATGTAAGCATTTCCTTTTCCGGAACTGTAATCAGCATTATTTCAAGAGTTACTTCCAAAGTAAAGTCTTGTTGAGACAAGAGTCACAACCAACTTTGCTATCCCATGTATTTTAAAATCCTCCAATTTGACTTTATTTGTAGCGGCATCAATGAAAAACCAACAAAGCAAATCTACATCGCAACAAAAAGAACCGCGACGCCATCTATACAACTAGCAGCAAACTACTAGGTTGAAATCCTGCATCGCGCAAGCAGAGTTTACCATGCGATTTGAACATATAAATCAGTCCGAATATCAACTATTGGGCAGTTGCCCGCCAGGCACAAAAACTGTCATTAGGAGGATCCTCCCTTTACAATGGAGGTTTGCGGGACTTTACTCTCTGTACCGCGTACCCTCTAAATATTCATTTTACACAACACGAATTAGTGTAAATTGTAGCCAGGATATCCACTCACAACCGACCGAAAATCTAGGTGCGGAAAACGGAGCCCCTACTGTACTCAACTCTGGTGTACCTTGTTAAACCAAAACCAAATGAAATAGACGAAGTTATATGTGTGCCGGACGCATTACATCGACCATAAGGAAGCTATAGGAAGACATTCGTCCCACAGTCGTATGGGCGTAGAGAATTAAGCGACCCGAACGTGAGTACCGGCCCTAAGACGCCGCCGTGTGACGAATTCGACCACCTCCACCCTTACGCCTAAAGTTCTAGGGAATAAGGTCGAGATGTGAGTGAAATATTTCGGAGATATTATTGAAGTACAGAAACATTATTTACTCTGAAAGTCATGTTGTTGTGAACACTGTCAAATAATTTTCTTGAGTTATAAATAAACTTAATTTGCTTGGAAACGCAAATGTTGATTGCTTTCCTGTAAATAAATTTTGATGTGGAATACCTTCATTATCTGTTTTTTTTTTGTATCAATGGAATGACAATGTCTATAGTTGTTTCGTTTTAGTATTACAATAGCGATCATTGACCTTTCCCTGAAATCTCTTCGTTGGAACCGGAAAAAATTCTTTCATTTGTAAAAGTAATGAGGATCTTGTTTCAGGACATCGTTTCATGAGTTCCATACATTGATATATAAAAAACCCAAGATGCACAGTCAACACAAATGCAACACTCGAAACTGTCGTCAAAAACTGACATGTATCAAGTGTCATGTGTGAGTTGTGTGTAGTTATACTATAAACAATTTTTTGCAAATACAATCTTACACGAATCGCTTAAAGTTGTTTTTACAAAGCAGTTCAGTATGGCGAGCGATGCGAGACTGTTTGAAACTTGTGCACAATTATACATATTGCGCTTGTTTTTTGCGGACATTTTTGAGATGCTAAGTGTATATCTTGGGTTTTTTTTATATCAATGGTTCCATACCACGCCTATGTTTCATTAGTTCCATATTTGAAATTAAGATTGTCTTTTGCTTATTTGAGACAATGATCACTTATGTCATTCAAACCGAAAACAAATAAATAGCATAGCAGGAAATTGATAATGGCTAACCATTGGTTTTTTTATATATCAATGTGGCTAACGCTTTTTTTTTTGTTTGGATTTATAATAAACAAAGAATACATAAACTCAACCTACAGAATAAGAATTAATGTGACGTCACAATAAACGTGGCAGACATAGCCACATAATCTCTCTAGAACCTTCTAAAACCGTGAATGGAACAATTCTCTACTGGCAAAATGAACAAACGCTCTCAAAACATATGACATATTATTCCAAGCATCATACACAATTTTCCCACACATTTCATTTACGTAAGTACCCGACAATGTACCAACTAGGCTCCACTATCATTGTCCTTACTTAGTAGGTGTCTAATGTGTCCTCACATTTAAACCCAGTTTAGACCGGTTTCAATGGCACAAGTTGACAGTACAACAAAGACGGTCAGAAAGAGAAACATTTGTGTGGGTAGTTATGAATGTTTGTGTTTTATGGAACTACTTTTGGGGGTGCTAGGGGCTAATTTCAACTTCCGTCAAGCCTAATAATAAGCTTAAGTTTTCATTATCTCCTGGTTGACCAAAAAGTTCTGGAGTGGCGACCGCGTACCGGAAGACGTAACGTTAGAAGACCTCCCACAAGGTGGACCGATGTCCTGGTGCGTGGGAAGCTGATGAAAGCGAGACGCACAAGACCGGTTGTTGTGCCGACACTTTGGTGAGGCATATGCCCAGCAGTGGACATCTTTTGGTTGATATGATGATGGTATGATGATCTGGTTTACTTTTAGGCAGGTTATTTCAAACTTTTTTCTTAAAATCTATACTTCTATACTCTATCTATACTAATATATAAAGCTGAAGAGTTTGTTTGTTTGCTTGAACGCGCTAATCTCAGGAACTACTGGTCCGATTTGAAAAATTCTTTCAGTGTTAGATAGCCCATTTGTCGAGGAACGCTATAGGCTATACGGGAATGGGAAATTCCTACGGGAACGGGATATGCGCGTACGAAGTCGCAGGCAAAAGCTAGTACTAATATATAAATCTGAAGAGTTTGTTTGTTTGCTTGAACGCGCTAATCTCAGGAACTACTGGTCCGATTTGAAAAATTCTTTCAGTGTTAGATAGCCCATTTATCGAGGAAGGCTGGCTATATATCATCACGCTAAGACCAATAGGAGCGGAGCAGTAATGAAAATAGGGTATTTTACTAAAAAAATCTAATTAGTTCGTCAGATTGATTAAAAAAAAATATTGGACACGTATTTTTACTTTTTTCACGAAAACAAAAAATGAAGACGATACAGCGCGTTGAAGACACGCTGATAGTGACGTCACGCGTGTTTTATCATCTCATCGTGGCACTATATCATTTTCATCTTTTGTTTACGCGAAAAAAGAAAAAATACGTGTTTAATATTTTTTGAATATCTATCTGACGGACTAATTAGATTTTTTTAGTAAAATACCCTATTGTGACGCAGGCGAAGTTGCGCGGTTCAGCTAGTAAGGTTATATAAGCGCTACTGCTGATGCGATTCTTGGTTCAATTACTGTGTCGAACCAAACTCTGTCGAGAACTTCTCAGTTAAGAACCAGAATTGGAGACCCAATTTGAGCCCGGTTGGTGTAAATCGAGTAACCCATCGTGATTCAGGTGTGATACTTTGTTAGATGCGTAGTGTATTCCTGACTGGACATTATCAACCTTATTCATTAAAGCAGATTCTTACTTTTTAGGGTTCCGTACCTCAAAAGGAAAAAACGGAACCCTTATAAGATCACTTTGTTGTTCGTCCGTCTGTCTGTCAAGACAGTTTATCTCGGGAACGCGTGGAGGTATCGAGTTGAAATAAAAACAATATACTTAGGTCCATGGCCCCTTGCAGCTGTAAAAAATCAAACTTCTAAGTTAATGTAAAAAAATACGGTCGTTTATTTCGCAAAAAAACGTATATTTCGACACTCCCAAGGGAATCAAGATGTATAGGGTATTTCCCGTTGACCTAGAACTATGTTTGGCAAGCAATACCGTCTTATACTACAAATATAGGAAAAAGTCTGAAAACTATACATTTTAAATTAACTCATAAAAAATATAGTCTTTATTTAAAGTAATTTGTAGCTACAAATTTGTACGGAACCCTCGGTGGGCGAGTCCGACTCACACTTGGTCGGTTTTTTCTATGGAGAATTTTAAATTGCCTATCAGCATTTAAACCACATTTAAACTAATCTTATGGTTACTTTATTAATGAATAAGCCTGTGTGAATATAACGTTTATTTCAAAAGAACGGTGAGGACTTACCTACAACTGGATCAATTAGTTGCAACCGCAGACATCCTCGATTCTGACTTGGCGCACATCAGTTGGTACTTCTTTATGTATTTACACCATTATGTATGATGAATTGATGACTTCAATTTCGTTATTCACAAGCTATATAAAGATGTAAAATTGATTATTTTTATGTTTGTAAAAGTCAACTTCTAGAAGTAGGTACTGCAGTGCAATTCTGTAAACATGTCGAAGTGAAGGCTTGGGTGAAGTGATCACGAAGTGAGTTGTCAATCCATGTAATCAAGATGGAATGACAGTTCACTTCGCACTGACTCTACCTGAGTTTTCACGTTGAGAGTTTTACAAAATCACCCTGCAAATCTGATTTGCAGGGTCCGATTCTGTAATCACGCGAAAATTCATCTACTAGTAGAAAGTTACACAGTCGTTGAGCGGCATAAGTTAATTTTTATCCCGGAAAACTTCACAATTTCTGTGTCATGAGCCACAGTATCAAAACAGCGAGTCCTCCTCCTCCTTGCATCAGTGCTGAGGGTCGTGACCTCCCTTCTGCATCACTAACACACGTATGATGTTTCTCCACCTGTTTTCAGTCCCTGGCGGTGTGGAGGGCGTTGTGAACGGAAGTGTCAAGGGCGGTGCGGATCTGGTCAGACCAACATATTGGGCTACGTCCACGAAATCTTTTTCCATCTACTTTGTCGGTCACGATGAGCTTCTTGAGGTTGTCACATCGAGAAAACAGCGAGTAAAATTATTAAATAGCCAAATATATGTTCCTCACAAACGAAATGAACAGTGGAATTTAAATAAAAAATCTCAGTGCCTCAGTGTATAATAAAAAAACCGAATGGAATTGCAACGATTTGTGAAGTCGGCGCGTGTTTCACAAAATGAAATTCCAGCGTCTGTTCATAATCTCGACAAATAAACTGACTACATTCATAGGTATCATTTTTCACAATATTCACTGCGCAGTCATTTTATCATAAAATGATGGTATATATTTTTTACGTATTTCATAGTAAACTAGCGTCCTCTTGTCTACCTACTTATAATTTTCTTTACAGTGAGGTCATAATGTCATTGTTTATTGAATCTCTCATTGAAGTACTAGCTAAAGACGTTATAATAGTAGTCATTATTTGTAACATTTGTTATGAGTAATCTAGATAATCTAATATTATTAAAACAGGTAAAATGGTTTTTTTCTTATATGCTTTGTTATATCCGTAAAAGATTATCCTGTGAAATCTTATGGAAGATAGCAGCAGGAGAACCAAGGATACAATTTAAAATATCTCGAAAATCGCCAAACTTAAGTAGCAGCGGACAGGACACTTTGCTCGCAGAAAAGATGGCCGATGGAGCCAAAAGTTTCTGGAAAGATGAAGGGTTACAAGGCCTACAAGATGACCTGGTGAAGGCCGTAGAATTCACTGGATACGAGACGGACAAGAACGGTCGATATAGCGACACTTCAAGCCAATATCCAGCAGTGGACTCAGTAAGACAGCAGTCTTTTGACTGCAATAATGTTGAATATCTGAAAATACAGATACATATGATTACGAAAATTCTTTCACTTCTAGAAAACTAATCATCAGTAAACACACATACTATCAGTGACTCATTTTATCCGGAAAAAAATCACGGTGTCTGTGGAACCAAACCACGAGAGTAAAGCACCGGGAAAAATCCAGCCATCAAAAACAATTACCCCTGACCAAGTTTCCTTCAGAAACAGCCCTTAAAATACCCTATACAGCCCTAAGCAGTAACGCCATAATACCTATTTACGATAAGGGTAATAACAAGGGTGTTCGTAATACCCTTAATAACAAAGGCCAAAAGGCGATCAGGGCGGGTGATGAAAACAAACACCCTGTAGGTCTACGGCTCAATTTGTTTGTGTAAACAAACATGATTACCACGCATTTACAGAAGCCTTTATGAAGGCGGAATAGTAAGTAAACAAAGCTGTAATACTGCTGTAATTATTTTTAATTGCTGTTGTGGAGTTCGGTTGCTTTCATATTCATTTAAATATCTTAATAGACACACAGTACGAGTATTATTTAATTCACATTTTTAGCTACAAACCTAATAGCAAGAGTTCAAAGACTACGTTATTTCCGCAATGCTAAAATGTTCAGTACAATTAGTACCTACTATACTACGAAGATACACAATAGTGTATTAATAATTGTACTGAACATTTATGTAAGTTTGGGTAAGGGACTACTCACATTTATTCAGCTCCATTCGCGTTTCGCTGAACGATTCTGGTCACACTTATACAGCTCTGCTTCTATCAGCCGCGTACAGCGTCGTAAGAAAGGCGCTGAATACGCGGCGAAGACGGTAAGATGTCCGTGACTAACGCAGGACCACCGCCGCCAATCGCTTCCATATTTGGTAAATAATTAGTACCTTCGTAGTTTTCGAGAAAATCGAGTTTGAAGGTGGTCTGGCGAAAGTCACGCTCCTTATTCATTTGCTCTGAAAATGGACATTTCTATGTGCGATATTTTTATCGGTTGGCTTCTTGCAGAAGAAATAGAAAAAATTAAACGTAAAAAATTAAAACGCAAACGATAGTGGATCGACCCAGTACAGGTACAGTCCAATAACTAGATCGAAGGATTGAAAATTTATATCCTCTGACAATTCTATGGACTTTAGATCGATAAAACTAGAAGTATAATTCACATATTACGAGAAATATTTTTTCTTGCCAATTTCTTTGATCTAGCTCTTGGACTATACGAGTACCTACCTTAAAAATTGAACTCATTGTATCTTCTAAACTAAGACCCGATTAAACCTGTGACTTGGCGAAAACTTGCGACTAATAAGCGACTATTGATAGAGAAAACAGATCTTCGCTAGGTACCCTAGCTTTTGAGATTCAAATAAACCAAGCTGAGTAGGCGCACCCCAGATTGGCCACCTATAAACCCTTATAATGCCTCTTCTCTTTCACGGACATTTCGGGCTCAGGTCCTTAGGCTCTCACCTCTGGGCCCATAACTTAAGTCCCCTAATACAATAAATAACACATGGTGGACCCCAGGAGTGAAATTCCCTGCCAGAGTCTGTGTTTCCAGATAGCTACAACCAGGGAGACTTCAAGACAAGAGTGAATAGGTTGCTTCTAGGCAAACGTGCTCCATCTTCGACCGCATCATCGTTTACCATCAGGTGAGATAGTGGTCAAACGTATGCCTATCTATAGTAAAAAAAAACACTTCTGAAGTGAAATAACTCCTTTTTTCTACCTTATTAGTATCTATCTAAATAATTGCAGATTTAAACTTCAATTAAATAAAGAAGTCACATGAACGTAGTAACGGTATGGTTAAATGATGACCGCCAAACATTTATCATCTAATCTTGCCATCGTTGTCACAAAAAAAGCGGTATAATATTCTTCTTAATCTTTTCAGACATCAAACATTTTTTACGTAAGTCTAGAAGATGTCTTTACGTTGATTTTCTGTACCACATTTACGGGACAATAGGCCCATTTTTTACTATATTATACTTTTCTAAATGTAGTTCAGGGATAATAGTGTTAATGGGAAAAATCACAAAGATCCCTTTTTAGATCAAGGGTTTCAGGTCTGTTTACAAATGAATGGGAAACACGGATCGGGAAGCTTTCACTCCCCCAGTTTTTAACGGCTCCGGGAAATATTAAGGTTTTCCTGAAAGAATATTGTTTATTTATGTTAATATTTTTTGTAAAGGAAACCAGTTCATGAAAAAGATATTGTTTACAGATAGGGTATTTATTTTGCAAAATTGCCAAGTGAGGAAAATATTTTATTATGATTCAACCGTACGAGTAAATGTTAAAGTGTGAATTCCACGGGGTATCTTATAATTATATCAAGTAGACGTGACTTTAAAAAGATAGTCGCACAGCCAGAGTATTAATTCTAAATGTTTTTTACACTACATGACACCTTATTCGACAGTGGCGCCAACTGGTGAGTACTAAAACGGTAGCCCTCATTGGCACTCGGATATTTGAATATTTTCGTGAGGAAAACCGCCCAATAACAGAAGGTACCTATTAAAGTGAAGAAAAACGAAATGAAATACCATTCACACGGCAATAATGCTAAGATAAAGAATCTTTACTTTCAACAAACATAATAAGGTATTCTAGTAGGATAACTTAGAAAAATAAAATAATATTTTCTTTAATAACGTAAAAACATTCTCCTTTTTAAACAAAAACATAAGCCTTGTTAAATGTTTTCCTGTAATTTATAAATATTCTTCTTTGATTTCAAAGCCTGTGAGCAAATTCAATGAACCCACAATCTTAGGAACCAAGTTGTTCTTAGCTTATTTAATGTATCTAAAGATAAATGTTTTAAGTTTCTATTACCGTGAAAGGGGAGAAAGATGCTGATACCTGAATATAGTCTAATTACCTATGCACTTCAGCTGGCATTTATGTTACCTGACGTCATTGCATATTAAATCAATGAACATTAAAGTTTCTTCTGAGTGGCGACGCTAATACAAACTTCTTAGGGAGAATTCACGCGTACCGCAACCACAGCACATACCTACTTTGCGTCTTATAAATATTACTGCACTTCATATTACCTAAAATGCCAGTATTGTCGCGACTGACGGGGCCCAACTCATATATTATGTATATTTAATGCACCAAGCCATTTAAAGTTGGTTCATCGTACATTCATGGTATACTCAAGGTTAGTTCATGGTTCAAGTCAAAAACACATCTTATCTGGGCCCAACTCATTTAGTAAGTATGTTTAATGCACTAAGCCATTTAAAGTTGGTTCATGGTATACGCACGGTTGGTTCATGGATGGTTCATGTCATAAACATATCTTATCTGGCCCAACTCATTTAGTTTGAATATTTAATGCACTAAGCCATTTAAAATTGGTTCATGGCATAATTTTACAGTTACTAGAAGAGACATTAAAAAAGAACAAGAATGTATAAATGTGTAATTCTCAAACGTTTCTGAACTGAGCAATAAGGGGGTCAATTATTTTCTTTTTTTGCAACGTTTGCATTCGCATCTTAATGGCAATCTGTCAAAAAAAAAACATCTTATTCCTTTACATTTTGACAGATTGCGACTGAGACGCGAATACAAACATTGCTTTAAAAATAGTAGAATTATCCCTTAGATCATTTATTCTCAATACTTTTTCTAACGATCTAGCTCTTATTACACTTCCTACAGAAAAGAAATATGGTTCGGTATTAAAAATTTTGCCATATCAAACAATTTGGCCTTTTTATAAGGTCATGCTTTCACCTGTAACCAGCTCGCATGTTAGTTGCATTATATTACGGGCTGCTTATTTATAAATTACTCAAACGCTCAACTGTGCCCCATGATGTTATAGGGAACGTGCAGGAAAATAGGTGGCAGCACAGAAGTGCCATTGAAATTGCAACGCTAGATGACAGACTGTGCAGTCTACTTCATGCACGTGCCCCTAAACGGAGCATACAAGAACTATAGGCGGCAGCACAGAAGGGTCAATGTCAAGTATTCCTAACGTTAGAGTTTCGAATATCTATCGCAACACTCGATGGCATAGGCAACGCCGTGCACGTTCCCTATTAAACTGGCATGCGAGTTACTTTCAGGTGGAAACGCGCGGGGAAGTGACTAGATCATAACCAAACCACATAATTATATTACACTGTAAACCCTACCATATTCTTCAATTCGACATACTAACAGTACATTCACTTTATACTTATGTTTACTAATACTATTGATCTAGACTTTACTAGACTATCGAAAATTGGCATTCAATTTCAAGCATACCCAGATAATATAGTGATCCCTCAAAGCTTTCCAAATATTAGCTTTATTTCAGTATTCAGATCACATGTAGCATCTTAAGGTTAAATAGGCAAGTTTATTTGAGTAGGCATTTATTAGTATGCAGTAGAACCTACACAATTTACGGACAAACACAGAGTAGATATGCGAACAGAGACAAAAGAAAATAATGTTCTCTCAGCATTCTCTGGCCTAGTCGTCAAATGTCAAAATAATGACATGTGCTTGTGCTGTTATGCTGACCTTTTAGAGGGGCGATTCACACAATCTTTGACGACGGCTAATCTTACCCGTCCCACAATTTTTGTGCTGGGACGAGATTAGAAACAGAATCATCACCTTTGTGCCCTTTTCTTTTGTTTTAGGGAAGGGAAATCATCAATGACTCTTTCCGCTGTGGGGGGAGCGGAAAGGAGTGTCCGATTTTTACTGACTATAACCCACCAGTGTTCCTCCAAGTGCCCTTTGCGTGCCAGGGCTGCTGTGACTCTATCGAACAAATTCTGCAACATCTTGTAATCTGATGTCAATTGGGGTCAGCGCTTACATTCTGTCCTGTTAACCGCCACACATTTCTTAATTCTTTATTGTACACCATAACAACTTATAATAATTTACAGTGATTAAAAACGTTTATGTACAAAGGCGAGCTTAACTCAAAATTGAGTTTTCTACCAGCAAACCTTTGAGTGACAGAGAGAGAACACAATAGAGGGTGGATCCAGTGCACATTTTACAATAATACATATTTTATCATACATAAATATACCTACATACATAAATGCACACATATATATACATCCATACATATCTAGGAATATTATGTCATAGGGAAAGGAAATGCTCTTTAACTTTCCTCTTGAAGACGTCAAGAGAAGGACTGTCACGTAGGGAACGTGGGAGAGAGTTCCAGAGACGCACTGCAGTAACAGAGAAGGAGCCACTATAGCGGCTGGAAGTGTGACGCAGAGTACGACGGAGAAGAGATGTGTGACATTCACTGACTCCCTATTATTTAATTCCTAACTCTTCTTTTTTCGACAGTAGAAGCAGCTTATTTGGCCAAAAGTCTAAATCGAATGATTTAATCTCATGACAGAAAGGACATGGCAGGGCAAAATTCACACAGTAACGTGGCTGAATTCCATAATCATGCAGTGTAACTACAAACTCATCACAGATTGATATGACGGATCTCGGCCTCTGCTGAATATCTACTCCGTGTCACAACTACTAAGCTAGACCACATTTTTATGATAAACTATAATAAATTCTGAAACCATGTCGGACTCAAGTCTCCAGAGAGATATAATGGAACAGACTGTCTGGAAGGTCATCGTTTTAGTGAAATAAAACATTGTTTTAGACGGCTTGGCTTATTGTGTGACAAACAGCTATAGTAAATAATAATGATGTAGCCACTATAACTCAGTAATAAAGAACAAAAGAATCAAGTGCCTTTCCCAAAACTTGAAGCGAATAAGAATAACGTTGTTATAAGGTTTTTTAATTTTATATGTCTTTAATTGTCCAAAGACTGAGACTAGAAAAGCTCCTGGCTAAATTATAACAGACTAGTGGACGTCACGCGGTTTCACCCGCGTAGTTCCCGTTCCCGTGGGAGTACAGGGATAATATATAGCCTATGTTACTCCTTGATAATGTGGCTATCGATTGCTGAAAGAATTTTTCAAATCGGTCCAGTAGTTTCGGAGCCTATTCATTTCAAACAAACAAACAAACAAATCTTTCCTCTTTATTATATTAGTGTAGATGGTTAAGCGACGCTTGCCCAGGTCCGTCTGTATTTGGGTGGCTAACCTTTACTTACAACACATAGAGACTCCTCCGGGCATCGGTGCACATGTTAAGGCTTCTCTCTCGAGAAATGCTTAAAAACAGCGTGCAGGTGAAGCAACTTTTCGTCATAATTTAATCTATAATAAATAACATCTGAAAAAAATAGGTAGTAATCTACATGATATGATACGTAATTTGGTTTAGCCAGAATTTATGTATCGGTATAACATAATAAGAAAAAAATCACCAAATTACATCCAAATCGTTGAGATGAAACCATTTTACTCCTTCATTTTTCATAAAAGTCAGAAAAAAATATCTACTGCTTTGCAGTACAAACGAAAACAATTTGGTTTTGATTTTTTTTTTTTGTAAATATGTGTTATTTTTTTTATAATAAATTAAAAACACTGGTAGCGGAGTGGCGCGTAGAGTTAGCTCCGTTTATATGCACAAGGTCATGCGTTTGGTCTCGGCCGACATTTGTAGATGTTTGACAATCCGCGGATAGTCGTAAAGTCGGAAGTTGATCCCAACTTAGTTAGGAAAAGGCAAGGTAGACTTATGAGTCATTTAACTCGACAGTTATTTAAATTTACACTATGAAGAATTATAATTAAAGAAACAGCCCTTTTATAAATCTATACTAATATATAAAGCTGAAGAGTTTGTTTGTTTGCTTGAATGCGCTAATCTCAGGAACTACTGGTCCGATTTGAAAAATTCTTTCAGTGTTAGATAGCCCATCTATCGAGGAAGGCTATAGGCTATATATCATCACGCTAAGACCAATAGGAGCGGAGCAGTAATGAAAGTTGTGACGCAGACGAAGTTGCGCGGGTCATCTAGTTATCTTATAAAATGTTTTAGCAAAATTATTTCAGTTGTTACCGACACCAAAAAAATATGAAAAAATTATCCTCAGGTATTTAACCTGTACGTCAGTCCTAAAAGACAGACTAACAGATTCGTATAGACTTCGGTTAAGGGACCGATATGACAAGTTACAAGTGATGTCACCCTGTGTCCAGACTGCTTGATAGATCTGCCAGGTATGTTATGATCCTCGGGCGTCGCGATTCCCAGCCACCGCCGTATGTGCGGGCTTGTGGACGTCGAGCGTTGGGTGACTCGCCGTCCGATCAGCACCTGGGGGTCTATTCTTTAAGCCCGAAATCCGTAGTTTCGATCTTAGTTACGGGCGTTTTCTACTCCATATCACCAAACCACTAAGAATGAATGACAAGACTTTACTGTAAAATCATGTTGTCATTCATTCTTAGTTCAGGTTCAGGACTAATCATTGGTCCGTAGGTGACAGTAAGGCCGAAACTACTATTCCTATATCACCATCACATGGCAGGAATTTCAGATCAAACGACTGTTCATTAATTCTTCCAAAATCATAACTCCGGAAAACTGGAAAACCCGAATTCGAATTACAAAATTTGTTGATAAACTTTGTAAAGCCTTCGAAATTAATATCGAAAGCTCAATAGAAATAAAAACTTGATTAGCATCCCGTTTTATCTGACTACCGTGAATGTTGTGACTTAGGAGACAAAAATGAAAGAAAGAAAATATTTTCGTCTCTCAAAAAATAATCCCAAAGTGATAGAAACCCACAATATTGTATTTGTTCACTAGCCAGAAAAAGAAACAGACCAGAACAAATCACGTTATCGGGACACAATCACTTTTCAATGTTAATAATATTATGTAGTATTTTAAGGGCAGCGGGCGTTGACCCCGAGGTATGGGGGTAGAAAATCCGTTTCAGGCGCCGAGGCGTCGATCTCAGCGGGTGCTAAGATACACTGAACGTGACTGTACACTGCGTGAAGTTCATGCCTTGTACATGTGAGTGGAAAAGTGGTTACATGATTTAAACTGATCGGGGAAAGTGATGACGTTTTAGATGTTTTGTTGGGAAGCTCACAAAGATGGTTAAGGGGAAACATGGGCGGCGAGACTTTGCATGTAAAAAGGTCATAAATAGAGGTTTGGCTCTCAACTGTTTTCTCCTCCAATATTAGACTGATTTACGAAATATTTCACAAACTGAATAAAAAGGATGTATACTGTGTCTCTGTGTTTTCTTTTTTTGATTAATAGTTGCCAAATTTGTACTATAGGGCTCTGTTGATAGCGTTTTATCGGACAATTTGGAGCATTTTGTGAGGGTTATAGTGCGTATACGGTTCATAAATCATTAAAAATAACATAGGGACACAGTATATACCCTTCTTATTCAGTTTTTGAAATATCTCTTAAATCGGTTCAATATTGGAAGAGAAAACAGTCGAGAGCCAAACCTCGAATTATGACTTTTTACATACAAAGTCTCGCCATCTATGTTTCCTTTTAAGAGCGTAAAACGATTGTGGCAAACACACATTGAGGCTACCAATCTAAAAGAACGCAACTCAATCAGTAATATATAAAAAAGGTTTTTTATATATCAATGAACTCAATACAAATATTTTACAAGACGCAATTAACTGTCTAGCTTCCACAATGACGTAACTGCGTAATACGGTACCAATCCTTTGGCGCGTAAACCTTATCTATGAAACTGACTGATTATAGCACGATGGTAGTTTCACAAAAGTTTCAAAACATTTAGCACTAAAACTTTAAAAACACAACACGTATTCAATGTTACATCATGAGTCTATTTCAATTTAATATACTTCATTTCCTCGAAGCAGCCACAGTTTGATTTCCACAACCCCGGCTGATCTGTAAACAAACACTTGCAAAGGTCACTTAATTAACCAGCTTCAGAACAATCAGAAGCTATTAAAGAGTAAAATAAACTCCGAGTTTTCATTAAAATTAAAGTTAACTAGTTAATTTCCTCTCCTATACACTGAAAAGCTAGCATTACCCTAGTTTCTTCTCGAATTGCTATTCATACAGTGGAATGGCTTAATGGTAACTGACTAAATCAATAAGTAGCACTTTAGCCAACTTAAGTTGAAGCTACTGCTTATTTTATACGTATTAAAGGAGTTGGAAACGGTTATGTGCTGCGGTTTTGTTCTTCGTTAGTATGACTTCTAATATTGCTAATGGTTTCTCGAAATGATAATAACCTAGTAGAGTCGAGTTTCATGCTCACATTTATTTATTTATTTATTAAAACTTAATGCAATAGTAATAACACTGTACAAAGGCGGACTTAATGCCTTAGGCATTTTCTACCAGTCGACCTTAGGATGGTGCAGAGACAACATGGCAGGTGCAACTTAAAGGAAAGACAAACAGAGAGGAAAAGAAATACAATCATAAATACATAGATACATACATACACATAAAAAAATAACGACGTTTAGAAAACGAATTCAACGAATTAACGCTGTGATGATTCTACCAACTTCTTGCGAATGTGCTCACGCTCATTTATGTATGTATTTTAATGAAAAATAAATATTATTCGGTAATGTAAAATATAATAATAATTGAGTGTTTTTGTAACCCTCGTCGCAGGCACAATTTTATTTTTCAAATCTATTTGTTTTCACAAAAAAATATAACAACGTTTTTTGTCAAAATGAAACATTCATTACAACACGACATTCAAGCACAGTCCTTAAAACACTCAAATCAAATCACTTCAATGCAAATTCAGCCACAAATCTTCAACTACCCACCTAAAAGATTCCATTAATCCTCGTTTACTGGCAATACTCCAACCGACTGAATTCAACGGCACTATAATAAACATGCATGAACACGAATACATACATCCTAGATTTATCTTACTGTTGGGCACAGAATTGAATAGAAGATCGGGTCCATAGAGCAAAAAAAACTGAAAAGCAAAAAATAATAAACCTTTTTACAAAAAATAACTTTAATTTCGGAAGTAGGTGTTTTTGATTTTTTCTTCGTATTTTAACAAAGACTTCCGAAATTAAAGTTATTTTTTGTAACAAGGTTTATTATGTTTTGCTTTTCTTTTTTTTGGAGGTTTAATTTTTTTGTTAAAAAGTTTTTATTTTATAATTTTTTGTGGCTATAATCTACTAACGTGGGTAGACCTACAAAAAATGCCACACAAAAAATAAAAAAAATCTGTAAGTGAACATTAAATCACCCCTATTTTCCCACCCTTAGGGTAGGATTTTTTGTACAAATTTTTAATATTTTTATTTTTAATAAAAGAATTATCAAAATCGGACTAGTCTGTTAAAAGCTATGCGTGTTCATACATTAAAAAAAATGTATATATATATATACGCGTCGACTTGAGAACCTCCTCCGTTTTTTCGTCGGTTAAAAACAGTTATAGTTAAGTCATCATCATCATATATCAGCCGAAAGACGACCATTGCTGGACATAGGCCTCCCCCAAGGGTCGCCACAACAACCGGTCCTGTGCGTCTCGTATCCATCGGCTACCCGCGACCTTCACCAGGTCATCGGTCCACCTTATAGTCAATATGGACTGCATACTAGTTGCGAATGCGTTTCCCATGAACCAGATAGTAAAAGCTCGAGACTATTGTATGTCTATAAAAGAGAATGGACCGAGTTGTTCTTATCCAGGTATGTTCAGAAAAGTGTGATAAAGAACAAGCAATCTTGCGGTCATTAGTTAGCTTTTCTAGAACCTGATTGGGCCACGTCACAAGCACGCATTGTCACCTACGTCACGAAGACCTACAGAAAAGAGACATGGCTCAGTCGCATAGTCTGTTTCTACTGGGTAGTATTTTTTGTGAGAATTTTAGTACAGGGCTATCAGTAATGCGCGTGCGTCTATGTGTTCGCGTTTTCGCTCTTTGCATGGAGCCGACCTTCTGTATCTAGCTTCGATGTACGTCTCTGGAATACAAGAGAAAACGGTAAAAGCTCCTGTATATAAATATATGGTCCTAGATTCTCAGGTACGAGTATTTGCATGTCATAAGAGGAATTATTTGTGGATGCGAGCTAACGTTGTGCGCTGAAAATCACGAACAACTAGCATCCCAATGCTAGTTGCTCGTGATTTTCTGAGATTTGAGGAAGTTTTAGAAGTCATTTTGCTTTACTGGCTGGTTTAATTTTGGTAGAGACTAGTTGACCCGCGCAACTTCGTCTGCTCCGCTCCTATTGGCCTTAGCATGATGATATATAGCCTATAGCCTTCCTAAATAAATGGGCTATCTAACACTGAAAGAATTTTTCAAATCGGACCAGTAGTTCCAGAGATTAGCACGTTCAAGCAAACAAACAAACAAACTCTTCAGCTTTATATATTAGTAAGTATAGATATATAGATGGGGGTATCAGGCTGACAAAAGTGGACAAGTAAAATATTTTTGTTAACCCAGCTTTTATTTTATTCTTTCTTAACTAAAATGTAAGTATTTATAATAATATTATATTTGCACTATAAATTAACTAAGACAAAAAGTAAATTATGCCTTCCTAATTTTTATCGCAAGATGTTTCACAGTAGGCAAGGTGAAAACTAAAGAAACATTATTGAGAACTTATAAGTTTAATACTAATCTTCTATACATATAATAAAACAGTAGAGACCATGATTTCTGGACATT
Source organism: Lacanobia wlatinum (assembly GCA_947578705.1). NCBI lineage: Eukaryota > Metazoa > Arthropoda > Insecta > Lepidoptera > Noctuidae > Lacanobia > Lacanobia wlatinum. The sequence goes on from OX388037.1 coordinate 11,227,819, forward strand.
AAACAAAAATACCAAAAATCGAGTAGGGGTGATAAAAAAAAGGTATAGAACACAAAAGAGCATTTTTTTTTGTCTGTCTGTACACGCTAATCTCCGAAAATACTGAACAGATTTTGTCGGGGTTTAAAGTTAGATTAATCAAGTTTCTGGGCAACATTTAGTCTTTGTTTCATTCAAATTGGTGGCCGGAAAAAAAAGTTATGGACATTTAAATATTTTAAAATTACATATCAACGTTTTTCGACAAGTTTTGTTCAACTTTCAATTATTCTTTAAATTAGCCTTTAAAAACATATCCTTAGACATTGTAATCATCACACTATATCTTTTAGGGGCTAAGCAGTCAATAACTATACATTATTATAATATCGGCTATTTAAATCAAACGTCAACTGAATTCATAGACCCGGCGGTACAATGACTGACTTACGAATGAATTGGTGTAAGTTCGGATCCCAGTTTTCGCAACATTTTTTAAATTATTGCTGACTAATTTTTACTTTTTTATGTTCCTGCTCTAATATTTACGTTGGCCGCGACTTCGTATGCCTGTACGTTTAAAAATGTGTGGAATTTGATGTGACGAAGTACTGAAATTCCGGATTAGTAGGATAATTAACAGAACCTATTTTCTGTTTTTCTGTAATCTTTTCTGTTCGCATCAATCGCATTACGATAAAAAGTACAAAACCAAAGAAGATAACTTTTACAAATAAACCTGATAATTTGTAGCAATGTAAATGAAATGAACTAACTACGTAAAAAGGATACCTGCAATGCCATCTATTGACCCAAATAGTACTTTCGACGGCATGAGATTACACCAAAACATATTTTACTTTTTATTTTCCTGTAATCTTTAGGTAAAGATCTATTATCTCCATGTTTTTTCAAAATCTTAGGCTCATTAGTTTCGGAGATAAGGGGGGGAATGGTCATTTTTCGTCTAATTTCTTGAATAACTTCTAAATCATTTATTTTAAAATTATGAAAAAATATAATTAAAACCTTCACAGTAAGCCCTTTCATTTGATATGTCACACGATATTGTTCATAAAATCTTTTTTTTTTAATTTTGCAGTTTGACCCCTAAAAGTGACCCCCATACTAAAAATTTAATGATTTACGTAACGCGTCCGTGTTTGGGTCATAGAAGTCCATATGTGTACCAAATTTCAACAGAATCGGTCCAGTGGATCCGGAGAAAACTGGCTGTGACAGACGGACAGACAGAGAGACAGACAGACAGACACCCGAGTGATCCTATAAGGGTTCCTTTTTTTTTCGGAACCCTAATAAACATTTTAACCAAAAAGGCGCCATAGACAGCCCAATTTGTAGAGGTTGCTTCGACGCCGACAAATCAGTCACCCACTTCATCCCGGAAATGAGGCCGTTGCTTTCCGACGTGAAAAAATCCTTGGAACGATGAGTGGAGACGCTCCGTGAAACCTGTGGAGCACCCAGGAGGCTTCTGTGCCTTTAGATGAAGCTAGGCTGGCTAACTTAGCCAAAACACTTTAGCGCCATTACGGAGTCTCTACTCCATCCGTTGCGGGGGTAGACTTCTTTTCTGGTTGGTATATCTGTGGCCAACTTTATGTAGCTCTATCGCGTGTTAACAACCCTAACAACTTTCTTCAACATCGTGTACAGACGTTTCTCATTACGAAAATTACGAAAAATTACTAGGGCTAGATGGCATTTTAAACAGAAGAGATGATACAGCCAGTGCCTCGCATAACAGTCTTCCAAATTCCTAATTCTAAGAGGGGTCTAGCAATGTTAGATATTGACTGTTTGTATATCTTACCTTAGCGATCTTACATAGCGACATAATTTTACTTTTCGAAATACACGCGAACGAAGTCGCGGGCAACAGCTAGTTTTACAATATAGCCAAAACAAGATTCCTCCGAAAAACCAACAGTGCGTTACAAACACGATTTCCCTTTTATTTAGTGACCACACTCCACAATAATACTTAGATAAAACCACCCTCTTTGAAGATATAATACCCCTAAAGGTACAAGCTAATATGCTATAAAATATTATCCTCACAAAAATCGCATCTCTGCGCGAAAAATATCATAAAAACCCATACAATCTTCCATAAAACTAGATGTTGACTTTCAACACAAACTGACTGAAAGATATTTGTTATTTATGTAAGTCGCAATCCGTCTTTCAGATCATAATTGAAATCTAAGCCACAGTAATATCTTGGACTTTGGTGAAAAGTTTTCGTTGAAAATCTGAAGCTAGAGATGGCCAAGAAATATCGATATCTCGAAATATCGATATTTTTCCATAAAATTATCGTATCTTATCGTCGATATTTTTCATGCCGTTATATCGATATTGATATTAGAGTATCGAATTCATATCAATTTCGATATATTTTTAACGCAACTCTGGTTTCGTATTTAACGTAACTAAGCTTGTGTGCTTGCGGTGTGTTGCGGGTTATACACACAGGTACTAAAAATACAAAATACTATTTTCTTCATGTGTTTATTACTTTTCACGAATTTTGTCTTTTTTAGAAATATGGATGTTATGTATGAATATCATACGAAAACTGACGATATATCGATAGTTTTCACTCGATATTTATCAATACTTTTTAAAAATGTCGATACGATAAAATATATGGGTTATTTTTTTCACTTGCCCATCCCTATCTGGAGCGTTTTCCTCGATGAATGTTTGGTATACGTGCTATCGGACACGGTCCGATGATGTATTGGCTCCGAGGTTCGTATCTTCGGTCTTAATCGGTTTACCTACGATGAATTGTATAGGTATGTATTTAAGTGTGTGTTGGAAATTATTGTGATGCAATTTTGATTGTGTTGCAGTTTCATGTAGAGTGATTTGGAACTAACTATATATTTCTACTAGTTGACCCGCGCAACTTCGTCTGCTCCGCTCCTATTTGTCTTAGTGTGATGATATAGCCTATAGGCTTCCTCGATAAATGGGCTATCTAACACTGAAATAATTTTTCAAATCGGTCCAGTAGTTCCTGAGATTAGCGCGTTCAAGCAAACAAACAAACTAACTCTTCAGCTTTATTTATTAGTACAGATATAGATGTAAGGGTACTGTGCAGGGAAGATGGGCAGGGTGAGGGTGTGCAGGTTTGCCATTGTTTAAAGTTTATTACAATTTGACAGCATACGCACAATGTTCTAAACATAATTTCCTAGATTCAGATAGAATACTGAAAAAGGCACTAGAAAGAATAGAGTTAAAGACCTCTTTTTTTGGGAAATCATCAAATGACTCTTCCGCTCTGGGTGGAATGGAAGGGAGTGTCAGACTCTTACTGACTAAAACCCATCCTTGTTCCTCCTAATGCCCTGTGCGTTCCAGGGCCGCGGTAATTCTTACGAACAAGTTCCGTACCAGACCCTGACCTCTGAGTTTGTTTTCGTGTCTCTTCTCAGGATAGTCAGCTAGGAAACACCGGCGACTTAAGATTGACGAGTAAAAGAGTTATTTTAAACCTATTTGCAAAATAAATACCATTTACCACCGTTTCAAAACCTTTAGTGATCTCAACCTTCTAACAAAAACACGTGAACAGCGCTTTACGTAACCAACTTTAACATTCCCCAGTGTTTGGCTGGGGAATGTTGCTAACTTCTAACAACCTCAAACTTAATCATTTTAAACCCTACCATTTGTAGAATTGAGTCCCTTGACGCAAACGAGTTCAGTTCTTAGTTGGATGACGCTCAATATGCCCCAGAATTACAATTGCAAATGATGTCACCTATTCACTTTAATGTTTGAGTGAATCTGGGCTGCAGAATGAAGTGAGCCTCTCTCCCACTCATGTACATAAACCTAGAATCAGTTTATTGGACGAACGTCACGCCGGCGACCTAGTGAGATAGGCAGGGGCGTATGTTGAACTCCCACGGTTAGTTGATTGTATGTCTTATGTATGTTTGTTCCTGTTATTTCTCTTGTTTAATTACCACCCCTTGCTTGGATAGAAAACAGATATCCACACTTAGCTAAGTAATTATGTATCATTAGTATTTTCTCGCCTGTAAGTCAAATATTATGCCACAATATAGTGTACTTACTGTTTTTTTTAATCAAGATAATATTGTACCACTGCTAGGCAAAAAATTCCCAAGTAGCATTCCACTTTTCCCAGTGTGTTGCCTTCTCCGACCGATCCGTCATGAAAGCTTCTAAGTGGTCACCCTAGCGTTTCCTAAGCCTTCCTCGGCGACGACAACCACCCTCTGGCTCCCACTGCGTTACAACTCTGGTACATCTGCTCTGATACATTCTGAATATTTGACCAGCCCAATCCCACTTCACTGTATCTTTTACAGGAATAAAAATAGTCTTATATCCTTATACTGATCGTGGTCTACCCGAGTACCAAGACTCATACAAATCCAGTGCGGCCTTTGAGGATAACCAAATATACAGATTTATTATAACTTGTATTATTAGTAGGATTTTTTGTTCACTTGCAAGGAAAAACTAATGTAATTAAGTGCCAACCACATCGCTCCACAGCGAATGCTTGCGTGCAAGCACCCCCTCGTTCGTGATACCAATACTACAATGATCTGCAACGGAGGTAATTAATGCTTTTCGTTTCAGAGGAATGGAAACATTCTGCTAGACATGCATAACATCTTTCTGTCCTATTAACTCTACTACTTCCTACAAATTTTATGAATGAGGAAGACTGTATGTTTGGTTGTTTCTTCATGCCTCAACCGATGAACGTATTTGTATGGATCTTGGCACACGGATCGATCAAGTCCTGAATTAGCAAATAGGGTAATTTTTATTCCGAGAAAAAACCAAGGCTTCCGGGTTCCGAAGGCAAAGCCGCTGTTCTCCGATATTAAATGGTGCATTGTGACTGTATTTGCCTTCGAAACTTCATCAAAGTTCGGAAATGCTGGAACAGTGGTACTGAAACTGCTGAACGCACACTAGTTAATGCACGCTTAAAACTAATATGCAGACTGTTCAGATAGTTGGCACACTATGAACTTTAATGAAACTGTAGGTGGATACATAAAGTACGCAGTGAACTGATAGTTTGTTTGAGTTTCTTTATTTACCAAGAGTAGAACCCCATCGCATACATTTAACATGTCACAGACAGTGTAAGCGCATCACAGAGCACCTTCATTTTGACAACTGGGCGCGCATCTCACTCCCCCCCCTGCCTTGCCGTGGCCAGGGTGGCCTGTGGTCAACATGCAACCAAACCCGTATTACAGATAGTGCCATACTTTTAGAAACTCAAAAATTCACTTACTAGCTATTTCAAGCGGCTTCGGCCGGTAAAATATATACCTAAACTTTGACATTTAAGTAGGATATTTTTTTGAAAATCTTGTCTTAGCATTTTAACTAAAAGGCAAGAACAGTTAACCTTAACCAAGGAGCCGGATTTTATCGACTTCCCCTTTTAACTTCCGGAGGTTTGAGTCTCATAATACATGAGTTATGAAAACTGCCTGTTATTAAAATTCAGCAACCTATGCAATTTCGGAACTACGACTATCCCGCCTTATATATCTATACTTCTATACTAATATTTAAAGCTGAAGAGTTTGTTTGTTTGTTTGCTTGAACGCGCTAATCTCAGGAACTACTGGTCCGATTTGAAAAATTCTTTCAGTGTTAGATAGCCCATTTATCGAGGAAGGCTATCGGCTATATATCATCACGCTAAGACTAATAGGAGCGGGGCAGTAATGAAAAATGTGACGCAAACGTAGTTGCGCGGGTCAGCTAGTAAATATTATAAATTTAAAAGTAACTTTGGCTGTTTATTTGTGTGTTATACTTTCATGCCTAAATCGCTGAACCGATTTTGATGAAATTTGATACAGAGATAGATGGTACCATGGATACAGTTATAGGCTACTTTTTGCAAAAATCTTTATTATCCGCGAGCGAAGTCGCGAGCAAAACCAGCGTTTCTACATCACTGTTGAAAAGCGGGTTTTTAAATACTTGCTATATTTCCTCAATACATTGGCAGTAGTGCCATCTTCCACAATCATTGCCTTCACTTGGATAAGGATTTATCCAACTTCACAGCAGTTGTCATCCAATCGTGAACTGCAGTGGCCTATATGGAGAACTTTGAACCAATTGCGTACCTAAGTAAACCGCTGTCAACATGTATTGGTGAATTGAGGGATTAAATTATCGGTATATTCAATACACAGTGAGTTTCTGATCTACGTCTGTTGGAGTGTCCCAAATGTCCACTTACCTGCACCCACGATGACCTGAAATATGACTCTAACGCCAATATAAACGTGGCCACTTGCTGGACCCAAACAGTATAACATTGCAAATGTACAACAGCCGAAAGACGTCCACTGCTGGACATAGTCCTCCCCCAAAGGAGGGGCCGGTTTGCCATAATCGCCACGCTTGGCAGGCGGGTTGGCGATCGCAGTGTATGGTGTTGCGTTTTACAAAGAACGCTGCTGCCCATTCTCTAGTGAGTCCCTTAATCGCCTTTTACGACACCCACGGGAAGTGATGGGATGGTACTTTTACGGTACCATACAGCACCAGCCGACACCATACGACATAAATTCTAGTTAAGCTGCACAAATTTCCTACAAATAGGTACCTAGGTTATTGTTATCAAAAAGACAAGGCATAAGCGAAAATGAAGTGATCTTGCCCACGTATTTTTATCTAATACCAGCGTGGTTTCCGTTCCCGTGGGAGTACGGGATAATATATAGCCTATGTTACTCCCTGATAATGTAGCTATCCAATGCTAAAAGAATTTTTCAAATTGTTCCAGAAGTTTCGGAGCCTATTCATTTCAAACAAACAAACAAATCTTTCTTCTTTATAATATTATTATATAGTATAGAAAAACAATACTGAACCACCCCACAATACTACAGAAACCGCAATTTTCTTCGCTCCCCTTTCCTTATTTAACCTCTTTCATCGGATCGCGAACACTTGGAGCTGTTTTCTTTGCGATTCCGTTCGATTCATTTGCTGCAACGATTATCGATTCTCGAATGAGTGTGCATTGAACTGAACTTGATAACTCTTAGAACCACTGCTGGCGAGTTTTTGTTTTTTTTTCTGGCCGAATTCGAATTTGGAATATTTTTTGTTTCTTTGGAAATAAGCAGCGCCTTTGTGTTCCGCGTAACTTCGGCTCTGTCACATTTTAATTAATGCTCCGCTACTATTGGTCATAGCATGATTTTATAGCCTATAGCATTTTTCGATAAATGGGCTAACCAACACTAAAATTTGCACCTGCCATATTTTCTTTGCACCACCCTAAGGTCGACTGGTAGAAAATACCTAAGGCATTAAGTCCGTCTTTGTACAGTGTTTTCTTACTTGTGCATAAAGTTTTAATAAATAAAATAATTTTTCGATTCGAACCAATAGTTCTTGAGATTAGCGCGTTCAACCAAACAAACAAACTCTTCAGCTTTATAATATTACTAGTTGACCCGCGCAACTGCGTCTTCTCCGCTCCGGTCTTAGCGTGATGAAATAGCCTATAGCCTTCCTCGATAAATGGGCTATCTAACACTGAAAGAATTATTCAAATCGGACCAGTAGTTCCTGAGCTTAGCGTGTTCAAGCAAACAAACAAACTCTTTAGCTTTATATATTAGTATATATAATAATAGATAGTAGGTATAGAAAATATTTTTTCACAGCTTTCATATATTACAGATTCAATAAGCTGGAATCAAACTTCACTTTCGTTCCGTATTTATTTATTTAAGATAATAATGCCGACTATTTAAAGATATTTGTAGGTGCTTTCGAGATTCTGCTACTCTTTCAATTATTTGAAATATTAGTTATCTAGTTCTGGTAGGTACTAAAAAGTTCGTTAACATGTGAAAATAATGCCCACGCACCGGAAACGTAGTACTCTACCATTACTCACACATTCACTTTTTCTCATATTGCTTTTCATTCACCTCAATTCGACCACTCCAAGGTCGTTTGTGCACTTAGCTGTATTTGATGCTTATTCTTATTTTACGCATTCGTTTGTTTTTACAAATAATACAAAAACGGACCCAAATTTTTGTATCGTAATAATCACGAATACTGTTACTGCACTAACACTGTAAAGGCTCTCGCAGACAGGCGCGACACTACAACGACCGTTTTTCATCTCATCAATTATTGACACGTCTGTCTGTGGGTGCCACACACATTTTTTTCTCATACTCCCTTCGATTCGACAACTTCCCAGGTTTAATATTTGCATGCGTCGGATATACTGTCTAAATTACTTTCCTCCCAGCATGTGGCGGTATAATAATGTCGTTAAAAAGTTGGCCTGGCTTTTTCAGTGGTAAGAGGGCAGACTTTGAATTAGGGGGAAATGCATGTTTAAATCTTGTCTGTTCCTAAGTTGACGGTTATTTATAAAGTTTTTAATTAAATTAAAATGCGGAAGACCTTGCAAAAGGTCATTTAAAAATGTATGTCATTATCACAAAGGCAAAAAAAGATGATGACTTCTCGGCGCATGTGTCCCTAGTAGACCTAATCTGAACCTAATTAGGCGAGATCGAAGTCAAAACTGGTTTTTCATTCATTAATATGTACCTACTTATGTCTTATAAGTAAATATATAGAGGGTATGCGGAACAGAGCGTAAAGTCCCGCAAACCTCCAATGAAAAGGGAGGATCCTCTGATCGGACAGTTGTTGTGTCCGGTAAGCAAATCCCGATAGTTGATATTCGGACTATTGTATATGTTCAAATCGCACGGTAAACTCTGATACCGCGATGTAGGATTTCGTAGTTGTATTTCGCTGCTGGTTGGATAGATGGCGTTGCGGTTATTTTTGTTGGGATGAAGATTTTGAGTTTGACTCTTCGGGTCAGTTTCCGTGATTGCCAGACAGGTCTCAGCTGCGCAAAGGTAGCTCGGGCTTTGCCAATCCGTGAAGTGATGTCCTCTTCCGTTTTCAACTAGAACACGTTACAATTAACCTAAAATAAAAACAACTTTAAAAAAAATCTCAGTTCACCGATGAATGTACGTCATCCACGTGAACACGTCCTCTATTACCCGATACATATGACAGGGAATTTACCCAAACGAGGAAAGGGAAAGCCCGACAAAAAACCAGGCTTTGTCCTAATCCATTTTTTATTCCCACGCTCATTTCACATACCAGTTGCTCCAGTTAATAAAATCTCACTAAAGCAAACAATATTTTACAAATAACAATTACGGGCCCACGCAACAGAATTTCCCTGCGAACATCCCTAACACAACAAAACGTTAATCACAAGACGTATGCAAGTAGGTGAGTACAAACACCGTCTGACGTCACTCGACAAACGGACTCATCTTTTACTGCCTAATAACGGCATTGGTATGGTAAACAATAATTCATTAACACTGCTGGCTCTCGACCTAAAAACCGGAATTAGGTCGGTGGACATCCCTAAGTGCAGGCCTCGAAATTAGCGTGATTTATAGGGTCGGAGCCGGGCCGTGACGCGGGAATTACATGTAAAAATTGTGGTGTAATGCTATGGGTTAATGGCCTGGTTCAGGACACTGTTACTCGTGTTACGCTTTCCCAAAACTGGGAATACGTTAAGCAATAGTTATGTTATGTAAAAATAGTGGTTTAATTTTATGAGCTAAGTGGCCTGGCTTTTTTCTCAAACTGGGCACAAGTAAGTAATTAATAATTCATGTCTCATGTGCTAACCGTTTTGTTTAAATTTCTAAGGCTAAAAGACAGACTAGATCCATTTCTAGTCTGATTTTAGGGTTCCCTACCTCAAAACGAAAAAACAAAACCCTCATAGGATCACTTTGTTGTCCGCCCGTCCTTCCGTCTGTCTGTCAAGACCCTTTATCTCGGGAACACGTGGAGGTATCGAGCTGAAATAAACCATATACTCAGGTCTACGGTCCCTTGAAGCTGTGATTCAATCAAACTTCTAAGTTAACGTAAAAAAAGATACGGCCGTTTATACCGCAAAAAATACGTTTTTTACGGTATAAACGGCCGTATCTTTTTTATTAATATACGTATTTCGACACCCCAAGGGAATTAAAATGTAAAGGGTATTTCCCGTTGACCTAGAACTATGAAATTTGACAAGAAATACCGTCATCGATCATATAATCTTTATTTAAAGTACCTACAAATTTGTACGGAACCGACTTGGCCGGTTTTTTCTCAGAGTAAACCCCATTTTATACTCCACCTACAATGAGTTACTGAAGGTACAAATATGTTAAAACAAATACTATTCCGGCGGAGGTATTTTTTATGACTCTGCAAAGGGCCCAACAGTTTCAAAACAAGCAAAAATGCGGTCGAATCGATGTTAATAAGCTTACACCCACGACATCCAATAGATGACCTACGCTTACGTTCATTTCATAACTTACAATTTTCAGGAGTTTCAGACCAATATTGGTTCTTACCTGACCTACGCACTCACCGTAACCTACGAGTTTCTAAACTATGTTAAAATTTAATTAATAAGCAATACTAACACCTACATAAAATTATTGAGGGTGCTATAGTTCTAACTTGTAAAGTAACTGTTAATAATCTACAACTTAAGATTAACGCCAACACCAAACAACCAGCACAAATTGAAACGTGGCGAAACACGGAACTAAACTCCAAAGTGTACTGATTTTGACAGTTGCCCTAACAACTAGCGTCACCATGAAATGTCAAGTAATAACGGTCACGCTATAACGTTAACCTACTCTCTATATTTAAAGAAAGCCTTATTACACTTGAGTTAACATCTTACTTAATGCATGGTTATAGCCTGTTCACCTACTTAAGCTACTTAAGTACTACTTCTAAGTAGGTAATGACTAAATTAACTAGGTATTTAAAATAAGCTCAGTTTTTAGCTGGCTATTAATGCTTTGAAATTCAGCGGCCATTGTAGGGGCTAGAGTGCTATCGCATAGTTTAACTACTATAATCGCATTACGAACAAAATAAATATACCTACGCTAAAAAATATTCTAAAGAGAATGTTCACTGTGTAACGTACCGTTACGTATATTTAATGGCTGTTTGTATCATATTGTTTTTTTTTTTAATGCGTGTCTAGATACGAGTACTTAGATATATTCTCTATAGTTTATAATACACGAGTCAATTTAGCAGTCATAACCACGTTTCTGGCACTATTTTTTTCCATGAGACAAATCATTCTTTATGCCAGCCATTGGGACAATATTTTTTTATAAAAAACTAGCTACTTATCAGCTGTTAAATAGATAGACTTATTTTTTACTAGCGGACGTCACGCCGTTTTACCCGAGTAGTTCCCGTTTCCGTAGGATTAAGAGGACAAAATATAGCCTATGTTACTCGCTGATAATGTAGCTATCCATTGGTGAAAGAATTCTTCAAATCGGTCCAGTAGTTTTTAAGTTTATTCGTTACATACAAAAATACAAATCTTTCCTCTTTATAATATGGTATTAGATATAGAGGTATAGAAGTAAAACTGCAATGCTTTTGCACCTAGAATAAAATACACATTTCAGTACACCTACCACCGCTCTGGGCGGAGCGGAAGGGAGTATTAAACTCTTACTCACTAAAACCCATCCGTATTCCTCTTAATGCCCTTTGTGTTCTAGAGGGGCTACTATCTAAGCCCAAAGTCCGTAGTTTCGGGCTTAGTTGCGGGCGTATTCTACTCCGTATCACGTTACCACTGAGAACTAATGACAAAACGATTTGAAAGTTACTATGATTTCGTGTTGTCATTCATTCTTAGTTCGGGTTCGGGACTAATCGTAAGTCCGTAGGTGATACGGAGTAGAATACGCCCGCAACTAAGCCCGAAACTACGGACTTTGGGCTTAGAGAGTAGCTCCCCAGGTCCGTGGTGACTCTTTCGGACAAATTCCGCAACACACCTACTGTACCTCCTGAGCATTCCGGCAACGTTATCATCTGAATGGCCTCACTTCAATCGCTATAACAATCTATTCCCTCTAAATCTCCTTAGATAAATCCCTCCCCATAAACCTAAGCTCATCCCGCTTGTTTCGCAGCCATAAAATTTGCAGACGACATACAATGATACCATAAGTCTGTGATAACAGTTAAGGCATACAAGCTCTAGTTAGTACACCCCACGCATTTTTCCCCGTGCCTAATTGAAAACGGGTGTCCTCCGAATTGGTATGCTCTGTTTCACTTCTTAACTTAATTTAACAATACATTTAGTGCCACATAATTATAATGATGGAGACGGATGTTGACTTGTTTCGTAGATGCTTAGTTAATGACTTCGTTTAGCAGTGGATTTTCAGTATGTTTACGTGCAAAAATATCTTAAAATTATTTAAACAATTGTAAGTTTGAAAGTCTAAGTTCCAGTTGCACAGACCAGAGTTATCTGTTAACTCGGAGATAATTGCTAACACCGGGTTAAACAACAATTATATATAACTACCCCGGGTTAGCAACTGCTCGAAGTAAAAGATAACCCTGGTTTGTCGCGCGCTTATATCCTTTACATTTTTAAACACCTCAAAAATAGGAATGCGACATAAGAGCCAATGTATTCGCGCTCCATGGGTTTTGCTATATGTATATCTTTACTAGCTAATCCGCGCAACTTCGTCTGCGTCACATTTTTCTTTACTAATCCGCTCCTATTGGTCTTAGCGTGATTATATATAGCCTATTGCCTTCCTCGATAAATGGGCTATCTAACACTGAAAGAATTTTTCAAATCGGACCAGTATTTCCTGAGATTAGCGCATTCAAGCAAACAAACAAACAAACTCTTCAGCTTTATATATTAGTATATATAGAAGATACACGGTGTCATTTTAGTATTCTTACAATGCCAGCCCACTTCATCTATTCAATGACTACTACACATTCATTAAAAATTAAAGATATTAAAATATTACTCATTTTCTTCACCCATACGTCATGCTTCAAGATAATGAGTAATGTTAACCTCCAGGAGCTAGCGCAATCAAAGTCTTGTGTTCCAAGGACGGCGCAGAAGGGAACAGCGACATTGTTCTGATGCGTAAACCTTATTAACAGGGTGTTTCATAATTCTAATGCATTACTTATTTTTATTGTACCTATCACCTTAATAAATTATTAATAAAAAATTAATCGCGCCTAGAGGTAGTTTATGTCGGGTACATTAAGCGGCCGCCTTTGTAAGATGACTAAAATGGTACTGTATATAAATTGGTACTTAGACCGTTTAGAATTTCAACCCTTCAAGTTTACCTATTTATCTACCTATCAATACTAAGTTTTTTTTTTAATTTAACCAATGAAACGGATCGGTATCAGCATAAACTATGTTTAAGAGCTGGGTCATCATTGCAGTGGAATATTGACACTGCTCTTCTTGCTCGCTGTTTAGATGTGCTGTAGTGCTATTCTCTAACAACATTTTCGTATCTCGACAGTAGAATTCGAGGTGAGTTTCAAATGAAGATCTTTATGTTGTGTGCAATAAAGCTCATTTTGTGAGTTTTATCACTCAGGTGAAGCTCGATATCGAAATAGTTTCTTACAGAATAGACTAGCTGCTCGCATTCAGTTTACTGCTGAAATTATATGTATAGACTACCCTATGCCCGCGACTTCGTACGCGCATATTCCGTATCTGTTATAAGAACTTTTATATTTTAGGATTCGCCTTAGTTGAGGTAATAAAACTTTAAAAGGCAATTTACTCAGATAACAAACAATGAGAAGCTAACGATGATCAGACTAAGCGTTTTCCAGTAAAGTACCTTGTTATAGAATACCGCTTGTCTACCTGCCGCTGTCTGAAAATGAAGACGAATGAAAGCGTATTGTCAACTACAAGTAATACACTTATTAATATTTATCTCACCTATGCCAATAAAAATATGACCTTCGGAACGTTGTATAACGCAAATCGTTGTGATGATGGCTTATTTGCCGAATGCATTGCAGTGGTATAACAAGAGGGTCATTCACCAATACTACACACACACACACCACCACACACACTCACACACACCCACACACTTGGAATGCTTATTGTCAACTACATGTAATACACGTATTGATATTTATCTCATTTATGTCAATATAATATGACCTTCGGAACGTTGCATAACGCAAATCGTTGTGATGATGGCTTATTTGCCGAATGCATTGCAGTGGTATAACAAGAGGGTCATTCACCAATACTACACACACACACCACCACACACACTCACACACACCCACACACTTGGAATGCTTATTGTCAACTACATTTAATACACGTATTGATATTTATCTCATTTATGTCAATATAATATAACCTTCGGAACGTTGCATAACGCAAATCGTTGTGATTATGGCTTATTTGCCGAATGCATTGCAGTGGTATAACAAGAGGGTCATTCACCAATACTTACACACTTGTTGATAAAATATTCATGATAGGTACACGTAAATTCAACATTAATTTTTCCTCCTTCATTCTGAGAATCCTTATCCAAGTGCAAACAGGTCAGGAGGGTACAACATTTTAACAAACGGCGACCATTCATGCTGACATGCAAAATTCTACTAAAAATAACTGGTATTAAACTGTACTTTGAACCTATAGGTAAATGTAATTATGTGTACGTATATGTCTAGATTTAGTTGTAAATACAAAGTACTTCAGCAGCTATATCAGTTCATATTAATATAATTAAGAGGAAAACACTGTGATGCTGACGTAACTGAAGCAAAATAATAGTAATAAATAAAGTTAGGAGTCGGTATAATACCTTTATAAGATCTACATGCGTTAGTAAATCTAAAAGTAATTAAAATAATGAATTACTTGCTGAGTGTTATATTTTTATGTTCACTTCACTATCACTTTTATCAATCTCAAGTGACCTTCGTCATACAAGGAACTCTTTTGCAAAAGTGTAAAACCAAGAAATACAATATCCACCTCATCCCACCGGCCCCCTCCTACCATCGGACATCCAGACGCACTGCATCTTAACATCCCTACATTGTTGCTATTCCACCAATTCGCACTAAGCGTTTCCAAACGTCTTTTATAATGCGCACAGCAAAGGAGTGGAACTCTCTGGCTGCGTCTATGTTTCCAAACGCTTACAACCCTAATCTCTTCAAAGTTACAGTGAACAGGCTCCTTCTGGGTAAGCTCGCTCTATCGTAGACTTTGTCCCTGCCATCCCTGACCTAGACTAGAGGCAAGAGCAAACCCATCATTTAGCTAAATAGGATTTTTTTAAGACAAAAAGCCTGAAAAGAACAAAAAGCTCATTTTCCGTAAACAATCATGAGTTCCCTAATTACCGCGTAATCGCAAAACGCACGATAAAGTCGCAGACTAAAAAAATAAGAATCATAAAAACGCAATCAGCAACACATTATGAGTACTCCTTCCAGCTTTTTCCTTAAAAACATTTCCCCTTTTTTGTAAAAACATGGCATTGTATTAGTAATCTGTGGTTCTGGTTTTTATTTCCCCCTTGCATTTCCCCCTGACATCGTTATACTAGCTGAAGCAGTTATTGTCCTACTCATTTTTACTGCCTATAATAAAAAACAGAAGCTCTGAAAACATTATCTGTTTGATGGGAAATCTGATAAGGAAAAGTGTCTGCCGAATATGCTGTTACGTGCTTATTTAAGTTATATTTGTGTACTTACATATAACTAAAAATAACTAGATAGAAATGACAATATCTTACAGGTAACTAAGATTACTAGATACTTACCTAGTCCCACCTTAAAATGCAATATGAGAATCTATATCTATCTATTCTTCTATACTTAATCTATACTAATATATAAAGCTGAAGAGTTTGTTTGTTTCTTTGTTTGCTTGAACGCGCTAATCTCAGGAACTGCTGGTTCAATTTGAAAAATTCTTTCCGTATTAGATAGCCCATTTATTGAGGAAGGCTACAGGCTAAATATCATCACGCTAAGACCAATAGGAGCGGAGCAGACGAAGTTGCGCGGGTTATCAAATAAAGATGAGTGCAATTTCTATACACATAATTATATAAGGGTATTTTGAAAACTGTGTGAATTGGGAAAACATTAGATTTTTAAATCTTATCAGTCGGTCTATTTTCTGAACATGTCAGTTTGCAAACTTAGGTGAAGTGAGCTTGATGTGAACTGCCATCCCATCTTGATTGGATAGATTTACAGCCGGTCGATTCAGTAAACATTTCAAAGTGAAGGCTTTGCTGAAGTGATCACGAAGTGAGCTGTCAAGTTATAAATTTTGTGTCATGTATTAATTACTTAGCATACTTTTATATAGATTCAAGTTCTTAAAACGTAACAGACAGATGTGTTGCTGGGGAGTTTGTTGGCCACTTCTTCTCCACAGCTAAAACACTAGGAAGTGGTGACGGGCGGGCGTTTTGGGGGACTGTCTTTTGTAAAACTTGACGTTCAAAAAGTGCTGGCTCTGAGCCTAATTTGAATAAACGACTTTTGATTTTGATTTTTTTTTTGATTTTGAAATCATGTAATCAAGATGGGATGACTTCGCGCTCACTTCACCCAAGCCTTCACTTCGACATGTTTATGGAATCGACCGGCTGCTCACTTCATCTTCACTTCACCTATGTCTATGTTTTCACTTTGAGATTTATACAGACTACCACTGGTAGACACGGGTAATGATAATGATAGACCACGTAATAGAACACAGTAGAGTAGTTTTCAAACTTCTATTTAAATAATTTATCAGACGCGATAATTCGAAACAGATAATTTAGTCCTTAATAAAGACTCAAATTAAACCTTGAACAAACTTCACAAAACGTTTTCTGCGAAATATTATAATAAGCTCTTTTAGTCATTTATTCCGATAGAACTTACAAGGTTTTATTAACTACTAGTGGAAGTCACGCGGTTTCACCCGCATATTTCCCGTTCCCGTGGAAGTACGCAGCTTGATGCACTTGAGTCAATTGAGAAACGAGCCAAGAGGATCATCGGCAATGATAGGCTCGTCGCTACGAAGCTCCAATGTCTTGAGCATCGACGACGAGTTGCTAGCCTGTCGGTTTTCTACCGGTTGTATTTTGGGGAATGTGCGACGGGATCATCGGACCACAAGACGAACGACGATGCACCACCGGTACATGGTGGACATCCCACCCACGCGCACAAAACGTTTTGGGAACACATTCATAGTGCGTACAGCTAAGGAGTGGAATTCCCTGCCGGAGTCTGTGTTTCCTGATAGCTACAACCTGGGAGTCTTTAAGTCAAGAGTGAATAGGTTACTTCTAGGCAAGCGTGCTCCATCTTCGACCACATCATCGCTTACCATCAGGTGAGATAGTGGTCAAACGCGTGCCTATCAATAGTAAAAAAAAAAATATAGCCTATGTTACTCTCTGATAATGTAGCTATCCATTGCTGAAAGAATTTTTCTTTCAAATTCATCATTCCAAACAAATAAACAAACAAATCTTTCCTCTTTATAATATTAGTGTAGAAGTGTAGACTAACTTTTGCCCACGACTTCGTACGTGGATATCCCGTATTTTCCCGTTCCCGCAGAAGTTTCTGGTAATCCTTAAGGCTCGCCAACAAAGAACAACATGCCAAATTACAGCTTTCTACGACCAGTAGTTTCGGCTGTGCGTTGTCTGTCAGTCACTCAATTTGTCAGTCAGTAACGGAAGAAGTTCATATACTTAAATCAATTCAGAGTTAATAAACACACTAATACTATTATGGATTCCGTTGAATTTGTGAAATCGCAGACGAGACATTTATAAAACAAAAATACGAATTGTTTATCAAAAATACTAACTTGCACTCTAAATTGTACTAGGTTATTAAGTTATTTATAGAACTTATATAAAAAAGGTTAATTATAAAAAAAAATGTTAACTTATATAAAAAAAAAATGTTTAGGTTAGATTAGGTTAGAACTGTGACCTCCTACGCACTAGCCGAGCGAGCAAAGCGAGCGGTGCCGCGGCAGCGGCCGGCGAGTGCCAGAAACGACTAGATTATATAGAAAATTTATTTCTTTTCTGCATTACATTACACCAATTGAATATTCGATAAAATACATGTTATACCACCCGAAAATTACATCAAATGAACATTATACCTTTTGATCAATAGCGCAAATTTTTTTATGGCAAATAAATATTCGATGAAATGAAAATTATGTTAATCGATATTATACAAATTGATTATTTTCTTAAACGTTGTTCGAATTAGTAACATTACATTAAAAGTTGTTGTACTAAACAAGGGTGAACCATTTTGATCATAGTTATTCGTTCAATAAAACAGGTCTGCAAATACCATAAAACAGTATATTTAATTTGATTTATTTAGTGTGCATAATTTGTGTGCAAGTCAGTATTTTTGGTTAAACTTTGAAATATTTTGTCCGAAAAAAGGGAATATAGAGATATCGATTTAATTACATGCCTAGAAATACACACTCTGTGAAAATTCCAACTGTCTATCTATTAGGTTCTTAAGGTACAACCCGCTGACAGACAGACGGACGGTCAGCGGAGGCTTAGTAATAGGGTTCCGTTGGTTACCCTTTGGGTACGGAACCCTAAAAAATGATAAAGACTAGCTCCGACCTACCTATTATATAAGATATAAGGACCATAACATAAAGATAAAAAAACTCTTTTATCAAATCTGTATAAGCCCGATCAAACTCCAAATCGTTTGGAAAATCCTATCGGCGAAACGCTCTGGGTTCGGCTATTAAAACTTTTTTGTAAATCCATTCCATTTTGTCCCAAAAGGGATCGAGTGTAATAACAATTAGACAAAGCTATTAATTGTGAATACCATCTGGCTAACACATCTGTTGGTGAAATAAAATGACTCATACTAAACCCACAAAAACTGTAATAAAATCATACCTTTTCTCTATAAAATATATAGATAGATATATTTATTTATTTTGTAAAACATGAGTACAGGTAGTACCCAACTGATATGGCTTACCGATGTACCTGCGCAGAAGATGTATTTTCTAAGCGCGGGAAATGCTATTTACCAATCGGCACGCTCCACGCAACGCGCTTATTTTTTCTGTACCGCTATTGGTCGGCAGCTGCCGCCATGTTAGCGTGCGCCGCGTGGCATGCACGTGACTTGCGAGTGAGAAGGAACTAACAACTGCAGTGTATTATGTACCTTATAGTAGTGATATAAGGTTGGTTGTTTGCTTTCTTTCGTTAATCTTCGGGGCCATACTTTCTTTTCTGTGCGAACGACGATTCACGACGCGCCTTATCAGTTGGGTACCACTGTACAGCATACATGTCTTATAAATAATGATGAGGTTGCTACATATTTTGCCATATATGGCATACAAAATCAGTTCAAAAAGTATTCAATGTCAGAATTGAAATTAAATTTAAATTATAATATAAAAAATAAAGTTACCTTCAAAATTGCCATGTCATATTTTAAC
Organism: Lacanobia wlatinum; assembly: GCA_947578705.1. NCBI lineage: Eukaryota > Metazoa > Arthropoda > Insecta > Lepidoptera > Noctuidae > Lacanobia > Lacanobia wlatinum. The sequence goes on from OX388037.1 coordinate 11,247,320, forward strand.
AATCTTTTTAGGGTTCCGTACTCAAACCAACTGAAACCTTACTAGGTCTCATCTCTCCGTCCGTCTGTCAGCAGGCCGTAGCTATCTCATACATTGGAACATTTTAATTTTTCTCAGGGTGTGTATGTCTATTGTAGCTATAATATAAAATGAATAAATTAGAGGGATTTTTTTTACCCACACTATCTAACTTACCTTTACCATAAATACAAATAACGCCAATTTTTAGAATAAAACCGAGTCTCAAACGCGAGTCCGACTCTCACTTGGCCCGTTTTATATCAACAACAATAAATTCATTTGCTCACAGTGATAACAATAAACAAAAGGCTTTGCCCAAAACATTAAATTATGATTCCTTAGAGTAACCAAATGAAATACAAGACATTTCGTCTCTAAAAAGAAGATTTCATTTTCAAGATTCCTTAAATATATTTTGCGGGAATAAAACGGATCTTACGAAAAACTTGCGATGTCAAAGTAACAAAGGTAAGAAAATTAATTTGGTCATTAATTAAAACAGTCAGTTTTTGTGACAAACTTTCTTTGTCAGCGGATGTATTTGATAAAATACGAAAACTTTGTTTAAGATTTGATATCGCCTTGTGATGTTTTTGATTCTTCTTTGAATTTTCGTGACCTATTTTTCAAGTGTTATACTTATTATAAATTAAAAGACTGATTGGGTTTTCATTCCAAGACAAGACGTCTGAGCAGTGAATCTATACTAATATATAAGCTGAAGAGTTTGTTTGTTTGCTTGAACGCGATTATCTCATGAACTACTAGTCCGATTTGAAATAATATTTCAGTGTTAGATAGCCTATTTATCGAGGAAGGCTATATATCATCACGCTAAAACCAATAGGAGCGGAGTAGTAATGAAAATTGAGACACAGATGAAGTTGCGCGGGTCAGCCAGTATATGAAATCTTTACCACCATCACTACTTCAGCCTTGTAAAATAATGTTAACCGATGTGCATATATCTTCTCACTAGCTTCTGCCTCGCTCGCGTGATAGTCGAAAATTATGCCTAGGGAACATATTTTCGGGATGAAAGTAGCAAGTGTGCTATTCCAGACTATAATCTATTTCTGATCGAAATCCGTTTAGCGGTTTAGCCGTTCTGGCGTGATTGAGTAACAAACATCCATCCATACAAACTTTCACATTTATAATATTAGTTAGGATTAGTTCTTTAACATATACGAGATATAGCGAAGGTACAACTCTCCAGGTTATATCAGCCAGGATATCAGCCAGGAATTGTTAATTATTGCGCAATAGAAACACCGTTTGCTTTTAAATCAAATTATTATTCACACAAAATCTCAATTACAATATTCTCACACAATATGTACACTGTACAAGTATACGGAACACGCGGCGGTTTCTAGACGTGTGCACATCTGCACTGCCTGACCGCCACCAGTAGACTGGACTCAGCTTCTGTCGAGCACAACGTCCTAGACTCCGTCGAAAGCCACTAGATGGCGTTGGTGTCCCGATTGTTCAATTGACTGACTTATTTCCGACATATAGATAATTTAAAAACTTTAAGCATATTTGCAACTTGTCGAGTCAAACTCCTATCTTATCAGATATTTTAATTGTATTGAGAATTTGCTTTCTTTAATCTTCAACAAATCCTTCATTCAAAAGACTCAACAATTAAGTCTTGAACAGGCGTCTTTCTACAGAACATCCTTTACACTGTCTTGAAGCAACCCCAAATTAGTCGAATTCAATTACTGCCAACTTAATTCGATCACATCTCAATTACTCTATAACTACAGACTGCGAACAGACTGGTCCTGTTGAGCTAGGGCTGACAAGGTAAAAGCTTGTCGTGGGCGAACGTTTGAATGAATTGTGTGGGTAGCGACAGCCCTGTCAATAACCTAAGTAACAGCAACCTGCCTGAAACCCTTTTCGGACATGCAATTTATGTATAACGAAGTAAATGGAAATTATGTTTTTCTTTATCCCCCGCTGTTCTCTTGTATTAATTTCGTTGCAAAATTCAAAATGAATCGTTTATCCGGGGCTCATCGAGCTATATTATTTCGGCGTTTTTCTGGTGGTTGCTACTGTTGTTGATTCTGGCTCTCAGGAGTTGCAGTGGTTAAATAATAATAATAATAGGTATCTTGACTTGGCTCGAGAGGTTGTCGACATGTGGGATGTGAACACAGCAGTCATTGTGCCGATAGTCGTACGGCCAATGGCATAATTGCCAAGAGCCTCGACCAATATCTCAAGAGGCTCTCGTTGGGCAGCTGCATCAAGGGCTTGATCCAGAAAGCAGTACTCCTGAACACGGCGCGTATAGTGAGTAGGTTCCTCTCTCGGGAGCCCTGACCACCGGTAGCTTGGACCCTGTTCCCGATACCGGTAGGCTACTATTTTTTTATATTTTTAAATGTTTTATTCTTATTTTATTTTTTTGAAATACTAAAAAAAGTAAATTGTATGTATATGAATAATAAATGGAATAATAATAAATAATTATTGTTTATTGGACTAAAAATGTTGTGTAATCTAATACTTACGATCAACTATTATGCAACAATCAGTAGTATTTGTACTGAATATTGGTAGGTACCCAAGGAAAGACGAGGTTGGGAAAATGTAGAGTGGCGAGCGTGTCCCAATAAAAAAATGCAATTTATTACATTGCTTTCATTGTAAGAACTTAATGCCTCTAATGTATCTATAAATACTTATAGTGTGTCAAAAAATCATGCCTCACAAAAGGTTTCTTTACAATTGGTACGATTTTGCCAAGAACAATAGTCATCATTTGCGGTGAAGACTCACAGTTTTGTCTTCCGCGAAACTTGGTGAATATCCTTTTAATTAATAAAATATTGAATAGTGGAAGTCTGCAAACTTTTGCATGGAAATTTTATCATTACTTAAGTGCAGAGCTTTACGGGCGACTATTCAAAAGTACTTTAAGATGGCAAGACATAAATTCTATGTAAATAGGTATAAAAAAGATGAATGTATAAGGTTCTCGGAAGCTCCTAGGTCACTGCGGTCTAAGTACATTAATTGTACCTCCTTCCTCAAAACTACGACACTTCCTACCATTGACTATTTCAGTAGATTTCTACGAAAGGCGCTTAATTCAATTGACTTTGAAGCCGGTAAGATTTATATGTCCGGAAGGAATCTTCTGATTACATTTCCTACGCGGGCCTCATTTATTTGTGAAAGTAGTTGGAACTACGTAACATGATAAATTGGGTTACCCTATGTCAACCCACCTTTGAAATTTTTATGTTGGGTCTTCCTTATCACATTTTCCTGAGAAAACTTTCCACACTGTTACATTGGTCTAAACTCTAACCCTTAGGTCATTTGTCAAATAAGGTTTTTCTATTTTTTGTCACCGTAAAATGGGGAAGAATACGTAGTAGTCGAACTGTAGTTCTCCTTCAAATGGCATCAAAGACAATAGGAGTAAGAGGTATTACAATGTAACACTTGTTTTGGGCAGCCAAGTCGTGTAAAAATCAACCGTTGCCCGTTGAAAAAAAAAAATCTACAAAAAACAGCTAGCAAGGCCTCTGTAAAACCTGCAGGAGTTCATGTTATTGGACCAGAATACAAAGCACCTACCACACAAAACATAGTGGAAAATTTTCTACCAACAATAACAAAGTATCTAACTAAACAAAAAATACACTAGAAATTGCCTTGTCAGCAAAAAAACAATAAACTTAACAACCGATGTGTGAAAGTCTCCATCCCTGTTCATTTTACGTCCCACTGCACTCCAAGTTTTTGCCACCGCCATTACTGACAAAACACTGTAATGCACTAGAAAATGAAAACAGACTTCTATTAGATTTTGCCACTACAGTGTACGACATACATACCTACGTGAGATTACGTAAGGCGCTTGAGATTAAATGAAAATAGTCGTATATGCAACAACATTTGCTTTCAAAGTAAACATATACGGAAGGTATTTTCATTTCCAATGTTGATTTTGTTGAGTCTAACTTTGCTATCCCAAGTTTGAATTGTAGGTAAAAGATTTTAATGAAGTACCAACTTGAAGAACTAACCCCCTAACTCATTAATGTTGTTTAAAATGAAAGCAAGCTAAATCCTAAAAATATCTGTTTGGCTTTAAAGTGACCGTTACTGATTCCAAGCAATTCAAATAGTTTCACCGCAAACATCAAAGATTTCTAGAGAGACACTATCGTTACACAATATCAACTCAACATGCTATATATATATGTACACAAGCACTTCGCCAGCGACTTCGGTCGCGCGGGTTTACGGCTCCACCCTGTTAAAGGGTAATGTGTAATTAACTTATTAATAGACTAAACGTAGGGCAGTTCGCTCAAACAGCAAAAATTTTCTTATTAGAGTATTTTAATACCCGTCGTAACTAATAAACGAAAGGTCCGATTTGAATAAATTAAAGTGTAATTTACTTGTACATAACCAACCTTAATTATTAAACAATTTAAATAGATAAGCATTACTATAATGATACTAAAATCACCACTATTCAATTTCACCCGGGTTTTTATTGAATAATTTGAACAAAAAGCGGTCATTGTGACTTAACCATAATAGTTAGATATATACCTTCGCGGACTTTTTTGTAGATATTGATGTTCTCATTGTCAATAGTTTCCGCAGCGTACGCGATATAAGGATCTTTTTTTGTATTTTTTTCACACCTTGAGTTACATTATCAAAGTTTTCATACGGATCCCTAACTTTTTTGAAAATATTCTATAGCCCATTTTTATTGGGGATAATGTAGGATTCTAATGGTGAAAGAATTTTTCAAATCGGTCCAGTAGTTTCGGAGCCTATTCAATTCAAACAAACAAACAAATCTTTCCTCTTTGTAATATTACCTAGTGTAGATATACTCGTACTTAAGTGCTTACATGGACATTGACCGGGATCGATTCATCTCCGTCTTGAATTACGACAGCGATGAAAAATATTGATGGAAATTTAAAGGGGTTTTTATCGTATTTGGAGGATGCTCCACTCGTTTTAAAAAACTCTTGATGTTGAATCTTCACAATGTCGTGAGATGAATTTCAAGAGACTTGGCTGACGACAAGGGCTGGTTTCTGAATGGGGTATTTGGAGTTGAGACCGAGTCTACTCTCTACTGTACTTCAATGCCAAAAATTGGCAAGTTTTGAAGCTGAAGTAGATTTTGGCGAATAGTCAACTTTAAAATTTTAATTCCCAAATCGGGGGTCAGGCTGCGAATCGAATTCAGGAAGATTTTAAAGTAAAAGTGACCTTTCGAAGCTGTTGTGGCTAAGGTAAGCGGGCCAGCATTGCCAGTTCGGCAGTATTTGTTGAGCAACAAAGCCGACCCGAACCAATTATTGCATTTGTTCGGTTTCAATCGGCTTGTGCCCGGCATTTTCCCTGAACATTCATCTACATACCTATATTTGATTTTACCACCCGGCTGTGCCGATTAAGGGTGCCTGTCCATTACAGCGGAGCGAGGTAGCGGAGCGGAGAAACGGAGAAATTTTACTAAAAATGCCATCGCGTCACCACTTCCCGTGTAAACACACTAGGAAGTGGTGACGCGATGGCATTTTTGGAGACTATCTGTATTTAAAATTAACGTTCAAAAAGTTATGGCACTCAACGTAATATGAATGAATAACTTTTGATTTTGTCACGGTAGGTACAACTGTGTTTCAGATCCGTTCAGCCGTTAAGGCATGATAAAAATACAAAACATTAAAACATCCAAAATATAGTCTTTAACATTTACATTATTGGCAATATGGAATACAAGCATTGCCTAATTAAAAATAAACACTCCACTACTGTACCATCAAGTGGATATTATTATGAACGGTGTGGTAATAGCGAATAATGTATTCAACCCATCTGTGCCATGAATTTTATAGCAGTTGTTCGTTATGTTTGGGTGCAAAATCCACCCACATTCTAATAACTTCTAAAGACAGACAGATTAAACGCGGGGTTTAATCTGTCTGTCAAAGTATCAAGTGTTGGTCGGTCTGAAGCCTAGTTTTAGCAGTTGGTAGTTTGAAAAAGGAACGTTTACAAGTTATGTCAAAGCCGATTGTAAACTGAATGCAATAGTTAGTCCGCTTTAAGCTGGTGGGATTTACAACTATACATTCTCGATGTGTCTGTGTCAATTAAATTACTTGATGAATTGATCCTTGCTAATATTAATATTATAAATGCGAAAGTAACTCTGTCTGTCTGTCTGTCACTGTCTGTCGCGCTTTCACGCCAAAACTACTAAATCGATGTAATGAAATTTGGTACACAGATAGTCTAGAGCCTGAGAAAGGACAAAGGCTACTTTTCATCCCAGGAATATGTTCCGTGGGGATCACGCGGGCGAAGCCGCTGGCAGAAGCTAGTATTTTTAAACAGAATAGGTACATGAAAACAAAAAAAAACCGTTTACCAAACATTAAAAATGAGGAAGAACAACTTTATCAAATAAAATAACAACGTCGTTACACAAATTACAATTTATTATCTACAACGCGATAAGAAGTAATGTAGACGCAATAAATACCGAAACCGACAATGGGTACAACGAGCCCCATCGTCTCACGGACACAATCGCCGACTCACTAAACAAACACACCATTATCTTCTTTCGTAACTCCCATAACTGTATCTACATTGAATTAATAATAAACGAATACCAATTTATCTTTTCAGATACGGTGGAACCAGCGGCCGGAGAGATACGCGCGCTTCCTGACCAGCTGTGACCCTATAACCTCGCACATCGACAAAATGCCTTATCACCAGTACACGAACAACTTATTGACCGGCACGAAGGTTCGCTATCAGTCGCCGACGAAGCCCGACAGTGTAAACATGGACATGAAATAAGTGATGAGGTCTTACTGTGACGAATGATGTGTGAGTTGTTACGATGGGTGATCTGCTACCGAGTATCCCGAGGAGTACGTTCGCGAGTGAGGTAGACGGGGGGAACTACAGTGTCGAGGGTGTGGGGGTGACGGAGTACGGCTCTGATGCGGACCTGGCGGCGGTGGAGCTGTTCCGCGACTACCCGGAGGCTCTGCTGCGGTTTGCGTCCGTGTGCTGCGTGCTCTTCATGCTGGTGGGCATCCCTGGCAACCTCATCACCATCGTTGCGCTTGCAAGGTGTAAGAAGGTTAGTAGTCTATTTTTACTCGCATCTTTCTTCCCCGAAATAGAAGTAGTGTAAATTTTAAACCTACTTTCCCATTCTTCGCAATTTTGTGCCACAATTCTACGTTTATAGGGAGCGATTGCCCATTGTTGTCAGTAATTTTATTAATTATACAACTTTATATAACTAAAGTTAGTCTGCAAGCGTGTTACCTCGGATGTTACGTAAACAATTAAGAAGATTATAATAGGTCAAAGGTCAGACTCATCTTGATATGATCTTGCAAGAGTCTACCACAGATTAAAGCTTACATAATCTGAACAGCACTTTCTTAGAATTAATCCAAAAGCAGACTTACTAAATATTCTCCCTGAACTGCATTGCAGAGGAAAACCAAGCCATTTCATAAAATGTATTTTTTTCTACTGAATGTTCAGCAGTGATATTTTATATGCTGCTATCAAAAAATATGAGGCCAAAAAAACAACTGTCAAAATAAAAATGTAGATAACCTTTGTACCACGGAATTGTAACGAAAAAATTATGACTGAATAGGTACCTACATTATCAACATAAGCAAAACTAAGGTCCCATCCTTAAGGATGGGTCCTTAGTAGTCAATGTGCTTCATTCCTTAAAATGTCATGTAGGGTTTGCTTAGTCTAAAATCCATGCTTACCTTATAAATGCGACAGTTAGTATGTCCAGCCTGACACTCCCTTCTGCTCCGACCAGAGTGGAAAGAGTCATTTGATGATATCCCATCCTTAAAAAAAAAACTATATTCGTGTGTTTGTCCACCTTTTTGGCCTCGCACAGATTAATTTTAAGATGCCGCTTACGGTTAGTTTTAATTAAATTCTTTTTATGTGTATTGATTGATATATATGTCTTGTGCGAGTACCAAATAAACATTTTTCTTTCTTTCTTTCTTTCTTTGTTACCTCCTCACGCCACAACAGCTGAACGGATTCTTATAAAACGTGACACAAAAGTGGACCATGACATGTATCAGGATCTATGATACCTTTATCCCGATAGCATATATTATATTCCCTTTGGATCATAAAACACTTTTTACGATGGTGAACCTATGTAGTATTGTTATAACGCCCTAATGGTTTGCAGGTCGAACTAAACTGTGTTCCATTTTTATCAAAAACTAATACATTAACCAACTAAACAAACAATTTTAAAAAGTTTACTCAAGTGTACGCTAATTGTACATTCTTAATAATACACTATAGATACGAACGAGCGAGAACAAGGAAATATTCAAAACCAAAAAATAATTGTGAGCTAACATACATTATTATTACAATTCTAAATAGGCCATTAGATAAAATCTACGAAAATAGTGTGTAATATGTCGCAGCCAACTGGCATAATCAGCCGTTAAATTGACCGCCTAGCCTTTTCATCCGTTTAATCAGCGGGCTACATGACTTCCAGCCACAACATTTAATTCAACTTTTTACTAACGGGCTGGCAAATGCTTAGGCCATTCATAAAAAATAAGATAACCGTGTGACGAAAATATATGAAATATTTAATTTTGGAAATTCTTAATTCAAACAACAATCAATTACAACATTCTAACCTAGAGCTAAGATCGCTCGCACACTTCTAGCTCCCGTCATACCTTTCAAACCTAACCTATCCATGTCGGAATGCCCTAAGCTCCCTGTGCCCTATGTTCCGCTACTTGGCTAGGCAAGTCATTAAAAAGTATTGAAACAGTTAATTCGCCTAGCTGTTCAATTAAATGCCGGGATGTCACTCAGGCGCCGTTCAATGAAAAGGCTAGGCCGCCACTGCGACATATATTTATATTAGATAAACTGTTATGATGGTCAGTTGTTTTAACTGACAAGTTTATTTGAAAATATCTTCTCTAATAAGATAGTGTTAATCCATATACAAACGTGACGACTTGTATACATATTTGTATTTTCAATGATAAGTAAAATTACTCGCAGATTTTACTATAACATAGGAAGGCCTTGGAGTAAACTATTGTTTAGTTATCTTACGGCTGTTAATAAACACACATGAAAACTCCAAAATTAACCTTTAAGGATACGAAATATTTCTGAGAACTTCATTGGTTTCGAAAGACGTTTATAAAAAAAACTGGCCAAGTGCGAGTCGGACTCGCGAGCAAAGGGTTCCGAACGAATTAAATTTTATAACGTTTTTTTTACCGTATATACTTCTTATAGGTTTTCCTGTAATCTATAGGTAAAGATCTACTATCCCCATTTTTTTCAAAATTTTAGGCTCAGTAGTTTCGGAGATAAGGGGGGAATGTTCATTTTTCGACTAATTTCTTGAATAACTTCAAAACCGTTTCTTTCAAAATTATGAAAAAAAGTTAATTAAAACCCTCACAAGATATTGTTCAAAAATTTTTTTTTAATTTTCTAGTTTGATCCCCAAAAGCGACCCCCATACTGAAAATTTAATGTTTTACGTAACGCATCCGTGTTTGGGTCACAAAAGTTCATATGTGTGCCAAATTTCAACAGAATCGGTCCAGCGGATCCGGAGAAAACTGGCTGTGACAGACGGACAGACAGACACACCCGAGTGATCCTATAAGGGTTCCGTTTTTGTACGGAACCCTAAAAACCGGCAAGTGTGAGTCGGACTCCCACACAAAGGCTTCTTGTATGGGGCTTCCCCATAGAAATATAGAAAAAACAGTATATCTTTGGGCTCCCCCTTTCACTTTTAATTTAATTTAATTTTTGTTTTTGTTGTTATAGCGGCAATAGAAATACATACCTGTGAAAATTTCAATTGTCTACTTATTACGGTTCTTGAGATACAGCCCGCTGACAGCCGCAGACGGACAGATAGCGAAGGCCTAAAAATGTAATGTTTCCTAAGACAGTTTCTCTGTACTTATATCGGTTTGAATTTTACCATAGGAACTGTCCCAGTTTATAAAAATACCTAATATATATGAAATAGATAAAAGGCACTATTGGGACCAAATACTAACCCCAAATATTCGTAGTAGCGCTTGGATATGAATTTATTTATATGATGATTTGCTATGTTTTTTACACTGTTTGTAAAACATGGCTGTCAATCTCAATCTAGGAGAAAATTGATTCAGGTTCTACTATTTGAAACTGATTCTAAATTCGAATGAATATTTAAATCCAGTCAGAAATGAGCCAGAACTATTTTCGGCCAGTCTGCAAACAAGGGTATTTTAACAAACAACCTTAATGTTCAATCGATAGTAGTTTTATACCGGTTAACATATTTCCTAAGACATCAATATATTTTGAAGTCAAGTCATGCGATATAATAAAGCTGAATATATACTGTTAGGAGAGAAGGATTGACAGCTTTGAAAAGTCTATAAAAGCGGCGTGCGCGCCATTACTGCCCTCATTTGACGGATGTCGTTCGTGGCGGAAACATCGTTCAAGGACCGTGAGACTTATATTTTTCTATTTTGCGTACCTACTGATTACCTTTTTGATATTTACGTGTTAATTCTTTAAAGTCACTATTTGTGGTAGTTAAGGTTAGTTTACAGTGATTGTTATTTTGTTCCTTAATTAAAAATAAAGAGCTGTATAATTCTAGTTGTGTATCGCATTGTTTTTTTTTTTTAAACTTCCCAGCTTCTGGTTTCTAAAATCAGAAGTGGGATAAAGAACGCTTAAATTGCCCACTAAATCATCTATAAAAATATTCAAGGAACAAAATATCAAAATACCTTTCTACCCACAATATTTCTTTTTATTTTTACTTTTGTTTTATCTTTGCCATTGTTGATATTTTACGTGTGTGTGACTAAATATCGAACTTTTGCTCTAAAATATGCCTAAAAGTCATGAACGCCGTCGTTCACGAGATCGACGTCAACGTGTTTCGCGAGAGGAGTCCGTTAGCAGTGAAACCGCAAATAAGTCGCGTAATAGATCACGTCAGAGCCGCCGTCGGGAACGTAGTGGCTCCAAGAATAGTTCGTATTATCGCCGTCGTGATGCTCGTGACCACCGCCGTTCTAGATCCCGATCAAAATTGACACCACCGCGTGCGAGGTGCCCGTCGGTAACGCCTCGTACTAATAGCTCGTTACAAGATACCCTCAGCAATATCATGACAAGGCTTAGTGCTATCGAGCATACCGGTACGAATGCGATTTCCACACCTAATAATTTGGAAAATTCACAAACTAGAGCAAACCTTCAGGACCCGGTTCTTGAGGTCACCCCGTGTCCTCGTAGTCCCGCAGACTTGAGCGATGTTCCGCAGCAAGTTCGTACAAATAACTCCGAGGGCTTTTCAACGACCATTCGTACAAACGATCCAATCGCTGGCGGATCCGAAGCTATGTCCACTGTAACTATGCTCGCGGAAGCCATAAGATCTTTACAGCCCGCTAGGTCACACAGCTATTATGTATCTAATTTCGATCCAAACATACACGATATTGACCTATGGTGCGATGAAGTGGACCGTGCAGTAATCGCGAACGGTTGGAGCGACTACGAATGCTTGTCGCGGGTAGCTTCTTGCCTTAAAGGTGACGCTAAAGTTTGGCTAAACGAATGGGTCACCAATGACCGAACTTGGTCCAACTTTAAGCTTGAATTCAAACCCCTTTGCCCTCGGAAACTAGACTATGCTAATATTTTATTCGAAACAATGAACACGACATCCGACAAATTCACAACGTACGCCGAATATGCGCGGCGTACTCTGCTACGTTTAAGGATAGTTAAGGGTCTCACCGATGAATTGCGAACTCTAATCGTCATACGTGGTATTGATAACCCGCAAATAAGGGCAGCCGCGGCAAACGCAAACTTGGCGACCGAAGACATAGTCTCGTTCCTTTCGATTTACGTAAAACCGAATCGCACTAAATTTGATCCTCGTGGTAGCTCGACTAATAAACACGCGTCCTCGAATCCATCCTCCAACCGTGAACCCAAGTGCTACCTATGCAATCAACGCGGACATTTAGGCCGAAATTGTACCAAAAAGCCTCGTAGGGAACCCGTTGATAGGCCTACCGCGAAATCCGGGACACAGGGTTCAGTTAATGATACCACTGCTGCTACCAAATCCGAATTGCAGTGCTCATTCTGTAAGAAAAAGGGACACACAGAAGAAAAGTGCTTTGCCAAGAACCGGTCAGAGCCCAGAAATCAGCGAAACGTTAATTTGTGCACAGGTCACGCAAATAATAAAACGGACATTATAACGGCTGTTGTTCAAGGCATCCCCATGGACGCACTCATAGATAGTGGAGCCCAAAATGTGTCGCTGATTTCTTCTGATGTTTTGAAGCACCTTTCTTGCCAAATTAAACCAACACACTGCATTCTCAAGGGGATAAGCGAGCGGGAAATCATAGCTTCGTCGTTCATAACAGCAACAATCGAGCTTAGCGACATTTCTATAGAAACCGATCTAGTTGTAGTGCCAAAGTCATGCATGAACACTTCCATTATAATTGGAACGGACGTTCTAAATCGCGATGGCGTCACGTATGTGCGCACTAAAGACAGACAATACATCACTAGAACTAGCGATACTCATGTTCACGTTAACGAAGTTCTATGTCTCGACCAAACCTTAGTCAGCACCCCGCTGCAGGGTACTCTCCGTGATTCCTTGATGTCTGTGATTAATAAATTTTCTGAATTTCTTATTTCTGGAACCGCAACAAGTACAGTCACAACTGGTGAAATGGAAATCAAGCTAACTAGCACCTCTCCTATTGTATACCGGCCATACAAACTGTCATATAGCGAAAAACTTAAAGTACGCGAAATAATTAAAGATTTACTGGACAAGGGCATCATCAGAGAATCACGATCAGAGTACGCTAGCCCCATAATCTTAGTGAAGAAGAAGGACGGAACCGACCGAATGTGCGTCGATTACAGGGCACTTAACCGTATCACCGAAAAAGAAAGATACCCTCTGCCTCTGATAGACGACCATATTGATCGGCTGGGTCGTTACACCTTCTTCACCAGTTTAGACATGGCTACTGGTTTCCACCAAATACGAATCAAAGAGGTCTCCGTTCATGTGACAGGATTCGTCACACCAGAAGGGCACTACGAATATCTAAAAATGCCATATGGTCTGACGAACTCCCCGATCGTTTACCAACGGATCATCAACCAAACCCTTCGCGAATTCATTGACGCTGGAAACGTTCTGGTATATATTGATGACGTCCTTTTGCTAAGTAACACCATTGAGGACGGCATTGTCTTGCTCCGAAGAGTCCTGCAAACGCTCACTAAATCAGGCTTTTCAATAAATACAAAGAAATGTTCTTTCTTGACTACCGAAGTCGAATATTTAGGTAGAATAATAAGCTTTGGTCAGGTACGACCGAGCCAACGTAAGATAGCAGCCTTAAAAAACTCTCCAGTTCCCAAAAATGTCAAGCAGGTTCGACAATTATTAGGACTTGCGGGATATTTCCGCAAATACATTAAAAACTATGCGACTAAGACCGCGTGCATTGCTCATTTAACTCGAAAGGGGGTCGAGTTTCGTTGGGGTCAGGAACAGGAACAGGTCCGCCAAGATTTAATACAATGCTTGACTAGCGAGCCTGTTCTTATCATATTCAATCCTGAACTTCACACCGAGGTTCACACAGACGCAAGCTCCGCCGGTTACGGGGCGGTACTTCTACAGACGGCCACTGATGGTGGAAAGCATGTGGTGGCATACTTCAGTAAGGTCACCCAGGGAGCAGAGAGCAAATATCATAGCTATGAGTTGGAGACGTTAGCGGTCGTGAAGGCTTTGCAGCATTTCCGCCACTATTTGGTAGGCTTGCAATTCAAGGTCGTCACAGACTGCAACGCTCTCAAATCTACAGAACGCAAAAAAGATCTGCTCCCGCGTGTTGCTCGATGGTGGATCTACCTACAGGATTTCCACTTTTCAATCGAGTATAGAAAAGGAGTCATGTTGCCGCATGCCGACTATCTCAGTCGAAACCCAGTCGTCTCCGTTAATCAAATAACGAAACCTCGCAACTGGGCACAAATAGCACAAAATGCAGATCATGAAACGAGAGATCTAATACAAAAACTCTCAGAGGGACAGCTCGATCCCAGTCGTTATGTCTTGAAAAACGACCTTCTGTGTTATAAATACACGCCAATTGGTGAGGAAGCGCGTCTCCTTTGTTTTATACCCAAGGGCCATCGACTTAGCCTCTTACGCATCTTTCACGATGAGCATGAGCATATTGGTGCTGATAAAACTCTGCACCTTATCCTCAAACATTTTTGGTTCCCCGGTCTCCGCCAGTTTGTCTCTAAATATGTTTCACATTGTCTAATATGCATTTCTAAAAAGCGAGTGCCTCGGGCCCCGCTGCAAAATATTTCATCTTGGCCAAAACCCAGCACACCTTTTGATACCGTTCATGTCGATGCTCTGGGACCATTACCCGAGTCAGAAGGTTACAAATTTATCCTTGTACTGGTCGACGCCTTTACGAAGTTTTGTCTTTTGTACCCTATTTACCGTCAAGATACCAGTGAGTTAAAACGTGTAATGTCTCAGGCTGTTTCTCTATTCGGCGTTCCCAAACTGCTAGTCACTGACAGGGGTAGGATGTTTGAGGCCACAGAGTTCGTCCAGTGGATATCCGAACTTGGCTCCGACCTGCACTACATCACTCCTGAAATGCATGGTTCGAATGGTCAAGTGGAGCGCTACATAAGAACTGTGCTCAACATGCTTCGTATCGAGGTAGGACACAAAAACGCCTCCTGGTCAACTACGCTTTGGAAACTACAACTGGTATTGAACATCAGTAAACAGAAAACCACTCAAACCTCAGCCATAAACTTAATGATTGGCATCGACGCCTCAACTCCGGCTATACGATCGTTGGTGCGAGACCTAGCCGCAAGTACTCCAGATACCAACAGAGAGGCTCTGCGGGAGATTTGTCGAAGTCGCGTTAGTGAACTGCTGAAGAAAAACCAAGATCAACAGGACGCTTCAGTCAATCGGTCTAGACGCCCACCACGCGAATACAAGGTGGACGACCTTGCTTTTGTGATAAAGTACTCGCAATCAACGGGCAAGTTAGACCCCGGGATGCGAGGACCGTATAGGGTAACCAAAGTTCTACCAAACGGTCGATATGAACTTAAACTGCTTAGCGGAAGCTGTGGAAAAACTACTCAAGCAGCCTCCCAATACATGGTGCCATGGAAGGGAGAATGGTGCCCAGAAAGTTGTACCATTTTTTTTGAAAGTGAGTACGATAACCATTTTTGGTTCCAGAAATAGATGGGGTGTGTTCCTAACTGCATGCGCCGCCCGACAACGGGATGAGTTCCCCCTCAATGGCGTTAGTCGCCCAACAATGGGATGAGTTCCCCCCCAATGGCGTTAGTCGCCCAACAATGGGATGTGTTCTCCTTCAATGGCGTTAGTCGCCCAACATGCGGGTGTGTTCCCTGAAAGCGTGTGTCGCTCAACCTTGGGACATGTTCCCCCGCAAAGGCGTTTGTCGCCCAACGTTGGTGTTTGTCACCCATATAGCGTTAGTCGCTGTAGTAAAGTATAAGGCAATGATTTAGGATGGTTGGGACGCTAACCATCTTACATTATTTGTCATCATGTCCCCTTGATTTGCTTTTTATGTGATCAATATAAATGTGTTGCTTGTATGAATAACCATCGTAAACTCTTTCAGATAACGAAACTGATGAGGTTGAGAGTGACCCAGACTGTCACGAAGGCAACGAGCCTGTACCCGTGTCATTAGGACTATCCATGCCGAGTCTCGATGCCGAAATAGGAGCAGTGCAGGCGCAACAGCGTCACCGCACTGCAGGCGCAACCCAAGAAGTTCAAGTCGAGGACGACTTGGCATCAGGAGAGGCCGTGTTAGGAGAGAAGGATTGACAGCTTTGAAAAGTCTATAAAAGCGGCGTGCGCGCCATTACTGCCCTCATTTGACGGATGTCGTTCGTGGCGGAAACATCGTTCAAGGACCGTGAGACTTATATTTTTCTATTTTGCGTACCTACTGATTACCTTTTTGATATTTACGTGTTAATTCTTTAAAGTCACTATTTGTGGTAGTTAAGGTTAGTTTACAGTGATTGTTATTTTGTTCCTTAATTAAAAATAAAGAGCTGTATAATTCTAGTTGTGTATCGCATTGTTTTTTTTTTTTAAACTTCCCAGCTTCTGGTTTCTAAAAATACAATATAGCTTTATTCATAAAAATATAACCATACTATTGTTAAGTTTGAATTCTAAGTAGCGAATTCTTTAGAATTTTAATTTACCTTTAATGTGCTAATCACTATTTAAAATAATAATATAGTTAGATTTTTCTTATAAATAAGCCTGCTAATCTTTTACGATATAACGAGGCTAATAGAACTCACTCCCTAGACGATCACTAATACAGATAACTCCACAATTTAATTGGTCCTTCAGGGACTTTGAGAAGGGTTCTCAAAATTTCTGATAGAGAGAATCAATGACATCAAATTTTAATATAGAAAATTCACAAAGCACGAAGGCTTGCCACGGCTATTGATTGCTGGAGACGGTATTTTCAACTCTTTCCATACAAACCAAGCGAGTTAATAAGTGTCACCTATTACTCTAGTAACTAAAGGCCCGCGACAATTTGGTATTTGACTACTTGACTTGACTTAAATTCCTGTGTCCCCTAGATGGGGCAAAGGGCGTCCACAGTGCGCCGCTATCCCGAACGATCTTGAGCTTCGCGCTTCATTTCGCTCCGGGACTTTCCTAATTGCTTCGCTTCTGCAACTATCGTCTGGCGCCAGGTCTGCTTGGGGCGACCACGTTTACGCTTTCCTTGGGGATTCCATTCTAGGGCTTGCCTCGGAGCGTGTGACCGATCCAGTTCCACTTGCGGCGTTTGATCTGCTGGTCGATTGAAGTGTCACCGCAGCGTTCCCACAGATCTTGGTTGGAGATTTTCTCGGGCCAGTAAACACCAAGGATACGACGAAGAAATCGGTTGATAACGACCTGGTGTTTGTGCGAGATGTCCTTAGTGATCTTCCACGTCTCACATCCGTACCGATGTGGTATTTGAGCAGGTGTAACCAAAAATCTATAACAATGAATTCTTATCTGAAAGATTTAATAAAATAGTAAGATTAGGAAAAAAATAAATCATGTTAAACAACCTTGAAGTTGTTCTTCAGTCCTTGTCACGCAAAACGTCGTTTATACTTTATGGCACAAATTCACAATGGTGTGACTTCTGAGTGACGTCACACGCAATTAGTGCTGTCTCTTTTTATCTCGGACTAGCTGACCCGCGCAACTTCGTCCACGTCACAATTTTCATTACTGCTTCGCTCCTATTGGTCTTAGCTTGATGATATCCTCGATAAATGAGCTATCTAACACTGAAAGAATATTTCAATTCGGACCAGTAGTTCTTGAGATTAGCGCGTTCAAGCAAACAAACAAACTCTTCAGCTTTATATATTATTAGTATAGATTTTGAAACGCTTACAACTCTGTCATTTTATAACATTTTTTAATCCATCTTGCTTTTTCCCTTGGTTTTGAGAAAAGTAGATAAAAAGTCCAGTCAAATATCACATTACCTACCTATACACAAATATTTCCATAACAGCGTCTCCGTCGCGGCAAATTTATGCTCTGTGGAAAAATCAGTATCAAACAAATTAATTCTACTTCAGCATAATTATCTCGATTTATCACCCATATAAAGTGTGTTATATATTTACTATTTGACTACTAATATTAGTTTTAGAACGTACTACTGAATATTTCTCAAGAGATAACTGATATTGACACTCACAGATAGATACGTGTGCAGCCATTGACTAATTGACTTTGCTGTGTTAATAAACAATGATATAACTTACGAATAATGAATCATAGTATCGGATCATAAATGTCTTTGCATGGACGTTGGCCTCTTACTAATATAATAGACTAGAGACAAACACGTTGACTAAATATATCATACTAGCTTCTACCAGCGGCTTCGCCATCGTTATCCCTAGGGAACATACTCCCACGATAAAAAGCCTATGTGTTATTCCAGACTACAATCTACCTCTTTGCCAAATTTAATGAAGATCCTTTCAGGCGTTCTGACGTGAAAGAGTTACAAACATCCATCCATTCATTCTCACAAATCGCATAAATTATAATATTAGTAAGGATAGTAGGAAGTAGGACTAGTAGGATTGAAGTAGACTTAATTTATTGCTGTTAGTCTTATTTAAAAAAAGAAGTGAATTCGAAAATAGAAGGCGTTGCTGCCATCTTGTCTCTTTTCTCGACAGTGTATTTTAATCGCAAAGACAAGTACACGTGCGTCCTTATCTAGCATTTTCTGGCGAAAACCAAACTCATTTTTTCAAACAATATTAAACGAATCTAACTTGTCCCAATTTATCTGCCTGAACACGCACGTTTCATATAAAATATTTATTATGCAAAGATATCATTTTTATGTCAAGAACACGTAACTTTTATGTTCCACTTCCGAAGTGATAAAAAGCGGTAATACGAGCTAAAACAGTATAACATATGAAGTCTAAAAATAGAAAAACTGTACAACCGAGAGAAGATGTGATTAATACACCACTATAAGTGATAAGAATGACAATAAATGCAATGAAATAATGCACTCTTAACGTAGGTCAGTGATCGATGTAGTCTCTCAGAATAAACAAAACTAACTGACTTAATTCACTTCTAGAATACGTTTATGGTAATGAGTTAAGCTTCCAACTTGTCCATAATAAAATTAGTAAGTCGATGAATTTTTAATGTGCCGTTGAACTGAACAAGTTTGTTTGGAAAATTTCAGAAATATGTTGAACGAACCAACGATCAACACACCTGCCTAAAAGCGGTCATTGTTGAACTTCAAGCACTAGCTAGCTAGACTATTCACTTGAATTTATAATTCCAGATAATTTAAATCCGTCGCCGCCAACTCAAGTATTGGCTTTGACTTTGCGTTCCAAGTTGATTTTTTGTTGCCCAATTTGTATTAAAGTTAAAAATATTCTGAATATTTCTCTTTATTATCTATACTAATACACACATATAAAGCTGAAGAGTTTGCTTGAACGCGCTAATCTCAGGAACTACTGGTCCGATTTGAAAAATTCTTTCAGTTAACACTATCCTATAATCCCATTTATCGAGGAAGGTTATAGGCTATATATCATCACGCTAAGACCAATAGGAGCGGAGCAGACGAAGTTGCGCGGGTCAACTAGTTTCTTATATTAATTCGTGCCACGTAGGGTAATTCAACGTAGAAAAGGTGAAATTATATATTTTGTAAGAAATTCTTATTATGAGTAGCGAAATATGCAAAAATAATATTAACAAAAGTCTTCCATCCGCAGGTTCGCAACGCAACCGCTGTGTTCATAATGAACCTGTCATGCTCCGACTTGCTCTTCTGCTGCTTCAACCTGCCCCTCGCCGCCTCCACCTTCTGGAGACGCTCCTGGGCGCACGGCAGGATTCTCTGCCGCATGTTCCCTCTCGCCAGATACGCGCTCGTCGCTGTCTCCCTCTTCACAGTCCTGGCCATCACCATCAACAGATATGTCATGATCTCCCACCCACGGCTGTACCCCAAGTGAGTCTATTCTAATTATACATTTGACTAAACCATTGTTTATGACGTCCTTAATATTAACGAGGAAATCTTGAGTCATATTTTGGTATTATCATCTCGTACTCAGAAAATTAATTAACACTTCCGCGCTTGTTAATTGTTCATTTAGCTGTTTTGATAACAGGAATCTGACGGAATTGTTTTGTCAACAGGTTGTACCGACGCCAGTATTTAGCAGTGATGGTGGCAAGTACCTGGGCGTTCTCTTTTGGTGCGTTAATAGCAACGTGGTTAGAGAAATGGGGAAGATTCGGCTTGGATCCAACAATAGGCTCCTGTTCAATACTTCCCGATAAAAACGGTCGCTCACCGAAGGAATTTCTCTTCGTGGGCGCTTTTATGCTACCCTGTCTGGCCATTGTTATATGCTACGCTCGAATATTCTGCATAGTAAGAGAAGCTGCAAGGAAGTCTCGTGCTCCAGCCAGAGGACGATTAAGACCAGGTTTAGAAGACTCTGCAGTTGGATCAGCTTCAACAGCTCTGGAACGTTCCCCTGGGCCAGAAAATGGCATTAACCACGTGGCTCCACCTCGAAGGGCACTCCTTGCCCCGCCTGCTCTGCACTGTCCTCCGACTCCAGGACCTGAACGCTCATCCTCTTCTGGGGTCGATACATTAGATGGTCACGATGAGGAGTGTGCTCTTGACGCTAAGCCTAGAACACCAAGTGGTGGAGAAACAGCAAAACGTCTTCGGCAAGCAGCCGTCGCACTGAAACGGTCGCCAGCCTCCGTGAGACCGCCTCGTCTCACACCAAAAGACAGAAAGTTATTAAAGATGATAATGGCAATAATGCTATCATTTTGGGTGTGTTACTTACCAATAACTTTGACGAAGATATTTCGTGAGTTCACGTCGCATCCAGCGGCGAATATAGCGGGGTACATACTGATATACTTGACGACGTGTATCAACCCAATCATATACGTGGTGATGTCCTCGGAGTACCGGCAGGCGTACAAGAACCTGCTGATGTGTCGTCGCTGGGCGTGACGTTCGCCCGGCGATGGCGCCTCCGAGAAGCGCCCGCCGTGACTAGTCGTAAATCGCTGGACAGCCTGAATAACTGCAAATAATGGACACTCAAGTACATGTGTGTAAAAGATAAGTGACCATAAACTTGTGTACTGTAGTGACAGCGGCAGTGTTAAAGTTATTTGTGTATACGTAGAGGACGTTCAGTTACGTAGACAATTTTGTAATCGCGAACCGTCCGTGATTGTGCTTAAGGGTGGAAAGGAAGCAATTAGAATGTTTTATACTGAAGTAGTCTAAATAAGATGTTAAGGTATCTAAACTAATAATCTCGTAAAATGATACTCAGTAACGGCCAGCAGGATGCCAAATATGATACATCCTACGGCGGCATTATTCATCTCATTCGTGTATGTATGTATTTAGTGATTTATGTTTTTTATCATCAAAATTATGTATATGAATCATTGTTCATATCTATCTGTATATTGTAAAACATTGTAAAGTATAATGTTCGGAACTTAGCAATAAGTCGACGAATATGAATAAAGTCGGAAAGCAATATTAACGTAAAGAGCCGCCCTGGGTTACGGCAAGCCGCGGTCTGGAGTACACACATTATCAATCTCGGGCGTACCCATGACAGTTAGTTAAATTGACTCATTAAGGAAAATAGAATAAACAACAAAAGTTAGCAACAATTAAGTTTGTGTTCATTTGTAGTGGAATGTTAGCGATTGAGTGACGTGCTTTAAATTGTGTTTGAAAATGGGTGGTTCTTCGATGTGGGGTGGTGAGAGTAACGTGAGTGGGATACCTGGTCTGGCCTCGTACGACTCTGATGAGGCGCTGGCGGCGGTGAAGCTGTTCGATGGCTACGACCAGCCCCTGCTGTGCTTCGCGTACGTCAGCTGCATGCTGTTCATGCTCGTCGGCATCCCTGGCAACCTCATCACCATTGTCGCGCTGTCGAGGTGCAAAAAGGTAAGTCCATCAGCAATACTTGATATTTAAAATGTTAATTTATGTTGAATTAACTAAGTCTTAAAGAAGCTCTTCTTTCAGCTTAGTTAATTCAACATATTTCAGGATATAAGTAATACGCAATATAAAGTGTGTAACATGGAAGGCCTTTATCCAGGAGCCCCCTCCTGGTTCGTTCACTTCCTTTTAAGCCAGATAAAGCGAGCTGTGTCACAATATTACAATATATAATGGTAATACAAGAAAATAATATGACTAGGCTGGTGCTTCATAAGAAAACATCTTCATTCGCTATGCATAATGAAATATACACGATTCTGACGATTCAAAATGGCGGAGTCACTTAAAGTTCAACTGAATCTGATTCCGTGTATGTCCGAGTTTAAAATGCAAAATATTGAAATATTCACGGATATAACTGGACGACAGACAGATTTAACCAGAGTTATCCAGTTTCTAATATTGAAAACAAAATAGTTGAGTTTCAGAATGAAAACAGTGTTCTCTGTACGTACCAGATTGATTTTTGACACTTTTGTTTTACTAATTGAATATTAACTTTTTGTTTACCAAAATTGTAACGCAACTCTACAATATTGCTTTGTCCATGAACCAGACAACTGTGTTGCAATCGCAAGCGCCATCTTTGTTCGAATAGACCGATTCTGTATTAGATCTGCACACAGGCTAGTGACGTATACTGTACTTACTTACCTACGTCAACTTCAATAAGACGTAAGAGCCTCACACAAAGCTTATATTTCTTTTATTCCCGCACTATAATGGTAAATGGACTTCCCACGTTCTGGTTCAAAGCGATATTATTTACCCGTGTTATTCTATGGCAACAATAGGTTTACTCGTACCTACAGGAAAATTGTATTGTATTGTAAAACTGATTCACTCCAGGGATTTATAACAACAGCAATTTGATTTTTAATTCTTACCTTTTACGTATTAGGTGAAGCTTTATTTAAAAGCATTATGTAGGTACAGTGACTAATATTATGTTCAAAATTTGGTTATTTGTTGCACAATAATATATTATCTTTAGGGCTATGTTTTCAATGACTAATGTTCTTTTAAACTGAAGAATAGGTAGTATGACTGTTTGCCAAATTCTCTATACAAAGCTCAAACTTCCATTTTCACTACTTAGGAAAAAGTTATATGCCTATTGAAAAATCAGCTCTTAAGGGTGCTATTACAAAATCGAGCGCTTGGCGCGAACTAAAGCTACAGACCGCGTTTTCCGAGATTAATAGTGATTGTAGCGCTGTATACAACATTTTTTTTTATATTTAAATAAACATTTTTTTTTTCAAGCAAGGTAACATAGTACCATACCTTAGTTATTAGTTACTTTTTGTTTGAATTTGGATTATAGTTTCATAGAAAAAAAAATAATAACGGACGAAAAATTATCAGTAACTCTCTGTTTTACGGAATTATTTTATATAATAAATTGATTAAAGCACTCCCAAGAAAAAGAATTAAACTTTCTTGGCCATATATTTTTTTTAATTTGTGTCTGTATATAAACCATAATCACACATCAAAACTCGAGTCAAAACACTCAAATCCAAGAAAAAATGTAATAGCCCTCTTAAATGATCATAACCATTAAC
Organism: Lacanobia wlatinum; assembly: GCA_947578705.1. NCBI lineage: Eukaryota > Metazoa > Arthropoda > Insecta > Lepidoptera > Noctuidae > Lacanobia > Lacanobia wlatinum. The sequence continues at coordinate 11,270,793 of OX388037.1, forward strand.
AACTCTACCAAAAGCATGGAAACTATTCATTTCAACTTGATGTAGGTAACATCATTAGTGGTACATAGGCGGGCTTACTGCAACAAGGTATACTCTACCAATCAACCTTTACACTAACAACACAACAACACACAACACAAACACACTAAGACACACAACAACAACACACAACAACACACACACAACACTACACACACTAACACTTTTAAGATTATCGATGAACCCGATTTCGGGCAGAGGAAAAGATTTTAAACAAATAGACAACACGCAATTCTCACTCGTTACTTGTTTATGATCTCATCTTCCTGCCCTTATCCCATGTTTGGACATGTTGGCACTTGGGGTCGGCTCAAGCGGCTTGGCCCGGTCATCCGACACGCTATCACTAACTTTCTTTTTCTTTCTTATCACTCCTCACACAATCCATCCATCTTGTCTAAGGCTACTTTTCCACCTGTTACCAGCTTGCAAGCAAGTTACATTACATTGCGGGCTACACAGGTGTAATGTGGTTAATAACTCGATCGTGCCCTGCAATGTTATTAGCATGCAAGTTACTTGCAAATAGAAGACGCCAGATAAATGTGCAATAACGGTCATTGACCCACATACATTTATTGACATTCGTAATATCAAAACCAGAAATAAAGACATGAAGCTGTCCTGAATCGACTTCTATCGTGATTCTTTACGTTCTCTATTAATGAAAAGCGATTCATAATTTATTGTTCGGGTATCTACAAAGGGATATTAGAGAAAGGTCAATGTACTCTATTGCTAGTTTATCTGGCGTCTACCATAGTGTGATAATAATTTATATTAATTTCAGAAATAAGTCCATACGTTACAGAGATAGCGTTAGTAGGGTTGATAGAAAAGCACACAAAAATAAAAATAACAAAGTGTTAGTAATTTGTTAGTAAGCAAAACAAGTTATACAATAGTTACTCAAGTCTATTTCCTATTTTTGTGCAGGTGTACCCTTGCCCAGTACGCAGTAAAAGGACTGTTTATTTTACACGCTTACTTTTTGAGGTCAGTGTTGGTGCTACCACGGACCCTGCTCATCATAGATGCAGTTCTTTTCCTAATCACTTATAGACAGTTATTAAAGACAGAGGACCACTTCTACAAATTTTTAATCATCGTTCACATTCGCATCTCAGTCGCAATCTTAGACAGATTGCGACTGAGGTGCGAATGTGAACGTTGCTAAAAACTGACCAAGTGCGAGTCGGAAACGCGTGCAAAGGGTTCCGAACGAATTTCATTCACGTTATTTTGACACTATAGACTTCGTTATAGGTTTTCCTGTAATCTATTATCTCCAGTTTTTTTTAATTTTAGTCTTGGTAGTTTCGGAGATATAGTGGGGAATGGTCATTTCTTGTCTAATTTCTTGAATAACTTCAAAACCATTTGTATTAAAACAATGAAAAAAAAATACAATTAAAACCCTCACAGTAAGCCCTCTCATTTGATATGTCACACGATATTGTTCAAAAAACTTTTTTTTATGTTTCTAGTTGGACCCCCAAAAGTGACCCCCATACTAAAAATTTGATGATTTACGTAACGCGTTCGTGTTTGGGTCACAGAAGTACATATGTGTACCAAATTTCAACAGAATTGGTTAAGTGGATCTGGAGAAAACTGGCTGTGACAGACGGACAGACAGACAATCAGACAGACAGACACCCGAGTGATCCTATAAGGGTTCCGATTTTTGTTCGGAACCCTAAAAATTAGTAGAATTGGCCTTCAGGTGAAAACAAAATTGAGCACGTGAATATTGAATAACCCATGTTAATGAGAAAACAATAGCGGCCACTAACTATCTCGGAAACAAGAGCGGTACCTGTCAATGGTCACGTAGGTACAAACATGCACCAGTATTGTAACTAATACCAAACACTATACTGAAAATACCTATTTCCAGTATGTACGTAATTAATGTACTTCCCGTTGGGAAATATAGCTCTGTTACCTAATAACGCTATCGAAACCAAATACTGACGTCTTACCTAAGCCGGTATTTGTAAATACTTGTGGTAGAAAACTACAATGTAACGATTCTCAATTAGTAATTGAGACATGAACCTAATAATAAACCAATAGGTAAAACACGGGTTGAACTTCAGGGTTAAACAACGCTTGCCACGGTTGATCTGTGGATGGGTGACCATCTGTTACATGCCGAGTTTAACAGTGCCGACTAAGCACCGAAATTTAACCTCAAATTCAAGCCAGCATTTCTTTTTTACTTTTGATAGGCATACGTTTGACCACCATCTCACCTGATGGTAAGCGATGATGCGCTGATTTTGAATCAACCGAACCGTTCTACATTAGGGCTATGCTAGGAGCAAGGTGGTTTGGCTAGGGTTGATACCTAAATTATATAGATTTTTCTAACATCATGTGATAATGATGCGATTTTAAAAGGTGCCACTTTAAAAATCACACGTTCAAAATTGTTTCAACCATATATTTCTCTAAAAATATCTTAAATTGATAACAGACTTTATACCTACTCATTAGAAAGATAAATTTTGATATCAAAGGAGGTATGATTTTTTTGTGTCCACTTAGATAACGTATTTAAGGTTCCAGAAAACTGGTTAAAACGATAGCAATCTTAGATAACCCCTGATATAAAGAAAGTACTAATAGTACCGTGAACAAATCAGTTTTGAAGTGGTAATTAATTAGTTGGTACACCCAATTAGCTACATTGTTCGTCTTTATCAGTCAGACGTGACGAGATGAACGTGTCTCCAACCATGTTTCCCCGTCTTCAGACATTGTCGTAATAAAATTAGAGATTGCTATGCTCCGTGACTGAACCTTAAGATTTACACTTTCTGGAACAAGCTCTACTAAGCTCTTCAAAAAATTGTTTTATAGTCGTGGTCGTACCAGCTGATAGAAAAGCAAAAATAGACTAATAAATAATATTTCATGCCATAAAATATAATGAACAGAAAGAAATATCATTTGTCAAAGAGTTGAAATGACAAATAATAAACTCAAACGATTGTACTTATAGTAGTAACTGCTGACTGCCGAGCGAGGAATCCTGTACGTCTACCATGAGTTTTATCAAACTATACTCGCTAGCGACTGTAGTTAAAAATATGGATATATTATAATGTAACTAACAAGCAAGCATTGTTGCAAGTAAAACTTTAGTTAACAACTAAACGAATAAATTAGAAACTTGTTTTTTATAAGTTTTCATACATTTTTTTAATGAGCTCTTTCCTTTAGTTTGCCATGTATTATTACTTCCCAAAATTTGATCCTTATTAGCTACACTTTCGGATGGTGTAATAATACAGGTAGTGTTATTTTTTTTTTTCAAAATTAACTGTTTCGATTCCTGGGTAGGAAAAACGATTTTTCATAAATCCAATGATGCAGTTTTAGTTTTCATCAAAATCGGGCTCGACACTCCTTTCAGTGTTTTTAATATCCCTTATAGTTTCGGATTTGGCCCTGAAGGCAAACTTAAAAAAATCACCTTGTATACTAGTAGTACTTAAATTATGTTAGTAAATATAATAACCTTGTTGGCAATTATATTTTTGAGCCGTTTGGGGTTGAAACTTTTGGACCGTGGGGTCCGAGTGCTCATGCCTTATTTCAAGAGCTTTCTAAACGCTTAGTTGACACTTCGCGTGACCCAAAGGCTGGCTTACCTCGGACAGAGGATAAGCTTTGCCATACAACGTGGCAATGCCGCCAGTCTTTTGGGCTCACTTCCAGTGGACAGCGATGCGGACGAATTTTTTGACGCCTTATTTTAGTTATTTTATTTTAAGTGTATATATTTAGTATTGTGTAGAATTAAGTACAAAATAAATAAATATATTGTTAGTAAAGACAAATATTAAGATTGACATTTAACTAGAAACAAAATAAAGAACAGAGACTAAGTAGATGCACATCGTGTCTGTAGCAAAGCAAGGAAAGAATCGACCAGTATTTTTCTACACTAATATTATAAAGAGGAAAGATTTGTTTGTTTGTTTGTTTGAAATGAATAGGCTCCGAAACTACTGGACCGATTTGAAAAATTCTTTCAGCAATGGATAGCTACATTATCAGGGAGTGACATAGGCTATATTTTATCCCCGTACTCCCACGGGAACGGGAACTGTGCGGGTGAAACCGCATGACGTCCACTAGTGCTATATAAAATTACAGTCACTCAGCCACTGGCTAATGTCGAACGCCTTATACGTCACGTTGCTGTTTATGACTACTGGTTAATTAAGTAAATACCTTACTTGCGGCTTTTTCATAACTTCATCTGGTTAGGTAGCTATGCCTGAACAATATTTTATTTTTCCTTCCATTCACCTCGTAAAGGAAAAAATATGGAAAATACACCTTTTGTTTTCATAAATAAATAAGAAACCACAAATATACAGGAAGGAGTAGGAATCCATGTGCATTTTTATTAGAATTACTAGCTTCTGCCAGCGGCTTCGCCCGCGTGGTCCCTAGGGAACATACTCCCGGGATAAAAAGTAGCCTATGTCCTTTCTTAGGCTCTAGACTATCTCTGTAACAAATTTCATTCAAATCGGTTCTGTAGTTTTGGCGTGAAAGCGCGACAGACAGACAGAGTTACTTTCACATTTATAATTTTAGTAAGGATAGTAAGGATTACTTACAGATTAGGATAATAATTATAGAGTACTAAAAAGTTCTCCTGAGCAACAATCAAGGCGGTCAATCCCAGCGGAGACTAACCATCATCTGGGAGATATTATTCTGGTGCACTCTCTTTTCCCTCATTCCTCTATACTCCAATTTTCAGCTTGACTGTACATGTGCGTTGTGATAACCCGGTCCTGGGGGGCTGCTCTCTAAGCCCGAAGTCCGTAGTTTCGGGCTTAGTTGCGGGCGAATTCTACTCCGTATCACCTACGGACTTACGATTAGTCCCGAACCCGAAATAAACAACACGATTTGACAGTAACTGACAAATCGTGTTGTCATTAATTCTTAGTGGTTAGGACATCGGGCTTAGAGAGTAGCCCTCCTGCGCGTGATCACTCTCGTCGTGTCGGATACAGAAATAAAAATAACCATTGATAGAAATCCCGATCCCAATGTAGTTTATCAATCAATCATTCATCAATTATTGATAATACCTATTTTGAACAAGTAGCTTACTAACAGTTAGTAACAAAAGGGTGCTTTCATGTAAACAGAATGAAACCGCATAACCGCGCTTGATGACGGAGGATTTATTGTATGGTGGTGTGACCAATCGACCATTTCAATTGACGTCATTATTCCATTCCATGTAGAAACACTGCGTAGGTATATTACCATGAATTAGGTATGTAAAATAAATAATGGATTAATTGTTGAGATAATAAAATCAACTATAGTATACATTTATTATTTTACCAATGGACCATTTCAATTGACGTCACTATTCCATTCCATGTAGAAACACTGCGTAGGTAAATATGTTTTAGGTATGTCAATAATATAAATAATAGTTTAATTGTTGTGATAATAAAATCAACTATGGTGTTCATTTATTATTTTACCAAAGGACCATTTCAATTGACGTCATTATTTCCATTTCATGTAAAAACACTGCATGGGTATATTACCTATCATGAATTAGGTATGTAAAGCAATGCAAATAATGGTTTAATTGTTGAGATAGTAAAATCATCTTTGGTATAAATTATTTGTAACTAGCTTCTGCCAGCGGCTTCGCACGTGTGGTCCCTAGGGAACATACGCCCTGGATAAAAAGTAGCCTATAGTTTTTCCAGACTATAATCTACCTCTGTGCCCAATTTCATGAAGATCCTTTCAGACGTTCTGACGTGACAGAGTAACAAACATAAATCCATCCTCACAAACTTTTGCATTTATAATATTATAGTAGGTGTATATATTAGGACTAGTTTAAATCAATACAAATCGATTTAATTCCTGAGTTTTATTTTAGTTTCGCTCAGAACTTCAGACTTTACCTGTAATCTTTTTATTTTCTCGCGATTATGAAAGGCTTTTTACAAAAATAATACACAAAATAAAAACAATAGTTTTACTACAAAACGTTTCGTTGCCGAAAGTTCTCAAAGCTTTTTAAAGTTTAGCTTCTTCTTTTGAGCATCATTTAGGACTTTTACCAATAGATCTTATTTTACTTGTTTCTACTCAATAGTACTGGCCAAGGTTATTGTTAAACTGCACGGTTTTCTTTGAGGTGATGGTTTCACTACTCCTTATCTCACAACAGCATGTAAAAAATATCTCCCATCTTTTACAGGTCCGCAACGCGACAGCAATCTTCATCATAAACCTGTCCTGCTCTGACCTGCTGTTCTGCTGCTTCATCCTGCCCCTGGCGGCCTCTACCTTCTACAACAGATCCTGGGCCCACGGCAAGATCCTCTGCTACATGTTCCCCCTCGCCAGATATGCGCTGGTGGCTGTATCTCTGTTTACAGTCCTAGCCATCACAATGAACAGATATGTGATGATATCACATCCAAGACTTTATCCTAAGTAAGTATCTATGTGAAAGAAAAGTTTTTCTTCGTTAATGAATGTCAGTTATGTTAATAATATGATGCCTGTAAACCATAGCCGTACTTTGTACCTAGTGGTTTATGTGGTCATCATTGAGCCATGCAATACTATCAGGTACCTCTTTAATGAAAGTTGGGTATTCAACGAAAAATATATATATAAATGTATGTTTCGTTTAAGGACACCTAGCTAAATCTAAATTTGGGTTTTGTAAATAACATTCATAAATATTTCATTTTAGTCAATGCCTTTCAACAAAATAACATTAATGGCAAAATGGATCGTTCTTCCCTATGTGTTACTGTTACAAATAATTTGATTTCGAAATATTATTTATTAATATTTTTTTGTATTGTCAACAGATTATACACGACCAGGAATATATGCCTTATGATGGCAGGTCTATGGATATTCCCTTTTGGAGCATTGATACCGACGTGTTTCGGAGTTTGGGGCGAGTTCAGCTTGGATCCCATCACTGGTTCCTGTACCATCGTCCCTGACGATAACGAGAATTCACCAAAGAAATTCCTTTTCATCATTGCCTTCCTCCTCCCAAGCGTTGCGATCATCTGCTGCTACGCCCGAATTTTGTGGATTGTCAGAAAGACAGCAAAAAAATCACACAACAACGCTACTCAAATGAAATCTTTGAGCATGAGTACGACGACAATAGCGACTAGAATAGTTGATTTGGACAAACGTCCTTCAAGAAACACAGTGCCTACTTTTCCAATGAGTTGCTTCATGCACACGGGTGCTGAGCTATCAACATCCAGTGACAGTACTCCATCAGACACTGAGAGGCAGTCTACTACTCCGGAAGTTAAGGGCCGTTCACTTGGCGAGGGTGACAAAAATTTTCGTCGCAGTTTCATTGCCACTATGAGGTGGACCACAGCACCGATGAAGCCACGTCTCCCCACGAAGAAAGACAAGAAGTTATTGACGATGATAGTGGCTATCATGGTCTCTTTTTGTGTTTGCCACCTGCCAATCACGTTGATGAAGACAATATTCTTCGAGACCACGACGCATTCAGTAGCTAACGTGTTTGGGTACGTGCTGATATATTTCACGACGTGTGCTAACCCCGTGATTTATGTTGTGATGTCCAATGAGTACAGACAAGCATACAAAAGTTTGTTCAAATGTAAACGGTGAGGTTGTTTCAATTCTTCATTGGTGTAAATACTCATGTATAAAGTTGAACAAATATTGGTTTGTGAGTCAGCTGTGACTGACGTTAAGCAGAATTAAGTTGTGGATCAATTCAACGTATTGGGTGAAAATAATTTAAGTGTGACAATGACATGATTGTATGATGCACCTTGTACTTTGTTTTCTCAAGTATAGAATTAGTCTATTTTACCTTTTAAATTGTGATACATATACTTCTCTCTATTTAATTAATATAAATCACACTTTTTCTATCTGCATAATCCAATTTGGAAATTATTTATTTCCAAACTATTACATTCCGATTTAAAGCAATTGCTACCAGAATAACATCCAGTTGTATATGTCAATACGAGTCTATTCTATTATGTCATTTAAGTGTAAATAGATAACTAAGCTTTAGCAATAATGTATAGCGAAAAACTTTACCTAAAGTAACATTAGAAAGCAATCAACTTATTCAGGTAGTGTATGAATATTTCGACGATATTAATTTAGAACTTCGAAATAAAATTTTCGCAGTAATTTGTTAAATAGAAATGGTTCTTGGTATAAGATTCTATCGAAAGTATTTTTCCATTTAAAATAATCGCATATAATAAAAAAAAATACAAAATATTTCAAAAGTATATGAACTTTACCAATCAATGCTTAATAAAATGTATACCAAATTCAATTGAAAAAGGAACTGAAGTATGTTACCTCTACGTAGTTTATACAAATCGATGATATTAAAATCGATCGTCTATACGATTACTCACTCATGTATCTACTACATTAAGGTTTATACGATAAAAATAATACTTATTCATATTAAGTATTACGATAAATCTAGACTTTTATAAAAATAACCGAAAGAAATAATTCGGGTTCTAATTAATAAAAAAATCGAAGACCTCTTAATTATAGGTGATGTTTGTTTGTCACGGCCATGATGACGTGTTTGTGCAGTAATCGCGGTTCTCTTCTACGTATTAATCATAGAACATAGACCACTTATTTTTCAACTCTACTCCAAAGGAATAGAATTCAAAATATATTGAAAGAATAAAGGGCTGATGGCACACTATTTCCTTATTTTTGCGGTTAACGCATGAACGGGTACTTTGACGAAGCAAATAATAGTCACCTAGTGGTAAAGGTATTTCGTACTAGTGTACAATATCAATGTGTGATATTATTGTAAATAAGGAGGATGTCAAAGACATAGAAATAAAAAAAAAACGTTTCGATAACGATTAATATTGAATCGAAGACGGTGCTGTTTTGTTTGATTGAACTGGAATATTAAAGAAATGAAAGTTGCAAGCTCCTGATGGAAAATAATGATGGAAATAATGTTTGTAGATTAAAAAATGAGTCATTTGTTTTTGCAACATTTTGAGTATAAAATCTCATTAAAATATGGCAGCATCGCTTGAACATTTTATTAGTTAAGTCATTAATTAAATTAATATCTAGCTTGTAAATTACTAAACATCGCTTTGATTGGCAAGATGTTAATACAAAAATTAAAAGACGACCATTCCAAATGATTGTCAGTTTTCGACGGAATATTAAAATGTTACTAATGTTTAGATTTAAATGTTTTATATTATAAATATATTAATAGTTATGAGATTAATCGTAAACAAAGATTTCCCAAAGATATGTTATAATTGTATAAAGGAAATTTATTTAGTCAATAGGCGATTTTTACTGTATTTATTTATACTTAGCATGTATTAAATGATTTTTCGGTTGTTTACTGTGAGTCGGAGCAAATATGATTGAAACTTGGAATTAATTGAGCACAATTTCCGCTGCTTCAACGCAGAAGCTCAAATACATGTTTTGTTTAAATTATAATCTTTGGTAGCAAACGAATGTAGGATAAATTCGCTGTAAAGTTTGACGTAGGTCTGACAGGATAAAACTTTGTTACGATTTTGAACAAGAACCACAGAAAATGTATACACTTCAATTCCTCTGACTTTAATGAAAGCTTCCCCAGTGAAATGAAATTACGAATAAATGTTTCTAAACTGTCATTGCAATTTCGAATGGTTGAATAACTTTATATGAAACCGAAAGCTTAAATTCCGAGCAACTAAGCTATATTGAGGTTAAGCTACGTCACCCGTCAATATTGAAATGAAAATCGTTAAACTTAGGTTAGCATGTGGTGGAATCCGCGCTAGAAGGTTTGTCGGAAATATTATTTACGCAAAAACCCCTTTAACAAAATCCTCTACCAAATTTAATAACTTTAAATTACCTGAAATATAATGTAGCTAAAACTGTAGTCAAAATGTCTTCATTTAGAATAATTTAGACTAATTTTTCATGTAGATACCAAACGAGTTATTTGTAAAATATAATTTTGATATGAATTCGAATAGACTTATAGCTTATTTATTTGTTTTACGACTTAGGATCGGGGTGTGACAGAACCGTTGAGTGATTAGGGAATTATTTATTCTTTCTTAGAAATACACCTTTACACTTTAGGTTCGTTCGTCATCGTCATATTCAAAGTATTCGAATAAAGGAAATAAACCGATTGACACATTGCAATGTTACCAACTCTATTCTACCTAGAAGAAGTAGCACCTAGTCTACCTTTCTGTAATTTAACCACTGAATGTAACAAAAAAATAAACTGTATGAATTGTGTTTGATCTGATATGGAGTCATTTACTATTTCATAATTTTAGCTAAAATGAGGTTACTTTTAACTAAGTGTTATCCATCCCACAATGATTCCGTCACATCCCGGCCACATCGAATAGACATGTTATAAAAAAATACTCTTTTGTATTACGAATGAGAAGACAAGTGGAACACCAAGACGTAGGTACCAAAGAACCAACACCAGGGGCCATAACCCTTAAGCCATGTACTTACCAAAGATATGATTAAAAATAAATTATAAAATATTACAATTATCAATAGTTTTATTTACCCATTCATATATAAAAAACCCAAGATGCACAGTCTCGAACAAATGCAACACTCGAAACTGTCGTCAAAAACTGACATACAGTATCAAGTGTCATGTGTGAGTTGTGTGTAGTTATACTATAAACATTTTTTTTTTGCAAATTCAACCTTACACGGATCGCTTAAAGTTGTTTTTACAAAGCAGTGCAGTATGGCGAGCGATGCGAGAATGTTTGAAACTAGCGCATAATTATACATTTTGCGCTTGTTTTTTGCGGACGTTTTTGAGATGCTGAGTGTGTTTCTTGGGTTTTTTATATTTCAATGCATTTACCCGACCGTTGCAACCAACACATCTACAGATCTAAAAAGGCCACTTTACCAGAATCAGAAAGCACATCACGCTACCCGTCACTGTCAAATTTTCCCAATCAACCTTGAACCTAATGCGTTAGCGATAAAGACGAAAAGTAAATTTGGCAGATTGTTGTGTGATTAATATTATGATTCTAATATGATTCTTCTAAAGTGGCCTTTTTAGCCCCACTTTTTTGCTGAGCCTGAGGTCCTGGATTCGATTCCCAGGTCGGAAAATTCATTTTGGTAAAGGGTTTTTTCACAGTAACAGCCAGAGTCTGCAATTTTGTCCGGCTGATGGCGATAAGTTCGCAAAGTATTATATTGGTACTTCAAAAAAAAACTGGTGAAATGTGGATGTACTTGAAATACTTCAGGTTTCAGTCATGATGTTTTGACCGAAGAATAATTAACATCATACCGTCCAAACTGAACGTTTTAAATAATATCATCTAAGCTTAAGCTCGGCAATACCTATTAGGGCTATACAAGCTCAAAACAACCAACCATAATCTTTACTAATCCTTACCCTTACTGATTCTTACTAATATTATAAATACGAAAGTAACTCTGTCTATCTCTCTGTTTGTCGCGCGTTCACGCCAAAACTACTGAAATGATTTAAATGAAATTTGGTACACAGATAGTCTAGAGCCTGAGAAAAAACATAGGCTACTTTTTATCAGGGGAGTATGATCCCTAGGGATCACGCGGGCGAAGCCGCTGGCAGAAGCTAGTCTTCTATATAAATAAAAATGAATCGCCGAAAAGCTAGTCTTCTATATAAATAAAAATGAATCGCCGAAATGTATGTACCCACATAACTTCGTAACGATTGACCAATTAGTGATAATCAGAGCAAGGTTTTCGTGCAAGTTTTTTTTTTTAAGATACGAATGGGCGAAGTCGAGGCGGGCTGCTAGTGAATCCATAAAAATATCGCACGGAACGCGTGGCTATACTTGTAACAACATACTATGGGTAGGTCCAGCTCAGCAGAATTCACGTACAGAAAATAACATTAACGATGAAAGCCGTCACGTAACTGGGTCAATTAATTTGCCAATACCGAAATAGATTTTTTTCCTATACTTGCTAGGATACGTAGCGACGCCGAAATGTGCCGAAATTGACCTGGCCAGAAAGGCATTGAGTTTCGCCTCTAATGGACCGCCCTAGGCCGAATACGCCAAATGCCATGTTTTATTCATTAGGTATCTGATGTGACGCACTGACCTCTAAAATGTATCAGAGATATGAGGGTTTTTAGTAGGTACGGTAACGTAGGCGAAGAAATCAATAAAAGGCTTATTCGCGATTATGTATTTATTAATTGAAATTCTTTAGGTAGATTAGTATGGAAAACCGGCCAATTGCGTGTTGGGCCACGAACATTAAAGGGTTCTGTAGTCAAGGCCCAAAAAATTACAAGTAAAATCTCAAATTAAACAAGATCAGACTTGAACTATAACTAATAAAATAAAGGAAAAAACGAAAGCGAAAAAGAATTACAACGTATTTTCAATACTCTACAGAACAAAATAGAGTTTTTTGGTACTTTAAATCCTAGTCATTGCTTAAAGATTATTCAATGATCTAAATTAGAATTTGATTCTCAGGAAAAGTCTCGGGCTACCGAGTTGTATTCCATCATTTATCACTGACCCAAAGGAAAAAGATGACGAATCATAAATGTCCGTCCATCAGTCTTCTTACATATTTAGATATCTATATTATCGAGTGTACTACGTGAGCTCGACAAATGGATGTGCGATTAACGCTTATGCGACAAAACTGTGTGTCGCACAAGCGTGCATGCGAACTATGGTGAGTCGCAATACAGTTTTGTTGCATTAGCGTTAATCGCACATCCATTTGTCGAGCTCACGTAGTACACTTATATTATCTGTTCATTAAACTACCGTTTCAGTTGCGTAGGTTTTAAGCATTTGAGACCAGAATCTGTCATTCGTTCTCGTGACAATTACGATCATCATCATCCTACGATTTTTATATATAAATTGATGTCGTATGGAACTGAAATATGGTCGCTCACAATGGGCCACATCATAAGGCGTAAAGTCACCTAATGGGCAATGGACAGAGTTATGCTCGGAGTTTTCTTGCGTAATCGAATCAGAAATGGGGATATCTACAGAAGAACCATGTTATCGACATAGCCCAAAGAATCAAAAAACTTGAATGGCCGTGGGCAGAGCGCATTGCTTAACAGTTGGTCGAGACCTGTGTCCAGTGGACGTCTTTTAGCTGAAATAATGAAGAATTTTATGTTCAGGAAGTTATCAACAATTGCTAGCTTGTTACTTTCCTTTCAAGGCCTTATTTCAGAATTCATTGACTTATTAGTCCAGTACTTGCAACTTACTTGCTTGTTAGTTAACAACTTAAACAAATAAATTAGAAACTTGTTTTTTAATAGTTTTCATACGTTTTTTTAACTACAGTCGCTAGCGAGTATAGATTGATAAAACTCATGGTAGACGTACAGATTTCTTCACATTATTTTCCTTCACCGATGTCAGTGAGATAAGTACCTTGAAGGAGGTCTTAGGGCCAATAAACCAACGGGTCATCACTCATGACATCATCATCATCATCATATCAGCCGAAAGACGTCCACTGTTGGACATAGGCCTCCACCAAGCGTCGCGTCGCTACAACGACCGGTCCTGTGGGTCTCGCAACCATCGGCTACGCGACCATTATCACTCATGACATACAGAGTTATAAAAATATTTAGCATATTTGATTGTTAATTTGAATTACTGAATATGCTACCATACATGAATACCCTCCCCATAAAATTTTTGCCTACCAGCCAAATATAAACATGTTATCATACTTTCAAATATTGGTAGTATCTAATCACTTTGTTTTATTTTCTAGTTCGGAAAATAAAAATATTTTAAACTAGCTTCTGGCAGCGGCTTTGCCCGCGTGGTCCCTAGAGAACATACTCCCAGGATAAAAAGTAGCCTTTGTCCTTTATCAGGCTCTACACTATCTGTGTACCAAATTTCATTTAAATCGGTTCTGTAGTTTTGGCGTGAAAGCGCGACAGACAGACAGATTTACTTTCGCATTTATAATATTAAGTAAGGATAATACTATCCAGAAGATTGAATAATTTTATAAAATACGAGTTTCGTTCGGCCCTAAATTATTAATTACACGTCGGAAAATGGAGAAAATGCAAATTGTTTAATCATCTTTTCCATTAATATTGGGTTCTCCATTTTCTTCCGTTAAATGTGCCGTCAAACGGTGAACGTTTAATTAATTTATAAACGTTATATTTAAATTAATTAACTTCCTAATGTTAGTCTCATTAGACAAACGATAAAAATCTGATTTTAACAAGATTCAAAATCATCCCTCTCGCTTATTCCAACTTATTTGGGGTCGTTGCAGAATATCTTCTTTTTCTATACACTTCTATTTGCCGACCTAGTTACCTCTACTTATCAACGAATCCCAATTTGCTTTGCCCCGAGGACAACCAAAGAACTTGGAAAAACTGGTTGTCGTGGGAAAATATCGCGGACTAGTATTTTTAACCCAACCGTTCTAAGATCCTTGAGTAGACTATTTAATGAAAGATGACTATGACTAGTTACTCGTTAAATAATTATTAAGTTACTAACGAACCGTATTTCGTAAAACATAAATAAAAAACAGTACTCAGACTTTAAGAAAGGTGAGTAATATTATTTGTATATGTAACTTTAGCACCTGATTGATACCTGTAAATTGTCGTCGACCCAAGCTAGCAAGTATGTGTACCTACGTTCTTAGTACGTCCCTACTAACATTACTCTACCCTTACATTTGTTTCTAAGGAAATAAGTAAGGTCTGGCGGCTCTGGGATCTTAGAATAAAAGGTCAAGTGGTAGAGAATGTATTGTTGCATTAAATCCGCTCCTAGGTCATCACTATTGGACATAAAGTTTAAATAGTTAAAAAACGGTCAACGCGGGCGTTCACCTACTCGCTAGTCTGATCCGATCAAGGCGATAATAGGGCTCGCTGTGACCACTGCTTTCAGAAGACACGAAGACAAAATGGCCTGGCAGCAACTCGTCAGTTAATACGTAAAAAAGGCGAATATTAGGTACTAAAGACTCACCAATGATGAACATGAATAAGAAAAATTACAGTATTCTTATCTATGGAGACAATAGTCACCTCCTTTTTGTTTTTTTTTTGTCTTTCTTTATTGTAATCATCCACATTCACATAAAAAAATGATTTTAGCAAGATTCTTAATTTGAGTTCCAATTTGGCTGGAAACGGTTATTTTATGAAAGCATAACTTCAAATTACAGCAAAATTGCAAAATTGAATATGCAAATAGGATAATATGCGCACTAACCATCACATGAAATGAGATATCGGGTCAATGTGGAAACCACAATATACTTCACTGACCCGCTCTATCGTAGGTAAGCTGATATTTAGTATGTAGGTTCAGGAGAGGGGAGTTTTGAGGAGCACTAAGAGACGATTTCTCGAAATTTCTACGGGAACGGGATATGCGCGTATGAAGTCTTAATGTACCCATCTATAATTTTGGCAGTCCAGACATTCATTAGTAGTATTTCGTACAGACTCGCACGTCCTTTTGATATGTAAATGCAAGATACCTAGGTCAAAAAAATGTTCAGAACTTTTTTTAAAAAGCGTTGTTTAGACAAAAAGTATACAAACATAACAGTTTTCTATAGAAAGTAAAAATATAAAAGCAAACAACATTAAAAAAGCTATCCTAACCTGAACGGTAAAACAAGTACAGCTAGTGCTAAAATATAAGACTCTCGACTGAAAATGGAGTTTTCGAAACTGTACGTACCGATGTCTACTCTTTCAAAAGAGCCACTTTTAAATCCTTACATATTTAAATTTACAAAATCTGGCAACACAGTTTTACTAGTTCAAAATTTCAATAAATGTTTTCTTAAAAATGCTTTTAAGCAAGACTTAGGAAAGTCTTGTTTAAACGCATTTCTAAGCAAGATTTTCCTAAGATTACGACTAAAAGGTCAGGCAAAATTCGCGATCCTGCTTCCATTGTCTAGGTTAGTTAATCTAACAAAGTACGTCTGAAAGATGGTCCGCCCCAACAAGATCTAGTACCGACATTATCATAAAAAAACTAACCATTAGGACGTAGGCGTTGAGGAGGCCAAAAAATATCTGAAACTGATTTATCTGAAACTAAATCGCTTAACATTTGCCCCGTTCGTGAAAAAGATGAATCCGAATTCATTTCGTAGAAAAGTAAGGGCAAGAGTACACCTCACGGATATCCGATTGATGAAAACATCAGTCAGCGTAATGTGTCGCTCTATCATGTTCGCATGTGAGGACACGCACCTACAATTTAAATAAATTGACCAATTTATTTTCGACGATAACATTTTCTCACCTATTATGAACGGTGATTTTCGGAAAACAGCAGTTTCCTGGCCACACCTTCTAATAAATCTACAGAAAATAATATGGGAATCGTATTAATGGTGCACATTGAACATGCCTACCCAGTCACGCATAGCTATTATGGTAATTCAGGTCAATATGCTAAGTTCAGGAAGTGGTGTAGCTAGTAAATTCAAGCTGTTGCCAAAGATATTAAGCCTATAAATGCCAGTGTGGATTTAGTGGGCTAGGTAGGTGGGTAGGTACTCTAGAGTACCTAATTATTATTGTTTAGTTCGTGCAAATCTGGAATGACATGGCTACTATGCAACAATACACTTCAGTTGTGCATAATTAAACAGTAATAAACAGTTTATTTATTTCATCATCATCATAACAGCCGAAAGACGTCCACTGCTGGACATAGGCCTCCCCAAAGGGGGGGGGGTTGCCATAATCGCCACGCTTGGCAGGCGGGTTGGCGATCGCAGTGTATGGTGTTGCGTTTTACAGAGAACGCCGCTGCCCATTCTCTGATGAGTCCCTTAGTAGCCTCTTAGACACCCACGGGAAGTGATGGGATGGTATTATTCTTTTACGGCACCATACGGCACCGGCCGACACCATACGGCATTTATTTATTTAGATCTCCAATAAGGGATACACAGTAACGTCATCATCATTATCATCATATCAGACAATAAACGTCCACTGCTGGACATAGGCCTCCCCCAAGTGTCGCCATTGCCACAACAACCGGTCCTGTGCGTCTCGCATCCCTCAATTTGTATCATTGTGATTTATATTCTATATAGTTACCAAATAAACAAACAACAACATTTAACAATTATAGAAATAGTCTATTTAAGTGTGCTCCTTCAGATATAGGGCATCACAGCATGCACATAATTATAACTAGGAAATAAGTCCAGTAACGCAAGCAGCTTTATTCGTTGTCCGTAGGTACTTATTGGAAAATATATCTAAATAATTATTATTATGAGTAAAACTATGTTTATAAAATGTTTGTGAAAGGTAAAAAAATACTTTGATCATTCCACGAACATGATAGATTTCTTAATAAATTATGTTTACGTGGAAATCAGCGAGACAAGAAATCTGTAGGGAAATCAATGTTTTCAGGCGACAATATTAAATTAACGGGGGTTTTTCAAAAGGGACATTGGATTTGATACATGGCATATATATCTGTTAAACTGATAAAAATTGCTGGTCAAAAACATTAAAATTTTCTGTCGTTATCGGAAATCTGTCGCTGTTCACTAAACTATTAGTTTTGTAGAAGATTTTTTTTTAATGTTTGTTGTGTTTATTAAAAAGCTCTGGAAATACTGAACCTTTTATGGAAATTCTTTCACAGAATGATTACCCCTACAAGCGCAAGATTCTTGTGAGACAGGCCACGGAATCGAAGTCACGGTAAAAAGCTATGAGCTGATAAAACATAACGTTTCTGCGATTTCTGCGTCCTTGTGTCGTATTTTGATGACGCCATGAAGTTTATGGGTTTTTTTCGACAGATAACGTTTCATGTCGTAAAACTGATCTAATAATATTATCTAATGGAACTGTAAACCAATAATGATGATGAACACAGTTCAGGATATTATGACATATTAAAACCATTACGATTTCGTTGAGGGAGGGCGACGGAGCTATACAAGGCGCATAATTATGCCTCTGATCCCCTTTTTCGCAACGGAATCGTGATGGCACTGGCACATCATTGTAGATGCAACCCTGGCAAACAAGTGGGCACCTTTCAGCCAGGGTTGCGGAATTTGTTCGAAAGGGTCACCGCGGCCCTGGAACGCAAAGGGTACTTGGAGGAACACAAATGGGTTTTTGACACGCCCTTCCGCTGCGCCCAGAGCCATCAGAGAGAGTCATGTGAGTCATTTGACAATTTGAAAACAAAAACCGGCTAAGTGCGAGTCGGACTCGCACACGAAGGGTTCCGTACCATAAACCTTAATTTTTATTATTTATTTATTTATTTATTTAACAATTTATGTACACACATTACATAGAAAAATAAAAAGAAGGAAACAGAAAAATAGGTACAAAGGTAATGCTTATTTCAAAAGAAATCTCTTCCAGCATACCTGCGAAAGGAGAGTTGTGTAAAAGATATGTAGACACCGTGTGTAAAAGGTATAAGTACTTACAAATAAAACAATAAACTTTAATATAACATACAATACATAAATATTACTAAAATAAATATACACTAATACATACTAAATAATATTATAAGATAAATAATAACACATACTTATATGCAACTATGACGGTAAAGAAAGGTAGTGTTCTTTCACTCTTCTTTTAAAAACTGAAAGAGATGTGCAGTCTCTAATGTCAGGCGGCAGTGAATTCCACAGCCTAACCGCATGGGCCGTAAAGGAATTAGAGTAAAACTCAGTAGCGTGAGGAGGGGACTTAAGGAGATTTCTAAGATGCGACCTGCAAGGCGCATCAGAAGGACGGGAATAGGAGAAGCGTTCTCGCAGGTAGGAAGGCGTTTTAGGGTTGTGAAGGATGTTAAATAGCAAACACAATATCCGAGAGTTAGTGCGAAGCCGAATAGGGAGCCACTTGAGTACCTTGCGAAATCCAGAAACATGATCGTATTTTTTAAGGTTGAAAACAAAACGAATACAAATATTTTGCAAACGCTCAAGTTTATTTAAAAGCTCCTCGGTGGCATCCAAATAACAGGCATCAGCGTAGTCGTAGCGTATTTGTTGTTATAGCGGCAATAAAAATTCACAATCTGTGAAAATTTCAACTGTCTACCTATTACGGTTCTTGAGATACAGAAAGACGAACGGACGGACGGATGGACGGACAGCGGAGGCTTAGTAATAGGGTTCCGTTGGTTACCCTTCGGGTACGGAACCCTAAAAAGGGCACCTGTAGCCGTAGGTACTGTGTCGTTTTAAGGCTGCTCTCTCGAGAAATGCCTTAAAACAGCGTGCAGATGAAGCAACTTTTCGTTGGCATTTACTGAGAAATTACATCTGAAAAAAATAGGTAGTAATCTACATGATATGATACGTAATTTGGTTTTACCAGAATGTATGTATCGGTATCACATAATTAGACAAAAAAACACCAAATCACCTCCAAATCGTTGAGATGAAACCATTTTACTCCTTCATTTATTAACAAAAGTCTAAAAAAAATATGTCTACTGCTTTGCAATACAAAAGAAAATAA
This sequence comes from Lacanobia wlatinum, assembly GCA_947578705.1. Taxonomy (NCBI): domain Eukaryota; kingdom Metazoa; phylum Arthropoda; class Insecta; order Lepidoptera; family Noctuidae; genus Lacanobia; species Lacanobia wlatinum. Next base: position 11,290,501 of record OX388037.1, read on the forward strand.
TTTGGTTTTGTTACTTTTTTAAAATATGTGTTAATTTTTTTATAATAAAATGCGGGTAGCGGAGTGGCGCGTAGAGGAGTAGTTAGCTCCGTTTATATGCACAAGGTCATTCGCATGTATACAAGCCTTAATTCCATCATGATTCCAGTGCTAGAAAGTGACAGATCTTTTCATGATCTATAGCACTATCCCTCTTGCTAATTTTTACAATCATAATGGCATCCTTCATAATGACAAGAGTGTTTCAATTAAAATTAAGGTGTCCTAACTAAATGACGGGTAACTAACAAACTGAGTTACTCATACACTCAGTTGGTGAGTAACATGCCATAAATTATTATCAGCTTCGTTATACACCTAGTTTAAACCCGGACTAATTCCTCAAACAATGTAGGTAGATAAAGAGAAACACCATTTTGCAAATTAGATTTGATGGCTGACATTGTATTACCATTATTGAGACAATGGGATTTGGAATGGACGCCTGGTTAATTTAATGGTAATCCCGGCAGTCTTAGTATGGCTTTTGGTGTTCCGAAACTATCTTGTTCATTTACCTTAATGTAAAGACTAGTTTTTACTCACGACTTCGTACTTTAATATCCCATTTTTTCCCGTTCCCGTAAGAATTTCGGGAAATCCTCTCTTAGTGCGCTCCTACAAGGAACCTACTTGCCAAATTTCAGCTTTCTACGACCAGTAGTTTCGACTGTGCGTTGTCAGTCACTCACTCACCCAGTAATGGAAGTATTTTATATATTAGGATGAGAAGTTAAAGCACTCTGCATAGGGATGAAATGATGAACTCTCTTTTTGTTGAAACCGGTTAAAAGCACAATTATGTTTTCTCTATTTCTTAATCTACACAAAACATACACAAATATTATAGGGCAGCTATGTATAAAGGCGAGCGTAACTCACAATTGGGTCAGGTGAGATAGTAAAGTAAAAAAAGTAAAAGTAAAAATTTCATTTATTTTCCACACTAATGAAAAACACAGTACAGACATCATTAAAATAAATGGAGTGGACTGGAGCCTAAACTAGGGCAGCCCTGTATTTCAGGACTCCAGGTCTTCCTCCCGCGGCGAGTAAGTTATAGTGGTCAAACGTATGCCTATCAATAGTAAAAAAAAAATCTACCAGCAAACCTCAGTACGATCGTCCCGGCTGATCGTTAGTGGAACGTCAGAAAACGCGCCAACTTATTAATGTCGCTACCAAAAATCATCTCGGACAAGGGTGATTCCCAAAAGACTTTACGAGTATGTAATATACCTCGCTTCATAAGTAGTACAATGACCCCAGCTAGCCAACCTTTTCCCGCTCATAATAACACTAGTGACAGTCGGAACTCGCTTTATCTACCTCAAGAGTATTTTTCCCTCCGTTCCGCAATAACAACCGATTTAATATCTCGAGTAGGTACCTGGCAAACAGTCCATAACAAATATTACCTCGCCTGGGGGCAGACGGAGACTAAACGCCCCCAACGGCGGGTGTTGGGGGTCTGATGCGATCTCCCCCAAACGATTTGTAAATTGCTCTATTAATTTAGAAATCCTGTGAGATGTTATCGTTCGTAAAATATTGGAGGTGGCACAAATTCTGGCGACAGTTTTCAGCGGTTTCGTGTTACCGTGTGTTGACAAATAATATCAACCAGGCTTGGAGTAATTTCAATAGATAACAATGCTTTGTTGTCTACAGTTTGTGATAGACTGTTTTTTAAGGTTCTGTAATAAAATTAAAATTTACAGGGGGCTCACATGTAAGAAATATGTTTTTAGAGTTTCGTACCAAAATGGTAAAAAGGAACCCTTATGGTATCTGTCCGTCTGTCACAGCTGGATATCTCAAAAACTATTAATGCCATCAACTTAAAATTTGGAATAATTTTAGATGACGTTTGCTCAGCTATTTTGCAAATAAGAAAGAAATAAAAATGCATGTATTTTTTTGCAACAGCGACTGAAAGGGCATGTGGCATATGAAAGAGCACTATTTGCACATTCTCAAACATTTTTTTCTTTTTTAGGCCCCATGGTTTTGGACTAAAAAATGTAAAAAAATACCATTCGCCCCTCCCCTTATCTCCGAAGTTTGCATAGAGAAAATTCTGAAATTATTCTATGTGATAGATTTTTTAAAAAAATTAAAGGCAAATTCGTCGTAATTAGCATAGATATTGTCGTAATTAGCTATCTAGTATGTTATTTTGGGTAAGTAATTTTATTTTTGTATTTATGCCATCTAGTGTAAAAAATATATACAAAACAGAAAATGATTTTATCTTTTCTAACAATTTACCAGTGATGAAATTGAAGTACATAACGAGTACAAATTTTTAGGCATGCTCCCGTTTTACCAACTTCTATGCCAACCAAAGTTTTAGCGTGGTCGTGCTGGGAAGAAATCTTGCCAGCACAACTTGTACATATACGATAAATGAGAAGTATAAAATTTCTAATTACTGGTATAAAATAGAACAAATTAAAAGGATTTTAATACCATCTCAAGTTATAATGAATGCGTTCATGGTCGTGCCACGAAGTATAACACAATCATTGAATTCGAGTGAACTACGTGAGCTCGACAAATGGATGTGCGATTAACGCTTATGCGACAAAAATGTACTGCGACTCACCATAGTTCGAATGCACACTTGTGCGACACACTGAAGATCGGGACCTATTTTTGGGTGGTTTAAAAAAAATAACCACGAAGGCTAAGGCCTTCTAACCTAACCTATCCGAGTCGGAGTACTCTGAGTCGGGGTGTTGTCGATCTTCAGTGTGTCGCACAAGCGTGCATTCGAACTATGGTGAGTCGCAGTACAGTTTGGTCGCGTAGTACACTTCTTTTCAAGCAGTCTGATGCAGTTGCTTGAAAAGCGACTTGTTTCGAACTTTTTAGTCGTTTTTAGCGGTCGGGATTTTTCACATAAATTTGTTTATTACTTGTCCCATGAATTCAATTATTGTATTGTACTTTCATTAATTTTAGTGAGTTTCATTTTTGGAATCGTCTCCTCGAGTCCTATATCTTGATACCCCACCCGATAGGTTTTGAAAATTAAAAAAATTTTGAAGGCATAATATGCCGCCAAAAATCGGCCATTTTATCCATGTTATGCCATTTTAATCTAACGACACCTCTCAAGCTAAAATCCATCGGGCCGTTCAGGCCGCAGAGCATACCAAACAATTATACATACATAATCTAAGAATTAGGAAAGGCTTTCTAGACTTTATATTATAAAAGAATAACCAAGATACAGAATAATATGATTATATCTTTAAATGCGACCCCTCGGAACAATGGCTCAAAGATTTTAACTTAGCCTTTATTAGTACCTATTCAACGAAGGAAAAACCCTTACAAAGGAAAATAATTAATCGAAGAGAATTAGTTATTTTCTTTCTAATTTATACCATTCTCTCCCCAACATTAACTCGTTTAATCAAGCAGAAGCAATAGAATAAATTTCTTAAAAGTTATCCCCGAACACAATATCTATCCAGCATTCTGATTAGTTTAATTAAACCAAGACTATGATTAAATTTATATCTTTCGCTATTGTGTTTCATTAAGTTCATAAATTCTGCCTAAATTCTAATCATTTTAGTAGTCATAAATACCCATAACATGCTTTCTCCTCTTACATAATGAAATACCTACTAACTCAATGAAATAACCTAATCCACTTGTAGTCTAGTTATTTATTGTTCTAATTTTCCGCTATCCATAAACGGATTTAAGGATTCATTATAACACATTTTAAAAACAATTAAATTAGAGAGTACTGAAGAAAGATAACTCCAATAACACAGAATTTATAAGGGAACACATTCTTGTAAAATAAAGTTCCTTTATGGAAATAAACTATTTTCTTAGTAACCAAAAATACCTGCTGAAAGAGGCTACATTCATAACAAGAATGAAAAGATCTTGTTATGAAAAACACCAAAAGTAGGTAGACTTAGAAAAAAAAGAAACTAGAACTCCCAAATTCAGGAATAATGGATAGAGATACATCTTAAGCATGACCAAATTATGAACCAATTTATTTTAGTTCTCATTCAGAAATGGTACTATATAAAAAGTTGACTTTAACAATAATTTATACCAAAATTATTCGGTTTTCTTTCAAAAAATAATGTTGAACTAACTTTATTTGTACTAGCTTTCCTATTCATTTTAATTTCAATGTTGCGGAAAGAAAGGAATGAATAAAACATTTTTGGTCAAATATTTGCAATGAAAGGTACAGTTCTTCAAGCTATGAATAACAAGCGTTCCCGAGGGAAGCAAGTCACTGCCCACTTTATTTTCATGTTCGCGCTTAATTTATTTTTCCAATTAGGTGATCCGTTGTTGAATTTTCTTTCAAAAACAATTTTAGGGAGAAAGTTCGTCGTTCGGAAGTTTTAAGTAAATGTTGACATGTCAAATACCCATAGCTTCTAACGAGAGCTTAGTTCACAATTCTTTTGTTTTCCTTCGATTAATCTGCTGGTGGTACAGTCATCATTAGGTATACAGGCAAAAATATTATTTTTACACTCATCATCTTCCTGCCCTCATCCCATGTTACTTGGGGTCGGCGCAACACGTTTTTTTCTTCCATTCTGTTCTATCAGTCGTCACTCTATCACTTAGTCCCTTTTCATATCGCTCCTCACACAATCCATCCATCTTTTTTTTGGCCGTCCTCTCCCTCTCCATCCATCCACATTCATGTTCATAACTCTTCTAGTTCCATGCATTTCATCCCTCCTCTTCACATGACCATACCAAGACAAGCGATTCCCTTTTAACTTTTCCGTCACTGGCGCCACTTTTAAACTACCTCTAATGTACTCATTTCTCATTTTATCCATTCTCGTTACTCCACACATCCATCTCAACATTCTCATCTCCGCTACATGCAATCTATTTTCATCCGTCTTTTTGGCAGCCCAAAATTCTGATCCATACATTACGACATAAATAAATACGAAAAAAATATAAAAATATTATTTTTTACACTGCACTGCCAATATTCATTGCTTATGTGTGCATTATAACTTTTTAATCTTATGACGTACGTACGAGTATGGTGTACAATAATTGTCTACTCAGCACACTCACAACATTGTTCAAAAGTAGTTGGAAGTTAGCTGCCTGCATACCAAATAGATATGTTGACTGTACCTATGTTTACTGAATAAAAAAAAACATTAGGACTCAAAAATACTGGAGTAACCCAAAACCTCGAAAACTCGCACACCTTTTTTTAAGGATAGGGAATCATTAAATGACTCCTCCCGCTCTGAGTGAAGCAGAAGGGAGTGTCAGACTCTTACTGACTAAAACCCATCCGTGTTCCTCCTAGTGCCCTTTGCATTCCAGGGCCGCGGCGACTCTCTCGAACAAATCCCGCAGCCCCGGCAGGCACTGGCCCTAGCGGGCCCCGTCCTTTATGCTGACAGCTCCTTGAAAACTCGCACACCTAGCCTAGTTCTACGCAACACTGCAGTGGACAGGTTGGAAAATTAGAAATATTCTATTAAAATCATCTCGTCTAGATCTCACAGCATCCGTATATTTTTTCCACAAAACGTCCTACCGACCTAGTTTATCTCGGGAAATCTAATATTACGAAAACAACTTACACTTCTTTTAGTGCGTCTACGAGGACTTTGAGAAGCCAAAAAATTGTACACACTTGTATGAAAACACATTACTCTGCAATTTACATGCTAATGTGGACTCAAAGAAAAACAGGGCTGGTTCACAACCCGGAAATGATTGGGTCAACTGAGGAAAAGAGATTGGACGTAACATATTATATGTTGTTTCTATATATCTGATACTTCAAATAGGTCCACTGGAGCCACCTTCTTTGATCTGCCACAATGTTTTTTGCACTCAATAGCTTTAAATTATTTTCTTCTAATGAAGTATTTTCAATGCAAGATCCAAAATAACTTCTACTTAGGTAGGTAGGTCAAGCAACCATTTAAAGCAACATTTTCAGGAGCATAGCTAGCATTGCACTATCTTCTGAAGTTTTATAACAAGCCTATGTGAAATAAAATATTTTGTAGTTTTTATAATACACTTTCACTACTTGACATAATTCAAAACGATTTTACGAATAAGTATCATGGAATGTGTAGAACGTATCACGCTGTACGAATATTCGCAAATTGTGTTTCTTATCGCATCTCAGTTCCAGCCGGCGCGTCTACGCTTAAGTCGCGTCTTTTGTCCACGTGATTGATTATACGAACGCCTACGTCATACCATACAGTTCCTGTTATATTTAGGACGCACCAACTTTGATCCAAACCATACAGCTGAGAGCTTTGCGCTTGTTGAAATGTTATTTATTCCGAAGATTATTTATTTATTATTTATTTATATTATCATTTAATTATTATAACACCTTTACAGATTGGTCCAAGACGATGTTATAACTTATTTATTACAAAAAATATACATTACAGCAAAAGATCATAATGACTTGTCTTTTTCTTATCAAGGCAATATATTTTTAAGTAATTGTATCAAAGTATCATTAGTAGTACCACACCATACCCACCACAGAATGAAACAAAATCAAAATCAAAAGTCATTTATTCAAATTAGGCTGAGAGCCAGCACTTTTTGAACGTCAAGTTTTACAAAAGACAGTCCCCCAAAACGCCCGCCCGTCACCACTTCCTAGTGTTTTAGCTGTGGAGAAGAAGTGGCAAACAAACTCCCCAGTAACACATCTGTCTGTTACGTTTTAAGAACTTGAATCTATATAAAAGTATGCTAAGTAATTAATACATGACACGAAATTTATAACTTGAATTTATCCTATAATATGCGTATTAGGTATGTCAACCTTCTTCGGTGGAAAGGACGACACAATCTTACCCCCATCAGCAGCAGACGTACCGGATGCCGGAAGACGCAGAATTATTTCATGTCGCCATAAGGTTTGGCTTACCGAGTATGGCACGCGTCTCTCAAAAGGACCCCGTCACCACATGCATAGGCATGTGGTGACGGGGTCCTGACAGAAGAACATAGTGTCGTTTTAGTCAGTATCAGTCTTTCCCACCCCGGGATCGAGAACACCCACACGAAAAAAAAAAGAATAAAGGGCGGTCTGCCTACAAAGTATTTTATGCCAACATAACCGCGTTTACGACCATCTCGAGGAAAAGTAACCGTTCATTAACACTCAGAAATAGAATTACGACAGTCGTATGACATACTTAGCAATAGTTTTAGAGAGAATGTCATAACTATGTGACCGAGAAGTTACTACCCACTGGAGAATAGGTAACACTTTGGATGAACCACGGTTGTGTACCTGTAACTATTAGGCACGCTTCACACTCATACCGGTGAAGGGCAACCCCTTGGTGTTCACATCGACAGAATATTATCGGTGGACTCCTGCCTAACAGCCGCACGATCGGTTGGTCTTCAAGGTTCAGCAACTTTTGTGAAAGTCGGACCGTAGATGGATAACCGTTCAAAACATACCAAGACTTCTCAGTGCATCGGACACACAGAACGGCTGTCATTTGTTGATTTTTCGCTGTCATTTGTTTATTTTTGGCAGTTGTTACAGGTTAGGCCGCAATCACAAGTATCTGTCATTGACGTTTCGTCAAAAAACACGATATGTCATGACAAATTGACGTTCACATTGCACACGGAATCGTGTTTTTTCAAGATTCGTCTAAATATCCGTATTGATTTTCACATTCGTTTCGTGATTCCGGGTTCAGTCTCTTGAATGAACTATCTACAACTACTACCTACTGAACTGTGCAGGCCCATGCGGGCGGGGCGCGATCCATCACAAAATCTTCACGAAGCCTGTTTCTTGACGAATGTGAATTTTAAAAGACGATACTTGATTTAAGACGTGTCCGTCATTTTTCACGATTCATGATGCGTGCATTTAAAAATCATTGCCGGCGTCAAAACAAACAAATCGTGAAATGAGACGATTCGTCAAAAAAACACGAATCGTCCTTGATGTGTGAATGAGCTCATTTAGAAATCAGCCAGCAGCAGCAGTTTTGCTAAGGAATATCGAGCTACCCGATTAATGGGCTGTGGAGGTCAGTTACGCAGTCGCACAATGGAAAATACTGGTATTCTTATGCATGTGGTTAGATTGAGAGCCGACGCCTACACAGAAACGATAAGGCAGATTAATCGACAGAATACTACAGCCAACACAAACATTACGCATTTGCGAAATACTAGGAAAAAGTTTTGAAAGACATAAAATAACATCTGAAATGAATTTGAAACTCGTCAGAGTAAACATAGTCGCCTTCTTTCAAGGAACCTAGTCGTAAATTACTCACGATACAATCAAAGGCTTTGCTTAGGACTAATATATAGGAAATGAAACTCAAACCAAAAGGCCTTTATACAAACTAGCTTAAGCTCACGTCTTTGTCGATGTGTATTTCGGAATTTCCCATATAAACTTCACACCAATCATCTATCTCCTTTCGTTCAGTCCATCGAACGTGTGGTTTTGTAAGAGATTGCCCTATGTTTTTAACCGACTTCCAAAAAAGGAGAAGGTTCTCAATTCGGTGGGTATTTTTTTAAAATGTATTTACACCGATTACTCCGAGGTGTCTGATCCGATTTCTGTGATGTTTTTAGTTCGAAGCGGTATACTTGCCATTTGGTCCCATAAAATTTTGATTAGTTTGGTTCAGTAGTTTTTGTTTTATGAGCTATTTGGTTATTTCAATTTCTGCGTAAGCGAAGACGTTGTCCAAGTATCACCACTTAAAAGTGAAAAAAAAAAAAAACTTTTTACAAAAAAATATAACCGACTTCCAAACAAAACACTACAAAGTATAAAATAACCTAACTTTCGAAATTCGGTATTAAAAAACAAACAAACAAAACCAAAAACACCGACTTCCGAAATTTAGGTTATTTTATACTTTGTAGTGTTTTGTTTGGAAGTCGGTTATATTTTTTTGTAAAAAGTTTTTTATAGATGTCGATGCTGTGCTTATACACGGTGCCATTTATTCGTCTCACAACGGCAGCCCAGTTTGTCTATCCAATGACTACTACACATTCATTGAAAACAACTGATATTTTTGAACAGTTGAATTATTTAAAATATTAAAATATTATTCATTGTCATGACGCATGACATAGCTTTGAAACATCCAGGAGCGAGCGCAGTCTGAGCTTTGTGTTCCAGGGATGGCGCAGAATGAAACGGTAACATGTTTTGATACGTAAACATTATTAACCGGGTTTTTTATAAATCTACTGCATTATTTATTTTTATTGTACCCATTTTCTCTAAGAATTATTTTTAAAAAATAATCGTGCCTTGAGGTAGTTTATATCGGGTACATTAAGTAGGCTGTTTTTGTAAGAAGACAAAAATGGCACCCGGTATAGAGGTTTACAATAAAGTAAATAATAAACACACAATTTTCCAGAAAAATATGCCTTCTTCCTTTCCCATGATCCAATCTGTCATTGCCATATTGCATCTGTCATCGTCTATCAGTTTTGTTACTGGGTTGTTGAGGTCAGACAGAAGCTGGCCCAACAAAATTGTTAGAAAATGGCAAAGCACTTTGATTTGTTACATCAAAATCGGTGCAGCTGTTTAGCCACGAAAACGTAACAAACATACAGATTTACCTTCGCATTTACATGTAGTAAAAGTGTGGTTACCGCCACTCTATTATGGTCAGCTACTTTAGGACTTTTCAAACAGACCCTACTAATTAATAAAGTTAGGGGTAAAATTGTACTTATAGCTTTTACTTGTAACCTATACTAAAAATGTTTAGGTAGTTAAATATCTATAATCTATAGGTATATATATTATTGATGTGAGTTTTTACACAAACACATATTAAACAAATAAAATACTGCTTAAACGAATGGTTCATGGGTTATTCTTGTATTTACATTGGTTATTAGTAGCATTTTATTTTTAAAGTGAGTTAAGATTAAAAAGATACATCAAGATTGTGTACCTGTATTTAACTACCTAAACCTTTCCAGTATCTGTATGTTTTTACGATAGAATTCGTTCTTATGAAGTCGAATATACTGTTACGCGCCGGAATCAATGCTGGGTACATAACGACATTTACGCACTCTAGCGCCATCTAGTATCGAGTAGATGAATTACTGGGGTCAAGATGTTTCTAGAATGTTCTATGCTAGAACATTCTCGATGTTTCGACACCTAGTCAGTCGGGACCGGTATGTACCCGAACTTTCCGGAAGTTTCCATACTAGAAGGTTCTAGAAACAACTGTCGGTATATAGGTAAAGGGCGGACATCCAGCGACTGGGGTCAGTATTGAATTGGCGATACAAACGATGACTTCGAGAGCGATCTTCAACTGCGAATTATAGTGAAGTGTTTAGTAGTGCGATTGTGTGTTATAAATAGTTGTGTTTTCCGTCTGTCAAAGATTTCTAGAAATTTTGTAATCCCTGTTAATACTTTAGATACTATTGGTATTCAAATTTTGTTAGACAATCAATTTCCGTGTCTATAAAATTCATTATCCTCAGTCATTTCTGCGAATTTGACTTGAACACGAAAAACAAAAAGTTATCTGAAAATGTGGTATGGTAAGAACAAAACCCGCTCGAATGCGTTCGTTTTCGAGTGGTCTAATTCGTCGGAAAAGTTGAGTTCTTTCGTGAGTAGGTAGTAGGAAGTTTCCCTATTAAAAGTGTACTTACCACGGTGTCACACGTAGATTTTTAATTAGAATCTATGATAACTTTTTTTAACAACAAAATAAGCAACATGACAATCAATGTCAAAAGTTTAAAGAAATTATACTTACACCTACAATTCTATTCATTTTTAAGCTTCGTTCGCATTCGCATCTTAGTCGCAATCTGTTAAAAAACGAACTTAGAAGTTCTAAGTTCTCTACATTTTGACAAATTGCGACTAACATGCGAATGTGAACGTTCCGTACAAATACGGATTGGCCGCAGATGGGTTAACAGCTCAATTCACGAACGTCATTTTTATAGAAAATACCGGCTGGAGTAAATTATATTAACGAAAATATCATCGCAAAGAAAAGTAATTCTCAGTTACAAGTTCATCAATCTGTTAAAAAACCCTTCTAAGTTCTCTACATTTTGACAGATTGCGATTGAGATGCGAATGTGAACGTTCCTTACAAATACGGATTGGCCGCAGGTGGGTTAACGGCTCAATTCACGTACGTCATTTTTACAGAAAATACCGGCTGGAGAAAATTATATTAAAGAAAATATCATCGCAAAGAAAAGTAATTCTCAGTTACAAGTTCATCAATCCCTTTTTCTTACAAATTCTTGGTCAAATCTGACCGCAAATACAGTCGTAACTCACAATCAACACATTTTTCCTTTTTCTTTAATTCTTTTAGCCCAAAATTACAAGCACATACGAAATCCATTTTGGCACAATACGCTGTAATAAATAATAAAAGGTTTTTCAAAAGCTGTACGTGAAATAAAAATAGCATTAGGTTGTAATGTTGGCGATCACGCTCCGGTTCTATTGTGGCTGGGAGGATGCCCTACCCATAATCCCGTCCGTCATGCGAAGTTCAATGGTTGGGTCATAAAGTAGTGAAAACATGGAGCGTTATATTTTAAAGCAATATATTGTTATAATTTGTACTCATCTATTTTCGCATTCTTATTATCATTATTACCGAAGGCTAGGCTCATACAGTAACAGAAGTAGAAGGGTAGACTTACAGTACTTAAAAGTATTACATGTATCTTGCTACTAGGTTACGCCAACGGTTTGATCAGTAATTTTACAATGCCTTAAAAAATATACATTGACAGTTTTCCGGAAGTCACTATAACACTACCAATTTCCTTTTAAAAAAATATATTAACAACTCAGGAAGTCACTACACTGTGCACCTACCAAAAATGCCTACGCCTGACGCCAGCTACGCACTGCTCTCGACACAATGAAACAGCGCCGGACGTAGATGTAGAGCGCTTGACTTAAGATCCTATGTCCCCTAGCTGGGGCGGAGGCATCCACAGTAGACTTCCATCGCGAACGGTCTTGAGCTTTACGCTTCACCTAGCTCCATGTCATTCCGATGCTCGTCGCTTCTGCCAACACGGTGCGTCGCCAGGTTTGACGGGGACGGCCACGTTTCCTTTTCCCTTGAGGATTCCAGTCCATAGCCTGTTTAGGAATGTGATTGGGATCCCTCCGGAGCGTGTGACCAATCCACCTCCACTTACGGCGCTTGAACTGGCGGTCGATCGGGCTCTCATGGCATTTCTCTAACAGCTCTACGTTAGAGATGGTCTCAGGCCAGTAAATTCCGAGTATGCGATGAAGACATCGGTTGACAAAGACCTGGGTTTGGCCCATTGTACACTTGTTTTATAGAATGTTTACTCTATTTTAAATATGAGGTGTAGAATAAAGTTGTCGGCGACGAGACCCCTTCAGCGACCCAGGGCGCAAGTAGTGGTAGGGGCGACCATGTAACGTAGAAATGTTGTCTTAATGTTTTGTAAGGAAACCAATTAGACTCTGTTAGATTTTAATTACTTTAGGTTTAATTTATGTCTAATTAGGTTTAATCTATGTCTAATTAGCTATATAAGGTTTATTTTGTATTATAGATTAGATAAGGTTCAAATATGTTAGTATTTTAATGCTGAAAGGGGACTAATTAGGATACTAAGTAGATTAGGTTTTTGTCACTTTCTAATTAGTTTTATAAGGTTTATTTGTGTATGCCATATCTAATAAGGTTCTAATACGAACGAATTTTGATAATTTATACGGAAATTTTGAAGTAGAATTTTTGCATTGTAAATAATTACGTAATCTGAAAATGAGGTTTTTTGTTTGTAGAGATATCGTTTTGAAATTGGTGTCAAAATAAAGGTCTCGACCCAAAACCTATTTTACAAAAAGAATCAAGTCGATAGGACTTATAGTTTTAGAGATATTAAGGAAAATGTATAGTGAAAGTTTGTTATGGTGTAAATTTAGAAGTTTTTGTTCTAGAAACTTTTTACTATGTAAGGTAATTGATAAAATTTGTATTCCATATTGTAGAGTAAGGTCTGAGGAATCCGAAAATATATATATTGTAAGGGTTTTTTACATAAAAACAATAAATAAAGGCTCCAAAGGTTTCGGCTCAAAGTGAAAATTGCAAGCGAAATGAGTCCAAAAATCACGGTCCCCGTTAAGGTAACAGCGGGCAGTATAAAAGCGGAGCCGATTTTCGGCCCGACAGCAGTCGTCGAATAGCCGTTGAAGAGGCAACATCTGAAGAAGAAGAGAGCCGAAACCTGCGGATCAAGAAACCCCAGGAAGAAGCGTTTTATTCACCTCCTCCCGGCTATCCGTCTCCGTCTCCCGAGGTCCCAAGAAGAAAGTACGCATTCAGGGGTGCGTGGCGGCGTACGTGACCAGCGCAAGGAATCACAAGGAGCGTACGTCGAACTACGTGGGAGATTGTCCCAGGCCGACAGTGCGGACACTGGACGTGTCCCTGCCGTCCGATACAGTTGGTCCTTCGAGCCGGATCCCTGCAGAAGAGTGCAGAAGAATCTAGAAGAAGTCTAGAAGATAAGAAGATTGCGTCAAGATGCCAGTTACCAGGTCGCAGAAGGATGCTCCCTCACGTCCCGGGTCTCGCCCTTCGGATAAGGGCGCGACAGAAGAAAGGTCGGGATCAGAAGGGGTCACGTCTGCGTCAGCGTCAGGGTCATCAGGGACAGCAGTTACGTCGGATTCTTCGGGCACTACGTTGACGGAGGGCACCACGGCGACCGAGACTACGGTGGCGACTGCGACTACGGCGGCGTCCAACGAACAGAAGAAGAATGAAGCCGCACAGAAGGAGACGACCAAGAAGACTCCAGAGGATGTTCCGGACAAGGGTGTTCGCGAGTCTGCTGCAACCCTTAAGCCGAAGGGGGTCGGTCGTCGTGCTAGGTCTACGAAGACCACGAGCTCCTCAGCCAGAAGACGCGAGCTGGAAGCCAGGGAAGAATTGGCACGCCTGGAGTTGAAGGAAGCTCAGGCTGCGGCGAAGCTAGCCCGTGTCAGATTGGAGCTGGCACAATGTGAAGATGAGGACTCCGTGGATGAAGACCAGGAAGACAGAACAGCACAGGTGCAGAACTGGATCGAGACATCTGTATTAGAAGAAGGCAACATGGAACAACCCGAGCAACGAGGTCAGCACCCACCAGAAGAGCCACAGAAGGTGAAGCCTGAAGAGATCTCCTCAACGAAAGGAGGTACGAGCGAAATTCAAACTCTGGCGATGGTGTTGAAGGAAGCCCTTACCACAAGAGGAGTACCAGCAGCGCAGCCTAAGTATATCCACGAGTTACCCTACTTCGACGGCAACAGCAGCGAGTGGTTGGCCTTCAAGGTTGTCTATGAAGATACGGCACCGATGTTCAACGAAGTTCAGAATATGGCTCGACTAAGAAGAGCACTGAAGGGCAATGCAAGAGAAGCTATCAAGAGTTTGCTGTACTCTGAAGCGTCTCCGTTGGAAGTGATGCAGGCCCTCAGAAGAAGATATGGAAGACCTGATGCGCTGGTGCTGGCGGAATTGGACAAGGTCAAGGCGTTACCGAAGATTACTGAAAATCCAAGGGACATATGCGTCTTCGCAAGCCATATCAACAACAGCGTAGCAGCAATAAGGGGTTTGAAGAAACCACAGTACCTGCATTCACCTGAGATGGTGAAACAAATCATCGAGAAGATGCCAACGATTCTCAAGTTCCGATGGTATGACTTCACTGCGGCATCAGAAGAAGGCGAGTTCTCCGACCTGACGATGGTCTCCAAGTTCCTGAACATAGAAGCAGACAAGTGTGGAGCCTTCGCAACTTCAGAAGAGAAAACTGGATTCAAGAGGACTCATCGACAAGCGGCGCACACAACGAGGGAAAAGGACAGGGACTTCAAGGAAAGGGATGCAAGACAACCGGCAGAGAAGATTTGTCCTATGTGTGAAGGTGGACACTTCCTCGTCGACTGTCAGAAGTTCCAAAGGGCGTCGGTGCAAGATCGGTGGGCAACAGTAAAGAGAAGTCGCGTTTGCTTCAAGTGTCTTCAAGGGAGACATCGAAAGGAGAGCTGCAGGAAACCACCGTGCAAAGAATGTAAGAGGTGGCATCATCATCTGCTGCACGTCGAGTCGCAAGAAGGGACCTCGGGAGAGAAAAAGACAGAAACACAAGAAGAAGTAGCAAGCGTCATGGCATCAGTGAATGCAGTTAACAGTACAAGGGCATACCTGAAGATAGTTCCGGTAGAAGTCTTCGGGTCGAAAGGATCGAAAAGGATATTGGCTCTAATGGATGAAGGGTCAACAGTGTCACTTATTGATGAGAAAGTGGCAGAAGAAGTCGGCGCTCAAGGCAAAAGGGAGGAACTAGCCATCGAGACAGTAGGAGGCAAGCTAATAAAGAAGAAGGATTCTCAGATGCTGGACCTTACAGTGAAAGGGGTTCATCAAGGATGTAAGAAGACTTTGAAGAGAGTCCGGACTATCAACAACTTGAAGCTTGCACCGCAGTTCCTAGAGAAGAAAAGGATAGAGAAATGCCGACATTTGAAGAAGATCGCCGACTCTCTATATTATGAAGGGGAGTCACCACAGCTGCTCATTGGTCAAGATAATTGGGAGCTAATAGTGACTCAAGAAATAAGAAGAGGGAGACCAGGAGAACCAGTTGCTTCAAGAACAGGACTGGGATGGGTGCTCCATGGGTCAGACGTCGGAGCTGCAAGAGTAGTACACTTCCTAGATTCATGTCTACACGTCAGCACGCCAGAAGAAGAAATGCATCAAGCCATCAAGGATCACTTCGCAATCGAGGCGCTTGGTGTACAACCGCGAAGACCCACTACAGACTCGGAAGGAAGAGCGCTCGCCATCCTGGAGAAGACCTGCAGAAGGCTTGAAGATGGACGATTCGAAGCTGGACTCTTATGGAAGAATAAAGATGAACAAATGCCTGAGAGCTACACGTCTGCTAAGAACCGGTTGTTCAATATTGAAAAGAAGATGGACAAAGACCCTCAGCTGAAGGCAGAATACATCAAGCAGATCCAGCATCTTATCGACAGCAAGTATGCAGAAGAAGCACCTGTGGAACAAGGAATGGTTGAATCCAAGAAGAAATGGTACCTCCCTCACTTCTCCGTGGTACATCCTTTGAAGAAGAAGATAAGGATCGTCTTCGACGCTGCAGCCAAGTCAAAAGGAAGAAGTCTCAATGATGCTCTACTACCAGGACCAGATCTACTGCAGTCACTCTTCGGGATACTACTGAGGTTTCGACAAGGACCGCTGGCAGTGGC
The DNA here is from genome assembly GCA_947578705.1 of Lacanobia wlatinum. Classification (NCBI taxonomy): domain Eukaryota; kingdom Metazoa; phylum Arthropoda; class Insecta; order Lepidoptera; family Noctuidae; genus Lacanobia; species Lacanobia wlatinum. The sequence continues at coordinate 11,306,906 of OX388037.1, forward strand.
AGCCGACATCAAGGAAATGTTTCTGCAAGTTCGCATTCGACCAGAAGACAGAGATAGCCTGAGGTTTCTGTGGCGAGGGGATCGACGAGACGTGTCACCGAAAGAGTACAGGATGACATCGGTTATCTTCGGCGCAACATCATCTCCGAGCACAGCAATCTACGTCAAGAATCGAAATGCAGCGGACTACAAGGAGCAGTTTCCAGAAGCAGCAAGGGCAGTCGAGCTGAACCATTACATGGACGATTACCTGCACAGCTTCCATTCAGAAGAAAACTTCAGAAGAGTGACGGCACAAGTGGACTTCATACATAAGAAGGCGGGCTTCGAACTCAGGGGATGGGCGTCTAATCAACCTGAGCTGCTGCAAGACTTGAAGACTGACGCCATAGAGAAGACAGAAGTAGACCTTGGAGAGAAGGAAGAGAAGACACTAGGACTTCGCTGGTTCACGAGACGGGATTCCATTGGCTTCAGGGCAAACCTCCGGAATACGCCAGAGGAAATAGCCAAGGGACTTCAGGTGCCTACGAAGAGGGAAGTCACCAGCGCAGTGATGTCGACCTTCGATCCATTGGGACTAGCGTCACCGGTTCTCATCCAGGGAAAGAAGCTGCTTCAGAGCATCTGGCGAAGTGGCGTAGGTTGGGATGAAGAAGTAGAAGGAAAGGAGTACGAAGCGTGGAAAACTTACTTAGAGAAGATGAAGCTGCTCCAAGACCTGCAGGTTCCAAGGTGCCTGGCGCCACATTACACCGAGGGGGAGCTGCACACGTTCACGGATGCGAGCGAGTCGGCGTATGCAGCGGCAGTTTATTGGAGGACAGAAGACAAAGATGGAACTTACCATGTCAGCTTAGTGGCGGCGAAGGCAAGAGTCACTCCATTAAAGCCGGTGTCCATCCCAAGACTCGAACTGCAAGCGGCCCTCTTGGGAAGCAGATTGGCACACTCAGTCGAAGAGGAAATGGACCTAAAGGTAGCTAAGAAGACATTTTGGACAGACTCCAGCATCGTACTTTCCTGGATAAAGACGGACCCAAGAACATTCAAGACGTTCGTGGCTCATCGCTTGGCGGAAATAGAAGATCTGACCAAACCGCAAGACTGGAGATGGGTGCCTACGGCGCAGAACCCTGCAGATGATGCAACGCGCGACGTGCCGGAAGAGTTCGACTGCAACCACCGATGGTACACCGGACCAAGCTTCCTGAAATTAGAAGAAGCGCATTGGCCGGCACCAAGAACCTTTAAGAAGGAAACCACCGGCGAGGAAAAGGCAGCGGACGTCGCGGCAGCGGCAAGCACCTTCCATCCATCACCAGATCCCGAGAGATTTTCCTCGTGGAAGAGACTTTGGCGAGCCACAGCGAGGGTACTACAGTTCTTACAACTATGCAGAAGAAAAGAGAAGGTCAACGTCTGCAAAGAGGATCCCACCTGGAGAGTGACGCAAGGAAGAAAGGCGAAGACTGTTGGGAAGCAACAGAGATCTTCGAAAACAACGGAAAGGAGATACATACCGCTGGACGTCAAACTACTAGAGCAAGCTGAAACTCTTTTGCTGAAAGGAAGTCAAGAAAGAAGCTTCAGAGATGATATCAAGTGCCTGCAGCAAGGGAAGCCATTAGAGGGCAGCAGCAGATTGAAGAAGCTCGACGTAGTACTGGAAGAAGGCCTCCTGCGGCTGAAAGGAAGGATCGACGCGATACAGGGTGTGGCCAGAGACTACAAGCGACCCATCGTGCTCGACAGCAAGGACAAGACAACACGGCTCATCATTGAGGAATTCCACTGCCGCTTCAATCATGGAAATCACGCAACGGTGATGAACGAAATACGACAACGCTTCTGGGTATTGGGACTAAGGTCAGCGATCAAGGCAGTTCAACATCAGTGTCAGTGGTGCAAAACAAGGAAGGCAAGACCACAAGACCTACCGACGGGCAACTTGCCTGCTGAGAGGCTGATGCACGGAAACCCTCCCTTTACGTGTACTGGCGTAGATTACTTCGGCCCTATGACGATCACCGTGGGAAGGCGACACGAAAAGAGATGGGGAGCTCTATTCACATGCCTAACAACCAGGGCTGTGCATATTGAGCTGACTCCTTCGCTCTCCACCGACAGCATGATCATGGCGCTACGACGATTCGCCGCGAGAAGAGGAATGCCGAAGAAAATCTACAGCGACAACGGGACCAACTTCGTCGGCGCTAACAAGGAATTAAAGGAAGCGCTCGACACCCTGAAGCAAGAAGACCTCGTCTCAGAAGCAGAGAAGATCGGCGTGCAGTGTAAATTTATCCCCCCTGGTGCGCCAAACATGGGCGGCGCATGGGAGCGTTTGGTGCGATCTATTAAAACCGCACTAGACGCCACACTCAACGAAAGGCATCCACGAGAGGAGGTACTCCACACTCTCCTCCTAGAGGCCGAGCACATAGTCAACTCTCGACCTCTCACTCATCTCTCCGAAGACCCTGAGGAGGAAGCGCTCACACCAAACCACTTCCTCATTGGGCGATCCTGCGGTGCTGCGAGAATCGGCAGCTTCGAAGACAGCGAGCTTGTGGGCAGACCTACCTGGAAGGCCACGCAGCGACTTGCCGACCACTTCTGGCAACGTTGGCTGCGAGAATACCTGCCCACTCTTCTGCCGAGAAAGACGAAAGGAAGAACCAGCGCCACAGATCTGCAAGTTGGAGACATCGTGCTAATCGTCGACCACAGCCTGCCGAGATGCACCTGGCCACGCGGCAGAATCCTGCGGGTGTATCCTGGACCAGATGGGCGGACAAGGATCGTCGACGTCGAGACGCGCGGAGGAGTGCTGCGAAGACCCAGTTCGAGAGTGGTGCTGTTGGTGCCGGGAGTGTCGCCGAGCCAGGAGGTTGGTGCGACGCACGAGGGGGAGACTGTCGGCGACGAGACCCCTTCAGCGACCCAGGGCGCAAGTAGTGGTAGGGGCGACCATGTAACGTAGAAATGTTGTCTTAATGTTTTGTAAGGAAACCAATTAGACTCTGTTAGATTTTAATTACTTTAGGTTTAATTTATGTCTAATTAGGTTTAATCTATGTCTAATTAGCTATATAAGGTTTATTTTGTATTATAGATTAGATAAGGTTCAAATATGTTAGTATTTTAATGCTGAAAGGGGACTAATTAGGATACTAAGTAGATTAGGTTTTTGTCACTTTCTAATTAGTTTTATAAGGTTTATTTGTGTATGCCATATCTAATAAGGTTCTAATACGAACGAATTTTGATAATTTATACGGAAATTTTGAAGTAGAATTTTTGCATTGTAAATAATTACGTAATCTGAAAATGAGGTTTTTTGTTTGTAGAGATATCGTTTTGAAATTGGTGTCAAAATAAAGGTCTCGACCCAAAACCTATTTTACAAAAAGAATCAAGTCGATAGGACTTATAGTTTTAGAGATATTAAGGAAAATGTATAGTGAAAGTTTGTTATGGTGTAAATTTAGAAGTTTTTGTTCTAGAAACTTTTTACTATGTAAGGTAATTGATAAAATTTGTATTCCATATTGTAGAGTAAGGTCTGAGGAATCCGAAAATATATATATTGTAAGGGTTTTTTACATAAAAACAATAAATAAAGGCTCCAAAGGTTTCGGCTCAAAGTGAAAATTGCAAGCGAAATGAGTCCAAAAATCACGGTCCCCGTTAAGGTAACAGCGGGCAGTATAAAAGCGGAGCCGATTTTCGGCCCGACAGCAGTCGTCGAATAGCCGTTGAAGAGGCAACATCTGAAGAAGAAGAGAGCCGAAACCTGCGGATCAAGAAACCCCAGGAAGAAGCGTTTTATTCACCTCCTCCCGGCTATCCGTCTCCGTCTCCCGAGGTCCCAAGAAGAAAGTACGCATTCAGGGGTGCGTGGCGGCGTACGTGACCAGCGCAAGGAATCACAAGGAGCGTACGTCGAACTACGTGGGAGATTGTCCCAGGCCGACAGTGCGGACACTGGACGTGTCCCTGCCGTCCGATACAAAAGTAAATAATAAATAAATAAACAATAATAATAAGATTTCCTTTGTCACCTTCCACGTTTCACACCCGTAGAGAAGGACGGATTTGACATTAGACCCGAAAATTTTGAATTGAATTCTTCGGGTCACTTTCCGTGACTGCCAAACAGGTCTTAGCTGCGCGAAGGTAGCTCGAGCTTTGGCAATCCGTGAAGTAATATCCTCTTCAGTCCCTCCAGTCTCCGACACGACGTTTCCGAGGTAGGTAAATTTGTGGACGCGTTCCACTGCCTCTGTGCCAATTAGTCATATTCATATTCATATTCATCTTTATTTGCATTCCATAATGTCATGTGTAGATCTTACAATAGGCTTAAAGCTAGGAACCAATTACGGACCCTGTAGGGCACAGCAAAAGTATAAAACTAATACAAAATAAAATTAATACACAATTAACAGCGGAATTAGCAGCGGTGTTGAGTTCTTCACTCCTGTACGCATCTCCTGAGTCTTCCGGGTGTTGATTTTAAGTCCAGTTTTCGCCGCCTCCTGGCGCAGGTCAATCAGTTTTGCTTGCATGTCGGCGTGTGTATGACTCAGCAGGCATAGGTCATCGGCGTAGTCCAAATCTTCCAAGACATTGGATAATCCCCACTCTATCCCGCAACGCCTGTTGTCGTTAATGCGAAGCATATTTCCGTCGAGGACAATTATAAAGAGGAGAGGCGAAAGGAGGCAACCTTGGCGGACACCTGCGTGTACCGCGATGTCGTCCGAGATGAGGCCGTCGTGAGTCACCTTGCAAGAATATTTCCTGTAGATGCTCTATAATAGGCGGACCATTTTTGGCGGCACTCCAATGTTCAGGAGACGTGACCAGATGCTGGACCACTGCAACGTATCAAAGGCCTTTTCGAAGTCGACAAAGGTAAGATAAATCTCTCTTTGCCATTCTGATGCCTGCTCCAGTATGATACGAAGAGTGTTGTTCTGGTCCATACACGAGCGGCTTGAACGGAAACCAGTCTGCTCCACGTTTCACGTTTCACGGGTTCCACGGCCTTCGACAACCTGTCCAGGATTATCTTGTAAAAGACTTGAAGGAATCGACAGCAACGTTATGCCTCTCCAGTTGTATCGCAATGACTGAGATCACCTTTCTTGGACACGGTTATTAAAAGCCCCTTGTTCCAGTCGTCTGGGAGTACTTCAGCGGTCCATATCTATTCAATTAAAGGCGTCAGTACATCGACGGCGGAAATTAAGTCGGCTTGTAGCATTTCCGCAGTAATCTGGTCGATTCCGGGTGCTTTGCCTGTCTTAAAAGAGAGGACCGCTTTAGCCACTTCGGAGGCTGACAGTGGTTACGTGTTGATGTCAAGAAGCCGAGATGATGAGAAACTGTCCTGCAACGCGTCGGGCGTCGATGCCACTGACAATCGGAAGACCTCCTCAAAAAGTTGGCGCCAACGAAGAAGCTGCCCTTCTGCCGTCACAATGAGCTGGGGCAACTCCTTGGATTTAAGCGGCTTCTTTTTGTACCTACTGTTTCCTATCAAGGCTTTTATTTATTTACTATACACTTTATTGTACACCAAAAGTATGAACAAAAAGGAACATTAAAACTAAACACGTACAATGGGCGGCCTTATCGCATTCCGCGATCTCTTCCAGACAACCTGGGATAGACAGTATTTGCCAGGACATGAGGTGGGGCTGTCATTGGCGTGATAAAAACTAATTTAATTATAATATAACATAATAGATACACATATCCATCATTGATATATAAAAAACCCAAGATGCACTCTCGAACAAATGCAACACTCGAAACTGCCATCAAAAACAGACATGTATCAAGTGTCATGTGTGAGTTGTGTGTAGTTATACTATAAACATTTTTTTTGCAAATTCAGCCTTATACGGATCGCTTTAAGTTGTTTTTACAAAGCAGTGCAGTATTGCCAGTAAAGCGCAATTTTTTTTGCAAATTTAACCTTACACGGATCGCTTAAAGTTGTTTTCACAAAGCAGTGCAGTATGGCAACCGATGCGAGACTGTTTGAAACTAGCGCACAATTACACATTGTGCGCTTGTTTTTTGCAGACGTTTTTGAGATGCGGAGTGTGTATCTTGGGTTTTTTATATATCAATGATATACATACATACCAAGTTTATAAGTAGTGAAAATAAATGACGACTATCGATAATCACAGCGACAGGTAATGCTCTTTTACAAGCTTTTTAAATGCAGGTAACGACTGAGCGCGTCTTACTGGGACTGGCAATGCTTTCCACAGACGAGCAGCCTGTACAGTAAAGGATTCGTCCACGAAACTTATTGAATGCATTGGCATTCTTAGACGCAAGTTATCCAATGACCTTAGAAGTTTAGTGTGGAAATCACAGAGAAACTGGAAACGTTTCTTAAGATAAAGAGGGGTCAAAGGGGAAAAGAGGATATTGTATAAAAGGGAAAGAGTATGAGCATTCCGGCGACTTTGTACAGCTGTTTCAGGTTGCCGGTGTTAGCCGCATTTTGAACACAATCAGCAATATCATCAGCCCACCGCCTTCTATCTACAAGGGTACTACGATAGATCGCCTTGCGTTTTTGACGGTACTGAATACTGAGGTCGGCTCATTCGGCAGCATTACGGGTCTCAAGAAGCTTTAAGTGTAGGTTTCTGCTATCCTCAATAAAGTTCCACGTCTGCTGCGACATCCAGTCTTTGCGAGTATTAGATGATTTATGCCCAAGAATGACGGAGCTGGTCTCTGTGTAGGCCATTTTAATGCGGTTCCACTCCGCGTCTAATAAGTCCTTAGCATCTTCAAGTACAGCAAACTGATTGCGTAGCTCAAGCTGAAACGCTTTACGGGTGTCTAAGTTAAGAAGTTTTCTGACGTCAAACCTTCTTCCCATTCTGCCGGTTCTTCTCGCTGTCCGTGCTACTGCTACCTTAAGCCGAACTTCAGCAACCACCAGATGGTGGTTGCTGAAGTTCGGCTATCAATATCGGCGTCCCTGCGGTTGCGGACATCGAGCAATGAAGAACGCCATTTGGAGCTAATGGCATGATGGTCAATGTGGTTCTTCGTAACTCCGTCGGGTGAGTTCCAGGTGTATTTGTGATGGTCGTCATGAATAAACAATGTCCCTCCGATGGTCAGGTCATGATTCTGGCAACACTCGATAAACCGGTCACCATTATCGTTACATACCCCAAGACCCTGCGTGCCCATATGTCGTTCACGGTTAGTGTTAACCCTCCCAACCTTTGCATTCAGGGCCCCCATGACGATGACTATGTCTTGTTTCTTAATACTCCAAAGAGTGGCGTTGAGCGCGTTGTAATAGTCATCTTTGGTATCCTCAGGCGATGCATTGGTAGCACTGTACAATGGATATCTTCCGGGCTCTTCAGTTAAAACGGGTATACATGATCCGATCTGAGATGGGTTTCCAGTCCAAAAGGCTTTTCTTAGCTGTACTAGAAAGGAGGAGCCCCACGCCATACTCGCGTACATCTTCCTCACATTCTTTCCCAGAATACAGCAAAGTCAAGCCACTGGACGTTCTCAGCTCTTCAAAACCGTTTCTTCTCACCTCGCTTAAACCGAGTATATGCAGGTTGTAACTAAGAATAACTGCTTCCGCTTGGGCTAGGCGACTGTCATCACTAGAGCGCATTATGCACATAAAGAAACATCCTTTCAGTGCTCGTACTGCCGGGCACCTTTCAAAAATCCTGTGCTACACTCCATTCACTATTAACTCCATGTTACAAGCGCCATTTATCAAAGTCCGAGACCACAGAACAGCTTAATTACACGATAAAATAACAAGGAAAATAGATTATCATCACCTATTGTTATCTTAATATAACATATGTGAGTCGGGTATATGAGATTTTCATTAATTTCAGGTTATTATTACTTTATAATTATTAGTAGCGCTGCGCTAACAACGACAAGGCAAGCGTACGTACATCGTTGACCACGTCATCGCTATTCATCAGATGAGATTGAGGTCTAGCGCAAGCCTACCAATATAAAAAACTGGCCAAGTGCGAGTCGGACTCGCGTACAAAGGGTTCCGAACCAATTTCATTTTTGTAACATGTTTTTTTAACACTACACGACTTCTTATAGGTTTTCCTGTAATCTGTAGGTAAAGAACTACTATTTGCATTTTTTCAAGATTTTAGGCTCAGCAGTTTCGGAGATAAGGCCCTTATCTCCGAAACTACGGAATAGTCATTTTTTGCCTAAGTTCTTGAATAACTATAAAACTATTTACTTTAAAATTATGAAAAAAAAATTATTAAAACCTTAAAATATTTTAAATACATTTTTTTGCAGGTTGACCCCCTAAAGTGTTTGGGTCAATGAAATCCATATGTGTACAAAATTTCAACAGAATCGTCCAGTAGATCCGGAGAAAACTGGCTGTGACAGACGGACAGACAGACAGACGGACAGACAGACAGACAGACAGATCGTCAGACAGACAGACACGTCCGAGTGATCCTATAAGGGTTCCGTTTCTTACGGATGTTCGGAACTCTAAAAAACATCTTGTCTTTGTGTTACTCGTATTTTTGTCTTAGCTTAACATTAGTTAGATACCTCTTCTTTTATTTCAGGATCCAAACACACATAAACACAGTTGACAAAATACGATGTAACTACACCCAAACAAATGGTTTTATAAGACTCGAATTCCGGAATCCCGCTCCTAAATTCCGGGATAACAAATGGTGTTTAATCCCTCCGTGGAGATTTTCTCTGTCGCATCAGATAAACTTAGGAGCCTATTCCTAACTTCGGCTGACCCAAAACAACCTTATCTGGACTGTTTACTTTTGTATAAAAAGAAATACATGGTTCTCTGTTCCTGGGTTTGTACTTCCAAGGTATAAAATATATTTTGCAGCACTGTTAATTACATGGTATTCTTAAGCCCACACCGTCAGAATATCTGTGTCAGTCTATCTGTGACGAACTTGTATTACATGCATTGTAACAATTGAAAAAATGAAATTCGTATTTTTACACGACTGCTTAAAAAAGGAGTGTTATGTTTTCAGGGTTCATGTATGTATGTATGTTTGTGAGTTTCTCTATTCCATCGTAACTCCTAAACGCCTTAACCGATTTCGATGTGTGTGGTATCGTTAGAAGCGTTGCGTTATCCCGGGTAACATAGGTTAGTCAAAACAAATATAATAGGGTAGCCATGGATCATAAAAAATACGGAAATATTTTTTTATTTTCATGAAAATTTGCTGACCTGTACTATCATCATCTAGAGCTTGCTTAGTACATAACAAAAATATATAACAGTAGTATTCAATATGCACTCGTTCACTAATAATAAAAATTTAAACAATAATTTTAGGACAGCCATGGTTCCAACAAATAATTGAAACTGACAAAACAACTTTTTTATTGCAGTCGGGGGACAGTAGGTACTCTGTAACATTTCTTTAATGGTCATGTGTTAAGTCTCTCCACGTATTAAATCACCTCAGAAATTTTAGTATCAATTTGGTACCAATCAAAAATCGATTTAGTTTCTCATTACTTATTCAATCAAAATATCGTTTTATCACTAAAAGGTATGAAATAAAAAACAAATAATTAAAAAAATTAAAAACAAGCATTGACCCAAAAATTTAAAACTGAAAAACAACTTTTTTATTGCATTCGGGGGACCATTAAAGAAATGTTACAGAGTACCTACTGTCCCCCGACTGCAATAAAAAAGTTGTTTTTCAGTTTTAAATTTTTGGGCCAATGCTTGTTTTTAATTTTTTAGTTCATTTTTGGACATGGCAGGCGTGTTTTTTAATTTTTTAATTATTTGTTTTTTTAACGTCAATTTGTTGATTCCAACATCTGAAAATCCCCATTTCCATCCGTATAAAATTGATAATACGTAGTTCATAAAACTCCCGCACCCGATATTGGCCAATTAGCGAGATTGATACGGACCAATCGGTCAAGCACGACTCGAATGCACTGAGGGAGCTCTCTCACCTTTCTGACTAAGACACCAACTATTCAGACACAAAGTTTTTTCTTAGTAGTCACTGTTTGACACAAAACTGAATATCACTAACGAATGCGTTTCTTCCTACCGACATTTAAGATATCGGTAACACGATTTAATGAGTAATATTTTAATTGGAACATCCGGAGATTAACCTCTTAGTACAAATAAAAAATTAATATGTGTGTGGCTCCTGAAGTTTCATGTTTCTACTTGTAGGTGTACCTTAGTACTTTTTTCTAGAACGATACGAATACGCAATCGTTGTACCGCTAGGTACCTTGAAAAGTGTTTACTTTAAAAGCAACTAATACTTGATACAAGGTATTAACCTTTTAGGAAGGGTAACAGACAGACGCACAACCTATCCTCTACCGCAACAACCAATTATGTGGATTCCATTTTTAACCGACTTCAAAAAAGGAGGTTTTAGTTCGGTGGTATTTTTAGGGTTCCGAACAAAAAACGGAACCCTTATAGGATCACTCGGGTGTCTGTCTGTCTGTCCGACTGTCACAGCCAGTTTTTTCCTGGACCAATTCTGTTGAAATTTGCTACACATATGGACTTCTGTGACCCAAACAGGGATGCGTTAAGTAAATCATTAAATTTTTAGTATGGGTGTCACTTTTGAGGGTCAAACTAGAAAATAATAAAAAAAGTTTTTTGAACAAAATCGTGTTACATGTCAAATGAAAGGGCTTACTATAAGGGTTTTAACTATATTTTTTTTTCATAATTTTAAAATAAACGATAGACGAAAAATTACCATCCCGGGGCCTTATTTCCGAATAACTGAGCCTAAAATTTTGAATGAAAATGGATATAATAGACTTACCTATAGATTACAGGAAAACCTATAAGAAGTCTATAGCGTCAAAATAACACGTTAAAAAAATGAAATTCGTTCGGAACACTTTGCACGCGAGTCCGACTCGCACTTGGCCAGTTTTTTTTAATATGTTTGATACCTCATAACTCAGTCATTTATGAACCGATTTGAAAAATTCGTTTTATGTGAAAGGATTGGTCCCATTTAAATTTTATCAAAATCGGTCTAGGAGTTTGACGTTTAAATCTAAATAGCTGCTTACTACTAAGCAGTTTACTTAGATGACGTATTTGGTTTGTCATCCAAGTTTGTTTTTGTAAATTTGTCATCCAATTGCGTATTTTGCTTTTCTGCGACTTTCCTGTGGTGTTGTTGTGTGTGGGGTTTCCAATAAAAAGTGGAAAATAAAAAACTTTTTTACAAAAAAAATACAACCGACTCCCAAATAAAAATAAAAAAAACTGGCCTAGTGCGAGTCGGACTGGCGTGCAAAGGGTTCCGAACGAATTTTTTTTTTAAATTTATTTTAACACTACAGACTTCTTATAGGTTTTCCTGTAATCTTTAGGTAAAGCTCTATTATCTCAATTTTTTTTCAAACTTTTAGGCTCAGTAGTTTCGGAGATAAGGGGGGGGAATGGTCATTTTTCGTTTTATTTCTTGAATAAGTTCAAAACCATTTATTTTAAAATTATGAAAAATTATATAATTAAACCCCACAAAGTAAGTTCTTTCATTTGATGTATCACACGATAATTTTCAAAAAACTTTTTTTAATTTTCTAGTTTGACCCGCAAAAGTGACCCCCATACTAAAAATTTGATGATTTACCAAATGTGTCCGTATTTGGGTCACAAAAATCCATATGTGTACCAAATTTCAACAGAATTGGTCCAGTGAATCCGGAGAAAACTGGCTGTGACAGACGGACAGACAGACACCCGAGTGATCCTATAAGGGTTCCAGTTTTTGTTCGGAACCCTAAAAAACACTACAAAGTATAAAATATCTTTAATTTCGGAAGTCCGTGTTTTTGGTTCCTTTATCGTATTTTATCACCAACTACGATTGTATTTTTTTTTTTTGTAAAAAAGTTTTTCCATTTTGCTTGGAGACCAAAAAGAAAGAAGGCTTTTACTTTGATTATAACAATTACCAAGGTTTCATCATAATATTGTGTGTTTTATTTACCCATATATAGAGGTCAATGAATTGAGATGTATTACAGACTGATACCAAAGCAATATCATGAAGAACAGAACAAAGATTAGATATTAAGTAATTTAATAACATTTTTACCTTTCCTTCTTACTTTTCTATGTCAAGAACGGAGTCATCGAATGTTTGGTATGAAGATGACATCTTATACTTTATTATCCAATATAATTATTACCACGGAAACTCGTATCTTATATATATATACTAGCTGTTGCCCGCGACTTTGTTCACGTGGAAATTTTTAATGTGTAATGTGTAAGAACGGACCGCCTGATCAAAATGTGATCAATGTGGCGATGACTATAAAAGGTGTTCTTTTGGGCGCTGTAATTTGGGCGGTAGAATTCCTAAACAAAATTAAGGGCGACACGTCGTCGTCATTTTGCACTGCTGCAAAAGGACTCCCCAGCCGCTGTTTTTGATAATATTGCATGTTGGGGTATCTTTGCTTGCAAGATTAAGCGGCAACTTAAAAACGGAATGTGCAGTCCGACTACCGCTAAGCAAAGTTGCAGCAATGCCCGAGGAAGCCACAGCCAGAGCTATATTGCAGCCCTTACGGAGTTGGACCAGCAGAAGATTCAGCACAAACTTATCCGAACCTCCTGGTACGTCAAGAAGGAACAATCCCCCCCTTTCCACTATTTACTCGGCGCAGAATCGTTTAGGAGACTTGACGCAGCTCGAGAAGTAATCGTGGTGCCATTTCATTGACATGCACTTCTAAATCCGCGGTATAGTAGTTTAATTCCATTATAACATCGCTTGACAATTCCTCTCTTCGCTGCACTTTTCCAGGGGTACACTACATTAATACGAAAAACTTTATTCCGACAGTCACAAATACGAAATTCAAAATACCGATTTTCATAATTCCGAATGGTTCAAAGGTCCTAATATAACAACTCTGATTTATCATTCATCCTTTTTTTATAATTCCGACATATCAATATTCCTAATGTTTATAATTACTATTATTAAAGCACCGAGTTTCAATAGATCGAATAACAAAAAGTCCGACTTAATGATTATTCGAAACCTCAAAAATACGAATTACGATTATAAAAATACCTATTAATTTGAATTCCGAAATAAAAAACGCCGTGCAAAACTGAATAGTAAGACAAATAAACACAATTGCTGGTCAGAACAAAGTATAATATTACATGAACAAACAACATGCAGCATGCAAGCAAGCATGCAGTATGCAAGCGAGCATGCAACATGCAGCAGGCATGGTTTCTGTCACGACTCCGGCGCTGCGGGGCTGCGTTTTGCTTTGCTTTGTCTTATGAAAAAGATTTGTTATAAGTACACGGTTCATGTTGGATATAATTGTTATGTATAGGAACCATGCATTTTTCTAGGATATAAAAGTAGCTTATGTCATTCTCAGACCCCAAAATGACCACTATGCAAAACCACGCCAATACCTTGCCCCTTAAAAACAAAAACAAATTATCCAACGTGTACCGTGCATTCTTCCGGGATAAAAAGTAGCTCACGTCGTTCCCTCCTCAAAATTACCACTATGCAAAGAATCATGTTAATCCCTTGCTCTCTGAAAACAATAATAAATCCATATCACGGGAACCGTAAACATTTTCGGGATAAAAAGTAGCATATGGCCTTTCTCAGTCTCTAGAGTATCTGTGTACCAAATTTCATTTAAATTGGTTCAGTAGTTTTGGCGTTAATGCGCGACAGACAGACAAACAGACAGAGTTAATTTCGCATTTATAATATTATTAAGTAAGGATATTTAAGCTATCTATAGCTACAAAGGTACTTATAGAAGATGAGTCAGCATTAAATAAGTTGTATCGAAGCTTTTATTTTTTGATGAAGGGAAATCAACTCGCACGGCACACGACTTGTCTATCAAGAAGTTTTGCATTTACAAACCACATTATTAGTCCCCAATACGGGTCTAAAAAGGCCACTTCAGTAGAATCATATTAAGACCATAATATTAATCATACAACAATCTGTCAAATTTCATTTTCATCTTTATCGCTGAAGCATTAGGTTCAAGGTTGGCTGGGGAAATTTGACAGTTTCGGGTAGCTGGCTGATTTTTTTTTACTTTATAGACCACAGCACTGTTGTTATTAAAACTCACAAAATTCAATAAAATCGTTTTACTGAAGGAACTGAGTGAAAATCTACTGTAAGATTAGAATACTACCACTAAGTTAAGATACCTAATTCAAACGGGCGTGAAACTAATTAAAGTCGTTTAAAGCACTTCATTATTATCAATCGTTACAATAATTCGTCGCAAAAGTAAGAAACTTTATTACTTAGTTAAGTGTCTATTGTCGCAAAACTTTATCCCTCTAAATCAGATTTGACAAGTAAGCACTTAGGTAGACTACACAATGATGTGAACTTATCGTTTACTAGCTGACCCGCGCAACTTCGTCTGCATCACAACTTTCACTACTGCTCCGCTCCTTTTGGTCTTAGTGTGATGATATATAGCCTATAGCCTTCCTCGATAAATGGGCTATCTAACACTAAAAGATTTTTTTCAAATCGGACCAGTAGTTCCTGAGATTAGCGCGTTCAAGCAAACAAACAAACTGTTCAGCTTTATATATGTATTAGTATAGAAGTATAGATTCAACAATTTACACTAAAGTATTGATTCGAGGAGCGTCCGGGCTTGATTGAAGGCTAATAAGGGTGCTTAGCTTACAGAGCTGGAACGTGACCCTAAGGCTGCCTTTCCATTGACGCGGAGCGAGGCAGCGGAGCAGAGAAACAGAGAAATATTAACCAATGCAATTGCAAAAAATGCCAGTGACTCACGTGGTGCGGAGATTTTATTGCTGGTTAAATTTTTTCCGTTTCTCCACTCCGCTGTCACAGGCAGTCTAAGGGTGCCTGTCCATTTCAGTGGCTGTGACTGACATTTTGAGCAATTCCGTTTCTCCGCTCTGCTACCTCGTGCCGCGTCTATGGACAGACACCCTAATAGGCTTGTCCACTGAAAAAATCTAACTAACCCGTCAAAAAATATTTGACCCGTTTTTTTCTTTTGTTACGTAAACCAAAATTGATACGATGACTTTTAAAATACTCAATACGTCACGCCGTGGTATAATTTTTAGTGCGTTCTGAAGACACAAGCCTCCACTCCCGAGTTTTGATGCGTTTTATCTTTGTCAATATTCATTGATTTATAAAAAACAAAAAATACGTGTCCATTATTTTTCAATACTCTAACTGGAAACTAGCCCATTGTTGGCTGCGAGTCACCCACTATTGTCGGACTCCCGGCTGGCGGGCGATTAATGACGCTCAACTTCGTGTTTAGAGCTGGTGTTAGCAAAGGAATTCCTTTCTCTTCGAATTGTTTTCAGAAGAAATGGGTCTAATTGTTTTCAACCGAAAGACGTTGTCCGAAGATAGATTTTTTGCTAAATGACCCAAATACTGTCACTGATTCTAACGTTGGCAAAAACTCAGCTTGGAAAATACTTTTTGTCTTAATAAAATCTTATGTATCCCCAAGTATTATTCAGATATAAAGCCTTATTACGTAAAGCCGCATAACTTATCCAATAATATCTTAATAAGTCGTTTTATTACAGTCTCGGCGGTTATTATTTCTTTGCTTACTGGAAGTCATAAATACTCCGATATCTGCGCTCGGTTGCTTCGAAACACAATTTATTAAGCGGCACAAAGCGACTTCTGAATCTATGACACTTATCTGGCCAGTTTCGTTGAGGTTCACAACGAGTAAGCTACTGAACGCCCTCCTGGGGACTCGCTAACTTCACTGATTTACAGCCTTACAGGGATAAAGTTTAACATAGCAAAGTTGTTCGCGAGCGTTTATTTAGTCATCACATTTAATTAAATGTGAATTTTCTGAAATTAATATTCATTAGGTCGATGTTTGAACACCCGTTTCCAAATAAATGTTTCTGAGTGTACCCTGTGGTCTGGCTGTCTACACGTGCAGTTGAAAATGTAATTATATCATATCCCTCATTCGTTGTCTGTTCTTTTTATTACCTTCATATTCTCGGAAATGAAGACTCTCGCCGGCTTTTATATCCAATCTAATGGATTTAACGCAAAGCAATCGTAAGATTAATAAAATATAAATATGTATCATAGATATTAGGTAGACAGAATAGAGTTGTTAATAGGTAAAGAAGCCTTTAAGCATATTAGTAGCCGTGGTTTCTGGCATCAACCAATTAACTGTCCCTGTCCAATGTTAGAAATACGACTCTCCAAAATCAAACCAAAAAACTTTTAAACACAAAGTGTACTACATAAAGGAATAAAACAAAAGTCAAAAGTTGCAGAAAAAATCTGAATGAATTAAATTCAGTTGATAAGGAAACAAATCGTCCGATCGTCACCAGTCGACGGGTCAGAAATATTTAATTCGAATGAATACCCACATTTATTACGGGGAATTTGATCTCAGGACCTTTACGTGAGTTGGAACCGAGAGAAGGGCTGGCTCGGATTCGCATGGCCCTGCTATCGAGTTTGTGTGCGATATTGATGGGCTTCACGGCCTCATTACACACAAAAAGTATTATTTTATTCACTCTCAACTTTCCATTTGACACATTCCAGGAAAACGGATCAATTTCCTTTCTTTCCTTGCCCTCAGATTTATGATACATTGCGGTGTGTCAGCAATTTGATTTCGTTCTAAGCTATAAGTACATTTAATTTCTTCGACATTCCACTCTTTTCTGCGGCCTTTAAATTTGCTGACTGTGTTATTTCAAAACGCTTTTGCGAAAGATATTTTCAGCTTTCTAATTTCCTGGTGTCAGTTTCCGCTGTCGGTGAAAAGTTCTATTATTTGAAGTAAATATTGTCGTCAGGCGAACGCACGTACGAACCTATTTATTGGAAGCGAGTAATGGATCGACTTAGATGTTCTGGGCGGGGAAGTCTTGACATAGTTACCGATCGCCTCAGTAGGCGATCGGGCGGCCTAAGGCCTTAACGACCGAATTTGGTCAGTACCAAATTCGGTCGTTAAGGCCTTAGGCCGCCCGTACAGTCAATCTCGAACGCGATCCACGGATCAGGGGGGCTACTCTCTAAGCCCGAAGTCCGTAGTTTCGGGCTTAGTTGTGGGCGTATTCTATTCCGTATCACCTAACCACTAAGAATTAATGATAACACGATTTGACAGTTACTGTCAAATCGTGTTGTCAATCATTCTTAGTTCGGGTTCGGGACTAATCGTAAGTCCGTAGGTGATACGGAGTAGAATAGCGGAGTAACTAAGCCCGAAACTACCGACTTCGGGCTTAGAGAGTAGCCCCCCAGACCATTGATTTTGATCGTATTGGCTTTCCCAACTTCGGTCGGTAGGCGATCGGTATTTATGTCGAAACCTCCCGCCCTGGAACCTTTGGAATAATTTAATCACTAAAAACTATCAGTGCATATGTTGTTGACAACACGGGTAGCAGAGGATTGGTTAAAACGTCCCATATTTCAAAGTTGACTAATAACTAACTTTATTGCATTAAGTCCGTACATGTACTATAGTACGTAAAGTTTAAATAAATTAATAAAACTACTAAAATACATACCGTTATCAGGTAAGCTTAAAGATTCTTCTTTAGGGCTGTGCGCTACGTAAGGTTTTAAGAATATCCCTAAATTTAAGACGAACTGGTTTTTCGTTTCAGCATAACAGCTTAACAGTTTCATTAAAGAAATGCCTTGGAATTAGGGTGAACGAAAAAATTGTTAGGGATCTACTTATAGACTCTCAATTCATGGAATCACGATCTTTCTTTCTTGATCGATTTGACCGACTATCTTTTACTGAAACCTTACATTTGTCAGATTTGTTCTAAATTCAACTACGTTAATCTTTTTGTCCCAACACTAATTCGTTACCCGACTACGGCGGAGGGTTATGTGGCTGATCGGTGTGTATGTGTGTATGTTCATTTGTTCCCTCATAACTTCTAAATCACTTATTGTAATTAGGCAAATGAGGTATCGTTGGAAGCGTCTTGATCGTCCGCTGGTTATAGGCTATGTGACGTCACATTAAGTTGAATGTGGCGCCCTCTGGGGAATATAAAGTCATGAAGTTTAAAATAAATATATTTCTTAATGAAGCCGTGTTATGCATCAAATGAAACGGTTTTATTAGCACATTTAAAAAATATATATTATTTTGTTTGCTGGCGTTCGCGACTTTGCTAGCAAACACCCGATATGGGTGGGAATTTCTTAAAATCATGCCTAAGATGTGAGCTAAACGCATTTTCTTTTCCCCAAACCTACGCAAACCTACGCAACACGACCACCGCCACATTTTTTATGTGTATTTTGCCCCACTGTAATGAATTAGTAGACAAAATACACTTGCATGAAGTCTTAGTATATTTTGCTCCACTGGTACTGTTTGAAACTGTTGAAATCAATAACGTAATAGTATGTTGAAAATAAATGAAGTATCACAATTTATTTATAGGGAACCAAACAAAAAAATAATCTATTGAACTTGAGTTGGTAACAACGAATTTAGGGGAAATTTGGCAGATGGATAGTTTATAACCAGAATTAACACAGGATAAGTACTTTAATTTCGGTATATAGCTTGCCAGAGACTGTGACGGAAACAAAAGCTTTTTTTTTCTCTTAATTCGTTTAAAGGGGCTTTTACGCATAGCGTATGCCAGTCCCATCGTATCCTAAACATTATTCTAATATCACAAGATGTAAGCAATGAATTGAAACAAACCCTTTGCATCGTCGCCATTTGGTTGGTATAGAATTGTGTGGAACATCAGTTCTGTTCAAATTCAGGGACCCTATTAAATTATTTCGGAAACAAAAGCTTAGAAACGGGCTGAAATCAAGAGTGGTAAAGACTGACACGAGAAAATCCTGATTCGAATGTATGAGAAGTAATGCCTCTCAAGTGCATGATCAGAGTCTTCCTCGACGAGAGAATCCCAGCTCGAGTTAATGAGAAGTCACGCCTCTCAAGTGCGTGTTCAGAGTCTTCCTCTACGAGATAATCCGGACTCGTATTAATGAAAAGTCACGTCTATCAGTACGTGTTCAGTCTCCCTTGACGAGAGAATCCCTACTCGAATTAATGAGAAGTCACGCTTCTCAAGTGCGTGTCTTAGAGTCTACCTCTACGAGAGAATCCCGACTCGAATTAATGTGAAGTCACGCTAGTCAAGTACGTGGCTTAGAGTCTACCTCTACGAGAGAATCCCGACTCGAATTAATGTGAAGTCACGCTAGTCAAGTACGTGGCTTAGAGTCTACCTCTACGAGAGAATCCCGACTCGAATTCATGAGAAGCCACGTCTCTGAAGTGCGTGTTCAGAGTCTTGCTCTACGAGATAATCCGGACTCGTATTAATGAAAAGTCACGTCTATCAGTACGTGTTCCGTCTCCCTTGACGAGAGAATCCCGACTCGAATTAATGAGAAGTCAGGCTTCTCAAGTGCGTATCTTAGAATCTACATCTACGAAAGGATCCCGACTCGAATTAATGAGAAGTCACGCCTCTCAAGTGAGTGTTCAGTCATCCTCTACGAGAGAATCCTGATTAGAATTAATGTGAAGTCATTCCTCTCAAGTACGTGTCTTATAATCTTTCTCTACGAAAAGATTCCGTTTCGAATTAATGAGAAGTCACGCCTCTCAAGTGCATGTCCTAGAGTTTTCCTCTACGAGAGAATCCCGACTCGAATTAGCTACAAATCACGCCTCTCAAATGCGTAACAAAACAATAGAGGTGCATTCTAACAGTGGTAAACTATCGTAGCTTTAGGGCAAAGTGGCATACGACCACGGTTATTCTTTGAACATCACAACGCTACGATTAGTCTGTATTAAATACATTGAAATAGTTGGTACATAACAGTTTCAGATGAGGTTATTTTCTTGTTTCATACTTTTTAGAGAGCGATTTATCAGCAGTCGGGTTTTTGTTTTTGAACTTTAATTTTTATTAATGGTAGGTATTGTGAATATTTGCCTTTTAATATTTTCTATGTGTTTTGCTTATTATTTATTCAGTGAAAAGAGATCTGTGAAGTCTTAGATCAGTAACGAACGTATACTTGTGTGAGACTATTATGCTTAGCCACAGGCTTAGCTATGAATACCAATAACAGCTACTTATGTTAGGTACTATTAGGATTTAGGTAGGTTTGCTAAAATCTGCAGTAGTCCCCACGTCAACGATAAAAAAAATACAGTCAAAGCTAACCTCTAATTCTATTGAAATACCTGAAGTACTACATGAACATGACACCGGTAAAGTGGAAATACACAATTATATTTCATTTTGTTTATTACAGAATAAAATTACAAAAAAAAATAGTACTAGGAAAGTAAAATCAATTCAATGTATTCAGATTTTTTAACTGATTGAATTTATGGAAATCCAATATATCAGATATCGACAGATTGCTTTTTGTGGTTTCGATTTTAGTTATTGACTCTACCCACTGGTGCACTATGAATGCTGGATTTGAAGTATTTGGAAGTTTGTCAGTTGCAATTACATTTTGCTTGCCACCATCAGCGGCACCGTTGCCATCATTCGCGCCACCGATGCCACCATTCGCGCCATCGCTGCCACCCACCGCGTCGGGTCGCACGCCGCAACCGGAGGAGTCTGGGATGAGCGTCGGACTGAAGTCGAGACTCAAAGTGGGCTGGGAGCCGTCCCCGCCGCGCACAGAGCCACTCGTCGCGTTCACTCGCCACGTCGCCAGCCGCTGAGGCTTGCACAACGAGCCGCACCATTTGTCCACGTACACATTAGCCTCTTCGACGGCACGATCCTTGTAATGTCGTTCTACTCCATCGAAGCCAGCCACCGGCTCTTCCTCAAGACTTACATTGAATGCCCTGCGAAAATTAATTATACTTTTATAAAAGGTCAAATTAAATTAGCTGGCTAACGTTCACAGTCCTGATGAAAAAATAAGTGTGGAGAAGCCTGCTCTACACTAATGTAGTGGCAGGCACATAAAAAAGCTTAATTTCGCTACCCATCTCGTCTGAAAAATAAAGGACCAGAAATCTTTTGGCCTCGTCGTTGTAATTTCATAAGAAATGAGTACCTATGAAAAGAAAGTTCACGAAGAATTATCTATTCATAAAAGTATGCACATAACTCTTAGCATTCATGAATCGCAGTTGCTTGCTGCTTTGCGTTCATCTTAGAGGAATTAATGAAAGTTTTAAGACTCTACTTTCTAAACAAGAGAACATTTAGCTTAGTCTTTACCATATCATTTTATCGCTGCGTAGGTCATTTTGCAGATACGGGTTTTGTACGTAAATATTATAAAAGCCGGTTGACAGTGTCATCAGTGCGTCAGCAATCGCAACACTGTGGGGCGGCACAAATTCACGGTCCCCATCCGCGCCGAACATCTTCAGTTGCTTCGTCGACATACCTTCCTTCACTTGATTGGAAAGCGAAACCGTGAAGTATATCGTGCCGTTCTCGGATATAATCGGTGGTTCGCGCAGTATCCAGATGAATCCGTCCGTATAGCTCATTTTAAGCTTGACAGCCGTAGCTAGGATCAAGGCGGCAGCTGCCGAATCCGTGTTGACCAACACCACACGTGTTTTTGTAGCTTGTAAATCTTGCAAAGTCTTCTTGGCTAATTGTTCCGTTAAACCGAATGGTATTTCAAAATTGCGGAGAAAGAATTCTGCCTGGTCCTGAAACTCAGTGAAGTAGTGGCGAGCGAATGTCGATGGTTGGGACAGCACGGCGACGCGAGTCCAGCCCGACTGGGCGACGAAGTTGTGGAGCGCGAGCGCGACGTGCCGCAGCCGGCCGGCCGTGCGCCACGTGCTGGCGCCGCGTGCGGCCTGGTCGGGCACGGCGCGCGCCAGCAGCAGCGGCACGCGGTGCGCGGCCGCCGCCACCGACGACGCCGCCACGCCCTCCACTGCCAACGACACCACACCCAACACGTTCAATGCACGTGGCCCTTGCATTAAACCATCTAACCTTCTGCTCATGTCGTCAGGGTCGGAACAATTAAAATAGTATCTGACGAAACTTAAGTCAAAAGACCCTGAACTTTCATTATATATTTGTTTTCCGACATATCTAATTGTATTATCGTAAGCATGATTATCGGGATCTGCAACGCATAAATAGGTTGCTATAAAATTTTTCTTAGGATTTCTTATGTTTTTTGAATCATCAGGCTTAATTAAGCTTACATTTTCAATACTCTGAAACACGTCTTCTGAAATATAGGTTTTGTAATTGTGAGCCCACTCGCAAGCGGCCTCTTCGAGGTTTACTCCGTTTGCTTCTTGTTCAAGTATCTTTCTCAACGATTCTCGTGTCGGATTAAAATTTTCAACTAACTTATAAAGCTGATTATTTTCGTCATGAATTTTAAGGTCAGCGATGAGCATTCCATCAGAGTATTCTAGTTCTGACTGACAGTTATCACTGTCGGCCCCACAGCGAGGAGGCTGAACGACATCCACGCCTGGCTCTCCAGCCCACATGTCAAAATCAAGGAATAAAAATGAATATTTGGAAGTTAGAAATTCGCGCTGGAAAACAGTGCGGTTGACAAAGATGGCACGCGCACGAATTCCAGCTGCTTTAGCGCGCTGCTGCAGCTTCTGCATAGTGGCTTTGCAGTCATCACCCACGCCAAAAACCTCCATCGCATCCATAGACACATAGTATCTGAAACAAATACATTTTATTTATTTTGTTTGTCAACATTACGATATTTAGAGTAAGGTTATAAACACGATACTCACGAGTCGGGCAGAGGATCGATGAAGCCGCAGAGAGAAAGCGCAGTCAAGTTGGAGCAAAACGTCCAGTCGATGGAGTGACAGGCGCTGTTCCCCCGCGCAGCTGGCGTCAGCCACGCATGTAGTCTACGTCCCGTCGGAATGTCGCTCGAGTCGTATGCTATCAACTGATCGCTGACCTCCGTTGCCGCTTCAAACGCATCCAGCAGCACTTCCGCTAAACTTATCACCAATCTGTAAACATCACAGTTACACAGTCAGCGACCCATGCAGAAGATTACTTCATCTGAATTGATTCATAGATATTTAGGTATGATTGCTTAAAAAATAATCACAATACCGATAACCCCAAGCAAAACGAATTAATGTAGTGATCAAAATGATTGTGAGAATCAAGTTTGGTGCAAAAAGTGTAAAAGCCTGCTATCGTGCAGCTCAACTCTGAACTACATACTTCGACCCTCAACGAATAAAATACCAAAGAAAATTTTAGAACACACAAATTAAAAGTTAGTGTGAATTTCAGTCCGCAGATGCGATAAAAGTTAAAAAATGTGAATTTGTCATAAAAGCTAAAAGTCAGAAATAGCTCACTACGTGGCGTAAATATCTTCTGAAACATTTGACTAGAACCCCACTTTATTCTTGACTGCACAAATCATTCAGTGTCTTTGTTTAACCGCTAGGATATTATGTTGGCAAACTTTATGCCCGCTGATCACAAAACTTTTCAGCAGATTTTATGGGTTGTACTCCGAAAAACCATAAAGTAAACTAAGGAAAAACCTTAAATTACTGTAGAAGGCAGCAGATAACGTCACCAGGTAAAATATAAGGGAAGCTTTTACCCAGCCGTAGACCGACAGTAAAAAAAGTAAAACTTACTCATCGGGTCGATGAAATTCTGCCAACAGCATCTTTTGGGGAGCTACATGCACTCTCTGGAAGCCCAAGACATGGCGTAGGATCGCGGTCAGCAGGGCGGAGGCGGCCCGCGAGGGATCCCTGTCCCAGTGGAACGTGACGTTCACCGGCCGCCTCTGCACCGACGCGCAGCGTGCTCTCTGAATGTCTGTGGAGTTTTTGTTTATTTAGTGAATGGACTCTCGCAGGTCAACCTAGGAGGTTGTCATCTGCTTAAACGGACTTTTCTGTGGCAGCCTTAATATTAAATTGAAGCCTCAAGCCAGGGTCTAACCAACCCAACTCTCATAGTACTATAGTAGGTAGGTCAATACTTTGCAATAAGCTGTGCAGTATGACAATATGTAATACGTCGTTTTGTTTTTTTAATACTATTCTCATAAGTTTTCCTATAATAACTCCAAAAGCGTCCCTGTACCCTGTTGTTCTTGTGGGTCAATGCCGCCACCGTCCGCAGCGCCGTCTATCCCGCCAGCAGCGAAATACTGAAGGAAATCCTGCATCGTGGTATCAGAGATTTCCGTGCAAATTGAACGTATACAACAGCCCGAATATCAACCACCGGGCAGTTGCCCACCGGACACAACAACCGACAGTTCGCAGGATCCTCCCTTTTCAATGGAGGCTTGCGTTACACCCTGTTCCGCATACCCCCATATTTGCTAAGTCATGTATAAACGTTTACGTGTCCAAAATTTCAACTCAGTATCGCTGTAAAACTGTGTTTGTATGTTTATACGTTCAACTTGTCTAAATTATTCTTAAGAGGCCTATTACAATTCGACTGTGTTTTTGCGTGCATGATCTACTTTGGCTTTCTTATTCTCAGAAACTGAAATATTTAGACAACTTTGGCTAATTGGGTAGTGGAGAATAGTTATTAGTATAGTGTGTAGTGGCCACACTTTTCTCTTATCTATTTGTAAAAAGCCACAATTCCGAAGTAAGTTTCTCATGAAAAGCGCGACAGCACTTATTCGTGGATTGAACTACTGTACTAACCAAATGAAATGAAAAATATATCATAACATTCCTTATATATTGGTTTCGTTCATGTAGGCCTCAGAAATTTGAAATAAGAATGGAATATCCGTAACAAAAATCACATTCAAATCCATAAAAACTACTAAAAACGCTCAGAATTAACTGTAAATTTCTCCTTTACATTAATATTATTACGTAAAATAAATTATACACAAAATAAAGCATAGTTCATAAGATTTAATAAATTTTTATTAAAAAATTAATAATAAACGCTAAAATAAACGTATTTGCAACTGCCTAATTTCTACATAATGTAGCAGCAGTTTTGAGTGAAAACGAAATTCTGTGATAGTGCTCTTAAGTAGGTAATAAACGATAAAAAAGTAGATTCGGAACAAATTGACAGACATAAACACGACGAGCGTTCTAACGGGCCATTTTAAGGGTTCCGTACCAAAATAGTAAAAAGGAACCCTTATGGTGTGACTAAGTCTGTCCGTCTGTCACAGCTGAATATCTCAAGACCTACTAATGCTATCAACTTGAAATTTAGAATAGTTTTAGATGACGTTTGCTCAACAATTTTGCACATAAGAGTGAAATAAACATTGTATATATATATATATTTTGGAACAACGACTGAAAGGGGTTCTTAAAAATTCAATGTGGGGCTACTAGGGTATGTGGGGTATCATATGAAAGAGCGCTATTTGCACATTCTCATACATTTTTTCTCTTTTTTAAGCCACATGGTTTTCGACTTTTGGCGAAAATTGTTAAAAACTTGACCATTTCCCCCCTTATCTCCGAAGTTTGCATAGAGAAACATCTGAAATTATTCTATGTGATAGAAGCTTATGTAAAAATTACAGAAAAAATAAAACCCTGTCTCTAAATAGCACACTTTTTCAGAAATCATTAAGAGAGTATTTTTTTTTTGTGAGTAATTTTTGTTTATTTTTGGATTGTGCTTTTATTTACTTAATATTTAAACTTTGTATGGATATCTTAATCTAAAATAAACGTTTACTAATAATATTTAACAAAAACTACATTAGTTCCACAAGCGGTCTGATCTAAAACTGCAATATACACCTCAGTGTTAAATTTCTCTGACGGATATAGGCCTCGCCGATAAAAATTTAAAAACATTTCACGTTTATATGATGGTTCGGAACCCTCGGTGCGCGAGTCCGACTTGCTCTTGGCCGGTTTTTTTAGGGTTCCGTAACCAAAGTGTAACCAACCGAACCTAAGCCTCCGCTGTCCGTCCGCCCTTCTGTCTGTCAGTGGGCTGTATCTCAAGAACCGTAATAGGTAGACAGATGAAATTTTCATAGATTGTGTATCACAACAACAAGTGATAAAAATGAAGTCCGACTCGCACTTGGCCGGTTTTTCACAAAACACCTACTAGTATGGTCAACAAGTGCCTTTTTGGTCAACTTTTTTCAGCAGTCTCGGAAAAATATGAATGAGGAGTCATTCGTTTCGGAAGAGCACTGATTTTTGAAAAAAATAAAGTACCGCTTGAAATATTTCAAAAGTTATAAACAATTTACTGAAAAAGAAATATCTCAAAATCTTATCAATACTTTTGAAATTTAAAAAACGATTCGGAAAGAGGAGGAAATTTTCTAAGAAAAAGCTAAAACTCTCGGAACTGTAGTACTAATATTATACTAATATAACTTTCCTACACCACCGAAAACGGGTACTCCGGCTTACGCAAGCCACGCCGGCTTCGGCCACTTTAATAAAAAAAAATATTTATACATATTAAATATCAAAATGAAGAAATTAAAAAATCAGGCAATTACTTGATAGATGAATGTACAATAATCCGCCGGAAATTTGTTGTTATCGCGATTTTTCAATTAGTTATGCAACAATTAATTAATTTTATTTTTCTGTTTGAACATGAACATTGCAATTTTGATAATTGTTAAACTGTAAATCTGAGATTTTTTACCTTCAATTGAGCTATTCTTATCGTATGCAACGCAACATATGATAAGTGTGATTCTATTGCATAGATTTCATATAAAAACATAAGTCCAGATATCATAATGCGTTGCATACGTTGCGTACGTAGAACCAGTGTGTCTCTCGCTTAAGTATTTAAAAACCTACTTCGTTCAATTATTAAATTTAAGATTAGTTTTGAGAGAGACTTCTATTTTTCCGTGTTCTAGGCGACTGAGTCACGTGGAATTGCTGCAGACTGACCTGGGATGTGGGCCTCAGACTGCATAGAATATCTCCATTAGTTAAATTGTACTACTTGCCTGGCAGTATACGGCCACGGCAATGCCGTCCGCTGACGAATTCATTAAATAAAATCTGTAAATGAATATAAATAATTTAGCATAAAAATAACATGAACGTGTACTGACTGTCTTGATGTTCTGCCGCGAGGCGGGCGCAGATTGGATGCTCGGTCTTGTAGGCTTCGACGTCTGTGATGTCAGGTAAGCAGCTGACAAGCGAAGATTCCGATACCGTTGAGTTCCTTGACTTGGCGGCAGAAGTGTCCAGCATCAGAGACAGCATAGTCAGCGCCAACAGGCCCTGTGCCGCCGCCATGGGAGACATAGCTGACTGGTAATACGAAGATCGAGACATGTGCCACGAAACACTAGTCCGTAGCGAGTGGTTACTGCCTGTTCTGGCCACTTCATTATAAATCTTCCTCGTGAAGTCTGGCCACACAATCGCGACTTTTAATGCGACTTATCGCAACTAGTCAGGAACAAAGCAATCAGGAGCTTTGGTAGAAAAAAAATATAATTGAGAGTATTTATTTAAACTTTATTTACAATTGTGGTACATGGGCGGACTTAATGCAACAAGGCATTCTCTACCAGTCAACCTTTGGGTTAAAAAGTCTACGCTGTGGTAAGTGTACAACTAATAAATAAAATTTTAAGTAGAATTTTGTTCCGGGAAGAATATACAAATCCTTACTTCCTTACTAATATTATAAATGCGAAAGTAACTCCGTCTGTATGTCTGTCGCGCTTTCACGCCAAACTACTGAACCAATTTAAATGAAGTTTGGTACACAGATAGTCTAGAGCCTGAGAAAGGACATAGGCTACTTTTTATCCCGGGAGTATGTTCCCTAGGGACCACGCGGGCGAAGCCGCTGGCAGAAGCTAGTTAGTAATATATCTATACATATAATAAAATCGTAGATTAACCGTGTCTGTACATTGAATATTTTTGCATGAAAATTACACAGAAAACTTAGGAAAAAGGTATAAAACACAAAAATGCAATTTTTGAAATTTTTGTCTGTTTGTCTGTTTGTCTGTTTGTCTGTGCGTTTGTGGGAGCATCACGCTTAAACCACAGATTAGATTGCAAATCTAAATACTTAAAAATATTAAGTGATAACCCGAGTAACATTTAGCGTTTATTTCATCAAAATCGACCCACAAAATCAAAAGATATTGAATTTTTAAATTTAGGAAGAAACATCCTAATGTATTCTGATGAGTCAGAGCGCCATCTATTGAGAAAAATAAAATGCACGAAAGCATTCAAAATTGTTGAGTTATTTGTGAAACATTTAATACGTGGCAAAATAAGAGTGATCATTTTATACCTTTTCGTTATTGATCGATACAATCGATCCTCAAAATCAAAATATATTGAATTTTTAGTTTAGTAAGAAACTTTCTTATTTATTCTGATTAGTCAGAGCGCCATCTATTGAGGAACCAAAAAATGCATGAAAGCATGAATGTTACACCAAAACACATTGATTGAGTTATTTGTGAAACCTTTAATACGTAGACGTAGTCTTCTATACATATAATAAAATCGTAGACTAACCGTGTCTGTACATTGAATATTTTTGCATGAAAATTACACAGAAAACTCAGGAAAAAGGTATATTTAAAACACAAAAATGCAAATTTTGTTTTTGTCTGTTTGTATGTGCGTTTGTGAGAGCATCACGCTTAAACCACAGATTAGATTGCAAATCTAAGTAATTATAAATTTTAACTGATAACCCGAGTAACATTTAGCGTTTATTTCATCAAAATCGACCCACAAAATCAAAAGATATTGAATTTTTAAGTTTAGGAAGAAACTTCCTAATGTATTCTGATGAGTCAGAGCGCCATCTATTGAGAAAAAATAAAATGCACGAAAGCATTCAAAATTGTTGTGTTATTCGTGAAACTTTTAATACGTGGCAAAATAAAAGTGACCATTTTTATACCTTTTTGTTATTTATCGTAACAATCGATCCACAAAATCAAAATATATTGAATTTTTAGTTTAGTAAGAAACTTTCTACTGTGTTCTGATTAGTCAGAGCGCCATCTACTGAGGAACCAAAAAATGCATGAAAGCATGAATGTTACACCAAAACACATTGATTGAGTTATTTGTGAAACCTTTAATACGTAGACGTAGTCTTCTATACATATAATAAAATCGTAGACTAACCGTGTCTGTACATTGAATATTTTTGCATGAAAATTACACAGAAAACTCAGGAAAAAGGTATATTTAAAACACAAAAATGCAAATTTTGTTTTTGTCTGTTTGTATGTGCGTTTGTGAGAGCATCACGCTTAAACCACAGATTAGATTGCAAATCTAAGTAATTATAAATTTTAACTGTTATATAATACTAATAAAATACATATATACGCTAAAATATTAAACTAATAAATATGATGTTTTATACAAATAGCAGCAACAGCAATAGCAGTTTAGGGGGATGCGGAACAGAGAGTAAAATCCCGCACACATCAATTGAAAAGGGAGGATCCTCTGTGTCTGAGTGTCTCGCGGGCAACTGCCCGATAGTTATTCTTCGGGCTGATGTATATGTTCAAATCACACTGTAAACTCTGCTTGCGCGATGCAGGATTTCAATGTAGTAGTTCGCTGCTAGTTGGATAGATGCCGTCGCGGTTCTTTTTGTTGCGATGTAGATTTGCTCCGTTGGTTTTTCTTGTGGCGGCATGGATCACTACATCACCCTCCTCCGGAGACCGGAGGTCGATAGTGGATGAGTCGTCCATGCATCTTGAGATGCGTGCCAGGCCAGTGAAAGGTTGGTTCCAGTGAGTCGGAACCGGAAGTCGCACAGTTCACGGTGAGTCGGAACTGTCTGCGGTACCCCAGTGAGTCGGGGTGATGAGATCCCAGTGAGTCGGGATGATGCTGCAGGCTCCAGTGGGTAGGAGTGGTGCTGCTGCTGGCTCCAGTTAGTCGAAGCGGTGCTGCGACGTAATGACGTGACTGCTGGGGGCTGGGGCATTATTGTTGAGATTTATTATTTAACCCTACTGTTTTCTTCTCTCTTTATCATTTATTTTAAGATGTGTGTTGCCTTAGCGGGCAGAACTTGAACAAGAAAAGAGAAGTCTATGCTCAGCAGTGAGCGAAGTCTGGTTCCGTAGATAGATGGAACAACCAATCAAGTCAGTATTATTACTAGCTGGCCGCCTATAATGTCAATTCTTCTTCCCAACCAAATATTTTATTTTTTTAATGCTATTAAAGTTGTTGTCGCAAATTCGTGTCTCATTTGTGTGGGTAGCCTTAATTCCAGAATAGTTTTAGAACAAACAACTTATTAAAACTGTAGGAGCACTAAAGATTAGACGAATTAATATTTGCAACAATACTAATGTTTTTGCAACAAATTTTCCTTGTTAACACTCGAAAATAATTGGTACAGTTGATTATAATTAAAATACTTAATTTTGGTACAATAACAAGATTCAAAACAACTATGTTATCTAGGGTGTTTACAAAAAACCATTAGGTATAGTTCAGTACCTAAGTTAATAGGTGAATGGGGTTATCCTGGAAAAAAAAACAGTAACTATTTGGTACGCCCGCGTCAGTAAGATAAAAAACTTGAGAGGTGTCAAGGGACACCCGGATGGAACGAAGTTCCTTTCGATTAATTAGTGAAGGAATTGTAATAAAATTTATTTTTATTAAGTTATAAAAAAAATATATTATTAACAAATATAATGTAAACAGAAATAGAAAGACGAAACGAAAATAACTGGCTTGCTTTCTATGAGAGAGAGAGAGAGAGAGAGAGACAGAGAAACACGCGCACGACACACGGCTTACAACTATAGCAAAAAGTGTCGTTACAACTTTTCGTATGAATTTTTTCCGTCTAGCCCCCTTTCACAACACGAGATAAGGAACTTCGTTCCAAAACAAAAAACGTCAAATTTTTTTTTGCCTATTATTGGACGTCATTTGTCTGTCAAAAAAAACCGGCCAAGTGCGAATCGGACACTTACACGATAGGTATACGATAAACCGAAAAACACGATTCTTGTATGGGAGCCCCCTTTAATTTTAAATTTTATTTATTTTATTATTTGTTGTTATAGCGGAAATTGAAATACACACTGTGAAAATGTCAACCGTCCACCTATTACTACGGTTCTTGAGATACAGCCCGCTGACAGATAGACGGACGGACGGACGGACGGATGGACGGACAGCGGAGGCTTAGTAATAGGGTTCCGTTGGTTACCCTTTGGGTACGGAACCCTATAAATTGTAAAGCCGCGTGTCGTCGCGCGAAGACTACTCATAATAGTCGTCTTAATTCGTTGTTAATTACAAATTATAACAACATCAAAATTTGGGTAATGTTATTGACGGGCTAAATAGGTTATTTCTGGAAAATACCCTAGTGGCCTGGCGTACAACAGTATTACAATAGAATGAGAGGCCAGCTTATAATCAACCTGTTAACAACGCTTGTTTGTGTCCGACTGTACGATCATATAAATGAGGATTGTAAGTACCTGCCTTATTGTTGTTTAATTCCATAACTGGCCCTACGCAGGTGAATCATCATCATAACAGCCGAAAGACGTCCACTGCTGGACATAGGCTTCCCCCAAGCGTCGCCACAACGACCGGTCCTGTGTGTCTCGCATCCATCGGCTACCCGCGACCTTCACCAGGTCATCGGTCCACCTTGTGGGAAGCTTTCCAACTTTGCGTCTTCCGGTACGCGGTCGCCACTCCAGAACTTTTCAGCCCCATCGACCATCTGTTCTGCGAGCAATGTGCCCTGCCCACTGCCACTTTAATTTGGCGATCCTTCAGGCTATGTCGGTAACCTTGGTTTTCTTGCGGATATCATCATTAGTGATTCGATCACGCAAGGAAACTCCAAGCATTGTCCTCTCTTAACTTTATGTATCTGGTGCATAATATAACCATTTCTTTTATTGTTTCATTTTTCCGCTCTGCAAAATGGTTGTCTCAGTGGCTAATGCAACGATTCAACAAACCCTTTTAGTGCCTAATTTGGCTTAGTGCTCAGGCAGTACACCACATCAAATACACTAACAGCGCTTTACAATTTAGCAGCAGTACCTACTTACCGCGCTCTGAAAAATAAGGAAAACTCTCTAAGAAAACATTCAATACCTTTGACATTGTTCGTAATTTTTTAGTTCTAAAATTTTGTGAATTATTTGTTCCAAAACAAACTACGTCAATTACTAATTCGCTTCCAATAAATACTACGTGAGTTTGCCTGACGACAATAACAGAACATTTCAGCGACAGTGGAAACTGACACCAGGAAATTAGAGAGCTGAAAATATCTTTCACAACAATATTCTTGATATAACACACTGTCAGCGTATCTAAAGGTGGCAGTAAAAAAAGGAATGTCGAAGAAATTAAAGGTGTATAAGAACGAAATCAAATCATTGACACGCCTCAACCTATCATACATCTAAGGGGACAAGGAAAGAAAATGAATCTGACCCCGTTTTCTGGCACACTTAAATGTGAAAGTTGAGAGTGAATAAAATAATACTTTTTGTGTGTAATGAGGCCGTGAAGCCCATCAATATCGCACACAAACTCGATAGCAGGGCCATACGAATCCGAGCCAGCCCTTCTCTCGGTTCCAACGCACGTAAAGGTCCCGAGATCAAATTCCCCGTAATAAATGTGGGTATTCATTCGAATTAAATATTTCTGACCCGTCGACTGGTGACTATCGGACGATTTGTTTCCATATCAACGGAACTGAATTAATTCTTCCTTTCTTTATGTAACTACCTACTAGCTTTACCTCGCGACTACGCTTGCGGGCAAATTTATCCTCGCAAAAAAATGTCTGTGACTGTGTAATAAAAGTAGGTAAGAATTTGGTGCTGTTTTTTTTTTAATATGTACAACTACATTTTGTATTAAAAGGTTTTTAGTTTGATTTGGGAAAGCCTACGTCTAACATTAGACTGCGACAGGGTGAGTTCGTTAATTCACCATAAATGATGTACCTATCCTTAAAGAATTGACAAAAAAAAAAACAAATAATTTTATTTGAAACAGGCCCACATAGGCCTTGTGGCAATAAACAAAACTCAGAAGCTAGTGTTCCTAATAAACAACTGTATTCTGAGAAGGAAGATACTTACCTATACCTACTTAATATCTATGATACATATTTATCTTTCATTACTCTAACGATTGCTTGGCGCATTAAATCCATTAGATTGGATATAAAAGCCTGCGAGAGTATTCATTCCGAGAATATAAAGATAATAAAAAGAACAGACAAGCGAATGAGGGATATGATATAATTACATTTTCAACTGCACGTGCAGACAGCCAGACCACTAGGGTACATTCACAAACATTTATTTAGAAACGGGTGTTCAAACATCGACCTAATGAATAATAATTTCAGAAAATTCACATTTAATTAAATGTGATGACTAAATAAACGCTCGCGAACAACTTTGCTATGTTAAACTTTATCCCTGTAAGGCAGTAAATCAGTGAAGTTAGCGAGCCCCCAGGAGGGCGTTCAGTAGCTTACTCGTTGTGAACCTCAACGAAACTGGCCAGATAAGTGTCATAGATTCAGAAGTCGCTTTGTGCCGCTTAATAAATTGTGTTTCGAAGCAACCGAGCGCAGATATCGGAGTATTTATGACTTCCAGTAAGCAAAGAAATAATAACCGCCGAGACTGTAATAAAACGGCTTTTTTGGATATTATTGGATAAGTTATGCGGCTTTACGTAATAAGGCTTTATATCTGAATAATACTTGGGGATAAATAAGATTTTATTAAGACAAAAAGTATTTTCCAAGCGGAGTTTTTGCCAACGTTAAAACCAGTGACAGTATTTGGGTCATTAGCAAAAAATCTATCTTCGGACTGTCAAAGGGTGTGTAACGGTTGAAAACAATTAGACCCATTTCTTCTGAAAACAATTCGAAGAGAAAGGAATTCCTTTGCTAAAACCAGCTCTAAACACGAAGTTGAGCGTCATCAATCGCCCGCCAGCCGGGAGTCCGACAATAGTGGGTGACTCGCAGCCACCAATTAGGGTCACGTTCCAACTCTGTAAGCACCCTTATCAGCCTTCAATCAAGTCCGAACGCTCCTCAACTTAATACTTTAGTGTAAATTGTCGAATAGGCGCTAAGTTCACATCATTTCGTAGTCTACCCAAGTGCTTACCTGTCAAATCTAAACTAATATATAAAGCTGAAGAGTTTGTTTGTTAGTTTTCTTGAACGCGCTAATCTCAAGAACTACTGGTCCGATTTGAAAAATTCTTTCAGTATTAGATAGCCCAATAATTGAGGAAGGCTATAGTCTATATATCATCACGCTAAGACTAACAGGAGTGGAGCAGTAATGAAAATTGTGACGCAGACGAAGTTGCGCGGGTCAGCTAGTCCGTATTATAATGTTTCAAGACACTAAATTTAACTTTAGGAAAGTTACTCGCTTTCACGCTGAATTATTATTAAAATGATTTGACAATATTAAATGCTTAAAGCGAATTTATGTAGTTTCATAACCGTTTAAGTAGGTGTCTGTCTAATTATAGTCGAATCTTAAGTTCGATCCTACGCCAACTTCCCTTGGACTGATTGAACTGACATTTTGGGCACCCAGTGTAGTCGATGAGTTCTGATGACAACAACGTTATGATCTATAAAACCAGCTCAGTGCTGAGGACGAGTATGGTCTGTGTGTGCATTATTTCTTAATACTTCTATACAAACTTTTATCCCTTAACCGGTGGTGAATTTTCAAAAACCCATACTAAATTGAGTTTGAGACACATAGCTCTTGCTTCTAGCTGGACCGAGCGCGAGCAGTTTATATGATTGAATGTTAGATTATTATATTACGAAGTAGATATTACAACCTATGTATATTATATTTTTACATGCTCAATAAGCACGTAGCAAATGAATTCGCATGCGGAAATGCTACGAGTTTACGCGACAGTATAATTTGATACTAAATAAAATCGCTTTTTTTATCTTCGTTTTTTTTATAGCTTTCCTTCAACCGATCATGCTACTGGATTTTTGCCAGATCTTTTGGTTTCCTTCTTTTTGTGTATAGCATAACCAAAAGGTGATATAATAAACCAATGTTTACATACGAGTTGTTGCAGTAAATTTTTCATCGTTTCGTTTTTTTCATGTCGGTAAGGAGCCAGCCAAGCACAGTTTGGAGCGTATGCGGTACAGAGTAAAGTCCCGCGTACCTCCATTGAAAAGGGAGGATCCTCCGAATACACGGTTGTTGTGTCTGGCGGACAACTGCGTTTTTGCAACAGGGCGTCGGATGTGTGGCAGCGTTGCTGTGCGACGTAGTGGCGTGACTGCTGGCGTTGTCCAGGAGAAGTTTTTCATGGCCCTTCATGTGACTGGCAGAAGGTGCAGTGTGCTTGCCAAGGTCGCTGATGAGGTTGGGGGTGATGACAGAGGCTGAGGATACTGGCCAGGAATGCGCGGGTGCTGCATGCTGGTGGTCAGGATACCCGTAAAAGCCGTAGGTACTGGCTGGCTGTATGACTCCGTTACTCGAGAGCTTGAGGTCACGATGAGGAAGTGATGATGACGTCGCGCTGAAGTAGTTGTACGAAGGCTGCACTGACGTTCTTTGTCCAGGGTCACCAGTTTGGAGGGTATGCGGTACAGAGAGTAAAGTCCCACATACCTCCATTGAAAAGGGAGGATCCTCCGTCCAGATGGTTGATGTGTCTGGCGGGCAACTGCCCGATAGTTGATATCCGGGCTGATGTATACACGGTGCCATTTTAGTCGTCTCACAACAGCAGATTTATTAAAAGAATTAAAATGTTATTCATTATCATGACGCATGACGTAGTTTCAAACATCCAGGAGCGAGCGCAGTCCGAGCCTTGCGTTCCAGGGACGGCGCAGAATGGAATGGCGACATTGTTTTGTTAAGTAAGCATTATTAACAGGGTGTTTTATAATTCGGATGCATTATTTATTTTTATTGTACCTAGATCATCTTAAAGAATTTTCTTTTTTAAATCTCTCCTAGAGGTAGTTTATGTCGGGTGCATTAAGCGGGCAGCCTTTGTAAGACGAATAAAGTGGAATCGTGTATATTGGTATAGTTAATCCATCAATCAGTCCAAACAGTGGGACAAAGTATTTAGAATGTTCACCATTTTGAAGTCCATTCTGCGCTTACTTTTCTCGGAAATCTGAGATATTCTTCAGCACCATAATTTCAGTCTAGGCACTAGGCCTAGTGTATTTTATGTACTTTCATAACCTATAACCATCGTCCTATGACGTTACTTGGAAAATATGACGATTAAAGTCTTTATGAAAAAACTATTTTCACAGAAACCTGATTCTGAACACTGTATTCTTGTATCGCAACGGCAAAAGTAATCTTTTTTATCTTGTCGTATTTTTCAAGCTGCCTATAAAAAACATACTCTTATAATAGGAAAAAATTACCCATTTTCTACGTTTTTCAATATACTTATTTCTGTCCATGTTCTTAAATATACACAACAAAGCTTCTATCAATACCTCTACGATTACGGTGTACTATCGAAGTGAACGTGCACTTTTGTGACTAAACCGAGACACAGCTTAAAAGGCACGTGCATGTGCCGTATCTTATATGTTACCATTATAACACTACATTGAACCATTTACGTGTATGGACTCCTAGAACCTGCTGTGCATAAAACGGGGTAAGTACTCTTTTAGATATAAAAATATAGTTAAAGGATAACAGAGGAACAATGTCGCTGAGAAATTCACCTTGATTCTTTTATAGGTATAGATCCTTACGTACTCTCAAACTAAACTCAAAATCATGTAACTATAACGAATATTTTTATTATACACTAGCTGATCCGCGCAACTTCGTCTACGTCACATTTTTCATTACTGCTCCGCTCCTATTGGTCTTAGCGTTATGATATATAGCCTATAAGCTTCCTCGATAAATGGGCTATATAACACTGAAAGAATTTTTCAAATCGGACCAGTGGTTCCCGAGATTAGCGCGTTCAAGCAAACAAACAAACAAACTCTTCAGCTTTATATGTTAAGTATAGATAGATAGGATATAGCAATTTCTATTTCATTATTTTCACAAGTAGAGTAGAACTTTAAAGAACTCGTGAATAAAAACTTCAAGTATAAATACGAATATTCAGACGTGCTCTTTCAACTCTTATAAAAGCTACTTAATGCATCATGAAAAACTTAAAAGCACAATTATTTATATGTTTAACTGCGTTGTTGAATTCTTCGCATGAGCTTTACAATGCACGAATTTTATTTGACTTATTCTTATCGTCGTCTTTTCACTGCGGCATTCATTGTTAGGGCTCTAGAGTCTTTAAAGCATATACTTTTACTGAGGCTTTCAAAAGAAATGATGGATTCACTCGCTGTGTTAAGTACGTACTCACAAATCATTTTTGTCTCTTTTTCTTGCAACTTTTCTCGGGAGATAAATATTGACGATTTTCTAGACAGGACATGGCATGCTTACTTAAGTGAGAAGGATTTAGAACTACTACTAATTTGTGCCGGAATCTGCATTTCCTGATAGCTATGTACAACTTGGGGCTAATCACAGCTTTCCATCTGGTGAGATTGAAAAAATATGAAACTAAATATTGCAAAGAAACTTAACAGGTTAAAATATCAGAAAGGTTGATTCGTAGTAGAGGTTGCCTTTTAGGCTTGACCTACTTGAACAACATAAAAGTTAAGTCATCCTAACCTATTTTAGTCACAACAAAGCAGAAAACCCTGAAACTTATTCTATCTTTTCTCTGAAAAAACAAAACAGACGAGAAATGACGAAAAACCAATCCCTGAAAGTGGACCGCGAAAATAAATCAAAGTTCATGTGGACCCTTCGTACAGATTTATTATATTTATGGACATCACAGACCCTTCACATGTCAGAAATAGACCCAGGGATGTATCAATAAACCCTAATCCGACCTAGTTTGTATTCGGAGCAACGTGTCCAACTCGTCCTGAAATTGTTTACTAAGTAAAAAGATATGTTGCTGTCCCTTTAGAATACCTTGGCGTTTGTGCCCTGTCACTTTAGCAATGGCCGCTTTAATAGGTAAAACCTACGATCAGATACTATACGGTAAGGTCTATAATAATAAGTCTCAATACAGTTGATATTTTTTACAATAAATATTTTATTCTACTACTTAGCGTATCGACGGAAAATTCAGTTATTTAATTAACGGGGTGGGGATTTCGAATCTTAAAATCTAATGTATAAAAATCTCGTGTCACAGTGTTTGTTACCGAACTCCTCCGAAACCGCTCAACCGATTTTCATGAAATTTTGTGAATATATTCGGTAGGTATGAAAATAGGCGGTAGGCTATTTTTTTTTTGTATTGCAAAACAACGCTTGCCGAGTCTGCTTGTAATAGATTAAATTTGGCTAAGCAAGAAAATAGAAGGAAATTTCCCACACAAGATCACGCTACGTTGGATGGGAATGCTGCTGAAAAGATTTGTTTTCTTATTCTTTTAATACCATTATTTAACATAAGGTTGTGGTAAAAACGCTGCGAAGCGAAATTGCAGAGAAAGTTCAACACAGCAAAATGCTTAAGCATTGTTTATTTATAATTAAGCACAATTTCGCTTTTATCAAGATTCCATATTGTTTAACGAAAATGCGGATAAAGGGAAACAAAAGCGGCTCAGTAAGTAAACAAAACAATACTTAACGATTATACAACGTGTACCAGAAAATGTCCTAAAAATACAAAAAAAAAGAACTTTTTTAATAAAGAAATGAATACTTTTATGAAAACAGAAAGGTCCCCTCGTAAAACAAGAAATAATACAAAACTGACGAACAATGTTCAATTAGGTCATTTGCGACCTACTTCGTTTGATAAGTGGGCGTCCCGTTTTTTCAGCCTATTTTAAGTTTGCCAGGTTGTATATTTCGCAGTATCACAATACGTCAAGCTCAGATTACGTGAATTTTATTTCCATCATGTTTTGTAAACAAAAGTATAGGATTTCTGGTAAGTTTTTCTTTAGCCTAGTTTCTGCCATTGCCTGAAGAATCAAATAATAAAACATTAATTTGTATGGTTTCAGGCATCATATTGTGCTAAGCAGAATAAGTATTATACAGGCTGTGATAAAAACACGATGAATAATTTGATCATGACCAAATTCCTTAAATTTGATTTTTCTCGTTCAACTCACCCCCTTGGCTAGCAACACACTAATTTCATTGTTGAATCCATAATTAGAGGCATTTCTGTCAACCATTTCCCGCCTATCAACATGCAGCATGCAGCAAGCGTGCGGCATGCAAACAAGCATGCAACATGCGGAATTTAAGCAAGCATACGGTATGCAGGCGAGCATGCAACATGCAGCAGGCATGATTTCTGTCACGGCTCCGGCACTGCGGGGCTCCGGCGATCCCACGCGAACTTATCGTCGCAGATGGTTTTAACGCTCACCACCGCAGCTTCGGCTTACCAGCCGTACGATGTCGTAGCCTTCCTTCATCGCCACACCGCGTCTTTCCCTATCTCCACATAGGCCACTATGACCAAAATTCAGTTAGGAGAGTTAAATTCCTATTTAATGTTAATTTGTAAATTTCGTGTTAATGAGTGTATATAGTTAATAGGTTATTATTTTAAATTAATAAACACAATAAATTAATAAAAAAATTTGAAAATCTACCTAAACTCGGAACCCCATACAAGTAAAATACATTCAAACTAATATCCAAGAAACATCATAACCCCACTAACCTGTAATACGTAAGCTCCCACTTGAACCCTCATTCCCTATTGTTCGACTAGCATGCCGAACATAGGTTAGCTCTTAGCTGCATCTAAGTAACGCAATATCACGGAGTTAGGAACTTTAACTAGTTTTATTCTGCGAAACTTCGCGTAATGCATTAACAGGGTTAATACCACCTGCGAGCTTGAAATAGGTTCATCCGAACTTTGGGCATGGATCTATTTGTAAACCTGCGGTGTAATATCATAATAAGCAAATTCGAGCACTCTTTCGCATTATCAGTTTTCATAGCGTGTTTTACGTTTGGTCGTACAGATATTCTTAGGGTTCCGTACCTCAAAAGGAAAAACGGAACCCTTATATGTCAAGACCTTTTATCTCGGGAACGCCATAACCATATACTCAGATCTACAGTTCCTTGAAACTGTGAAAAAATTAAATTTCTAAGTCAACATAAAAAAGATACGGCCGTTTATGCCGCAAAAAAACGTATATTTCGACACTCTCAAGGGATCAAAATTTATAGGGTATTTTCCGTTGACCTAAAACTACGAAATTTGGCAAATAATATCGTCTTATACCATAAGTATAGAGAAAAGTCTGAAAACTACACATTTGCAATTAAATCATAAAAAATGTAGTCCTTATTAGTCCTTATTTTAAAGTAATAGTCTATGTAATAAGTCTGTGTTTCCAAACGCTTACAACCCTAATCTCTTCAAAGTTAGAGTGAACAGGCTCCTTCTGGGTAAGCTCCATTGACATTTTATTTTTTACACTCAAATCATAATTATGACATTGAATATTGCTGAAAATTTTATTTTATTAATTATATTGATGTTATCATTTTTATTCTTTCATTAAAATTATGAAATTAATATTGTTGGAAATTGTATTGAATTAATATTATTAACATTTTAATTCTGATATAACTATATTTTCTCAATTTAATTGTATTAATGTAATTGAAAATAACTAAGGAATAAAGACTCTTCAGCTTTATATATTAGTATTTATAGTTACAATCAATCCACAAAATTTAAGCATCTTGACCAATCTATTTAAATAACAAACTATTTACACTTATAATATAAAATAAAACTATATGGCGTCAAAAAATTCGTCCGCATCGCTGTCGACTGGAAGTGAGCCCAAAAGACTGGCGGCATTGCCACGTTGTATGGCAATGCTTATCCTCTGTCCGAGGTAAAAGCCAGCCCTTGGGTCACGCGAAGTGTCAACTAAACGTTTAGCTAGTTCTTTAAATAAAACGTGAGCACTCGGACCCCACGGTCCAAGAGTTTCAACCCCAAACGGCTCAAAAATATAATTGCCAACAAGGCTACTATATTTCCGCCGTTTGAGGTTCTCAGCAGCCGCAGTGGCAGAACCAGCACAGCACGACGAGCTAGGAAGATGGGATGGTGCAAGAGTATCGACACAAGTAGCGTCCCACACTAAAGGCCTACCCATCTTCCAAGGAAATAAAGACAAGCCGTCGGGTCGCTTGCCATCGTCGCGTGCCAGGCCAATGGGTTCTAGTACGGCTGGAACGCCGACGGCGACAAGAGCGCGTCGGATAATGTCGTTGATGTTTGCGTGCCGTGCTATGCGACCCGCACTTCGACTGCACGACAGGCCGTGGTGCCCGAGGCTGTTGACAGCTTCGCCACAGTGACAGCGATGAGGAGAACAACAGGATGCGCCTAAGCGAAGGGAAGCAGCGAGGCGGAAAGTAGTATCGTCGAACAAGGTGCCTATGTTCGACGACGGTAGTGCGTGAAGCCAGAGGCCCGACTCCCACTCACCCACAGCCAGCAGGCGCGCACGCTCCGCAGAAGTAGCAGCAGAGGCAATTAGGTTCTTCTGAACTTCAAATAAATACATAAATATAATAGGAATAAAGTCAAAGTCAAATGATTTATTTCAACTAGACCAATAAAGGCACTTTTGAACGTCAAATTAAAATAAAATAAAATATTATAGTGACTCTAGTCGTCCGTTCGCAAAAGGTAGATTCTTATGGAGAAGAACGGACAAGAAACTCCATAGTTACTCTTTTCAAAAATAAGCTTTACAATATTTGCGTACATTTATCAGTTGATTATATGTGAGGACGATGCTCCCAAAAAAACACTTATATACTACTAATAGGTACAATAAACAAATGCCAGCAGAGGTAAAATTAATAAGTTTGCTAGTAAGGGAACATAATACTCACATACGTACAAATTTTTAACTATTGATTTATATGATCAGTGTGTGAGTTAAATTAAATATAAAAATTAGTAAATACACCTGTTTACATAGTAAATATTAATACAATAAACACAAACATATCAACCAGTTTCACTATGTCTACCACACCCTAGATTGTCCTATGGAGCAGGACTAGCATGTTTATTATTGTTATTGTTATAAAACAATAGTATTGTTTAATACATGCTAATTTAGGATGGAAAGGGCAGAAGAATAATAATAATACCTATTGCAATAATATGCTTGTAAAAGGCTATTAAGTCATAAGTACCTACTAACAAAACAACACCATTGTACACTTGGTTCGCAATAAACGTTTTGACTTTAACTTTGACTTTGACTTCTCTGATCAAGAGCAAACCCACCACAAGTTAAAAAGAAATATATTTTGTAATTTGTACGGAACCCTTGGTGGGCGAGTCCGACTCGCACTTGTCCGGTTTTTTTCTCTAATCGTCCTATCGTCAACTGCAGAATGGTTGGTGTAAATAATTTAAGGATTTTTTTTTGTTAAGGTAATCAATATAATTAAAACTCTTCCGTTACTGGTGACTGACTGAGTGATTTAGTGAGATAACGCACAACGGAAAGTACTGGTGGTAGAAAGCTTTAGCTGAAGCATGTAGGTTCCTTGGTGTACGGAGTGTACGGGAGCCGAAATTCCTAAGGGGCACGGAAAAAACGTGATATGCTCGTACGAAGTTGCGGGCTTCTTCTTCTTATCGCCTCCGTGGTCAAGTGGTTTAGGCGTTTGCTTTGTGACCCGGTGGTCGTGGGTTCGATTCCCACGGGAACCAAGCATACTTTGTAAAGTTGTTTCCAGTTTGGCTAGGACATTGCAGGTTTGAATCACCTGATTGTCTGCTAAAAAGATGATTCCGTGCTTCGGAAAGCACGTATAAGCTGGTGGTCCCGGCCGCCAAATGGCGGTCGTCAAACAAACCATGTCAGAGGCCCTTGAGGCGGTTTAGAAACTCTGACACTAGGGTGTGTGGGGTCGTTAGACCTTACTGCCCACACGATAAGAAGAAGATCAAAGTGCATAGCACTTAAAGATAACCTATGTTTAAAAGCTAAAGTCAAAGCTTTAATAATTCAGAGCCATATCCACGATAAAAGTTTTTCACTGTCTCTTACACCACAAAATAATCCATACAGAAAAAGATTACAAGGAAAGCACAGACAGGCGGTTAGGTACACAATACATCTCACAAAGGATACACATTAAAATTGATTTATAACGTTCTTTTTTTCTGCACCGTAAGAGATATGAAGAATATATTGATGACTTAAGCCATTACAGCTTACCATGCGTAACAAAATAAACAACGTATCTACTGATACGTGGATTCCTTTCACCTACGGAAATCTGAAGTTACACGCCATTAATTCTTTTCCAAGGTAACATTACGTACAACAGTTCTAATCGTTCTAATGAATCGGAATCGTGCCACAGAGTCTTTTCTTTTCGAGTCGATGGTGATGATGATGGTGATGGTGGTGGAGATGGTGGTGGAGATGGTGGTGTTGATGGTGGTGATCGAGTTCTCTTAGATAGTTTGGGCCCAGTAGTTACGTGGCCACGTTAATTGCATCATTAGTGGCATTTATCAAATCCTCCTAAGTGCAGGTGTATGGGCTCTTGGGGCACCGTAATATGTGGCTCATGTTCTGGATAGGGGCACCACAGAGTAACTATATTGCCTGCTAGGGTAGCAGAACAAGCTCAAAAGAGTTACCGCGACCCAAGAACGCAAAGTGTATTTGGAGGAACACGGGTTGGTCAGTAAGATTCTGACACTCTGTTCCACTCCACCCAGAGCGGAAGGAGACGTTTTATGATTAGCTTTTAACCCTATATAAAGCGCAAGTCCGATCCTGGATGGAGTATTGTAGCCACCTTTGGGATGGCTCAGCTAAGTATCAGCTTGCCGCGCTTGACTCGGTGGAACGCAGAGCTAAGAGGCTCATCGGTGACGTAAAACTGGTGGATGCCAAGCTACATAGCTTGACTTATCGCCGTAAAGTTGCCTGCTTGTCGGTCTTCTACAGATTGTACTTCGGTGAGTGTGCTCAAGAACTCCACGACCTCATCCCACCGGCCCCCTTCTACCATCGGACATCCAGACGCACTGCATCTTACCATCCCTACCTTGTTACTATTTCACCAATTCGCACTAAGCGTTTCCAAACGTCTTTTATAA
The DNA here is from genome assembly GCA_947578705.1 of Lacanobia wlatinum. Taxonomy (NCBI): domain Eukaryota; kingdom Metazoa; phylum Arthropoda; class Insecta; order Lepidoptera; family Noctuidae; genus Lacanobia; species Lacanobia wlatinum. Next base: position 11,351,288 of record OX388037.1, read on the forward strand.
TGCGCACAGCAAAGGAGTGGAACTCTCTGCCTGCGTCTGTGTTTTCAAACGCTTACTACAACCCGAATCTCTTCAAAGTTAGAGTCCTTCTGGGTAAGCTCGCTCCATCGTAGACTTTGTCTCTGTCATCTCTGACCTAGACTAGAGTCAAGAGAAAAGCCATCACAAATAAAAAAAAATGGGCACTTAAGGCTCTGTTAGAGGACTGTGTGTGTTCTGGACAGGGGCACCACAGAGTAACTATATGCCAGTACGTCAATTACGGAATTAACGACAGTAACTAGCGGAATAGTGCAAACGGGAGAATAAAATAAATATAATAGCTCGACCTAGTAATAACTCTCGCGATGGCGATGGATATTCAATTAGAATGTGACCGAACTTAAGCTGCGTTTTCACTGGCTTTACAAAGATATTTAATGCAAAAAAAGACTGCAAATTCTATTAAGTAATGATAGTTGGATATATGTACCTATAATTAGTAGATATTAAAACATGTTCTTTATGTGTTATGTGCTTAAGTGAAAGAGGCAACCGTTTAAATGGCACATTCAAGGCATAGCATAAAAAAATAAAATAGCTTTCCATGTCTCCCTTAGTCTTTTCCTCATCGTTGAGGATCATGACTCCTTCTTTTTTTTTGTAATGGGTTTGCTCTTGACTCTAGTCTAGGTCAGAGATGACAGAGACAAAGTCTACGATGGAGCGAGCTTACCCAGAAGGACCCCTTCTCTCTACTTTTAGCCAAGTTTATAGTAAATAATCTTAATCTGGTCGCTAGTGACTTGGTTTTCTTCGTTTTTTCGAGTGGATTTGGTGGATTCTTTAGATTGTTTGGGCCCCGTGCGTGGTTACCTGAGTACCCCAAAGTGCAGGTATATGGCACGTTGGGGCACAACAATGCTTGTTGCATTGCAAAGTTGCACCGACAAGCTCGACTATATTTTTGGGCTACGTCCTTTCTCATCTCTGATGCACAAGCACAGTGAAAACACACCTTAACATCGTCTAAATACGCAAAGATACACAAGTAGGTTGCACAGTTCGGCAACCCTTACATCCCTTCAGACGCGCTCCAGTTCCTCCGTTATATATGGTTGTCCGAAAACGTCTATCTTTCGGTTACGGATAATCAATTAACGGTACAGGGTAATCAATATAAGAGACGGATTCATTGGATTACATGACATGAAAGGACTATTGGATTGATCTATTACTGGTACCTAACTCGCCATCTTGTGGGTTCTGTAACAGGATTTTCGGCATTAACAGACTAAAATGATTGTTTCGTTTGATGGTTTATTTTTAGCGGCACTAATTTTTAGCCGCAGTACCATGTTTTACTGGTATTATCTGTGTTCTTTTTGATTACTGACTTTATATGTAAAGTCTCTTAGCAAAAAAATCATATCTGACTTATTATATTATTACTAGTTGACCTGCGCAACTTCGTCTGCTCCGCTCCTATTGGCCTTAGCCTTCCTCGATAAATGGTCTATCTAACACTAAAAGAATTTTTCAAATCGGACCAGTACTTCCTGAGATTAGCGCGTTCAAGCAAACAAACAAACTCTTCAGCTTTATATATTAGTATAGAAGTATAGATTAAGAAACACACAGGACTGAAAATAAAACATTTCTTTCAGAACTAGATAATGCGAAAAGTCTTACCTACACCCCAAGACCGACAAATATATAACCGAAGCACTTCATAAACACCTAATATTTTGAAGGAAACAGGGGCATATTTCATCACGGAATTGAGCGCGACCTTAATACACAAACACAGACTAGGCGCCGACAGGAACCGGGATATATCAATGACCTTTTCTTTCCACGAAAATTTTTCATTCTTACGTGAAGTGACAAGAAATTATCGAGTTAATCTATATGTATAAAAATCTCGTGTCACGATCTATGTTCAAAATAAACTCTGAATTTACTGAAGCGATTTTGATTAAACTTCGTAACTATATGTTATTTGATCCAACTTAAAATATAGGATAGTTTTATTGAACGGGAAAAAACGGGATGTGCGCGTACGAAGTTTCGGGCAAAAGCTAGTATTTTATATATTTGAATTAGCTCTGAAAAAATGAAAATGTAGGCTTGCCCCATATTGTAGAGGACTTAAATTAAATTGGCGAAATATGAGTGTCCTAAAAGTTCACCTCTAACCCAACGTGGAATACACGAGTGATTTTGTTATGTTATTTAATTCAAGTCTATTATCAAATTTTCGAAAAACAAACTCTATTTCGTACATGATAAAGTGCACATTTCATTGCAACCTATGCCTGGTTTAGGTTTAGGGCATTTTTTATACAAATGCTCACTTCAAAATCAAATTAAAATACATAATGCTGACGTCGATAGATGAATAAAATTGGTGGCGATGAATTAAAATTATCTCGAATTATGTATTTGAAATATTATCGAGAAGCAATGTTCTCGGTAAACAAAACAATGTTTGTTGTATTTTGGAGGGTGTTATAATATTATAGAAGTTACCCTCTATGTTACAAGTGAGTGGGTGGCTCGCAGTTTTCTTTGAAAATATCTACAGCCACTTGTGCCAATCAACAAACAAAAGGAAGACTTGAGTAAGCCTCGTTTATGTAACACGCCAGTCAATATTAGTAGATTGTATAACAATGGCTTTATGACATAGATGTTCCAGAACCCCTACATGAAGTAATAAATTTCAGAGTGGCTGTAGACGGTAAAATAGATGTAGTCCGTAGTTGTAAACTTGTACCATTTCTATGTAAATTTTATTAGGAATAGAAAGGATTAACCAAACTTATGATAAAACTAATTAATTGATAAGTCTTTTTAGGTTTCCGTACCCAAACGGTAACCAACTGAACCCTATTACTAACCCTCCGCTGTCCGCCCGTCCGTCCGTCTGTCTGTCAGCGGCCTATATCTCAAGAACCGTAATAGGTAGACAGTTGAAATTTTCACAGATTGTGTATTTGTATTGCCGCTATAACAACAAATAATAAAAAAGCATTATCAGACACAGTCACACACACATTTTCAGACACAGCAAAGTCCAGACTATTTATTTAATTTTGTTGTTACTGTGACGAATGTACGTAATTTCATTAATATGCGACCATTATATGATATATTTAGTGTATTTTTTTACACTACATAAACCACTGAATATACGAACAACCAATAATTCAAATTATATGTATTGTGGACAAAACATGGATACGGACATTGCGGTTTTTGATTCTAGTAGACTCATATGCCGAAGTTTTTTTTTTTGTGAAAGCTATAGATTCACAAGTACCAAGAAACCAGAAACATGTCGAAGTATATCCAACGCTGTAATTACGAGCGGTTAACATGAAAAAGTACAAAGAGAACAGAAACCTGTCGAAGTTTCTTCCAGGCTAGAATTATGAGTGCTAAAGATTCACAAGTACTAGGAGACCAGAAACATGTCAAAGTATTTTTGGTCAAGAATTGTGAACGCTAAAGATTCACAAGTACCAGGACACCAGGAAAATGTCGAAGTTATTCCGGGGCTGTAAGTACGAACAGCAAAGTCCATGATGAGATGTTTTTCCATGGATGAGAATATGAAACAAATTAGTTGCACGCCTAGTAGTATATAATATAATTACAGATCTGCGATCCAATGCGATTGATTGGCCTTACAAACTACATCTTATAAAATAATATTCTTTATTTTTAATCTAAGTAAGAGTATCCATAATGTAACTTTTGCAAATTCATTCAAGTTGCACCACAATCCATCAACCCTCTCGTGAACCTCATTCACCACCCGTATGGCTCTAGTGAGAGGAGTTCTAGCCAGTAAGTTGGTTACCCAGGGTTTAACGCTGGAGCACCATATTAAACGACACACAGGTGTATTTATGTGCGCCCGAGACGACATCTGCTATCGGCGTCTTCGCAACCATGAAGACTCAACGTTCTCAATGCTTTGGGTGTTAGTGGAGACCAGCCTGGATAAAACTATCTACGCTTGTGTCTACCGTTCGCATAGCGCTAATTTGGAGACAACTGGGCTCATTCAACATCTCAGTGATGCGGCGGATACGGTTCAGCAGCGGTACCCTTCTGCCTAATGGGTGTTACAGGGGTACTTTAACGCCCACCATCAGGAGTGGCTCTTCCCTTACCTACCAGCACACAGACCATGCTAGACGCAAGGCGTGGTTGCTTACGCTAGCGTTAAATCTCACCCAGCTGGTCTAGGGAGCAACGAGGGTGCTGGATGTAGATTCACACACAGCCAATTGCTTGGACCTTCTTCTTCAACTGATGCTTTGTCGTGCGTGGACGCCGTGACGGAAATATTGCGGCAGGGCGGAGGACATCCACGAGAATTTCCCCCCGTTAAAAAAAAAGGGAATGGACATTCCGTTCTCCGACATAGCAATGTCTGGCGAAGTTCGTCATAGTTTGGTGCCGAGTGCAATCGCGCTAATGCGCTTATATGCTCACCCTTGGTGTTACGTTCAACAACCCTCAATTGAGGCCCTTTCATAGAGGCAAAAGCTCTAGTGGCTGTCAGAAAATTAGGGATCGCAGCAAAGGTGAGACGGTCTTCACGCCGGGACTGCTGCTCATACTCTATCAAGCGCAAGTTCGGTCGTGTATGAAGTATCCTATTCCAAGCTGGTAACATAAATAATAATAGTTAAAGTGTTTATATTACCAAAGAGCGAAAGATAGACGGTTAAGTTAACGCAAAACAGGGTTTTTTGATTCTTGAACAAATTTTTTTTAATTCGCTTCGTTCTTGAGCTCACTTATGAGCTCGCAGTCACTCAGTTCTGCAGGATTCAAGAGAGAGCGAAGCGAGCTTGAATAATTAGCACTCTACCTCGGATAGGTTTCATTTTTCTTTGATTTTTGATACTTACAAATAAGAAACCATTTTTACTAATGCAGAAAAGCTCAATAGTTGTGTAAATTGTTTTACATCCTAGATGAACTAAATCTTCTGTTATATATGTTTGTCGTAAGTTAGAGCCTTCGGTAAGAGCCGGGCCTCTACCGACCGCCTGGTTTGTTGCAAGCCCCGCAAGCCGTGGACTGGGTAAACCAAAGGCCCAAGGCCCGGCTGGCAAACGCCACTTTCAATTTACCTATGGCTAGAGCCATCCGACCCGCTTATATAGTTGGCGTAAAGTAAGCGTGTATTTTATTATTTTCATGTTATAATATAAAATGATGATATCTCAGGCATGATGATAAGTAGAAAAACTGGCCAAGTGCGAGTCGGACTCGCGTGCACAGGGTTCCGAACGAATTTATTTTTTTTAACATGTTATTTTAACACTACAGAGTGCTAATAGGTTTTCCTGTAATTTTTAGGTAAAAATCTATTATCTCCATTTTTTTCAAAATTTTAGGCTCAGTAGTTTCGGAGATAGGGGGGGGAATGGTCATTTTTCGTCTAATTTCTTGAATAACTTCTAAACCACACAAAAAAATATAATTAAATCCCTCACAGTAAGCCCTTTCATTTGATTTGTCACACGATATTGTTCAAAACACTTTTTTCTTAATTTTTAGTTTGACCCCCAAAAATGACCCCTATTCTAAAAATTTAATGATTAACGTAACACGTCCGTGTTTGGGTCATAGAAGTCCATATGTGTACCAAATTTCAACAGAATCGGTCCAGCGGATCCGGAGAAAACTGGCTGTGACAGACGGACAGACAGACACCCGAGTGATCCTATAAGGGTTCCGTTTTTTTTTCGGAACCCTAAAAAGTAAAAAAAACAACATTTTTGTAGATTATTGCATGATTTACATTTTTTTGTCTGATTATTTTAACAATAACACTTACCAGATGGTCGATGAGGCTGAAAAGTTCTGTAGGTGGCGACCACGTAAAGAAAGACGCAACGTTGGAAGGCCTCTCACAAGGTGAACCAATGACCTGGGTAGCTGATGGATGCGAAACGCAAAGGACCGGTTGTTGTGGCGACATTTGGGGGAGACCTTTGTCCAGCAGTGGACGACTTTCGGCTAATATGATGATGATGAGTGTAACCAAGACCTTTCATTTTCGGCATTACAAATGATTGTAAACATAGCCCAATTTTATTTTACCAATTTTTCTACCAGCGGATTTCCTTTATAAAGCTGAGTTCTCACAAGTTATGTAAAATGCATTTATGAGACTTTTGACATAATATCTAGAAAAATGAAGGTGTACACGAGTTTCTAGCTTATTATCTCTCATTCCGAGGTTGATCCTTTTTTTTATGACATACCTCTAATCTTTTTTTTATGACTACATATACTGTAGTACTTATAAATCTTTACCGCTCAAAATTCCAGCCCCGGAAATACTTTGACATGTTTCTGGTCTCCTGGAAAGTTTATTCCAGGAGTGAGTAGTAGCCACTCAGACGACAGGGGCTCTCAGCCTAACAACTCACAAGTACTAGGCTAGCAAGGATTCAATAACTATGGTAGAAAAAAAGTTAAAATTTACCAGTCTTGTTTATTATTCAATGATCTACATTTTTTCTGTCTTATTTTGACGATAACACTACGTTCGCAAGCAAAATGCAATTTAATTATATTTATGACCTCTGGCCTTTTATTGCACGCAATGAGGACTTTTAACATTTGATTTACAACAGTGTACCTAAGACAATGCCCTGCTTAAGAACTATAGGCCCATCTCACTTCTGAGCCATTTCTACAAGCTGTTTTCCAGAGTCATCACGAACCGTCTCACGTGCAGGTTTGTCGAGTTTCAGCCTCCCGAACAAGCCAGATTCCGAAAAGGCTTCAGCACCGTAGACCAAAAAAATACATTGCGGCAGGTAATATAGAAAACCGAAAAGTGTAATTTGTCCCTCTGCTTAGCGTTTATGGACTACGAGAAAGCCTTCGATTCGATCAAGACTTGGGCTGTGCTGCAGTCTCTCCAACGGTGCCAGATAGACTATCGACATCGAGGTGCTGAAATGTTTGTACGAAAACCCCACCATGTCAGTCCAACTTCAGGATCAGACCTCGAAACCTATCCAGGACAACAGGGTGTGAGGCAGGGAGACGTCTCAGATACTGTTCACGGCCGCAATGGAGGATGTTTTCAAGGTTTTGGACTGGAGAAGGCCAGGCCAGTGCCATTAATGTCAATGGCGAGTACATCACTCACCTTCAATTTACCGACGATATAGTCGTCATGGCTGAGACAACGGAAGACCTCAGTACAATGCTCGATGACCTCAGTAGAGCTTCCGAAAGAGTAGGTCTGAAAATGAACATGTACAAAACCAAGATCATGGTAAATACCCATGTAGCACCCACTCCTATCAAGATCGGAGACTCTACACTCGAAGTTATAGACGAGTACGTCTACCTGGGACAAACGGTCTAGTTAGGTAGGGGGTCAACCGTCGAATCCAACTCGACTGGGCAGCGTTCGGGAAGTCGCGTGGTATCTTCTCGTCCTACATACCACAGTGTCTCAAGATAAAAGTCTATGACCAGTGCGTGTTGCCAGTGATGACTTATAGAACTGAAACATCGCTTACAATGGGCCTCATCAGAAGGCTCAAAGTCACTCAAAGGGCAATGGAGAGGGCAATGCTTGGAGTTTCCTTGCGTGATTGAATTAGGAATGATGATATCCGCAAGAGAACCAAGGCTACCGACATAGCCCGAAGGATCGCCAAATTAAAGTGGCAGTGGACAGGGCCAGACGGTCGACGGTCGGTCGGGGGACAGATGGTCGATGGGGCTGAAATATTCCAGAGTGGCGACCGCGTAACGTAAGACGCATTGTTGGATGGCCTCCCACAAGGTGGACCAAGGCCCTGGTGAGGGTCGCGGGTAGCCGATGGATGCGAGACGCATAGGACCGGTTGTTGTGGCAACAGCACTATACGAATTATTGTAAACTTCCCCTATAAAAAGTTTAGTTCTAACAAGTTTTGCATATTTTAGTTTGGTTGAGAATAATTTATTTGCGACTCGCACTTGACCATTTTTTATCGAAAAATTTTAAATTTTGTCTAATTGTCATCTGACAATAGGGTATTGTTAGATGACAATAAGTCGTCAACATGCCGCATGAAAAATGTTATTCCCAAAATCAATATTATGAATTAAAACTATAACATTAGTAAGAGATAATTTATCTAGGTTGTTGTTATATATGTTAATCTTCTTCTCATTTTTATATTTTATTTTAATTCTTTTGAACAACGGCTATCAATCAAGTCCCGCAGGACTCGTGAACTGACTGAACGCAAAAATCAGGGATTTTCTCATTAAAAAATCCTTATAAAACCAAAATTGGTAAAATGCTTTAGTTCATTAAATTTCCTATTTAATAGTTACAAAAAAGATGGTGGTTACCCATTGATATATAAAAAAAAACCAAAATACACACTCAGCATCTCAAAAACGTCCGCAAAAAATAAGCGCAATATATACATATTACGCTTATTTTTTTCGGGCGTAATTATACAATTATGCGCAAGTTTCAAACAATCTCGCATCGCTCGCTCGGTCTGTCTTGCCGCCCCTTAATTTTTAAACGCCCTAGAAATAATCATAATTTTTAAATTCTTTTGCAGATAGACAGATAACGGGAAGTTTAATTTCGGTTTCGTAGATAATTGCGGCTATAGGGAAATCAACTATACGTGAAATTTAAGAAATCTTATCCTAATTTCATTAACTTTTTGGATTTCCCGGTGGTAAATAATACAATAAAATTTGTTTACAACAATACTTTTAGTAATCAAGATACAAAAAAAAAAACAAAGGAATATTTTTCATTGAAGGCAAAAAAAATACAAGAAATAAAATATGGAGCCAAGCGTTCAACTCCTAAAAGTTATATAAAAGTATTTATCCAAGTAAAAGTAATAAATAAGAATATCTTATGAGCTGTTAGTACACTTGCTGACTTGTACTTAATGTCTCGAACGAAACTTTGTGTGTAAGTTCGCATGTAAGTACTTTAGTTCAACAACAAACATATTCACTTTCCACTCTATAACTACCAAGTATTTGTTACATTAGCTTTATTATTTATGTCGAGGAAATTCTGTTAAATAAATGTTTATTATCCTAACCAGCAGGAAGTTATTTTTATCCTAACATGGTTTTATTAATTAGTCATTTGTTTGCCATTCATTAAAATTTATTTCGACTTCAACTTATGCCGAAGTTATTTCATGTTGATGACATAACTTCGAACACAATCAAATACAAACATAAAAACGCTTAATCACTTCCTAAATTATGCAAATAAATGTATACGCATCTTCATGAACATTAAACAACGGGATAGCTGTAAGCCGTATTTCATACAAAATAATATCCTAACGCTACCCTCTTTGTACATTTTACAAATAGTTACGTTCGCGCATAAACACAGAGATTACTTTCAATCAAACATAGAAGTAAACCCAACCTATAGCCGACGAAACAAACATTTATTTATTAATTACACCAAAATCTAAATTTATTCTATCTTTAAAACCCCTAATACTACAAGAAAGAAACTTAAAATAAAACAAAATATATACACTTAAAAAAAAATCCTAACTAAAATCTAAATGAATAAAAACTTATTAACAAAAAAAACAAACCTCCGAAAAAACTGAAAAGCAAAAAAAATATAGTTATTTTTTATACTTTTTGTGGCTATAATCTACTAATTAATACATGCTTAATTTTTTATTACTTTTAAAATAGCTACCTATCTTACTTTAGCTATTAACTGTTATTTATAGAATCCTACTTTAACTATAACTTATTCTATAATATAAATACTTAAAAAAAACATGCTTTATATACCCACATGGGTAGGCCTTCAAAAAATGCACTAAAATCTGTGAGTGACCAATAAATCACCCCTATTTTCCCCCCCTTAGGATAGGATTTTTTTACAAATTTATATGGGACCACTTTCGAGATATATCCTATCCAATAAAAAATACTAATAGAAAAAGGCTACTACACAATAGACGAATTTATGAACGATAAATCGTTATAGCTGCAGGTAATCTGAGCTAGTTTTTTTTTTCTATCTATTATATTATATATATTGTATTGAAATTGAAATAATATTATCTAATCTACTTTGACAATAATCTGACATGACTAATAATGATTCTTCTTTTGTGCTGTTTTGTTGTATTTTTAGGGTTCCGAACAAAAAACGGAACCCTTATAGGATCAGTCGGGTGTCTGTCTGTCTGTCCGTCTGTTACAACCAGTTTTCTCCGGATCCACTGGACCGATTCTGTTGACATTTGGTACACATGTGGACTTCTGTGACCCAAACACGAATGCGTTAAGTAAATCATTAAATTTTTAGTATGGAGGAGCACTTTTGGGGGTCAAACTAGAAAATTACAAAAAAAAGTTTTTTGAACAATATCGTGTGACATATCAAATGAAAGGGTTTACTTTACTGTAAGGGTTTAAAATATATATTTTTTTCATAATTTGAAAATAAATGGTTTTGAAGTTATTCAAAATTAGACGAAAAATGACCATTCCCTCCCCTTTATCTCCGAAACTACTGAGCCTTAAATTTTGAAAAAAATGAAGATCAATAGATCGTTACCTATAGATTACAGGAAAACCTATAAGAATTCTATAGTATTAAAATAACACGTTAAAAAACTGAAATTCGTTCGGCACCCTTTGCACGTGAGTCCGACTCGCACTTGGCCAGTTTTTTGTTGAAATGTTTACTGTTTTCAATACTTAAATGTTATTTTATTATGTTACTAGCTTTTGCCCGCGACTTCGTACGCGCATATCCCGTTTCTTCCCGTTCCTGTAGGAATTTCGGGAAATCCTCTCTTATTGCTCCCCTACACTCCCCAAGAAACCCACATGTCAAACTTCAACTTTCTACGACCAGTAGTTTCGGTTGTGTTTTGTCTGTCAGTCACTCAGTAACGGAATCCATCCTTACTTAATATTATAAATGCAAAAGTAACTCTGTCTGTCTGTCTGTCGCGCTTTCACGCCAAAACCACTGGACCGATTTAAATGAAATTTGGTACACAGATAGTCTAGAGCCTGAGAAAGGACATAGGCTACTTTTATCCCGGGTGTATGTTCCCTAGGGACCATGCGGGTGAAGCCTCTGGCAGAAGCTAGTAATTATATATATTAGGATTTAAATTCATTGAAATTGTATTTTTTTTTTGACGTTTATCTAACTTTGACATTTCGCAAAATCCGACACAATGTGCATGATGACCTCATGTTTACTTAATTAATATTTTGTAAATAATGAATTAATTGATACGCAGCGTCGTTCGTTTGTTTGCGGTGCCCTAACAGGGTTCATGCGCAAAACGAGTACTTGCAAAGTGTGTTGTGTGTATGAGAGCAAATGAAAAAATAAATCATTCATATTTTCTCCTCTTGTCTTCAAGGTAAGGCAAGTCTTGCAAAAAAAGCCATCCATTACCACTAATCTACGCAATTACAGTCGAGAATTTGGTTTTATCACCGATTCGGTCAGGCACACGTAACGCTGTGTGTGAGCCCGTCCATACCAATTTATTACCTGACGCCGCTTCCAAGCCCTGAAAAAGAGCATTTGCTTCAACGTAGGGATAGGAGTAGACAGAAAATATATAAGATATGTGTGCAAATGGTGGTGGATAGTGTAATAAATTAGCACACGTTTTTTAAAATTCATCTTCGTTGCCGAAGACGAATTTTTAGCAACGTTATATTTAAAACTGCTGCGTTTTATAAAACTCTGCTACGCTATAAAGAACACTACTACGCTATATAAAATTCTGCTGAGCAGCAAAAGAACACTGCTGTGCTATATAAAACTATAAAAAACTGCTACGAGCCTACGACATATATAACGCCGTAAAAGCAGTACTACTACGCTATACAGACAAGTAGTTTTGGCTGTGCGTTGTCTGTCAGTCACTCAATCAGTCAGTAACGGAAGAATTTTATGAATTGATTGATTGATGATTGATTGACAAACGCTGTCACGTGACATTTTCACGTGATCAAACCCTTATATCCTGGCATTTCGACAATAACCATCGCTAATAGAATAGCAGTTTGTTTAGAACAGTCATACTCAACCTTTTTCTTCTTGGGCCATATAACGCTTCTACTTTTGTCATGATGGACCGCAATAACTTACAGTAACATATAATTTTACATTTTGAGATTTTTGAATATATGAAAAATGGACGGTTTTCGATCAAATTGCTACATAATAGCCATGGCATAGGCTTTTCCGCTTTACTAGTGGGTGAATAGTCTCAGCACATCGTCAATAAGTGAAACAGAAATCTGTAAAGTATAAATAGTTCTCGCAGTTTAGTACTCAATAAATGCTACCGAGACACTGAGTAAACATAGCACCAATAATATAATTTATGCTAGCGCTAGGCTACGGAGCCCTGCAGAAAACTATGGCGGACCACATGCGGCCCGCGGGCCGTAATTTGAGCATAGCTGGTTTAGAGCCTCTGGACGCCATATAGAAGTCATGAGCAGGAAATAACACTGCTTCGCCATGTAGAAAACGGTATATGCACGTACGAAGTCGCGGGCATATCTCTTCACTCCCCAAAGAACAATATGCCAAACGCGACGCAATGTTACGTGATCAATCCCTTATATCATGCCATTTCGAAAATCGCCATGGCTAATAGAATGGCACTTTGTTTTGAGCCTCTGGATGCCACTGAACACTGCTTGGTTATTTATAAATCTGCTGAGCACCAAGTAAAGAACACTCACCTTATAGGACACGGCTATGCCACATATGTAGTTACGGCGTAGAGAACACTACACAGGCATGTAGAACTCGCTTACGCCGCCATAACTGTAACACACTGCTACGCCCAATAGAAGGTTGCTACGTTAAAAGAACATTTCTATGACACAAAACCAACGCTACGTCAAATCGAACAATAATACGCCAAACAGAACATTCATAGCTATGCCATATAGAACATATGAAAACTCGATACTCAATTGATATAGACATTCGTTATATAAATTGAGCTGCTCCATAAATTCAAGGTCGCTCAGCGAGATCGAATCCGCAACGAAGTGATCCGACAGAGAACCGAAGTTGTGGACATAGCTCACAGAATAAAATAGAACACTCTTTATTATGTACACCATATAAGTTACAGAAAAAAAAAATTGATGAAGAAAACATAAGCAAGCTGAAGTGGCAATGGGACGGCCATATTAACCGTAGAACCGATGACCGTTGGGATAGACGAGTTCTTGAGAGGAGACCGCGAATCGGCAAACGTAAGGTAGGACCATAGATTATACATTGTAGGTAGGACGCCCTTAGGCTAGGTGGGATGACGAGCTTCACAGGGTGGTTGGCAGCAGCTGGATGAGAGTTGCCGGAGATCGAGCCAAATGGCGTGCACTTGGAGAGGCCTATGTCCAGCAAGGGACTGTTATAGGCTGATGATGATAATGATATAAATTGAGAGGAGCTCGTGGCTAAATAAAAACAAGCCGAACAGGTCGATCTTCAAGGCTAAGCAACGCTTGCCGAGGTCGGTCAGAGGATGGGTGACCATCTTAACATATCGAGATTCCTCCGTGCCTCGGTAAACACGTTAAGCCATTGGTCCCATTAGTAGATCTTTGGCAGTCGTTATGGATTGTCGGAAGCCAGAAAATCTGACACCAGTCTTGCCAAGGAGTAACATGTTACCCAGTTCCTCGTTACTGCGAGTGGAAAGGGCGCAGAGGGCAGTTTTAAAAGTTATGGCCCACAAACCAATCCGCTTCCCCACAAATGAACTCTACGCACTATGCGGGGTCCCAAGAGTGAGGCACTCATTTACACTTAGCACCGTACTACGCAAGCACTCCGAACTGACTTTCGATGCTGACCTCATTAAGCACAGACGAAGGTCTGTTAGAGTCTGTTTAATCGAGCCAGTCAGCACCGAAGTAGTTAGACGTCAATATAGATACCTAAGCTCTATTCTTTACAATCGAGTGAATAGTGTATGTAACATATAATCACTTAATCTGAGACAGTGTCGTGTCACCGTTGACAAGTGGCTTCATACTCTTACCTATGAAGAGCTAGAAAACCTAGTTAAAGCGTAAAATACACGTAAACACACGCTCACAACACGACACCACACACACGCACAGCACAACACAATACAATACATCACACGCACGACACATCACACACACACTTGCCTTTATTTTGATTACCATACATTTTCGTTTTGGTTTTATTTTCTTTGTTTATTACTTTTTTTTATTATTATTATTATTTTCGTCTGAAATTTATTTATAAGTTAGTAATAATTTTTATTCGCTGGAGCACTAACGCATAATCCTTTTTGTATGGGCGTTAATGGCTGCGACACAGTTTATAACTAATGCAGTCATTATCGTACAAAATCTTACTGTAATTCGTGTTTTAGTTCCAATAAATATTATTATTATTATTTTTATTTTTAACTTTCTCGGGTCCCTGGAGACCCGGTCCTTTGATAGGCGTACGAGGGGCCGAAGCCAACTCGCAGAGGCCCTGTTAGACATTTCAAATGGAATGGGGCACCAACCGACGATTATCCCTGTATGCACTAACAAAGTATACCCAAGGACAATCCCCGGTTGGAGCAGGACTATTGCAGAATATGGTAACAAAAGATGAAATGCTATGGGTTTGGGTGGTTTAGTGGATTCGTTACCGTATACTATGTAAGATCTATTGGCCCCTGCCTGACCACTGAAAATATACACGGCTTTTTAATGGCAGGGGGTGACTTGCACACTCAATAAATGGGCCTCCGGAAACGGTCGCTAGCACAAAGTGACGTAGCGCCAAGGAGGCAACATATCCTGAGGTGCTAGAGGAGTGGAGAGGTATACCACGGCTATCAGGACAATCCCGGAAGTACGGTCAAGATCCCTACCAGCATCTTACTGGATTATACATCCTTCTCCCGAGCACGTTTGCTCTTGCGAATCTCCACTCAGACCGGCCGATTAAGGCAAGAAAGAGGTGGAAGCTCTGTTCCTCGTCAGTGTTCACTCCAGCCAGCCAATAAAGGCAAGCCGGAGATGAAGAACAAGACTTCTCCCGGGAGATCAGATCCGTGGGGTCGCTACTGCCCAACAGTTCGCCACAAAACTGCCTTGCGGATTGTATCTCTCTTTGTCTGGCCCCTCACCCTAAGTATGAGTACGTAAGGTTCATTAGGGCGCGCAAGCCCCACCACGACGTCAACGTAGAGATACGGCGATGGGGTTATTATTATTATTATTTAAGGTATGTCTTGAACAATCTCGGGACTCTGAGGTCCGGGTCCTTTGGTAGGCGTACGAGGGGCCGAAGCCAACTCGCAGAGGCCCCGTTAGAGATTTCTAATGGAATGGGGCACCAACCGACGATTATCCCTATATGCACTATCAAAGTATACCTAAGGACAATCCCCGGTAGGTGCAAAACTATTGCATAATATGGAAACAAAAGGTGACAGGCTATGGGTTTGGGTGGTTTAGTGGATTCATTAACGTATACTATGAAAGAACTATTGGCCCCTGCCTGACCACTGAAAATATACACGGCTTTAAAATGGCAGGGGGTGACTTGCACACTCAATAAATGGGCCCCCGAAAACGGTCGCTAGCACAAAGTGACGTAGCTCCAAGGAGGCAACATATCCTGAGGTGCTAGAGGAGTGGAGAGGTATACCACGGCTATCAGGACAATGCCGGAAGTACGGTCAAGATCCCTACCAGCATCTTACTGGATTATACATCCTTCTCCCGAGCACGTTTGCTCTTGCGAATCTCCACTCAGACCGGCCGATTAAGGCAAGAAAGAGGTGGGAGCTCTGTTCCTCGTCAGTGTTTACTCCAGCCAGCCAATAAAGGCAAGCTGGAGATGAAGAACAAGACTTCTCCCGGGAGATCAGGTCCGTGGGGTCGCTACTGCCCAACAGTTCGCCACAAAACTGCCTTGCGGATTGTATCTCTCTTTGTCTGGCCCCTCACCCTAAGTATGAGTACCTAAGGTTCATTGGGGCACGCAAGCCCCACCACGACGTCAACGTAGAGATACGGTGGTGGGGTTATTATTATTATTATTATTATTATTATTTTCGGATATATGTTGTTTTTCTCAGCTCTTAGGCTGGTTTCGACCACATTTACGGGACAAGCCAAGTAAATGTAGCGTGTGATCTTTAATTTGCTGTGTGATGAGGTCCTACTTCGTTTTCGTCTATCTGCATAAATTTTCTGACAATCCTACATGTATTTAGAATCGCAGCCTTTTGTAGTGTTATGTAGAGGGTTTCTTTAAGATCTAATAACTTTAAACTATGGAGAAGATGATTTGGAATAACGCCTGTGGTGGAAAGCACTATTGGAACTACATATACCTTTTCTTGTCGCCAGATTCTCATAACTTCATCTTTGAGTTCTGAGTATTTACTTATTTTTTCAGTGATAGTCTTCTGTATGTTGTGTGTATTGGGAATTGCGATGTCTATCAAGTAAGTTATTTTATTTATTTTATCCTGTAATGTTATATCCGGTCTATTATAGTGTATGGTTCTGTCGGTGAGAATGGCGCGGTCGTAGTAGAGCTTATGTGTAGTATTTTCTAGAATGGTTTGTGGTGTATAGTTGTAGTAAGGAGTCTTAGTGTTTTGTATGAGAGAGTGTTTGAGAGCTAATTTTTGATGTATGACGTTTGCTACCTGGTTATGTCTATGAGTGTAGTCGGTCTGCGTGAGTGTTGTGCAGGCACCAGTTATATGCTGAATGGTTTCAGGTTGGATCTGACACTTGCGACATTTATCGTTTGTTATTGTAGGGTCTTTAATTATATATTTTCTGTAATTTTTTGTGTTAATGATCTGATCTTGAATAGCTATTATAAATCCTTCAGTTTCTGGGAATAAATTACCTATTTTCAGCCACATATTGGATGCTAATTTATTAATATGGGATAGTTCTAGGTCATGAGGGTGCCGCCCGTGAAGCACTTTCTTCTTCCACTCTTCAATTTTTTGTATCTGCGGGTCATCACTAGTGCTGCTTTCTGGTTCTATTCGACTGTTTAAATTAAGTGGAGTGTAGTTGATATCGTTTATTACTATGGCTTTATGTATGGTACTCGTGCGAGATTTTGAGTAAAAGAATGTTTTTAATCTACTAACTTGTTTCCGCCAAAGGTGCTGGATGTCTATAAGGCCTCTCCCTCCGTGTTGTCGTTTGACAGTTAATCTATCTATGGCTGATTTAGGATGCAAGTTATTATGTTTTGTAAGGGTTGTTCGTGTAGTTCGTTCTAATTGTTCGGTGTCTGTTTTGGTCCATTTTATAACTCCGAATGAGTATGTTAATATAGGGATGGCAAAGGTGTTTATGGCTTTAATGAGATGTTTACTAGAAAGCTGGGTTTTGCAGATGGCATTAAGTCTTCTCTTGTATTCTGTAGTTAGTGTATTCTTAATTTTTACATGATCAAGTCCTTTTAATTGCGCGTACCCTAAGTATTTATATAAATCAGTTGGTTCCATTGCTGCTATAGTATCGTTGTTGTTCACTGCATAGTCTCCGGGTCGTACCTTTCCTCTTACAATGTGAAGTGTTTTGCATTTATCTAAACCAAACCGCATATTAATATCCTTACTGAACTCTGCTGTAATGTCTACTAACTTTTTCATATCTTTTTCTGTTTTTGCGTACAATTTTATGTCGTCCATGTATATAAGATGTGATATTGTTGTTTCCTCTGTAGTGTGCTTAAGGCAGTATCCGGCCCTACATCTCTGAAGTAAATGAGACAAAGGATTTAGGGCGAGACAGAACCACATAGGACTCAGAGAATCACCTTGGTAGATACCTTTTTTAATAGATATCTGTCGCGTTGTGATGATGTGGCGATTGTTATTTATCTGTAGTGTAGTTTTCCACTGTAGCATAATACGGCGCAGGAAATCAATTATTTTTGGGTCTATTCTATAAATCTCTAATATTCTTATCAACCAGGAATGAGGAACACTGTCAAAAGCTTTTTTGTAATCAATATAGGTGCAATGGAGGTTTTTGTTTTTTGTGGTGGCGTTTTTATGTATAGTGGAGTCGATAATTAGCTGTTCTTTGCATCCCATGTGGCCCTGTCTGCATCCCTTCTGTTCCTCTGCTATTATATTATTGTGTATAATGTGTGAATTAATCTTTCTTGATATTGCTGAAGTTAGTATTTTGTATATTGTAGGTAGGCATGTTATTGGTCTGTATTGGGAAGGCTCAGCTGAATTTTTTGTTTTAGGTAGCATGTATGTAATTCCTGTTGCAATAAAGTCAGGCGTGTGTTGTTGTCCTGATATGATATCTGTTAAATTTTTTGCTAAATATTTATGTAATGAAGTTAACTTTTTATACCAGAAATTATGTATTCTATCTATACCAGGTGATTTCCAATTATGTAGTCTAGCTGTTATGTGTGTGATATCTGACTCGGTTACCTCTATAAACTTCATTTCGTCAATGCCTCTCCACTTTGCATCTTCGTCCGCTATCCAAGATGCTTTGTCGTTATGTTGTATTTGCTCTTCCCAAATACTTGACCAATATGTTTCTAGTTGCTCTTTGGTGGGTAGGTTAGATGTATCAGAACTGTTCGCGTCATTTGTATCGGTGTGTTGTTTGTTCAGGTTTCTATAAAATATTTTTTCGTTTGTGGAGAATATAGCGTTATCATTTTTGCGTTGTTGTGCTTTTTTATATCTTCTAAGTCTGTGAACTTTAAGTGCTAGCTTTTGTTTTAAGGTATCTAAAAATTCTTCTGGTTTTCTGTTACTAATTTCGTGTTTGGTGTGCGTAAAACTATTCCTAAATATAGCTTCAACTCTCTTTACTACTTTATTTGATCTGCTGCCATTGATATATTGAGTGAGTCTGCCACAATCTGCTCTTAACTTTTCAATATCGTTAACTAACCTTTGTTGCCACCCTGGTTCTGTGTTTTGTCTCGTTCTTTTGTTTTGAGTGTGGTCTGTGATTTTAAAGTTGAGCTCTTCAGATATAACTACCGCTGTGCAATATATAAGTAAATGAATATCTAAAAGATGTGCGTCGTCAGAGAGAAACTGATTGAGTATATGCTCATTGAATAAGTTTACTAAACGAAATAGGTTAGGGGTGTACTTAAGTTTGGGTAGCTTTGGTCGAGCTGCTGGGTCCATCCCAGAGTATAGAGCTATCGTGCTTCTAAATTTGTCATGTATGTCTTGGGTATATGTATCCGTTGTAAGGTTTTGACTTCCGGCTACTAAAGTTTCAATATCGTTTTCTAGCGTCAAGGTTAAATACTCAGTTTGTGTAGATGTATGTGATGTTTGCGTGGAAGGCTGCGATTGGTGATATGGTTGAGATTGGGTAATAATAGGTTGTGATTGAGTGAGCACTAGTGGTTGTATTTGAAGAGTATTTTCGTTAATATTTTGTGTAATAGTGATATCGTTTGGAACATTTACTGATTCTTCCTGTAATAATTGTGTTCGTACTTCTTCTTTTAATTGATCTATGACTTCTTGAGATAGAAGTTTATTCCTGACTATTATTCTTCTCTGATCTGAGATTCTTTGTTCTGTAACTTTAATTTCTGGATATAGTCGGGTAAAATGTGCATGTAGTTGTTGTCTGTAAGTGGTCATATCGGTCTCTAGCTTAGTTATGTATAAGTAGGTTCGCATGATGAATAGGTTTACTTCTTTACTCCATCTCATGCGAACTCTTGCTTTTCCAGCCTTGGTGGACGCGGGTAGAAAGGTTGAAACCTCCCGCGCAGCATTCAAGGCCAGTGTGGGTGGAACAGTATTTAAACTACTAATTGGGGGTGACGATGGTACGGAAGGTGACGATGATATGGATGGTGATGATCTTCTAGAAGGTGTGTATGATACTGTACTGGGACTGTACGGTTCTACGGGAGTGTCTGTTCTGTTAGTAAGTCTGTCACCATCGTCACTGGTTTCGGCTGTAGTATCTTTGTCGGTGGGAGCCCGCCTGCTCAACTCCTCACCGCTGACGGTTCGCATGCTGAGACACCCAGCGTCAGCTCCAGGTGCGCCCCGGCGATCGCCCCCGGGCAGCGGTCCTAAACGTTTTCTTTTCGAACGAGTCTCCATTTTTAATGGGTTTCCAGAGCCACGTTAGCCACGCCAGTTATTTCTCATTCGTGTGTCCGCCCCCCACGTGATAAGATGGTCAATCAGGACGTGTGGTTGTTTAGGGGGCTTATTATTATTATTATTATTATTATTATTAAAACACTATAAAGTATAAAAAAAAAAAAAGTTAATGGGTTGTGGAAGTCTAGTAGGCAGCCGCTCCACGTAAAAAGCTGGTATTCAGCTGAATCCGGCTTGACCGGGAGCCGACCCCAATATAGTTGGAAAAAGGCTAGTCAGATGATGATTCGTTATGTAAAATAGGGTGCTAAGTCGATTCCCTGCTACTACCATTACTGCTATATATACAACGTGATTTTCAGACGGCAAGTATAATATCATGGTACGAAGCTAGCTCTCTGTAAGTTTTACTCATTGGTACATTAAAAAAATATTGAACGAGAAACCGATTATATATTTTAACCAAAACGGCCTTGGTGGCCAGGAACATCTGAAAAGGACCCGATAAATAATCCTTAATTGATCAAATTAACGAGTGTAGCATAAAGCCCGGAGGGGACCGCAATCATCTCGTTAATAAAGCCGATAATAACATCGGCGTATTACTCATTTAATTGGATATTATAACATGTGATTGTGTTGGTAGAATCCGCTTTTTAATTTGTTTGTACTTATGAAATGGTAAGTTGCTAATAGGCATTGTTTTGAAAACTAAACTATTATCCAGACCTATCTTTTCCTTCCCGCTAGCAATACCTACCCTACATCCTACATAACTAAAGATATCTCATTTCGTACTACATCGTTTCCTTAATATTAGAATTATGAAAAGAAACTACGTGACAGAATAGAAAACAACCACAATCCCACTATAGCTTAAAGCTACTTCAACCGATACAAAATACTCGTATCAATCATACACCCAGATTGCATTTCTTTCTCGTTTATTCAATCGAACACTCATTTCACATTCGCCTTTCAAAGACATCTATTTAACTCAAGTAGATCGTTTTATGAATTTCATAACCCAAGAGAACTTATTTCCAATAACCCATTTAAATCGATTATACATAATAATCGAGAAATAGGTTTCTAGAACCAACACTTTACTAACTTGAGCGTATTTTGTTCAAGTTTATTTAGCCGTAATGTTTGCTTCAAAAATTCTATCCATTTTTTCAAAAATAGAAGTGTCTTCGAATATTAGGGGCGAAAAGAAATATGTATGTGAGAAAATAAACACACAGGTTCAATGTATTGGAAATTGGTGATAAGAAAACATACCGCAAAAGCTTTTTACGTTTTTTTATAGCGTTTACGTGAAATGTCAAATTTGTTCTAAATATTTTTAATGTTGCACGTTATTAAATATGTACCCATATATGTCTTTAAAACATGTGGCAAACACAAAGCAAAAATGCTTTATACATAGGTTTTCTGGTTTCTGATTGGTAATAAACACTAATTTCAATTATCATAAGTTCAGTTTTTTACAGCTAAGATTAGAATCATCTTCTCACCATAACATTATCAGTGAAATCTTATATTTATGAGCCTAAAAAGACCCCCTACGACAAAACGAAAATCGTAAGTAGTGTTCCAGCTCCTCGTAATGGCATGAATTAGCAATAAGTTTTTCAGAGGAAAAACAAAAATGCTGGAAATTAGACCTTATAACATTAGGAATCTTAACATAAAAAATAAAGACATAAATCCCCTCAACAACATCCTCATCCACATGATAAACCTGAGTCTCCAGTTTATGACATTAAACATGATATATCTAGGAGAGCCGACTGCAAACGTGAAGAATTGATATCATTTATTACGCAAATAGCCTACTTTGTGGTTAGTACGTAAAATAAAGTTGCTGAAAACCTTTGTAGACAGTGAAAAGCTTACCTAGTTTAATAAATTATTATAACGGTTCATTTATATTTTCCAGTCAAACCGGATTCAGCCGAATACCAGTATTTTATGTGATCCAGTACTTCTTGGCCAGACTGGAGTCAGATTTTCTGACTTCTGACAATCCGTAACGACTACCAAAGATCTACAAATGACAGCCGGGACCAACGGCTTAACGTGCTTGCCGAGGCAAGGAGGAGTCTCGGTATGTTAAGATACACCTCAACAGACCGATCTCGGCAAGCGTTGCGAAACCTTAAAGATCGACCCGTGCGGCTCTCATTCTTTAGCTACCCTTATTTATTTAATCCTTGTTCACAAATCACAAGCATAGTAAAAAGTAGACCAGTAAAACTACGAAACACTTATATTAAAATCGAACCACAACACAAGAGGCAGTAAATCCAACTGAAACATTGATCCTCACTGAAACAACCGCTTGTTCCATAAATGTTTACACTTCAAAGGAAAGCAGTACATTCGCATACAACATTTCTACGGTGGCCTATACAAAACTATTCAGCTAGCGGTAGTAAAATCCCACAACACATCTTTTGAGGGTAGTGTACCATCAAATTGAAGGATCGTAAGACGCGTGGTGGAGCTTATCAATATTGATCTGTTTACACCTGAGGAAGGCGGAACGAATTGGATTGTTGGTTCCGACAAGAAGAACATTTTTGTGATGAGCGAATTTATCGGATTAAATCACACGATCCTTGAACTTGAATTAAGATCGATCTGCTTAGATTTTTTCCAACTATGTTGGAGTCGGCTTCCAGTCTAACCGAATGTAGGTGAGTACTAGTATTTTACGGTTAATACGGTACACTTTGGCAAGATTGGGTCAGATTTTCTGGCTTCGTATTATCTGTAACACCTGTCAAAGATCTACAAATGACAACCGAGGACAGCTCACCCTAGCACGAATGTTTTGAGGAATAGAAATGTAACAATATCGTTAACGTAAGTAAATCAATGGATTTATATAAAATTCTTCCGTAACTGACTGATTGAGTGACTGACAGAGACAACGCACAGCCGAAACTGCTGTTCGTAGAAAGCTGAAATTTGGCATGTAGCTTCCTTGGGGAGTGTAGGGGAGCTAACAGAGGATTTCCCGAAATTCTTACAAGAACTAAGAAGCTAATTTTAACTATAAAACTTCAATCCCATAGTATTTTGGTTTAATTACGCGACACACACAATTTTTATCATCCAAAAATATAAATATAGGATTCAATTCAAATGAATATTCGTAACGATTATCATAGTTATAGTACAATTGCACCTTACGTTACAATTTTACGTTGCGATATGGAGACAGCGACTGTCGCAACCCAGCGCTGGGCACGCCACAATTGTAGCGATAAGTTTCTTTGAGGAGTGGCTAGAACGGAGCCACGGTGTCATCACCTTCCGCCTGACGCAGGTACTCACCGGACACGTATGTTTCGGGAGATACCTGTTTCGAATTTGGCGGGAGGACACGCCTGGGTGTCAACATTGCGAGGATCGGCCGGAGGACACGGTGGAGCATACGGTGGAGGTCTGCCCTGCTTAGGCGGAGCACCGTCGTGTCCTCGTCGAGGCGATCGGCGGCGGCGACCTCTCGCGTCCGGCCCTGGTTCAATCCATGGTCTGGAGCGAGGAGGCATGGGAAGCGGTCACCTCCTTCTGCGAAGTAGTGATGCTAGCGAAGGAGGAGGCCGAAGGCGTGCGAGAGAGGGAAAACGCACGCCCCAGCCGCCGCAACGGAAGAAGACTCCCTGGGCGTCGGGAGACCAGGCCCGGGTCGACGGCGCGCTATGTTCCACGCGCGCCTCAAAGAGATATTAGCAAAGTAGACGGGGCCAGCTAGGGCCAGTGCCTGCCAGGGTAGCGGAATTGGTTCGAAAGAGTTACCGCGGCCCTGGAACGCAAAGGGCATTAGGAGGAACAAGGATGGGTTTTAGTCAGTAAGAGTCTGATACTCCCTTCTGCTCCGCCCAGAGTGGGAGGAGTCATTTGATGATTTCCCATCCATTAAAAAATAAAAAAGGCCCTCAAAACAGATTTTTATCTATTACAATTTTGTGTTCATCTATGCGGTTGTTTTTTAACCGTAAGTTAAAAATTTTGGGCACGTTGAAGTGCTTTTTTCGACCAACTGTTAATTATAAATAGTTTTTAACTAATATTTATTTATTTGACCATCAGGCAAGCTAAATATTGATCGAAATACGCTCGTTACCGTGCCCAAAATGTTTAACCAATACGTAAAAACTACGGACCAAAAACTCACCTGCACATTAGTAAAGGTAAAGAATTTTCCCTTATTTTTTCCTTTGTCAAACTCTGAAACATCACTTATCACTTACCTACTGAAAAAATACCCGAGTGTTTCCTTGTTGACATTTTCATGTAATATTCACTGATATCAAGAATAAATACAATGTAATATAAAGTAATATTTCATATACTATTTCCTCCCAGAGAGGCATTTTGAATAAACATGAATATTTCAGAAAATATTTGTATTAAATCTATTAGGTACTTACATAATATATTCCTCGTGAAAATTAGTATAACAGAATAAACGCAATAGGTACCTGAAAGGGTATGTATATGTGGTGTACTCATCATTATGAACATTATGGTATCAGCCCTAAAACCGCGAAAAAAAATCGACTGCCGCGACACTGTGACGTGACACTTTAGGGCGCCGTATTCCTAACATTAAAAATAAAAATACAAAATGGCGGCGGGGGCTATTCCACAATGGCTCTATGCGCTTTAATTTCTGAAGTCGATGTCAAAAACCGATGAAACAAAGCCAGATATACCAATTTTCAAAATTTTGTTTACGTTTTAGGTTAGGTACCAAATTAATCTGCAAACCACAGGGTCATTTGACGCACAGGGAAAACCTTTACATGCAAACCTTCACATGTGAGTAATAGGAATATATAATAAATCCTGGACAGTTACTATTGTAAAATGATTGAGGACAGTCATTTTAATTGACAAATTATTGAAGTGAATAGTTCAAAAGTTTAAAAATGTAACTACAAAATTCCAATTGGTTTCACAAAGCGTTTGAAAGAAAATATTATAAAAGTGGAACAATGGCTGCATGTAATTTTACTAGTGCAAGAAGTGTGTTTCACTCAGATGAGGAACTAGAAAATGTAGATCTGTTCAAGTGCTACTCAGAAGCACTGCTTCAGTTTGCTTCTGCGTGCTGCGTGATCTTCATGCTCATCGGCATCCCTGGCAACCTGACCACTATAGTCGCACTTGCTAGGTGCAAAAAGGTGAGTGTTTGGCTATTTATTTCTGTTTATGGGTTTGTAAAATACGCCAGAGTGATTTTTAATATCACAACGAATGTTATAATTTCATTATATATAATTATCAGTTGGTAGAACATACACTGAAATATTAATTTAAGTGCTAGTAATGCATTATAATTGTCAAACCTAACAATTTAACAATTATATTGTTACTAGCACTTCGCCCGCGACTTCGTTCGCGTGTGTCTAGTTGGTACTCCACGAACTGCATCTCCCTTCTACCCTCCCCTCTACCCTCTTAATAGTGTAATGTGTAAATTACTTTTTAATAGACTCAACGTAGGGCAGTTCGCTCAAACCGCAACATTTTTCTTACTTAGAGTATTTTTATACCCCTCGTAACTTTTAAAATGAAAGGTCCGATTTGATTAATTTGAAGTGTAATTTACATGTACATAATCAACCTTAATTATCAAACAATTTAAATGGATAAGGATTAATATCATGATACCAAAATAAACACTACACATTCCACCCGGGTTTTGATTGAATCATTTAAATAAAAAGCGGTCATTGTGATTTAACCATAATAGTTAGATTTATACCTTCGCGGATTTTTTATAGATGTTGGATGTCCTCTATAAAATTGTAGTACATCACTTTGCTCCACTGTCAATAGTTTCCGTTGCATACGCGTTATAAGGATTTTTTTGATATTTTTTCACACCTTGGGTTACATTATCGAAGTATTCATACGGATCCCTAACTTTTTTTAAAATATTCTATAGCCTATGTTCATCAGGGATAATTGCTTTTTTTTTAATTCTAATGCTGAAAGATTTTTTCAAATCGGTCCAGTAATTTCGGAGCCTATTCAATTCAAACAAACAAATCTTGCTTCTTTATAATATTAATTTAGATATACTGTTTAAGATAATCTTTGATCTTAATAACGCCGACGAAGCCCCACTGCGCGGGCCTGCTATCACTTTCTGCAGGATTTAAAGGAACATAAAATGAACTGGACTTCGTTTACTCTATTCAGTCGTTACTTTCGAATCTAATCTCTCGTCGAGGTGTTCTAAGTGCCCGAGCTCGCTTCGCTCGCTCTTGAGCTCAATAGTTGAGGGTTTTTAGGATCGAATTGTAACGGACTCTGTCGTTCAACAACTAGATCAAATTTTAGTTATGCCGAATGCCAATTAATTCAAAATAGCGTAATACTCAACTAGCTTTTGCCCGCGACTTCGTACGCGCATATCCCGTTTTTTCCCGTTCCCGTAGGAATTTCGGAAAATTCCCTCGTAGTTCTTCCCCACACTCCCTACAAGGAACCTACATGCCAAATAGCACCTTTCTACGACCGTTTGTTTCGGCTGTGTGTTGTCTGTGAGTCACCAGAAACAGAAGAATTTGATATATTAGGATATCAATATATAATAGTTAACAAAACTTATAAAAAAAATGTTGAACATATCATTATCAAACAGAATTTGGAGCCGTCTAACATGAAATATATTCATAATCATCACTGGGATATCAAAAAACGCATTTAGAATAATCACCCTTGTTGACTTATTTTGAAGCGTCTTGCTATCGTCAATGGTGATGCGAGTAGTTATTGTTTCAAGTACGGCACATAAAATATAATAATTTCGTATTAGATAATAATTGACGCAAGCTCTGATACAATAACATGTATTTATATAATTCTTATAACAAATATGACGTTTTCCTTTTTCAGGTCCGGAATGCGACAGCGATATTTATTATAAACCTTCACACCAGTGACCTGATTTTCAACTCCTTCATTCTGCCGATGACGGCGATGACCTTCGCGAAGAGGCACTGGACCCATGGCTGGGTCATGTGCCGGGTGTATGCTTACTTGAAGTTCGTGCTGAGCAGCTCTTCCCTCTCCACCGTGGTAGCCATCAGTCTCAACAGATATGTCATTGTTTGTCATCCTATACTGTATCCCAAGTAAGTGATGGTCCCCATCCTAGTTTGGACAGGGAATTCTTCGAATTATTAAAATAGATAATAAACAAGCGTGTCGAATTCTAAAGGAACTATTTATGTTTTCTTCCAGGTTGTATAATAGAAGAACCATGATAATAAGTATACTGCTGATCTGGACAGCGGCCTTCGCAATTTTTATAGCGCCTGCCTTTGGGGCATGGGGCCGATTTGACCTGGAACCCAACGGAGGATTCTGCACCATGTTGTCAAACTTAAAAAGCCCGTCACCAAAGAAGTTTTTCATAATCGCCTTTGCGGTGCCGTACCTTACTATAGCTTTTTGTTACGCCCGAATATGGTGGGTTGTGAAAGCTGCAAAGAAAATCCGGAGTAAAAATCCTCGAGGTGCACAGCCCTTATCGCTGCCACAAACTCAATCAAATGTTGCAACAGACGAGAACACTGTGGTTAGCTGTGATCCTTCAAGCCCTGAAAGCTCCAGTAATACTGACGCTGATAAAACACCGACTCACAGAGACACGTCTGCACCTCAGTCTCCTAGAGAAGAGATAGCTTTAGAAAAATACTTCAAAGCTCCTTTCAGACTTACAAGGAAGCTGGTCAGGCGGAAAGCCCCTACAAGTAGAGACAAGAGGCTATGTGCCATGATAACTGCGATCATGTTATCTTTCTCTATTTCTCATCTCCCTGTAATGGTGTTAAGACTTGCATACAAGGAGTATGAGTCACAACCCATATTGAATGTGTTCTCTCATCTGTTGCTATTCACAGGCACGTGCATGAACCCCATCATCTACGTATTGATGTCAAAGGAATACCGACAGGCTTACCAGAGCCTCTTCGAAGCTATCATAAAAAAGTTTCAGACACTGAAAGATCGCTGTAGTTCTCAGTGATCTTTTGGACTTGTTAGATTTGCATTGAAGCATTAAAAAAAATGTTTTAGAATGTTAAGAGGAAATGCTGGCGGCGAAACTTTGTATGTAAAAAGTCATTACTCGAGGTTTGGCTCTCGACTGTTTTCTTCTCTAATATTAGACCGATTTAAGAAATATTTCACAAACTGAATAAGAAGGATATATACGGTGTCCCTATGTTTTCTTTTTGATGATTTATTTACCATATAAGCACTAGAACTCTCACAATATGCTCAAAATTGCCAGATAAATCGCTATCAACAGAAACCTGGTGTACAAATTTAGCAACTATTAATCAAAAAAGAAAAGCATTGAGACAGATTTATACATCCTTCTTATTCAGTTTGTGAAATATCTCTTAAATCGGTCCAATATTGTAGGAGAAAACAGTCGAGAGCCAAACCTCGAATTATGACTTTTTACATACAAAGTCTCGCCGCCAGCATTTCCTCTTAATACTCAAGGTTTTCCGTATCCAGCAGAGGCAGCGAGCAATACTCACAACAACAGCAAGCACATTATTTTCACCAGAAAAGGCTCTGTAGTTTGGCTAATTTTCACCAAAGTATGCAGCCTGCCAAACTGTGATTCTGTAAACTTCTGTAGAGGTTGACAACATGAAGTGAGCTTGTCAATCCATACAATCAACTACCAAAGTTTACACGAATGAGATGTTGACAGAATAAACCGGCTGTTTCTTTATAGCTTTGGTTCACACAAAGTAGTGAGAATTGTTATATAGAATAAGACAAGACAAGACAAGACATTTATTTGTAGAAACATGAGTATAAAAATGAAGGGAATAAAAGGAATGCAAGTTGTTCATAAACAAAAAAGATCAGTCCTGTTCGGCCTTTGTGGCATACAAAATATAGGTTAAAAGTCAAACACACACTAAAAAAAAAACACACACAAAAACAAACTAAAAACTACAAACACACACACTACAAACTATAAACTATTACTTTATATTATTGTAAGTAGGCCAATCGTGGAAGTAGGTAAGCAATACAAAACAAAACAGTATTATTAGCAATGTAATTAAAATAAATTATTGTTATTAAATTCGTACTTGGGTATTATTTTCCTGTTGATCTGTAAGAATATGTAATGTAGCTTATATTAAACTAGCTTCTGATAGCGGCTTCGCCCGCGTGGTCCTTAGGGCACATACTCCCGGGATAAATAGTAGCCTATGTCCTTTCTCAGGCTCTAGACTATCTGTGTACCAAATTTCATTTAAATCGGTTCAGTAGTTTTGATGTGAAAGCGCGACAGACAGACAGACATAGTTACTTTCGCATTTATAATATTAGTAAGGATTATAAATTATAAATTAAAAACATTGTAAATCATAATATTATAATTATATTAAGTATTAAGTAAGGATTGTTAATTCATCTCATTTTAGTTATATCGCTCAAAAGTATTTAGCCACCTTTTTGCTAGGTCATATTTTTCAGAGACCATCATTAAAATCAAAGGTGAAAACATAGATAGATCTAAAATTTAATAGTAGTAAAATTTTATGTTGAAATTGTTGTACTATTTTGACATACATTATTGTATTTATATCTAGGTAACTACTATCTATTTTTAAGAAATTGTTTAAATAAATAATTTAAATTAGTATTGAAAAGTTCAGAAGATAGGAGGTGAAATAAAGCGCAGTATACATTCCAATGCTTCGTAATATATATAAAATTCTTCCGTTACTGACTCAGTCACTACTAAGTCGTACTGAGTAGTGACTGAGTCAGTAACGTGCTTAACGTGCGTTGTCTGTCAGTCACTCACTCAGTAGTGACTGATTGAGTGCCTGACAGGCAACGCACAGCCGAAAGTACTGGTCGTAGGAAGCTGAAATTTGGCTTCACTACACTCCTTAGGGGAGCACTAAGAGAGGATTTCACGGTATTCTTAAGGGAACGGGAATAAACGGGAAATGCGCGTACGGGAAGTCGCGGGCTAAAGCTAGTTTTTCAATAAAACTCAATCCAATAATTAACACAGTTATTTTCATCATTCCATGACAGAAGAATAATCTCGAATGCCACAGATTGAAAATGGCCGCCACGTAATATAAAACTAATACTTATTCATATTATGTAGGTACTTAAAATTCAATTAAATTAAAAATGGAACATGCGAAATTGCTAATGCTAATTAATTTCAACTAATTAGGTTACTGTAGTGGCTGTTGTGGCCGGTCGTTGTGGCGACGCTTGGGGGAGGCCTATGTCCAGCAGTGGACGTCTTTCGGCTGATATGATGATGAATTAGGTAGCGAGCAGGTTCTAAAGTACGGTACCTATAGGATTGACATTATATCTATCCATAATGAATCAGTTTATACATTTGCGCTGTTTGCGGTTAAGTAGTTCCATTGTGTGCCTTCGCAGTCCTAGTCAATGACATATAAACTCCAAGGCCTAGTTCAATACCAACTTTGCTTTGGGATACATATAAACCTAACAAAATATATCAATCACTTAACATTTCCTATTAAAATTGTATTGATTTGAATTTAAGGAGTGCCGTGCCACTATATTGTGTAGGTAGTATCATCGAAGTCAAATGCAAATATAAAGATATTGCTCGTATAATGATAATGCATAAGCATGTGGTCGCATATTGTCGTCTTTTATAGCAAAAACCTTTAAAAAAAATCAATGTACAGGACAGGATATCTTGGCTACTACTATTATATGGCTACCAAAAATTTATAACAAAGATTAAAAAACTAAAACCGACCTATATGCAAATTAAAATCAAAAATTAAGAACCCATTCTTTCCGGTCAAAATAACAAATCATTTTCAGCCTACAATGACCTCATTCGAATTTTCCGAGTGCAAACAACGCCCTGAATATGAATGTATGAAATTGGAAAAGCATTTATGAGCACGGCATGAGGAATCGTCAGTATAGCCGCGAGAAATTGATAGATTTATCACAGGCAAGGGATTGGTTACGGCACATTATTGATATCAACCCAAATTCAGCGTTGCCTTTTAGTATGAAGATATATGACCCAACCCGAGATAGGTACCTATTGATTTATCTCAGAGCAGACCGTATACATAATCACGGGCTGGTATTTGCACATCACTCCAAAAAGGTATCAGCCTTTTTGACGTACATCCAAACTCAAACCATCCATTATTAGAGGCATTCAAACAAAGCCTAATAGGGTACAAATCGTAACCCTATACAAAAAGCTGATCCGCGAAATCTCCACTGAATACAAAAAGGTCCCGCCAGAATAAAGGTCGATTTGCAAAATAAAAAACATGAAATGCTATCGTTCAAATCCTACTTCACATACATTACCGGTACAAAATGTTATGACGTTATGATAATTTCAATATTGGCGTCAGAGACAAAAACCTCTCGAGGGACGGACCGTATAAAATCTGAACATTATTCTGACTTCGCTATACATCGTTTTATATGCATTATGTACAAGACTGCTTCGGATTTCTTCGGCACATTTTTGAGCTTTGATTCCTACGTGATAAAATATTTGAAAAAAAGAAAGAAGATTAGGGAAAGAAAGCAACTTTGAGCTCAATTTCTTGGCAGGTAAGGAGACAGCTTTAAAGACGGAAATACCTAGTTTGAAAAGCTTGTTGCAGAACAGCGCTTCGTAGTGATTTCACAATTTATAACGCGTGTAGGAACTCGTAGCGCTGCAAAACGGTTCACCTTTTCGCTGCAACGATTGAGAACTTCTACTTCTCTAAAGCTATCCCAATATTCTAAAATCCGGGTAACATCTAGAAACCCGTGGAACATCAAAGTTTAGGGTTGCTCCAAAACACTGTAGTCCTATTACAAGTAGCACTTAAGTACCGAGAAAAACAAAGTCAATAAAGTACTAACGAAGTAAATGGGACGAATAACAAGAGCAATTACGAAGGAAAGCGGTCCGTTACAGATTTATGACGGGACAAATGTTAGATACTGCCTTCACTTTACTACAAGTTTGGATACTGTACGAGGCGATTTCGGCCTCGTAAATACGGATTAGGTTTTAAAAGTCGCTCCTAAAACAAAAGATAAGCGCTAAGCTGCTGAATAAACTCGTTTCAGGTAACTCAAAATGGCGGGAGGATAAATTAGAATGAATTTAGAGAATTTGTGGTTTATTTATTAGGTCAACAAGCGTTGTCACGTTGCGAGAAAGCATATTCAAAACGTGTTGATTATTTTAGGGTGTAGAATTAAAATTAGTCGAAAACTGGTAGGTCTTACATAACAACCAACAAGCTTTAGGTAGAATTAGTATGTATGAAATTAAGCGTCACATCGGTTTTAGGTAAAAAAGAAATGACACTTTTGTAATGTCTCATGGTGGTCCACAGAGACAAAGACATCCAGAAGCACAAAACTTTTCGGGAATTCCCTGCCGGAGTCTGTTTACTGAAGCTACAACCTACTTTTAGGTTAATAAAAGCCACAGAAATTCCCTGTCGAAACAAGCACGTAACCTTGCAATGTAGATACATCCAGACTACAATATTGTCTAGATATGTCCTACTTCAACTCAACGAGGTCTTTAGTACGAATAGAGAGGGAATTGCATTGCATTTGCCAGTATAATGGGATAAGGTGCATGCTCGTGCGTGACTACATATTGCTGTTAAACCAAGCTGAGAACTACGCTATGCGTGCAAACATATTGTACAATGTATCTGTTTTGTGTACTGAAAACAGTTGCATTAATTGGACTATGTTTTGTTATTAGATTGAAGATACCTAAATTTAAGTTACCCTTTTTTCTTTAATGGCACCTATTTGGTTTTTTTTCTGGCCATTTTCAATCCCGAGAAGGCTTGAAAACTTGACTTACTCGCACTTACTAGTGGAAAACAGAATTATGTGGAAAAGGAAGAGGGATGCCTTTGCCCTGCAATGAGGTGGAATAAGTTGGCTAATTAGACATTTCCGACGCGCTCTTGTCGCCGTCGGCGTTCCAGCCGTACTACCCAATGGCCTGGCACGCGACGACGGCAAGCGACCGGACGGTATGTCTTTGTTTCCATGGAAGATGGGTAGGCCTTTAGTGTGGGACGCTATTTGTGTCGATACCCTTGCGCCATTCCATCTTCCTAGCTCGTCGTGCTGTGCTGGTACTGCCGCTGCGGCTGCTGAGAACCTCAAGCGGCGGAAATATAATAACCTTTTTGGCAATTATATTTTTGAGCCGTTTGGGGTTGAAACTCTTAGACCGTGGGGTCCGAATGCTCATGCCTTATTTAAAGATCTTTCTAAGCGCTTAGTGAAACTTCGCGTAACCCAAGGGCTGGCTTTTACCTCGGACAGAGGATTAGCGTTACCATACAACATGGCAATACCGCCAGTGTTTTGGGCTCACTTCCAGTGGACAGCGATGCAGACGAAATTTTTGACGCCTTATTTTAGTTAGGATTTCTTATTTTAAGTGTATATATTTTGTTTTATTTTAAGTTTCATTTTTGTTGTATTATGGTGTATTAGACAGTTAGGCAAGCTGAAACTACAATAAGTAGCTAGTTCTACCTACATTATTCTTGGTTTTCTCATTTATAGTCAAGATGGATTTTACTAGGTCAGTAATTTTTCCTACGTTCAACTACAGCAAGAGCTTACGGCATTATTTACAACTTAAAAGTGGATGCTTAAAACTTCCTCCGCGTATGACGAAACTTAAATTGGTACTCCCTCAATTCCAAAATTATGGTAGATGGGTCACTGATATACCTACCTACTTAGGATTAGTGATTAGCAAGTTTTAAATTCAAATTCTTCTTAGAATAAAGAATCGGTGAATCAGTAATTAAACTAATCATATAGTTATTTTTTTTTTATGAATAAGGCTGTTGGTGCGCAGTTTTTTTTTATACCTACCTCAAAGCTGATCGGAGGGGCAATTTTCGTATTTTAAGGAGCGTTTGCATTTTCATCGTAATCGCAAACTGTCAACAACATTTTTAATTTCCCAACATTTTGACAGGTTTGGCCCTGAGATGATATCGGTGCGGTGAAAGTGAGCACTTATAAGTGCAAGAATAGGGAATATGCATGCGTTTTTTTATTTGCCAAATAAAATACTCATTAGCTCTAGTAAACAATCATGAAATTATTTTTAAATAGCTTCATCAGCGATAAAGTTATAAAGCTTCAAAGATTACAATTAGAAAGGGAAGTCCGATATGAACTTCGACGTCAAAGTCCATGACGCCTAAGATAAGATAAGATAAAATAAGATAATTTATTTCTGAGTATATGGTACATTAAGATAGCTATACAGCTGCCATAGAAAATAGCGTTTTCGCGAGAGAGACAGATATATTTGTTTAAAATAATTATATCTCGTTCGGTTTTCGAGCAAGTTTGATTCTATTTACACTTTTAGTATTATATTTTTGTAAATTTTTAGATAGACTGCATAGATAACAAATATTTTTTTCATGCATATTCCCTATTGACCTTCTGCTGAAGAAGACTCAGTGTATCATTAAAACGCTTCACAGAAAATCATGGGAACTTAACGATTTTTTTACGGAACAGTGATATTCCGCCTGAGTGAACGTGAAATTAGATCAAGCATTGACTTTTTCCTTTATTATAGTTGACCTGTCAATACTGCCCCAACAATAGCCTTTGATGACAACATCAAAAGAGACATTGTCCTTCAAATAAGTATTTTGTAAATATCGTTTTATTAATTCTTTACCGGGTTAAGGGACTTTTAGAAGGGATGATATTTAAAATGGCTGGATTGATATGGGGTAAAGGCCCTTTTTTTAATTATTGGGGCAACGAGACGGGATCGACGTAACTATATTGATTTAATTTGCAGTACGACCCCTTTTGTTTACAACTGAAAGAATATTTCAAGAACATCTTTTAATTTAGCTTTGTTCTTTAATTGGTCACGTAAAGAAACTAATGATCCCGTTCTATATCTTAGTGAAAACAATTATAATTACCATATCAGCATTACCTTGATTAGCCGATTTTTTTAATCCTGATAAAATACCGGGATTAAAAAATCAGCCAAGTGCGAGTCGATACCAAAAACAGACCCTTCATTTTTAATTTAATTTAAATTTTATTATTTGTTTTTATAGCGGCAATAGAAATACACACTCTGTGAAAATTTCAACTGCTACCTATTACGGAGATACAGCCCGCTGACAGATAGACGGACGGACGGACAGCGGAGACTTAGTAATAGGGGTTCCATTGGTTACCCTTTGGTTATGGAACCCTAAAAACTTACCTCTCCTCTCTCTCTCTCTCTCTTTAATCTCTAAGGATTGCAAAAACGTATGGTATGACAGTCGATGGTATAAATACCGAAGAATCACAACTGCAGATATTCGTTTACGTATATATATGTTATCTCGTTTTCCATCACATTAGGGCTTATAATATCATCGCAGATCCGCGGTACCACGATAGTGTCTATTTCATGTCGACTACCCTTAAGTAAAGGGATTATAAAGATAAGAGGTTAACGATAGGTTAGTGCCACTAGGTGATAATAAAATAGTTTTAGTTACTAACACAATTGTTAGGGGCTATGGGCCTTTGTAACCTGAAAACAAATGGTTTATTATTATTAAAGTTTGCAAGGTCACCAGTCAATCGGTAGTGGATTTTTCCTGAAGCTGATCCACAAACACTACTATATACGCTAGTATTATATTATCTGTGACTGTAGTAATGCAGCTTTAGATAACGAGTTTTACTCACAATGGTTGTGCGTATATGACCATATACAACCTGTAATAGAATAAGCCTAATACCTCTTAAGGGGTCGTTGAACTCATCATTATGAATAACTATCACTATGGGACCAACACTAAAATCTGTTACACGTTGTATATAACCGCTAACAAAGCAAAAAGAGTATCTAAGGATCGTAGCAGCTGGCGGTCTTTTGTTTCTGCTAACCCCCATGAGAATCGAGGCGTGAGTATGTGTCTTTTTTTCATGTTATTTTCTAGCTTTGGCCTCGAATTTGTACGCGCATATATCGATTTTCCCGTTCACGGGAACGAGAAATCCTCTAAGTACTCCCCTACACTTAGGAAACTACATGCCACAGCTTCTTACGACCAGTACTTTCGGCTGTGCGTTGTCTGTCAGTCACTCAGTCAGTCACCAGTAGCATAGCATAGCATAGTCGGCCTTATAAATATTCCCACTGTTGGGACTCAGGCCTCCTCTCTAGGAAAGGGAATGGGCCGTAATCCACCACGCGGGCCCAATGCGGGTTGGTGAATGTCACATGTCTTCGAATTTTTGGTTCTAGGACATGCCGGTTTCCTCACGATGTTTCCTCAGTCACCAGTAACGGAATAGTTTTATATATACAACCTGTAACAGAATTAACGCGATACCTCTTAAGGGGTCATTGTGCTCATCATTATGAACAACTTTTACTATGGAACAAATCCCGAAATCGCGAAAAAAAAATCAACTTTTCAGTATATTTTGTCGAGTTATGCGCACAGAAATGTATGGGGGAGTCGATTTTTTTTCGCGGATTCAGTGTTGGTCCCATAGTGAAAGTTGTTCATAATGATGAGTTCAATGACCCTTTAATAGTTATTGCGTTTATTCTGTTACAGGTTGTATATTGATATAATTATGTTGTTATTTCGTATTACAGTTTTTCTGCAGACCTCTTGTGCCTTCAGCGAACAATCGTAATGAAAATTGCCAAAACGTAATTAGTTAATCTACCGTCTCCCTCATGACAGATTTCGCATAACAATATAATATTTCATGCTAAGTAGCAAAAAAACTCCAAAGAAATAATTCTCTTACACCAAAAGTTGTAGGAAAAAGTAATGTATCCACTTACTGCGAACAGTGAAGGATCACCACAGTTGAGCAGGGCTAGGCCTTGTACATAATGGGAGCGGACGCGGTGGCGGGTTGTTCTAGCGGGCAGGTAGAAGCCAGACATGTTTCCTCAGGGTAAAACACTGGATTTTAGAAAAATCCGACACTGCCTTCCGATCCTACCCGAAGCGGGTGTCAGTCATTTGAAGATTTCCCAAGCATAAAAAGAAAAACAATAGACGATCGCTCTCTATATGAATGCAAGCAGCGGTTTCACACATACGTTTGATATTTTCCACCCGCGCAAGCTCGTCACCCTGTTCGGTCCCTACATTAGTCCGGCTCACACGTACT
The DNA here is from genome assembly GCA_947578705.1 of Lacanobia wlatinum. NCBI lineage: Eukaryota > Metazoa > Arthropoda > Insecta > Lepidoptera > Noctuidae > Lacanobia > Lacanobia wlatinum. Next base: position 11,388,757 of record OX388037.1, read on the forward strand.
CATTACCGCCGAGATTCGTCCGGAGACAGAACCTAACTTTATCTTCAACAAGACGCCAACTTTGTAACGAGTGTTGTGTTACAAGTTTCGCGATACGAAAGGGTTTAGTTTGATAAAATACGATCATTTTGGTTTACAGTGTAATGTTACGAATACCACGAGTGACCAGAGTAAACTTGTTTTTTTTTTTATTCTCTTCTATGAATCAGCTTTGTGAAATTGAACGTAGAAAATTATTATTTAATTTAATCATTATTTTATTATTATTTGCCCTGAATATTTTAGGTTGGTATGTGAAGGCTCTTTGGAATTTCCAATGTATAGATACCCGACAGGCCCTTAGTAACGAATTTTACGTATTGGTAAAAAAAATAAGCTTTAAGAGAGATTCAACGCCGCAGTCTAATTTTATTTTGCGAAAATAAGCTAGCATCATGAACAAAAGAGGTCATGAACTTCAAAATGGGCACAGACTTCCCCCTTCCTGTAATCAAAGGATCTGGGCGAAAGCCCAAGAAATAGCAGAGCGAAGAAAAACCGGGATATCGAAGCTCAAAAGCGAAAACTGTTGAATAAAAAATCTGTGATCCTCTACAATAAATAATTCTGTATGACGTTCCGCCCCTTTTTTCTTTACACAATGTAAGTGGAGCGAACATTCGCGAAACCTTTGTGAGAACTTCGTACAGAGTTTTATTATAATATTTTACGCCCGAATATAATATGGCGGCACAATAATTCTCGCCACAAGTCCCACTTAGTTGAACGTACATTTTTCGTCGTGTTTCCCGCCATTGTGTTTCTGGTTGTGTGTTGAACAATATACCTTTCAGTTCAGGCTCGCTTATTTTATGAATTTCATTATTCCAAGCGGTTTTTTTTTCTTTTCATGGAATTTAAGTCATCCACGTCGCTGTGTATTTCATTTGCCATTTTGTTTTGTTTTAATAGAAATTCTATTAAAAAAAAAACGGCCAAGTACGAACGGACTCGCCCACCGAAGGTTTCCGTTCAAATTTGTAGCTACAAATGACTTTAAATAAAGATTATATATTTTTGATTTAACTACAAATGTATAGTTTTCAGACTTTTCCCTATACTTGTAGTATAAGACGGTATTACTTGCCAAATTTCATAGTTCTAGGTCAACGGGAAATACCCTACACAATTTGATTCCCTTTTGAGTGTCGAAATATACGTTTTTTGCGGTATAAACGACCGTATCTGTTTTTTACGTTAACGTAAAAGTTTGATTTTTTTCACAGCTGGAAGGGACCATAGATCTAAGTATATGGTTTTCTTTTCAACTCGATATCTTCACGCTTTCCCGAAATAAACGGTCTTGACAGACAGACGGACAGACAGCAAAGTGATCCTATAAGGGTTCCGTTTTTTTCCTTTTGAGGTACGGAACCCTAAAAACAGTTATACTAATCAATTAATCCTATCTTAACAAGCACTGTATTGAAAATATTTTGCAAGTATGCAGTGCATAGAAATCTAGGGATTATAGTCAACCACTGGCGTTTTTTCTTCTATGTTCTTTGGAACCGACAAACCCCGCAGATAATTTAAATATTTATTTCTCTATACATGAAACCCAACTAGCTAAACAGCCATTCGTTGGTGTTAACTAGAATAATTTGGCCATTTTCGCGTGTTACAGCAATAAAATCCGTAGAATAGCTCTCTCGGGATAATAAAATGGCGGCCCTATAACTGTCATAGATGTCAAATGGGCTGTGGAATGGTCCACTATCGCCCTCTATGTGCAACAGACAGAACGTGATATGTTTTATGTTTATTGCCGTTTTTATCTAGAGAGCACAGGTATGTGACCCGAAAATAGATAAAGTGTGGATGCCAGTCCTCTTTTTTCAGTCTGGAGATAAAATGCATTGGATATTGAAACTGATATCAAAACAATACCGAAGTGCTCCCGCTAGTTTTGTTTGATTTACGAAAGTGGACAGTATCATACTATGAATGGAAAATGTTTTCATGAATCATCATCTGCCTAGCCTTTTCCCAACTACATTGGGGTCGGCTTCCAGTCAAGCCGGATTTAGCTGAATACCAGTATTTTATGTGGAGCGGCTGCCTACCAGACCTCCACAACCCATTAACTGGGTAACACGGTACTTCATGGCAAGACTGGAGTCAGATTAACTGGCTTCTGAACTTAGGCACCTTGTTCGACGATACAACTTTCCGCCTCGCTGCTTCCCTTCGCTTAGGCGCATCGTGTTGTTCTCCTCATCGTTGTCAACAGCCTCGGGCACCACGGTCTCTCATGCAGTCGAAGTGCGGGTCGCTTTGCACGGCACGCAAACATCAACGACATTATCCGACGCGCTCTTGTCGCCGTCGGCGTTCCAGCCGTACTAGAACCCAATGGCCTGGCACGCGACGACGGCAAGCGACCGGACGGTATGTCTTTGTTTCCATGGAAGATGGGTAGGCCTTTAGTGTGGGACGCTACTTGTGTCGATACTCTTGCGCCATCCCATCTTCCTAGCTCGTCGTGCTGTGCTGGTACTGCCGCTGCGGCTGCTGAGAACCTCAAGCGGCGGAAATATAATAATCTTGTTGGCAATTATATTTTTGAGCCGTTTGGGGTTGAAACTCTTGGACCGTGGGGTCCGAGTGCTCATGCCTTATTTAAAGATCTATCTAAACGCTTAGTTGACACTTCGCGTGACCCAAGGGCTGGCTTTTACCTCGGACAGAGGATAAGCATTGCCATACAACGTGGCAATGCCGCCAGTCTTTTGGGCTCACTTCCGGTGGACAGCGATGCGGACGAATTTTTTGACGCCTTATCTTAGTTAGGATATTTTATTTTAAGTGTATATATATTTAGTATTCTATCTTATTCAATCATAGTATTCTGTTCAGTTTTATTCTAATATTAATAAGTTAATGTTTAGAAATCTAGATCGCTAAAGTTGTTGGCAACATATGAGAGCTCATCCTATACTAACAGGTCTATATAAACAACGGTTCAATTAGAGTTGCTAGATATTTTAATATCTATAATTTTTATCTTATCATAACTCTAATCACAAATGGATACAACAGCGTTTCTAATAGGCATATTAGTAAACTTTCATTTGATGATTCACTTATATTCACAACTTCTCCTGCATGCTTGCAGAACCAATATTTGCACAAGGTTTTTTTAAATTTAAATTCGTAACTGTTATAACGCGTCCGTTTGTAATTTGTTTAATAACAAATTAATAATAAATTTTCAGAAAAAAAAACAAACCATGTCCTAATGGACACGGTTTGTTTTTTTTTTCTGAAAATTTATTATTAATTAAACTGTGTTGTACTTCGTAGCACGACCATGAACGCATTAATTATAACTTTAGATGGTAATAAAATACTTTTAACTTTTCCTACTTTATACCACTAATTATACTTCTCAATTATCGTAGATATACAGCTCGTGTTGGAAAGATTACTTTCCCAGCACGACCTCGCTAAAATTTCAACTGGCATAGAAGTTAATGAAACGGGAGCATGCCTAAAAATTTGTACTCATTATGTACTCCTATTTCATTACTGGTAAATTGTCATAATTAGCTATCAATAAAATTAAACTAACTTATTGAAAATCGAAACCTAGGTAAATTTTCCTAAAAGACAAGATTCCTAGAATTTACTTAAAATTGCAGGGAATTTCTTCTTGTATCTTAACTTTCAAAATAATATGGCAGTTACTAGTAATACCTATGTACTTAGTAAAAAACTTGACGCAAGGGACTTTGACAAGCCTTTCCATATTTTATTTACTTTCTACTATGTTATAGGATATATGTACATCTTATTTTCTTGTCACTTTATCAATATTTCCCTCTTTCGCCGTCACGTTACTTTGACGAGCACTTTCAAAGAGACTTTCTATTTACTTGTTCTATTTTCTTTTCAGGTGCGTTTGCCTACTGTTATTTGCTCGGAATTGGTATTTTGATTACGCTTTTTGGCAAAACCAACGGGTAAAACTCTCGAAATCCGGATAAAGAAATCTGTATATGCGCTTTGGCGTTCCTACTACGTTCCTATACGTTGAGCACTGATGGATCCATTAGATCTCCGTTTGCCTATAGGTAAATTTGTTGCCTCTTCTTTGGTCAAAAGCTTTTGACTCCAATCTATAAGTTTAAACAGTTGATCTCTCAAAACTTTTCTCACATTTTCCATACTTTACAATTGGTATTGGGTGGATACTTCAAGTTTAATCGGATTTAACTTATCACCTACTAGAACCTATTTAACATGCAAATACTAACCATAACATGTAAAAGCCAATAACCACTACAGCCTAAAAATAAAACAGAATCCTTCAGTAAAAAAAAAAAAAGAAACTACCATAGGGGAAGCTGACATCGGTACTGGCCAGCAATAGATTTATGCAAATCCAACCTTTGTTCGATGCAACTCTTCACACGTACGTAGGCGTTGCAGATAAATTCGATTCGAATGACCTTTTCGAGCGTAATCCGATTACTTACAAAGTTATTGCCGTTGTTAAGTACAACTTGTTGGCATTTATGTAAAGGGCACCACTGTATTATTATAGTGCCTCCAGGATAACTTTCTGAAATGAAAAGTCTATACCTAGTTTTAACTTATCCTAGAGGCACTATAGCTAGCACCATTTTCTACAATATAATATGTACTATCTTAGTCACGTTCTTTTCTTAGTTATATAATAAGACTGCATAAATAAGTATTCATTTCATGTAATTTTTTTGTTTCAGAAGGACAAAAGGATTTAATAATTAGATGTGTAGTTTTTACGTACTACTAAGTCAACTGCGACAAAATCTGACAAGTTGTTTCAGTCTAAAGACATTCATTTTACTGGACTACAAACTACGTACAATATATATACTCCAGTTAACCCATGTCAACCTTTCAGCCAGTAGCGTAGCGAGGGGGAGGTGGAGGGGCGGCGCGCACCGGGTGACACCCGCTTCGAAGTGACACTCGGTGCCACCGGGACCGCTCGTTGACTGGTTTTTGTCACTACCGGGTGGCTCGCTTCGCTCACTCTTGCATTTTGCAATCTCTGGCTTCTTGAGTTTTTATATTTAAATCAGTATTAATGTTCAAAATACAATAAAAGCCTTCCGAGATGAGGTGCAAACATTTCTTTAGTCCTTCAGGTTTTCTGCATTTAGGGGTGACACCCGTTCGATGACTTTTTGTCACGGTCGGGTGTCGCCCCTTAACGAGCGACGTAATGAAACCCGCCCGTGGTGGGGTGCCAAAAATTTCGAGCTCGCTTCGCTCGCTCTTACTTTCTGCACTCTATTTTTTCTCGAGCGTTCCTCTATAACTCAATAAATCACTGTTTGTGTATGAACTGATCAAAATAAAATAAAACCTTTCCGAGTTGGGGTGCATGAATTTTCGAGCTCGCTTCGCTCGGTCTTGTGTTCTGCCCTCTCTCAGTTAATGAGCTTTCTTGCATCACTCCATAAAATTATGTCTATTTAAGTATCAATGATTAAAAGAAAATAAAACCTATCCGAGGTGGGATGCGAAAATTTTCGAGCTCGCTTCGCTCGCTCTTGTGTTCTGCTCTCTTTTATTTTTTGAGTTTACTTGTGTTACACAACAAAGTTGGGTTTAGACAATGATGAAAACAAAATCGAAATAATCAAATTTTCGAGATTTCGTTTGTAAGTATGATGTAAGAACATTCCTGAAAATAAAAACCTGCAGCGCAAATGGCACACCTTCCCCCCCCCCTCCCTTCCTTAAAACGGCTTGCGATTGCCGTCACCAAAACGAAAGACCAAAGGCGCAACTCATAATTATTTGGGGGGGGGGGGGTTCATTTGTGGGGTGACACCACATTATCCGCCCCGGCTGTCATCCATGCTAGCTACGTTACTGCTTTCAGCCTTTAAGTATGCCCTGGTACTTACTTGCACGTCCTGAATCACCCTCGCATCACACATTTATATACAACTTTTATGTAGGTATTTTACATTTCAAAGTATTTTCTAACGTTTTCCCTTGGTATACCGCCGTTTGCCCGAATTTTATTTACCCTTATATCATTTGCCATAATAGTCAACAGCCATAATATTATACGACGTAATATTCATTTGCCCTACACTTATTTGTTATATTAGTCACGTGCTAGAAGCTTTGTTTCCCATAAAGTCAGTTACCATAACATCATTTGTCATAATCATTGTAAGCCCTAATTATCACATGCCCTAATTATCACATGCCATAATTATCATATGCCATAACATCATTTGCCATCGACATTGGGTCTGTAACGGTTGTTATATCAGGAGAAACTGGATGCAATCGGGACTTTAGGGCACTCCGACTCGGATAGGTTAGGTTAGAAGGGGATGGCAGTGTGAGCGAGCGAAGCGAGCGAATAGACACCGCCATCCCCTTCGTGGTTATTTTTTTATAAAACACGTTACGTTACGTTTACGTTAGGTAGGTACACGCTAACTAGTGACGTGTTCTTTTCCCTGTTGCCTGTCTGCTGCCAAGCCAACGAGACATCAGACAACAGTATTTTTATAGCCTTAGCGCGTCGCCATCGCTGCGCTACATAGAGTTGTACATATTGCAAGACGTTTTGACACTTCTTTGGACTTTAGGGGTGAAGCAAAGAAACTATTTTTTGCATTGTAAGTAGAAACTATTTTGTTAAGGTAAAGCATGATTTCTACATACACACGAGTATATTAAATTATTTTGTTCTCTATGGTGTTTGATAAAAATATAATAATGCTACAGTGAAAATATACGCTTACATTTTACCCATTGCGTCAATTTCATTTAAAGTGCCTAAAACGTATTGCAATATCAACTAAGTACATAAATAAGAACAAAAATTACTTTAAAGAATTTTTTTTTTAATAAAACCTAGAGATGCCATGAATATTCAGTAATTATTCGGTATTCCGCTCCTTTTATACGGTAATCGGCCGAATATTGCGAACCGTTCAGCCGAATACTGAATATCAAACCATTAAACAACATATGCGTAATTTTACTCACAAACCAAAATATTTCAACACAAAATCAGCATTTATTGATTAAAATCTATCAGTGCTAATATATGATGAATGATATAAGTAACACAATTTGATGTAACAAACAATGCGTGTTGTGACACGACCTATTCGCAAATGAAAGAAATACGTAGTTACCGCACACACTTTTATGATACAGATCGAAACCTCTCACCCGCGAAATGTACTAAATGTCACCGAATATTCTGCCGCCAAACGGGTCGAGGGGCTTTCGGGACCGGGACCGCGAATATTTCTTGTGGTCCCAAATTACTACTCAAAAGTAATACAGGTGGAATCCGCGGTGCCGGTCTCAAAAGCTTCTCGACCCCGCCAAATATCCGGCGCTTCGGTCTAGAGCCTAGGTGAATATTCGTTATACGGTAAAATCACTATTCGTGGCATCTCTAATAAAAACCTCTAATTGCCAAATACGACAACTTCATATTAAATAATAATAATTAAGAGTGAATAGGTTACTTCTAGGCAAGCGTGCTCCACCTTCGACCACATCATCGCTTACCATCAGTTGAGTCGCCAAGCCTGTTCCATCATCGGACTACAAGACGAACGGCGATGCGTCACCGGTACATGGTGGACATCCCACCCACACGCATAAAACGTTTTGGGAACACATTCATAGTGCGTACAGCTAAGGAGTGGAATTCTCTGCCGAAGTCTGTGTTTCCAGATAGCTACAACCTGGGAGTCTTTAAGACAAGAGTGAATAGGTTACTTCTAGGCAAACGTGCTCCATCTTCGACCGCATCATCGCTTACCATCAGGTGAGAAGTGATCAAACGCGTGCCTATCAATAATAAAAAAATAAATAGTTTCCCTATTTCCATTAAAAAATTGTAGATATTATTTTCTCTTCAGAGAATATACTCTAGTAGTCTAGTCTATTTATCTAGATACACTATTCTATACACGTGCCTCTAAAAACAGACACAATAAATAAACTACTCTATGTCTATTGAAAATAATATCGTATATTACTGTAAGTAGAAAACAGACGGTCCTGATGCTATCACAATACAGGAATCAATTTATGAACAAGATAGTATTTTCCTAGTTTTTATCTAGGAATATTTATGCGATTCTGAGAAGGCTTTCTAAAAATGATACATTGTTGTGTTTCTGACAGGTATATTTTTTATTGCTATAGTAGTTTGATAACAAACCAGAACAAATGAAACTATACTTTCTGAGTATTCTATTGTTCAACTATTTTTTGGGACAAGCCTGCCACACATTCCCAACCACTGCAACTCATGACAGCCAGAATCAACAGTGGCGACCACCAGAAAAACGCCGAGCCAATGAAACCCGACCAGTCCCGGAGAAACGATTCAACTGTTTTGGATCCTGCAACGAAATTAATCAGAAAAGTACAGCGGATGAGTAGGAAAAAATAATATAATTTCAACATCCCTCCGTATCAAGCAGGAGACAGAATAGAACTAGGCCAATAGGCACCAAGAGACATATACAACTGGGTTAAGCCTAGTTGCCAAGCACCACGGTTTATATCTTACCACTAAAACTAATGGATCCTTAATTGTGAGCTATTTTTGATTCCAGTAATAGGTATGGCAAAATCACTTGAACGCACGGAAATTTGTTCTGGTTTCTATAAGGTCCGTATAGTAAATTACCCCAGATGTAATCTGAATACTATCTAAGATTATATTGCGTTCAGTTTGCCAAAGAATACAATCCCATAAGGTATTGTTCAACTAGTAAACTTTATAAGTTGTAAACTTAATAAGACTAAACTGTCAAAAGACAATCTTAATTAGCCTAATTACCAACTAGCCTGAATCACTCAAATTCAGGCCACCCTACTCTTCTTCAACTTCCCTAGACAAAGACAACGACACAAAACCAACAAATCCAGAGTTTTAGTCGTAAATAAATGGTTTACAAATACATAAATCCACAAACAAAAAGCGACGTTTTGATCCTCCGATTGATCACAATCCAATCTCCTTAGTTCTTATCTATTATTTTCGTCCGCGTCACACACAGATCTGTTTGATCCTCTAGAGACGATTGATTGAGCCAACAGTCAAACACAATAGAGAATAAGTCATCTGGGAATAATGAACTTTAAAAGGAAATTCTAGGTACTCTCAATGAAATCTTTAAGCTGGCTGATGCTGAATTATTTGAAGATCAGTCAAGAATTAAATCCGAATATCCCTGGTTGCTCAATGTGAAAGTACAGATTTAGACGATACTCCAAAGTAAGAATTCTGTGGTGTAAATAAACTCGGCTGCATAAAAGCAAACTTAAAATGTTACCAACTAGAATAAGCACAAAATAAAATAAACTGTAAAAATGTACCTGAGGATACGTATGTTACGGTATGATACGTATGTTTTTGGTCAGTCATCTGCCGAAAATTTATGTTACATATGTGTATGTAGGTACTCCTCCATGAGGCTAGACGAGTTTATACACACGACATTTATCAAAATCCAATAAGCAGATAGGATGCTACGACTTTATTAATTTATTAATCACTACATATTATAAAACAAAGTCCTCCGCCGCATCTGTCTGTCTGTTCGCAATAAACTCAAAAACTACTGCACCGATTTTCATGCTGTTTTAACCAGTAGATAGAGGAAGGTTTTAGTATATAATTTGTCAAGATTGCGCGGGCGAAACCGTGGGCATCAGCTAGTTTATAATGAATACCTTGTCCTTGCTGCGTCAAATGCTATGCTGGCATCGGTTTTCAGTTAAACCTTACAACTGAATGTTTGTATTTTACAAGCACCTAGCAATATTTTCTGTTTGTACCATGCACAATTCAACCCCCAATTTGTAAGCAATATCTAACTATACCTATAGCCGTTGGTAGAAAACAGTTGGGTGGCCGATATTCGGGCCTCTGGATTCGCCTAACAAGACAGTAAAAGGTATTTTTCCTAATCTAGGCATAGCTTTCGTACCTACAGCTGATATTGACATTCAATAGAACCACTAAACGGGTAGAATATCCATTGACTTCAAAATCAAATATCGGGTAAATGTCTTGGAATTTAACTCACTATTGTTAGGTAGGATAGAATCGTATTTTCTAAGACCTAATAACATTCAGTCAACAATGAGAAGGCACACTAATTCGGTATTCAAACTTTTTATTTAAATAGGATAAATTATCAGTTACCTAACTGGCCACTTGATGTCAAAACATTTAAAATGCCCTTTGATTAGAACTTAATTAGACAAAATTTAAATCTTGTATTAAACGCACACTATGCAGGCAAGCATATTATAAGTTGGGGGATTATATTGAAGATAAAAATGCTTGGCTGAATGCTGGTCCGACTCCACAGCCACTAGGGCGCACAAAATAATCTGTTAGCATTCGTAAACATTGTTGGACCGGCTGAAGATTGTAAAAAAAAAACAATATTTGCATTGTATAGACTCAAGTTATTTAGCAATGTATAATTTCATCCATTTTAACGGCACATGTGTGAGTACTGTGTACCTTAAACTTAAGCTATAGCTACCAGTTTTAGGTTTGTTTTTGACTTGAATGTACCCTGGCGGTTGGGAGTGTCATGCTCACACAAAAGTCTGGCTGATGGTGGCGTATGCGTTGGATCATTTGGCTCCCTTCAAAATGGTTGACACGAATGGTGCTAGCGCATGCGTCATGTTCGTGAACGGGCGCTGTCAGTTGGGACTGGTCATTTCTCAGTTGCCATGGTTTATTTTAAATATTTCTTTGAATTGTTCCTTTTTTTCCCGGACGCTTTTATCCTGCTCGTCTTTTACATCGTTCTCACATGTTTGTATAATTTCAACTGGATGTAAACAAAAATGTGTAACAATTTATTATTTTTTAAAAGAGTGTCCGTGGAGTTTCTTGCACGTTCTTCTCCATAGAGATCTACGCTTTGGAACGTGCAAATAGCTTCATCTTTTTGGACTGACCGACCTTGACAATTCAAAAGTGCCTTTAAATGGTTTATTTGAAATATACGATTTGATTTGATTTGATTTGACTTAAAGTTTTCTTTTTAAATGTTTTTTTTTTCGTTATTATAGGGTAATATTTTATTTTTTCGTACATATCGGCCTGTTTTAAAATTTTAAGAACGAATATAATTATATAATTGTAAGAACGAAAACTGATTATTTTATCGTATTAGAGTACGAGTATGCCTAAGTTGCTGTAGCATAGAAAAATATTACAGAAAAAAATGGTATGAATAATTGGTAATGATAATAAGTTCGCAAATTATCTACCTAAAACGTAAAATTGTAATAGCCAATACATAGTTATATAAAGGTCTACCCCTAGTCAATCGTTTGAAAAAATCAGAATCGATTACTTAAACAACATAAATATTTACATGCATGCTTTTAACCGTCGGCAATCTTTTAAGGCCTATAAATTATTCCACATATTTTGGCTTTAGGGACTTTGCTTAGAGAATAAAGTGAGGAAAATTTTCCCTCTTCCTTCTTGGGAAGCTTGTGAGCAAGTTAGCAGATAAGTGGTTTGACAGGATGACAAATATGTAGGTACCTACTAGAGAGAAAACTTACAAGCTGGACTACGGATGTGAGACAGTGTTTCAACCCTTTGTCTCGACAACCCAAGGCCTTTACAAGACATAGAGTGACTCGAGTCCCAAGCAAAATTCTGCACGAAAGCGCGTCGATGCAAAAATTAAGTTAGGTAGAAAACACTCCATAATGAAAGTCTGCTTAAGATCAGATCAGGGTACTTTTCCTTAAATCGGTTACGCAATGTAACACGTAATGAAAGAATCAGCCGTCCACATTAGTGTAATGCATCATGCAATGTAACACACTTTGTAACAAATTCTTATAGTCTGGACGCAATGCGTGCGCGAACTTTGCATATCATGCGCACGCTACGAGCATTTCAAGTCGCGCGCGGGGCGACCCATAATGCTGCGTACAGACTCATAAAAGAAAGAAGTTATAATTAACATAATCGTTTTCACAATAATTCTCACAACACGAGTAGTCCAAACTATGGACTAACATTCGCAGGTAGTTTGTAGGTTTGTAGTTGTAGCTTCAAGCCAAACTTAAGCAAAACAAGCCAGAATCTTGTTATAATTCAGTTCCGTACATTATATTATTGAAGTTGCAATATTACCTTTATATTATTGAGTACGGTAACTCGGGACCTCGTCAATGAGAAAGGCCACGTCTGTTGTGGACTAAGTTTCGGCAAACTTCGGAGAACTTCGGCAAAACGAGACGGCAAACAAGTTAATAGCCAGTTAACACACGGTACCGTGAAGGTTTCAGTGAGTTTTTAACTACTTTAAAAAGTTTTGCGTTTCTCATCATATTTTGTACTTCATTAATTTTTGTTTGTAAAAAGAATAAAAACTTGCTGACTGAAAAGAATAAAAACTGAAAAGAATAAGCAATAAGTAACGTCGGGCCTTTTGAAACATGCAGGCCGTTTTTCAAAAAACTAGGAGTACTTACTCTTGTATCTATGTACATAATGGAAATTGGGATGTTTATCAGAAACCAATCACAATTGTTTGTAGACATAAATGAAAATTGTAAATATAAATCAAGAGACCCAACTAAATGAAAACTCATACTTCTTGTAAAAGCGCATTGCATAAAAGGAATAGTTATAGGATGTCCATTAAAGTTTATAATCACATTCCACGTCTGTTGAGAGAGCTTCCTTTATATAAGTTTAAAAAACAAATGAAACTATGGTTACTGGAGAACTGCTTTTATACCTTAGATGATTTTTTAACTGTAAGACTTAATCTCTGTAAATTATAAGTTGATCTCTTGTATTTGTGAACTAAATTTTCGCATGCCTCCTATTGGTGAGATGTGTGAAACTCTTTCTACTTTCTTGTAACACCCATTGTACCATATCTCTGGCGAAATAAATGATTTTATTTGATTTAAAATAAAAAGGAAACACGAATAGTGAATTACTAGGTAGGTACCTAACATACCAACTTTGAAACTCGTCTAGAAAACTGAAAATGAAATATATGAACAATGACAAGTAACCAATGTGGTAGTAATATTAGGACCTTGTTGTTAGTTTTAATTTTATTATGCAAACCCGAAATAAAGACAATATCTGAGAGGTCAAAAACCTAACAGGTTTGACTTACTTACGAATTAAAAGCGATTGTTAATCATTTTAACACGATAGCTAAACCAAACAGTCTAGAAAGTTTTACTAAAAATTAGTACAACCAATAAATCGCTTTTTTATATTAACTTTCCAGACGATTATTTAAATTTGTAACATAAACAGTCTGACGTGATGGTGGCGCCATCTGTCCTTAACAAAAGGCTTTTACACCGAAGTTATTAATTCAAGAAGGGATTTGTGGGAAAGTGATGGATGGATCTATGTCTTGCGGACTTAAGCCTGCTATACATCGAGGCCAAACTGAAATGGCACACCAACAGTTTGACTTGACAGACGAAATACGATTACTTGAAGCACAACTGAACTTAGAACTGGCAGGCCTTGGTGTGAGTTTTTTAATAACTCAAATACTCACAAATTTAAGTTAATGTTAACCAACTTAAATTTGTGATGAAACTGAATAAGCACCATCTGATGGCAATAATGGAGGTCGCATGTTTGCCGTACAAATTAACCTGAGTGAAAGTCTACGTTTACACTAAACACTCAGATCTTATTATTTATTTATTTATTTATATATACTTTATTGTACACCAAAATTAAAACACATTAAGGAAACCTTAAACTAAAAAAATATACAAGTGTATAGTTTACCTTAATGGCTATTTTCTAATGCTAGTTATGAAAACAGACGGTATCAAGGGAACAATCCACAAATGAGTACTCACTACATTGAGAAGGATCCTTCGGGAGCATCGTCTGTTATAATTATGATGGTCAATATTCCATTAGGTAAAGATGATTATAATCAGCCAAACAGAACGCCTGCGTACTAATTTTGAAGAGAAGGCGTAGAAGACATGCTATAATCTAAAAGCAACCATAATTTAAATAGGTATTCCTGCCGTACTACACAAAACCCTAGTTTCCTCAGTAGAATTTCTTGGTTTAGTCCCATCTCTTCCCCTAAGCCTATGCTATAGAGCAGGGATTTTTGTAGGCGTAAATACGTAGAGTAAGATAGGGCTTACCATATCTTCCTCTACGTATTTACGCGGTAAGAGATGAGACTAAACCGGTTTCTTTTTGTTCCTGTTGAGCCCTGGACTCGTTTTCGCCTGATGGTACCTAAGTGATGAGAGAGATCTACGTTGAATCTAGTTAACACGTAACATTACGTACTTAAATCAATTTTTGAAGTGAAAACTTCTTTAGCGGCGTTGAGCACTTTTTCTGTAATGGGTATAAAATCTTAAACTCGCGTCAGGACACGTGACCTGATCGAAAAAGCGTAAGACGGACTCGCGTCAGGGTCACGTGATGCTGATCGAAAAAGCGTAAGACGGACTCGCGTCAGGGTCACGTGATGCTGATCGAAAAAGCGTAAGATCGAGGGGAAGGGAGAGGAACTAGTATCTCCCACTCTTTCTACCGTGTCTGAGTGTGCTGCTCCGCTTAGGCGGCACAGGGCGCTTGCGCGAATGTCCGTCTGTGTTTATGTACAGCGTGCCACGCGTATCCAAGGATACGAAATTACGGAATTACGAAATTATGGATGAAAGTTGATTTTTCTAAGAGATAAAAATTAATGTAATATATAAATAAATAACGATATAATATTATGAATAATAACATGTAAATTGTCATATTTGTGTACGATAGCGCAATAAATAAACATTGTATTCTACCTCATAAATGATAGTATTTTTGTACTTATAATTAAACGCAACGTTAATACTAAAGTTTTCACTTCTGCCGGCACTCCCGGAGTGCTACCGGTGTTTTTTTTTTCAATTTTACATTTTGATTTAGCAAGAAACCACACTAAGAAACTGAAGGAAACGCTATTGCCTTTCACGAGTGAAACCAAAATTCCTCTGATTCAATATCTCTGGATAGAGGATTCCTTTTCTGCACACACGCTCGAAAGTCCGATAAATCAAGATACAAATAAAACTCAACAATAAAACCTGTGAGCACTGCAAGAATATGAATATATAAGGCGATGCGAATGCGATAAGAACGAAGCGGGAAGCGACGGATGTTCGTTCGCTTACCTCGTAAATCTTCGAGTTGTCACGTGAATATACAGATACATATAGAGTAGGGCAGTTGGGTATTGTATGCTGTCACAAGAACCGTAAAAGGTCGCCTGAAAATGGCGGAAACGGAGTTATTAAAAGATCTGCTGCGCTGGTCTTAGTATTATTCTGACCTCGCAGGTCATCAGTACGTCTACCTACCATGAGTTTTATCAATCTATACTCGCTAGCGACTGCAGTTAAAAATATGTATGAACTTAAAAAAAACAAGTTTCTAATTTATTAGTTTAAGCTGTTAACTAATAAGCAAGCAAGTTGTAAGTGAAACTTTAGTTAACAACAAAAAAATAAATTAATAACTTGTTTATTTAAAGTTTTTTTTTTTTTTTTAACTACAGTCGCTAGCGACTATAGATTGATAAAACTCATGGTAGACGTACAGGTATTTGTTATCAGTCTCCGATACATGGAAAAATGATAACAATTTGTTCTCATATCAATAAGCATCAGCTGCCAGTGCTTCCACAAATATAACTACTACCTTATGATTCAAAATGAATCAGCCAATATTTATTTTATAAATTGACGGAAAATAAAAATAAAGCAGCAACCAAAAGTAAAGGCACAAACTAGTACTTCAATCTAGCTGACTGACCGCGACGATAGAAAGTTGGACTGTGTACCACATGAGCCTCGTATAAGAGTAATAAATAACCGGTATGGCTGAGCAAACAAAACATCACTCCTCTGGCCCAGTAAAGTTGAGATATATTTCTTTGCGTAGCTTCCTTGTGGTATCACAATAGTGACACAGAATAGAAATGTCCTAAAAGGTCTGAATAATGAAAAAGAAATATCTATAAAATGAACTAGATAAAAAAAAGTATCGAAAAAACCGAATAAAAGCAACTAAATACAAAAAATGCTACAAACTGCAAAAACTGCTTTAAACTACTAGAAAAACAATATTGTGAAGGTGCGTCTACGCTAGATGAGCCGAGCACGAGCCGAGCGCAAATTCGTGTAGTGTGGTCTGACTTACGAGCCTCGAACAAGTGCGTTTCTACACGAATTTGTGCTCGGCTCGTGCTCTACTCGTGCTCGGCTCGTGCTCCGCTCGTGTTCACAATATTGTTTTTCTAGTAGTTTAAAGCAGTTAGTGATATCAAATCTGCGATGGAAATAACTACCACCAACTATGTAGTTGACATAAACCAGTATATGCTGTATATTGCAGAAACTGTTTGAAAAGCGTTCTTGTTTAGATATTTCATTTTATTCATTTTTTCCAACGTATTTTGAATGTTATTTTTGACTAGTGGACGTCACGCGGTTTCACCCGCGTAGTTCCCGTTCCCGTGTAAGTACGGGGATAAAATATAGCCATTGTTACTCCTTGATAATGTAGCTATCCATTGCTGAAAGAATTTTTCAAATCGGTCCAGTAGTTTCGGAGCCTATTCATTTCAAACAAACAAATCCTTCCTCTTTATAATATTAGTGTAGATAAGACAATTCTCGTTGTCATTTTGATATACATTCTTTTTTTTTTCTTCGAACTAATACGTAAACCCAGTGTCACTAAGGGCCTATTTCATGATAGACGAACAGCCATTTCTCACCGAATAAGTTAAAATGGAACAGAATCTTATAGGGAACTAAATTATAGATGGTAAAACCAGCCCTCAGGGTATTTAGACAAATCAATTTATAATCTTCTTTGTCAAAATCCATCAAACCGTTTAGACTACAGAGCCTGCCAAAGAAATAGGTACAGTACACTCCTGGGGCTATCGGCTAAACATAATTTATCGAGTAAACGCAGCGCAGTAGTTCAAGGCTTTTCTTGATTATGTAAATTACAGTAGAAACTCCCATTTATTTCTCACTTCCTTATCAAGTTAGCCTTCTGTACAGTAGGTAATATATTCGCTACGAAAGGCTACGCCGTAGCGCTGTAGCTGTCTACGCGGACTTATTTGCTGCTAGCTACGGCTACGAGATACGTATCGCCTACGTAGAGCTACGAAGCGACTCGTAAAACGCAATGTTTGTTTGTAATTTCGTTAAAGATAAGAATGTTTTGAGTTCCTAGATATTCTAGCCTACTTGTCTTAAATGTAGGACGTATTAACATGAAATAAAATAAAACAATCTAGCAATAGCCTACGCTACGGTGTCATTCGTTATTATTCATTCAAGATTGATAAATTCAGGTACCTAACCAAAATTACTTTGAAAGCTTAGGCTCGTGTTAACTCGTATTGCAAAATTTTACGACCACTTGATGGTTATGACATTACAAATCACCAGTTTTTTCGGGTTTTTTTTTTCGGAATAAGGCCTTTAATGGTTTAGCATCTGCGAAGAATAGACAATTTTATTCCATTAGCTAATAACGGCTATCGATATTACCTAGCATTACTTAGCAATTACTGAGAGTAATAGATAGGTACCTACTTTGTTAATAAAGTTATGTCAGTAAAATGGTGTTTCTAAAATGTGGGAATTTCGTAGAATAGTTAGGTAGACACTTATCTCTGATTACTGAATTATTAAGCCTTTGAAGTTGAGGATTTTTTTGTATCAAGTTTTGCCATTTAAATAGGGTTTGGCTAGATCTTAACTTCTTCTTCTTATCGTGTGGGCAGTAAGATCAAACGACCCCACACACCCTAGTGTCAGAGTTTCTAAACCGCCTCAAGGGCCTGACATGGTTTATTTGACAACCGCCATTTGGCGGCCGGGACCACCGGCTTATACGTGCCTTCCGAAGCACGGAATCATCTTTTTATCAAACAATCAGGTGATTCAAACCTGCAATGTCCTAGCTAAACTGGAAAATAACTTTACAAAGTATGCTCTTCCCATGGGAATCCAACCCACGACCACCGGGTCACAAGGCAAACGCCTAAACCACTCGACCACGGAGGCAGTGATCTTAACTGTGAGATCTTAACTCAAAATACGTAATTCTGAAACCCGCCCTTTATTAGAGTACCCCTAGGTACTCTAATAAAGGGCTAGGCTTACCTACATTGCGCTGTACCTAACAGCACAATGTAGGTAAACCTACACTACAGTGAATGACAAAATATTTATCTACATACAGAGAGATATCTTATTATTCTGACCGAATTTGTATTGATTATTTTACAAAGATGAAGTATCTTTAAAAAAAGCAAGCTGTGGTAGACAGTAGACATCACTAGGGATTCATTTTTACCATTTTGGTACGAAACCCTTACACTAATTAGGTACGGTACGTGATTCTTATGAGACGGTTTCCAAGGTAACTTCATAATAGACACGTCTTAGTTTAAAAGCCTAATAATATGAGCCAGGTTATCTTGAACCGCCGCCTTATCTTGGACTTGTCTATGTTGGCATTTTGACTGCCTTCATATTCGTTGAGACCTCGCTCAAACTTGGGATTATAGTGTCCCATTGTACAGTTAAATAAACTGTTACGATCGATAATTTAATTCGCGAGTCCAATGCTAGATGACGTTACTAGGCTCGCCACAATAATATAATAATATGTATATATGATTTATTTCTCACCACAATATAGGTACATTAGAGAGATATCAATACAAAATACGTAACAGCAATAACACTAAACTGGTGCCTATACTAGACTTGAGGTCTGTATTTCAGGACACCAGGTTTCCATCCCTTGGGTAATGTCTTCATTTTTATGTATTGTTCAGTACAATTATAAGTGCAGTAAGAATTTACAAAAAACATAGGCTTATAAGATTAATAATAAAAGATAAAAAAGGAAACTAGAAATAATTAATTAATTAATTGGTGTTCGTAGGTAAGATTGTGTATCTGTGAGTCAATAGTTTTGATAGGTTTTGATATCTTATGAAACGGTTGACAAATGACAGTGTCAGTAAAATAATTATACCCTCCGGTGTTCAATTGGTAAAAGAGAGAACAACTAACGGTTGCTCCGTAGCTAATATGCGTAATTTCTGGAAATTAAGCCATTATTGTTGTTTCGAAATAACTCCAGAATACATATTATATAACGTATTGTCTTTGGTGAAATATTGTGTATTTGTGAGCGATCAGTGGAAAAAACGGGGTAAGTGTTTACGTCTATTTAACAAAGTGTAGCTTAGATAATTGGAGATGTTTTTGCAAGGCTGACTGTTCTCAATTTGTCTCGCCCAGACATAATGTTCGCTTCGATAACGCAACATTTTGACCGAACGTCATTTCGCGATTGGTTTCGCAGCATAGTGCCGGATTTTTATTTTTGAGCATTGAGTTCGATCCCACCTTGAAAATTTCTTTTTGCATTTTTCAAGATAATAACAATTATTGTTAAGTATTAATTATAATAATAATAATAATTTATTTACTTCAGATATCAAATATCCATATTTAAAATTCTCACACGTCAACTTAAAATTATGCATAATTATTATGCATAACTTTTATCTTGTTTTTAGGGTTCCGTATCTCTAAAGGAAAAAGCGGATCCCTTATAAGATCACTTTGTTGTCCGTCCGTCTGTCTGTCAATACCTTTTATCTCGGGAACACGTAAAATTGCCACCACAAAAACCATAACCTCATGTCTAACGTCCCTTGAAGTTGTGAAAAAATCAAAGTTCTAAGTTAACGTAAAAAAAGATACGGCCGTTTATGCAGTAAAAATACATATATTTCGGCACTCTCAAGAGAATTAAAATGTATAATGTATTTTCCGTTGACCTAGAACTATGAAATTTGGCAATTAATACCGTCTCATTCGTATAGGAAAAAATCAGAAAACTGTATATTTGTAATTAAATCATAAAAAATAGTCTTAATTTAAAGTAATATGTACCTACAAATTTGTACGGAACAGTGGGCGAGTCCAACTCGCACTTGGCCAGTTTTTTCTTTTGTTGTCACAATTATTAACTATCCGGTACGGCTGTTGTCAATCGATGACGATTTATAGTTATTAAGGGTTTAGTATCTAGATTGCAAATGCTAAACTTTACTCATTAAAATTGTGTAAACTGCCTATGTCTTGTGTCTAACTTAAGGCTGCTCTCTCGAGAAATGCTTAAAAACAGCGTGCAGATGAAGCAACTTTTTGTCGTCATTTTCTGAGAAATTACATCTGAAAAAAATTGGTATAATCTACATGCTATGATCCGTAATTTGGTCTAGCCAGAATTTATGTATCGGTATCACATAATAAGAAAAGAAATCACCAAATCACCTCCAAATCGTTGAGATGAAACCATTTTACTCCTTCGTTTTTAACAAAAGTCTAAAAAAAAATATCTACTGCTTTGCAATACAAACGAAAATAACTTGGTTTTATTACTTTTTTATAATAGGTGTTATTTTTTTATAATAAATTAAAAATGCGGGTAGCGGAGTGGCGCGTAGAGGAGTAGTTAGCTCCGTTTGTATGCAAAAGGTCATTGGCATGTATACAAGCCTTAAAACTACATTTAAAAATATCGTGAGTTGACAGTGCTGCTTTTTTATTACCTTTGCACCAAAAACTTTTGGATTTGTAGATTTTTGACAGTCCTTACGGGTCAGATTTCCGGTCTGACTTAAGTCCGAAAATCTGACAACCAATTTACCAAGGGGAAACGTAGGTATAAGTTATTGCCCAGCAATTAAGTTGTGGAGGTCGGATAAGCAGTCGCTCCCTATAAAAAACTGGTATTCAACTGCATCTGGTTAGTATCTCACCCGACCGACCTGAACAAACTTGGGAAAAGAGCACATTGTCGGGGATAGCGCAAATCCGCGTAACTAACAACGCGACAAATGTAGAGCCATTTTAAGATTTCGCGGACAATGGCACGCAGAATTCACAGAACACATAAATAGAAAGTATTAACAATACACAGAACACATAAATAATCTCTACGTAAAAATGAGTCCAAGATCTGTTTAAAAAAAAATTCTTAACCTTCTCCTGTAAACTTATCTGTAGTGCAGATGCGCGCTCCCTACCTGTAGTAGATTCGCGGTGTTGCACTATCCCCGACGAATGATGATAATGATGACGCCAAATACCTTTTTTGACTTTACCTTCTTACGCTATATTCCTAGATTTTATTATAACAATGGAAACTAACATTTAGGTGCCTACCTACGTCTTACACGCCTGATTATTAAGTATTATTATTTATTGTTGAAGGAATAACCATAAATAGCCAGAGAAGATAACAGCAGCATTGATTATGTTTTTGCTATTAACAAAATTATATAACTAATGTGGTGATTAGTGACCTAGGTATTGCAATATCGCCTTATGATCGTTCATTGTTCCTAATAGTGGTAATTCATTGGGAAGGAACGTCATTGTGAACATTCTTTTCGGGGTAGCAAGCCCATGTGTGTTGAGAGATCAAGCCGTAGGTACGTTATTTGAAGTTGAAAGTCCTAGTATCGATTAAAAATTCAATATAATCAAGTTCGCTGTACTCGAACAAATACTTAGTCCTCCTAATAAAATGAACTGTTATCAGTTATTAGTTGCCGTTCCTTGTGCTCTGCGCAATTAATAATAAGTAGATACCTACACACATCAAAAAAAGTTTGTGAACACTAGCATAAGCTGATATTTTTATTTAAATTTAACTTCATCAAGAAAAATTATTTGTTGTGTTTTCTTTAAATAGAAAAACCCTGTTTTAAATTAAAAAATAAACCTATTTTTTATCATCAAAAATTAAGTAAATAAGCAGAATGTAATTGTAACAGGAATTTGATAGAAAGAAAAAGACTGTTTAACCAAACTTAAACAACAATTTATTAATAAAAGGTTTATATTCACTATAATATAAATCCTCCTCTCGCTCGAACACATGCAGAGATCTTCCTGGGTATGCTGAGGATCAAGTTATCCAGCATTTCTTGGGGTAACCTGTCCCATTCTTGAATAGCTTCCCTGGGCTCTGGCACCGTCTGGGGACGTGGCTGACAGTTCCAAATAGCTCGCGAGCATCCCACGCGTGCGAGCTTAAGTCAGGCGAGCCGGCAGGCCAGTCTTACCTTGTGATGTCGTATTCTTGGAGAGCAGCATTGACTCATTGAGCTCGATGTGCGGGCGCATTATCATCGACCAGTACAAATTGGTGCCCATGGTTTACTCGGAATGGTCTGACAATTCCATCAATAGCAACTGCTTTATTCATGT
This sequence comes from Lacanobia wlatinum, assembly GCA_947578705.1. NCBI lineage: Eukaryota > Metazoa > Arthropoda > Insecta > Lepidoptera > Noctuidae > Lacanobia > Lacanobia wlatinum. Next base: position 11,411,182 of record OX388037.1, read on the forward strand.
CTGCCCGGTCTTCTGCTTTTATTTTAGTAGTGTTGATTGTTGGTTCTTGGGCTGCCAGCAATCTAATAAAGCGCTTTTGGGCAGCAGTCCAAACAGTTGGGCGACCACTGCGGGGTCGGTCAGCTAAATTACCCATCCCGTGGTACCTCTGCAACGTGGTCACGACACAGGATTGGGATATAGCAACTCTGCGTGCTATTTCTCTCGTGATGTATCCTTCTTCCCTCAGTTACTATTATTTGCTCGTAAAACTTCTGATAATTATCTTCAAAAGTACCTATTTTAAATCCGTTAAAAGACTAAATCATAATTCTGAATGAGCGTAAGCTAGGACTGACAGCCTTTTTATATGGAAAAACAATTGAACTATTTTATATTATAATTCTATATTTTAAATAAAGAATCTAAAAAGAAGACGAAATGATACCTAATATAATCTACCGAAACAAAAATAGTATTCGATTTTTCAAAGTGATCGCAAACTTTTTTTAGGTGTGTTGTTCTACTTAATTCCTTTTGAACATCAAAACTACATCGATACCTAGTCAATTCTCGATAAAGTAAACCCAATAAAGTACCTATGAGCGGGATTTATTTCATAGTTATCATATTTTCTGACAATAATGCTAAGGGTCAATCTCAATATCAAAAGTAATAAACAGCAGTAAATTCAGACTCTATTTTCGCTTTCAAATCACACCTGTCGGTAAGCAAATCTTGGAGGTAATTCTGGGTAGGATTTATTGTTTCATTTAAAATAAAATATTTGTCAAATATTAAACATAACAGCTTCCAAAGTCATTAAAAAGCCCTAGAAACTTCCATTCCCTAGGCAGAACTAAACCAATAAGCCCAACAATGCGAATACCGAAACGACCAAATAACTCATAAACGAATTTGTTACGTAGTCCTAAATCAAAAGATAATATCTTTTTGAAAAGAGTTGTTAAATATTTCCGATTGTTCCGCCCGCGCTTAGTAATAAAACGAATAAGTTTTAGTATTTAGGTAAGAGTACGTTCAACTGAGGCAAGTAGGCTTTAAAATGAACACGTCGTGTTGCCGGGTCGAATATCAAAGAGTGCCTATCAGTGTTGTTAATTTCAACACCCTATTATCAATAAAGAAACCTTTGTTCTCTCCGCTCAAATGGAGCTTTGTTCAAAAGTAGTGCCTGAGCTGAGATTGTTTGTTTACAATGTGATTGCTACTATTTCATTAAAACAATACGATCGATTTGTTGCTGGAACTAACTTTTTTATCACATACGAGTCTACTGAAGTAGGTTTGGAGCAGACTCTTTTCGCTATAGTTAAGTACCTAATTAGCGGGTACAATTGTGTCTAAGTTTTAATCAATTTCCTATTAAGTTAGGATAAAATGTTACTGTCAAAAAAACATATTCGTAATGCCAGAGGCGGATTAGGTACCTATATTACGATTTATGTTGCCAGCGCCCTAGGCAAGCACCTCATAATCGCCCTTAAAGTGGCCACGAGCAGGCGCAGATCTAAAGTTTCGTAATTTCGTTCGGGGGGGGGGGGGGGATTTAAGCGTAACAAAACAACAGCGCGCGTAGCGAGCACGAAATTTTTAGGATCTCGATATAGCGAGACTACAAAAACCTAGAAAATTCCAGATTGTGAGGGTCGAGCGAAGCTCGAAAATTCTACTCGAAAAAGTAGCATTGATGAAAGAGCAAAAGCGAGCTAGAAACTTAACACCCACCCAGCCTTGGGTCTTTTCTATTTTTTCGACCAACTGTTACTTAGAGTAGTAACAGCCAGACTCCACCAACTTCCAAACTCCGGGCTACTACAGAAGAATTACTAATAGAAAAACAGAATGTCCACCCGGGAACAGAATCCAGGAAGGACGCCACGCTCAGCAGCCATGGTTTGAGTCCATAAGACCAACGAGACAGTCATACGCGAGAGAGCTATTGTGAATGCCGTAAGCAATTGGCAGAAATGGCAGATGATTGGTTTTTGGGATCGGGTCATGTAGAAGTAATCAAGTAGTAAAAGGGGCGTACTTTGGAAATTCTATACAAAGTACATTTTTTTTATTTATGTAAGTAGGCACTTTTTTCCCGTTTTAAGCTTCTTCGTGCACCCCTTTGTAATCTGGCGCCCCTAGGTACGCAGTTTGCCTTAAAGGTAATCTGCCTCTGCGTAATGCATACACTTTGAGCGTGCTGTCCACATAGAACCAAGTATTAAACCTTGGGGAACACCTACTAGAACTGGCATTGCAGTTGGTAAGATTTAACCCAAAATACCGAAGTATTGAAATTACTTACGTCAATACTGATTAAATGAGCCAAGAACTAAGTTTTAATCCCGTTAAAAATGATGCATGCATTTAAGTAGTCCCAGTTAATGCAATAAAATGCCTTTGACACACCATTTATGAACTTTTAATTCTGTTCATGTATGCGTCCAAAATTAGAAATATTTTTTGAACACCAGCATCCAAAGTCGTTATTGAACTAAGTTCGGCAGTCGTTTAAGGTAGTGAATGGCTGTTTAGCTGTGTCAATCTTTCAGCCTTCTTTCGCCACATACAAAAACGTTTATGACATTACGAAAGCTAAGTACCTTGTATTACCATTTTATTAAAACCGGCGTCTGACTTTTTTGGGGAATACAGAAAAGGATTCATTAAAACAAAATATTAAATTCGTGTTTTTATATTGGAAGGTTAAAAACTTACAACTAGGTAGGTAATTAAAGACTAGATACCATCGACATGAAAATTCACGCTGATGATAAAAATACAAATTTATATATAAAATTGTTGTCTATTCAGATACTTCACCAATCCACCAGAACACTAAACTATTTTCACTTTTTTCAGAATATTTCTCATCCCAATCAGTATCTGATTGTTCTGTTTCATTACCAGCTTCATCTGAATACTTTTCTTGTTTTACAACAGTAGTTGTATTATTGTCATTGACTATGTCAGAATTTACTTCCACTTTTGTCATTGGAGTACCACCATTAGTAGTGGTCTTAATATCACTGTTAGATTTCTTCCGTGGTGAGAGCAGCGGGTTTGGAACATGGAACTGTCCTGAACCGGTTGCTAATATGGGACGTAATGGATGTATTGAGATGCTGTTGCAACAATCTTTGTGGAGTGGGAACTGTAAAAGTAAAACATAGTCTTTATTAATTAGAATACTTTTTGGTGCTAAGACTGAAGATCCTGCGAACGGTACTATGCTACTTACTGAGCATTGAATCTCTGAGGATAGTATTATGGCTTAGCTTAAATAAATTGAAAGTGCAAATCATAAACAATCATCATTATCACGCTTATCCCAATTTATTTGTGGTTGGTGCATCAACCAAGCAAAATGATTAGTCATCATCGCAGTGTCATCTTTCAGAGTCTATTTATTTTTTCTTTGGTCTTAACCCACTTTGATAGACACTTTCCTCACGATATTTTCCTCAATCCTCCACAAATTATAAACAATATCAAGTACAATCAAGACAAATACAAACCTTATAAGTGGCATTATCGCCTTGATCTTGAGAAGTATCTAAATTGGATTTCCAATGAACTTCATATTCATCCCATACTTTAAGAACGCCATCTGTACCACCAGTAACTAAGTGCCTGCCGCATGGCGAGATATCGAAGTAGACTCTTTGGTTGGTGTCCACTACTCTAGACAATATGTTGAGTGGTCTTCGGTAGTATCTGATGTCCCATACTAATAGCCTGTGATCCTTGCGCGCGCCTGATACGAGGCGAAGACCGTCTGGCGCGAATTTTACTTGTGTGACTCCACCTGAAAACAATAGAAGAAAAGTTTCAACAATGTCACATTACATAAATGCTATAAAGAGACTGACAGAGAGAGGGTTACCAACAATGTTCTTAAGGGTGCTATTACAAAATCGAGCGCTTGGCCCGGACTAAAGCTAAAGACCGCGTTTCCCAAGATTTATAGTGATTGTAGCACTGTATACAACAATTGTTTTACCTTTAAATAGACAATTTTTTTCAAGCAAGGTATCATAGTAACCTTAGTTATTAGTTACTTTTTGTTTGAATTTGGATTATATTTTCATAGAAAAAAAATATAATTTCGGACGAAAAATTATCAGTTGCTCTCTGTTTTACGGAATTATTTTTAGTGTACTGTATGAAACATAATATATTGAATAAAGCACTCCAAAGTAGAAGATACAGTTGCACCATAAACATTTTTACTATTGATTAAATTATTATATCTTCGATGTAACAAAGCATCAATAGATGCAGAAAGTAAGATTTTATGAAACATCCTTTGCAGAGACAAGGATTTTACTAATTTACATAAACAAATTGAAATATTTATTTAAAGCTCTCCCAAGAAAAAGGATCAAACTTTTTTGGCCATACATATTTTTTTTTGAAGTGAAAACTTCTTTAGCGTCGTTGAGCACTTTTTCTGTAATGGGTATAAAATCTTAAACTCGCGTCAGGGTCACGTGACCTAATCGCAAAAAGCGTAAGACGGCTCGCGTCAGGGTCACGTGATGCGAAAAAGCGTAAGATCGAGGGGAAGGGAGAGGAACTAGTATCTCCCACTCTTTCTACCGTACCTGCTCCGCTTAGGCGGCACAGGGCGCTTGCGCGAATGTCCGTCTGTGTTTATGTACAGCGTGCCACGCGTATCCAAGGATACGAAATTACGGAATTACAAAATTATGGATGAAAGTTGATTTTTCTAAGAGATAAAAATTAATGTAATATATAAATAAATAACGATATAATATTATGAATAATAACATGTAAATTGTCATATTTGTGTACGATAGCGCAATAAATAAACATTGTATTCTACCTCATAAATGATAGTACTTTTGTACTTATAATTAAACACAACGTTATTTTTTGTTGTTTTTATGGTTCGTTTTGTTTATGTCAGGAACTGTGTCAAGATTGACATCTGTCACTGACAGTCGCTGTCGCGGCCACACGTCAGTGTCTTTTTGTTTATTTTGTTGTCGGTGGTTTGTCTATGATGTGACCGCGACAGTAAGGATGTATTATTTACATGTTTTCACTTCTGCCGGCACTCCCGGAGTGCTACCGGTGTTTTTTTATTTGTGGCTATATATGTATTAACCATAATAATCACACATCAAAACTCGCTCAAATCCAAGAAAAAATGTATTAGCCCTCTTAAGTTTATTGCCATTACTGGGATATTGATGTATTTATGCTAGGAGATACCAGTATTACCTGAAAAGCTGCTGTACTGCACAAAGGCTTTCATAGATACCACCTTACATGCCTTGTTTTCCTATCCTTAGAGTGACTGAAGCCTTGGTGAATTATTCATTATTAGATTTTAAAAAAATACATTAATTTCTTACCACCATGGCCATGCATTTTCCCAATACTCTTGTAAGCTCCCATTTCATTTATATTGTACAAACTAATACTAGTATTCCAAGAGCCCACTGCTAGTAGATTGCTGTGAGTATCGAAACATGAAGCAGGGGATTGTATTTTGTGTTCTGCAAAATCTCTTCCTGGCCTGCAGATTTCAGAAAAATGTTAAAGATAATAAAACTGTAAGGTTAATATGAATGCAGAGGAATAGTCAAGTCTAGCATATTTAATGATAAATAAAAATAATAATCAAAAACAGCCAGTACATATCATACTGTTTCAGTCATGTGAATTTAAATAACTTGTCTTAAAATATAGGTAAAATGCAGATTGCATTTTTAAATGATAATGACAAAGTTTTGAAAGTAATCTGTAGTAACTTCCATAATTTAAATTATTTTGGACTTGAAACCGGCCAGGACAAATGATTCAACTGGACAAATTAATAACATACAGTAATATTCTTTAATCACCTCTCTACATCAAAAGTTCTAATGAACTTCTTGTAGCCAGCTATAATCTTGCTGCCATCTTTTGTGAAGGTCACAGAAATAGCTGGTTCCATCTGATCAACATTATCAAATCCTCGATAGGAACATCGCAGAGAGCCATCAAATGCATCCCACATCTGCACCGGTGCATTCTGCCTTGTTGTCAGCCAACTGAAATTAGTTAAAATAATTATTTTACAACTCTTGATTACAAATGACATATGTTTACTATGGAAAATGAAATGTATTAGTAGACCTATAGTATGATAGTAGCTATAGCATATTGAAGGATAATGTGATACTAACCAACAACTTTCTGGTACTGCACTGTTCATGAGAGGGAACCAACAGAAGTCATAAACCAACCCAGCTTCTTTGACATGTATGACAGAGTCCATAATATCTATAATACGGTCTGCACCCACATTACCCGTATAGAGGTCCCTTGATAATTCTGTAACATGGACCCCATCATTGTTTACTACGCTGAGGCAGCATGTACCGTCTGGCGACCATTTACAACCGCGCAAGTAAGGCTGCACATATTGATTAGCTCTTTTATGCCGCGACCACGAAGAATTTGAAAGTTCTATCAAAGTTTTACTCGTAAATAAACTGGGATATTGATACACAATCTCTTCTTGAGCCACTGACTTTTCTTCATTTTCTGCGTTGTTGCTAGTAATTTCGCTTTGGATCAAACTCTCGCCGGTCTCAACTGAATCCATTTCCATTGATATTTCCCCCATTTTAATAGATAAATTTAATATATTTCATATTATTATGCGAAAACCCGAATGCGTATATTCACAGAGCAGCAGGTGTACCAGTTTGACAGTTGACACTAAACAACAACAGACAACAGATCAAAGAGTGTAATCACTGACATATAAATCATATGGACTTGGCATACCTACAAAAAAAACGTGCATACCTACACTTTACGGAGAAGATAAAATGGCGGCTAATAGGGCAGCCCTTAGCGATATTTCTCTACAATAACATCGATAAAAAATTGTGAGAATGTTTCCATATTGTCACGGTACAATATCAACGGGTATTTTTTACACACTTTTCTTAACTTAATTTTTATATGACTAACAAAATAACTGGTAACAAATGTAAACAAATCTTAAAAGTTATTTTTTTGACCCACACTTCCCGGTTTTTGATAAAGCTAAAATTTTGCGTAGGTACATGTTTAGTTTGGATGACATTGCTGCCGATTCTCTTGTTCAATAACTAATCTAATAAAATTAGAGTATCGCTGTCTTTTACTAAAAGGCAGTGCGAAAATACGGCTATAGCTATGAACCAAGTTAGAAATGTCAAACTAATTTATGAGTTTATGCCTTGCGCTTCACCATGTTTTTAGTCGACAGGTTTTTACGTGCACCAACCTTAATTAATTTGTATGGAAAAATTAGTTCAATTTAATAAAATTTGACAGCTCTAAATTACGTCTGTCTCTTTCTCGTTTTATTAGAGAGAAAAGATAGCAATAGCCTAAATTTAGTTTGTGCACAACAGAATCGACACCAATGCATGGTCAGCTAACTGATGTCATTCTAAGGCCGTGGACACGAACTCAGCGGCGCGGCGGCGGCGCGACCAGCGACGCGTTTAAATGCATAGATTAGGGGTGGCCAACTTGATTAGACCCAAAATCGACTTTTTATTGACGAAATCCTGTACGGTCTACGAATTACATAGGTACTTCTTAAAACTACAAATGAAACGGTGGGGTAAAGACATTTATGTAGTATTTTATTAACATAACCTATTCAGTATTTAAGACGTAACGTTGGAAGGCCTCCCACAAGGTGGACCGATGACCTGGTGAAGGTCGCGGGTAGCCGATGGATGCGAGACGCACAGGACCGGTCGTTGTGGCGACGCTTGGGGGAGGCCTATGTCCAGCAGTGGACGTCTTTCGGCTGATATGATGATGATGATGATTCAGTATTTACTTACATCGTGCGCAGTCTGTTATACGAACCTATTTATATTTTTTGTCTCGCCGCGATCGACTGGACTAATAGCCGCGATCGACCGGTTGGCCATCCCTGGCATAGATTTATATGGAACTCTTCACGAAGGCAGCGGCGCGCCAGAAGCGTGGCGGCGGCGTACGAGCGGCAAAGTGTTATTCTAGAGCCTTTAGTTGTTAGGTAGACGTTCGAGACGGAGCGGAGGGAACAAATTCTAAGAAAACAAATGACGTCGCATCCGCAATGGGCTCCCGGTACGGACGTCTCCAACCAACGCCTATCTTTTCTAACACGCCGATGATTTTGGGTTTAAATTAAAAGTCAACAATAATTATTTATAATAAAGTAATATTAAACAAATTAATCTCATTCATTTCTGAACAATACAATTATTATTTTGTTCAGGTAATTTCCGTGTGATCCTCTTTCAGTAGATTTCTTCTCATAATATTTGTAAAAAAAATCTTTGATAATATTACTATAACGAGCAATTTTTTTCTCTGTCTTCTAACTTTCTCATTAAGTCTCTATCTTCATGTTCTGTTTTTGACATTTGTCCTTTAATTTTTTGATCATTTTGATTGTGTGTACCTGAAATCAAATAAAATAAAAGTAAGCTTTAATAGATATTGAACACAAGCGAGAGATATCTCCCACCCAATCTTAATTCAGTTGATGAGATGTTCAAATTCGCAAATAATGATGACAGGAAAAACTGAAGCTAGTCATGCCGCTAAATCTGGCGCAGCGGAGGTGCTTGTGACTAAACCTGGCGCAGCAGAGGTGCTAGCGGCTAAACCTGGCACAGCGGAGGTGCTAGCGGCTAAACCTGGCGCAGCGGAGGTGCTAGCGGCCAAATCTGGCGCAGTGGAGGTGCTGGTGACTAAATCTGGCGTAGCGGATGTGCTAGAGGCTAAATCTATGCCACTCCTCTTTGAAATCTTCCCTAGGTTGATATTGAATGGTAGGCACACAAACAGCTTTGATCTAAAAACCACTCTATTATTAACATAAATATTAACAAAAACAGAAAAGTAAATACTCAAAAGTTTTATGACACTTCAAAAACAGTAGGTGATCCCACTGCTTAAAATTCCAAAAAAATATTACCATATTAAGAGCACCACACCCAGATATTGATTGTTAGTTTGTCTGATTTTGATCCTTTCAATTAAAATGCCAGTCATATTTGATTGAATCACAGGCTGTAAAAAAGCAATAAAATTGTTAGTATTTTTGATGTTTCTTGATTTTATTAATCGGTTTATTT